>JAEOAD010000041.1:15660000-16392500 GCA_036365145.1 Orientallactaga sibirica | reverse complement strand
CAAATGAAAAAAAAATTATGCATTATGTTGTAAATGTGACTAAGTTATAATCTGAAAAAAGATAACATTCAAATCATACAAACACATTGGGGCTTTCAAACTTCTTATTTTGGAGTTTGAAGACATGTTGATCTTAAACCCATGCAGCAGGGAAAAACTATTATTTTCAACGACTTGTTGAGAAACACATTAGACCCAGGTCCGGGCATAGAGTAATGGTTAAGTCATAAGCGTGTGTTATTTCACATAGCAGCAATTAATTTTCTGAGTCTCTAAATGATTACAAATCAAAGGGTTGAGAAAAGGGGTCCCAAGACTATACCCTCGGGGATCATTTTTATAGTTTGTTAAAAGGGGTCCCACTCATGAAGGAATAGTGAGGAATGTGCACTTTGCAGTGCCCAGCAGAAACTGTACATGCATGTTTAAAAAAAAAAAAAAAAAACACCTTTGTTCTGTGGGTCCCGGGCACCCAGTGTGTAGACAAGCCTTGACCTCATGACCACCACACCAATGCCAGGCTCGCAGAAGAGTCGTTGTTTTCAACAACACAGGAGATCTCTGTGTACATCGTCTTGCCTCCACTTACGACCAAGCACTTCGCCCATGGCTGCCTCACTCTTGATCTCCGCTAGACTCCGCTGCCTTTCATTTGGGCCCAGGAAACAGATGTTTTAATGTTCTTTCATTTCAAAAGGGGACACTTTCATCTCTGATCAAATGCAGAGTGACATGTATGCGAAGCACATTTCCTCAGCTGGTTGACACCACTGCAGAAGGACTTTGAGTCGTTTGTAGTTCTGTGATTTGAAATGTCACACATGTCAGCGGCGGGTGGAGAGCCCTGGAGGTGATTGGCGGTCTCTTGGACATCCCGGCTTGCTGGACAGAGACGCTGTCCTCCCATTGCACACGCACAGCTTGTGGGGAGGTTGTGACCGGGAGCCCTACTCTGGTGACCAGTCTAGCCAGGGGAGCAGATAAAGACACCTGCGCACACCTGCATGCCTAAAGTCCTTTTCTCTAGTAGTGCCAATCCCCTGCCTTCACATGGGTCCATGCTCTGCCGTGGAGCACTGTTCCCCTGCCACTTTGCTAAAGAGTGCATTCTGCATGTACTGAGAACTATGGCTTGTAGACATCATTCCTGATGTCAGAAGCATTAACTCATAATGTAGCATCGTACTGTTGCCTTTAAAAATCAGTCCTTTTGTTTTTGTTTTTGTCCTCTTGTTGGTTTTCTTAAAAAATATTTTTATCTCTTTGAGAAAGAGAGTCAGAGTGAGTGTGGGTATGCCAAGGCCTCCTGCCACTGCAAATGAGCTCCAGATGCATGCACCGTTTTGCACAGCTGGCTTTACATGAGTACTGGGGAATTGAATCTAGGCGTCAGGCTTTGCAAGTGTGTGCCTCTAACCACTGAACCATCTTTCCAGCCCTTTTCCTCTTATTTTATTTTCTGTTTTTTAAAAATATTTATTTGACAGAGAAAGTGGGAGAGGGAGAGAGAGAATGGGCACACCAGGTTGTCTAACCACTGCAAATGAACTCTGGATGCATGTGCCCCCTTGTGCATTTGGTTAACATGGGTCCTGGGGAATCGAACCTGGATCCTTTGGCTTTCCAGGCAAATGCCTTTAACTGCTAAACCATCTCTCCAGCCCATTTTATTTTTAGGGAGAGAGAAGGAGATAGAGAGAACTGGCATGCCAGGGCCTCAGCCACTGCAATTGAACTCCAGAAGCTTGTGCCACCTCATGGACATGTGTAACCATGCGTTTGCCTCACCTTTGTGCATCTGGCTTATGTGGGATCTGGAGAGTGGAACATGGGTCCTTAGGCTTAATGCAGACCTGAGTAATTCAGACTCAGCCTCTGGTGATTTCTCTTTTTCCACTGAAATGTATAATTAAAGACTTAAGATGTGTTTCCCTGAGGGAAGGTGCCTGCTGCCAGCCCCTCACCTGTGCATCTGGGTAGATGTCCTGTCTGTTCCTCCCCTCCACACCTCCCTGTGTCTACCTTTTAGAGAATTTCTCCTCCCCTGGGATCATCTCCCACCACATTTCAAGGAATCATAATTTATAAATTTCTGCACAGTGGGAGTCCACAGTCCCCTTACAACCTATGACCGCATGATGGGTTTCCTGATGTGCACCCAGAGTGGCTGAGTCAGGTTCCATGGGCAAACCTGTATGGGGCAACCTACTGCCTCAGCTTCTTTCTAATGAAGAGTCCAGAGCCTGCCATGAAGGTGGTGCCCAGTCATCTGCATTCCTGTGGCATGTCTCCACTCTGAGCATTTTAAGCTGTAATCAGTGATAACATTTTAATATTCTGTTTGTAGAGAGTGTTACATATAGGGAGGGTTGTGTGGATTTTAGAGAGAAACAAATGAGAAAATTAAAACAGCAAAAATAAACTCAGTGGAGCTCACGCTGTGCCACGAGCAGAAAATGTCTTCAATCACGCAGAGCCCTCCACTCACGGAAGGAACCCTGATTGGGAAGCAAAGCTTACCACTAACCCACAGGCATTTGGGAGAATCCTCTGGAAAGACGGCGATGGAAACACCACCGTAATTAATGGCTGCATGTGCCATCCCAGCACAGGAGGCTGTGGCGGGTGCCCTGCTGTTTCAATCAGTGAGCTGTGCTTCCAGAAACTTCCAAGAGACAGCTTCCTCCTTCACTCCCAGACAGCAGGCTATTTGTGTCCATGGGTTCTATTTTAATCCAGGGTGAAAAACTGATCTGACCATGGGGCCTCTGGCCTGGCCGGACAATGATGGTCCCCATGGGGATGAATGGGGTTCAGGCCTCAGTTCCTTCCGGCTTAAACCTGGCCCTCACTCCCCTGGGAGAGGCAATCCTGAACAGAGCAGAGCAAGTGTTTTTCCTCCAGCCTCGTCTTCCAGGCACACTCCACTCTCACTGCCTTCCCTTTATGATCGGGGCATGTGTGTTTAGAAGAAGCCAAACTCTCAGCCAAATCTATTTTACTTAGAAATTCTAGACAGACCTTAAAACTTTGTCAGAAGGAGGCTGGACAGATGGTTTGCAAGGCCGTCAGCCCAAGTTGGATCCTCCTCAGAGCCCACCTAAAGTGGTGCATGCACCTATAATCCCAGTGCTCCTACAGCAGGGGGAGGCAGAGGCGGGAGAATCCTGGAGGGGGGGAGCAGCAAAGGAGAGACTGTGTCTCGAAAGCAGCCAGAGGGAGAGAGAAAATACTCTGAGCTTATCCTCAGACCTTCACCTGTGTGCTGTGGCGTATGTACACCCATCCACACACCCCATCCACACAGTAATAAATACTAATCATGAAAGTATCAACAGAGGGGCTGGGTAGACGGCGCAGTTAGTAAAGAGCTGCACAAGCATGGGAAGAGCCTCAGTTCAGACCCTTCAGCTGTGAGCCCCTGACACGTGTGTAAGCCTAACCAGGTGGGCAGAACTATCTAGAGAATCAGCACATATGACTCATAGTGAGCTCAGGTCTGTCCAGGTCGGCAGAACAGAACCCATGTGGAGCTGGAAAGCGAATGAACACTTTCAAGTTTAAGCAACTCATGTGTGTGTGTGTGTGTGTGTGTGTGTGCATGGATGCACATGTGTGTGTGTAAGTGTGTTTGTGTGTGCATGGATGCACATGTGTGTATGTGTGTAAGTGTATTTATGTGTGCATGGATGCACATGTGTGTGTGCAAGTGTGTTTGTGTGTGCATGGATGCACATGTGTGTGTAAGTGTGTTTGTGTGTGCATGGATGCACATGTGTGTGTATGTGTGTAAGTGTGTTTGTGTGTGCATGGATGCACATGTGTGTGTATGTGTGTAAGTGTGTTTGTGTGTGCATGGATGCACATGTGTGTATGTAAGTGTGTTTATGTGTGCATGGATGCACATGTGGGGGGGGTGTATGTGTGTTCATAAGGAGGCCATAGGTCAATGTCAGATGTTTTAAAGATTTGATTTATTTATTTATTTATTTATTAGAGAGAGAGAGACTGAGTGAGAATGGGCACGCCAGGGCTTCTAGCCACTCTAAACAAACTCCAGACACATGCGCCACCATGTGCATCTGGCTTACGTGGGACCTGAAGAATCGAACCAGGGTCCTTAGGCTTTGCAGGCATGTGCCTTAACCTCTAAGCCATCTCTCCAGCCCAATGTCAGATGTCTTTATTAGTTGCTCTGTACTTTAGCTTTAGAGACAAGGCCTCTCTAACTCTTCTGATTCAGCTAGTCTGGCTTTGTCAGCACACCCTAGGGATCCTCCTGCCTCTGCCTCCCCCAGCTTTGGGTTTATAGGCCTGCACTACCTCAGCCCTTCATTTCTGTGGGTGCCGGGGATCCAAACTCGGGTCCTCATGCCTTCACAGTAAACACTGTCCTGGCTGGGACATCGCCCCAGCCCCTTAACTGCGTTCCCGTGTTGGTTACTGAGACAAGAGACAGCTGATGCACCGCGGTGACTCTCGGCATGCCGAGAGCAAACTCATCAAAGCCATCACTGAAGAATCCGATGCTGAAAGTAAACGAACCACCTCCGGTTCTGAGATCTTAGAATCAGGCACAGGCCTGGTTTGCTAGACCACCCAGGAGGACTCATCAAAGCATACGACACAGTCTGAAATCTTGCTTTGTAAACTCATTCATTATGCTAGCTCTTGTCGTGCACAAATCTAGGAAATGTGGCATTTCCTACACAAACATGGGTACTGACTTACAGACCCAGGCTGGAAAAGCTCTTGTGAAAGAGGACCCAATCATCAAGTCTGTTTCTGTTTCATGAATTCCGAGCTAATGTTTACTGTTCCATGAAGCTAAGAGAAGAATGTATAGAACGAGGGTCACAATGTAGAAGTAACAGTGTGCCTGCTGTGACCGACGCGCACGCCTTTCTGTTCGTCATTATGGAAGTATTTGTGCGCTTGCCAAGTGTGCTACGCGCCTCTTGATTTAAAAGGCAGGGAAAGGTGGTTTGAATAACGTTTCCTCATGCAATAGAACAAGCAGTAATAACATCCTGCTTCAACTCTCTGAAAGAAAAGGAGCTCTTTTAGAAATGTTTCCTTTCTCCAGAACTATTTTCAGCTGAGGACAAGGGGAAGGAGCAGTGAGTGTGTGAGCCCGCCAGTGGGCTGCCCCATGGCCTCGTGGCTGGGTTTCTGATGTGGTTGGTTGGTGATATTCTTAGGAGTTCAGAGTTACTCTGTAATCAAATGAAATAGAAAACTAAAGGCACAGGGGTCACCGGGCTAAGCAAGCTTCCCATTTCTTTTCATGGGTCAAAGTGGCTGACATAAGCACATGAAATTCATATACGCATGTCTGTGCCTTGTGACCCGGCACTGGAGCTGGGGGAGACGGTGGCTCGTCCTCACGTGAGCCCAAGTAATCCTTTAAGTGAAAACAGTGACATAAGTGCACAGAAATGCAACGCCATCCCTGCGGTCGGTCACAAAGGCACTTCTGGCAAGCGGTCAGCTGTGACCTCAGTAGCACATCGTAACTAACGCACCAGGAAGACTGTACCTGCATTGTGCCTTGTCATGCTAGGGGACGGGGTGGGGGGGTGGGGGGAAGCAGCTGCATTCTGATGCTTATTTGCTGTGTGGGCTCTGCTGGGGGGGTGCACACTGGGCTAGATTGTAGACCTACTGTCCTAAGAAAACCCTGCTTCCATCAACAACTTGTTCCTAGAAAGGAAGGAGGTTTGAACAGCACCCTTTAGTGTCCTTCAGTGAGGGACAGGAGGTACCCAAGGGACGAGCCACGTCCTCAGCTGACTCTGGCCGAGCCATCCTTTCTACAGGCAGAGGCGGCCACTCCCGATGGTAATCAGGCACTTGTTGAGTAACCTGTGGGATTGTGACAAAGTAGGACAGGTCCCAGGGGGCCACCTCCATGGGAGCCCCATCTTCCAGCCCGGGGCCTGCTCATCGCCACCTCGAGGTGTACAACAAGACTTCCTCTAGAGCCCATATTCTGGCTCGGGGGCTCACCCCGCTTTCTCTGCCTCTCCCACTTTCTCCACCCTCAAATTGTGTGCAAAGGGGCCGTAACAATATCCTGTACTTACTCAGTAAGGGCTTAAGTCCTTCAGCAACTCCATGGTTTTTTTTTTTTTAATTTTTATTTTTATTGACAACTTCTTTCAATTGTAGACACTATCCCATGTTATTTCCCTCCCTTCCCCCACTTTCCCCTTTGAAACTTCACTCTCCATCATATCCCCTCCCCCTCTCAATCAGTCTCTCTTTTCAGTTTGATATCATGATCTTTTGCTCCTATTATGATGGTCTTGTGTAGGTAGTGTCAGGCACTGTGAAGTCATGGATATCCAGGCCATTTTGTATCTGGAGGAGCACGTTGTAAGGAGTCCTACTCTTCCTTTGGCTCTTACATTCTTTCCGCCCCCTCTTCCACAATGGACCCTGAGCCTTGGAAGGTAGGTTTGAGATGTTTCAGTGCTGAGCACTCCTCTGTCACTTCTTTTTTTTTTAATTCTTTTTTTTATTGACAACTTCTATACTTACATACAAAAAACGTATGATATTTCCGTCCCCTCCCCCATTCCACTTCAGAACTCCACTCTCTATCATATCCCCCCCTCTCTCCATTAGTCTCTTTTTATTTTGATGTCATCGTCTTTTTCTCCTATTATGAGGGCCTTGTGAAGGTATTGCTAGGCACTGCAAGGTCATGGATATCGAGGCCAATTTCTGTCTGGGCAGTTGCATTGTAAGGAGTCATACCCTTCTATCTATTATCTATGTATCTATGTATCTATGTATCTATCTATCTATCTATCTACCTACCTACCTACCTATCTATCACCTCTCTTTCTACATAATCATTGTCTCTTCTTGATTCTGTTTTTCTGGGAAATTCTCTAGCCCATCACCCACATTTTTTGCACATACCAACCCAGGCTTTTCAACATTGTGACAATAATGCAAGAAGCTATCACAACCACAAGGTGCATACATGTGCATGTGTGCATGTGTGTGGAGGCCAGTGAACAACCTTGGATGCTGCTTCTCAGGTTCCATCCACCTTTTTTGAGACTGGAGCTCTCACTGGCCTGCAGCTTGTTAATTAGGCTGCAGTGGTTGGCCACTGAGCACTGGGTCCCCTCCTGTTGCTGCCTCCCCAGTGCTGGGATTGCAGGCATGTGCCGCCATGCAAGGCATTTGCCAAATTTTACAAAGAAGAGGAAAGATATTTACACAGCTTCACCATAGGTATTTCACAATAGTATCTGCATCCACTCAGCGAGCTCTGATGTGTTCTAGCATATTCTATTTCATGTACTAAAAAAAGACATTATGGCCTGTTAAATTCCTTCCTCATTCTCTTAATGAGTCCCATCCTCCCGGTTTGAAAGCTGTTCTCTGGCTTTCTGGTTACTGTAAGCAGCCATTCCAAGGGTCCCAACCAACCCCTTTGACTCTGCAAGACATCTTTGCACTTTCTCGTCCTTTCCCCTTTTGATGAACATTCACTGCCCCCCATCCAGCCTTCACCCCTGATCCTCTGGGAGCTCAAACAGAATGTCCCTCAAATCCCCCACTTCTCAGAACTAAGATCATAAGTATGGAAGGTTTGCTGATCAACGGGTCCCCATTCCTGGCCCCACTGCTCCCCACTGGTAATTAGTGCCTGGGGAGGACTCCACCCTCCTGAGCCTGTCCCTCCTTCAGCATAGATCTCGCCCGTGACTCTGCTGGCAAGAAAGGACTTTGGGCAGGCCCTTACTGATATACATTCTCATGAAAAAATGGCCAGGTGAGGATGCTGGCTTCAGAGGGAGTAGGAGGGGCACAGAGCAGAGCCACGGACCCCCGTGTCACGTGGCCACATCACAGATGAGCTGTAGCCACATGAGCCCCCACATGACCAGAGGAACTTCCAACAATGGCTTGAGCCACTGGGCTTTGAGGTGCTCCATCCATGGCACTCTTGTGGCAGACGACCACTGATTCAACTGAAAAGCAGCTATAGCTGCATTGAAACAAGCACTCAGGCAATTCTAACGTCAGTGCTTTGGAGCCTAAATTTGAGTTTGTTTAAAAGATGTGCCGTATTAGAGCATTAGCCCTTTGATCCCAGTTATCTATGCATTTTGTTCCTTTAAGCCAGGCACGGATATTGTATTTTTTATGCCTTTTTATGGATATCTTCTAAGCTAATGATACGGGCTTCCTTTTAATCTCTTAATGTGATATATTAAAATATCCTCATGTTCCTTGAATAATTTTACTTGATCATGACTATTGTCATTTTAATACAGACTTGGTCTGAAATTGCTAGTATTTTATTTAGAATTTTAATAACCCTATTCATAGCCTGTCACTTTCCTTTTTGTAGCACTTTTGTTAGATTTGGGGATCAGAGCTGTGCTGGCTTTGAGATGAACGGGGTGGGGGAGAGACTTCCTGCAATTTCCTCCACCCCAGTGCAGCCCCACAGTATGCTAATTATCTGTTCAGGAGGGGTTGAGCACTGAACCCCAGGGGTGGCCCCTCTGGGGAGTAATGCTTTGATAACTCTTCAGTTTTTTTTTTTTTTTTTTTCACTGATCATTGTACATTTAGATGCCATACTCATTCTTCACTAGGGCCTGGAAAATCTCCATTCCCAACCAAAAAGAAAGTTAAAAAAAAAAAAAAAGTCCACTCATTTCTGTAAGATTTTCCAATGTGTAATCCTAGAGCCAGCCACGTTTATTACGAGAGGGCTTACCATATTATTAATTTAATCTTCCCACTGCTTTCTCGTTCCCTATTTTGTGTATTTGGTTTTTCTCATTTTTCTTGAAGAGCTTGCCAGATGCTCGGCATTCTAATTAGTTTTCTTTGTAACTCAAAGAACGCGCTCTTAGATGTGTATATCAAATCTGGCTTTATTCTATTTTTGTCTTCAATTTTCTTTTTTAAAAAATTACTTCCTTCCTCCGGCTTTGTTTTCCTTATATTAACTTCACGGAGTGAATGCCTTCATTTGTTTTCATTTCTTCTTGTCTAATAATAAATGCTTTCATGGACATGAAGTTGTCTTTGAACATGGCTTAATTTTATTTCACATTACGACGCTGCTCAGTTTCTGCATCTTAGAGCCAGGCAGGGTTTGTACATGACAACTGAAGCACATTCATTCTGTGGATGCCTATAAGTAAGATGTTTTTTCTGCAGAGAACAAAATGGGAATAATGTTATTTCTATCATTTTCATGGTGTCATCAGTCAGGTACACTTAACATTGATTTTCCTGGGCTGGAGAGATGGCTCAGCAGTTAAGGTGTTTTCCCGAAAAGCCTAAGGACCCAGGTTCGATTCCCCAGTACCCACATAAAGCCAGATGCACAAAGTGGCACACTCATCTGGAGTTCATTTGCAGCAGCTGGAGGCCCTGGTGTACCCATTCTCTCTGTCTGTTTGCAAATAAATAAATAAAAACATTTTAAAAATTGATCTTCTTTTTGATAAAAAAGTATTTATTTATTTGCAAGCAGAGAGAGAGAGAGAATGAGAATGGGCATGCCAGGGCTTCCTGCCACTGTAAATGAACTCCAGACACTTGAGAAAGCCACTTTGTGCATCTGAATTTACGTGGGTACTGGAGAATCAAACCCAGGTCGGCAGGCTTTGCAAGCAAGCACATTTAACCACTGAGCCATCTCCTGAAATTTGATTTTCTATCCTGTTCAAGACCGAAGTTGTTTTTTAACAGTGAGGGTAGTGTTATGAATGCATCTTTGGCATTTTCCTTCCATCCTATCAGTGCTCTTACCAAAATTAAGATAAAGTGAACAAATCATTATGATTAGTTTCTGCATGTCCTCCCAGAACTGCCTGATGCTGACTAGTTAAATACCAATATTTATATTTATCCTTATTTTCATACTTTGACTATTCACATTGTGATGAAAGTATACTTAGTATTTCATCTAAAAAAATGAGCCTTTCTAGTTAGCCAAATAGTACCACCATACTTCAAGCTTCATGACTTTTCATGTCTTCAGATATAAACTCCACATAAGCGCCTCCCAGGGGATCTTGGCATGAAGTTCATATAAGCACCTCCCGGGGGGACTCCTTCCCGCCATGGTTTTCAATCTGTCCTGACCATGTGTCTCGTATCCATCTTATCCCTAACATCTTGCATTTATTTTTTCTAATTTGTTTTGCACGTGTATGCGTGTGGTGTGTGGGCACTGTGTATGTGTGTAGATGTACCTATGTGTGGGTATGTGTCCACCTGGGTGCATGTGTGTGGAGACCAGCAGTTACTGTGTGTTCTTTGGTCAAGCTCCATCTTATTTATGGAAGGAGGGTGTTCCGTCAAAACCAGAGCTCACCATTTTGCCTTGAATAGCTTACTATTGCCCAGGGATCCTGCACCTCCTGAGTTCAAGTATTACAGATGGGTGGCTCACCATGCCTGCCTGGCATTTATGTGAGTGCTGTGTTTATGAGGATGTTTCTCCCTAGTATTGATTCTCTTTATTTTTAAAGTTTTTCTTTTTTATACATTTTATTTATTTATTTATTTATTTATTTATTTATTTATTTATTTATTTAAAAGAGAGAAAGGAGAGAGAGAGAGAGAGAGAGAGAGAGAATGGGCTCACCACAGCCACCAACAGCTGTAAATAACTCCAGACACATGCACCCCCTTGTGCATCTGGCTTACGTGGGTCCTGGAGAGTCTAACTGGGATCCTTTAGCTTTGCAGGCAAATGCCTTAACAGCTAAGCCATCCCTCCAGCCCTTTCCTAAAATTTTTCATTTTTGGAGAGAGACACAGAGAGAGACAGACAAAGAGGGAAAGGGAGACAGATAGAGATGGGCACACCAGCAGTCTCTCAGCTGCTGTGAACGAAATCCAGATATGTGCACCCCCTTGTGGTCAAGTGTGGCATTGCGCCCTTGTGTCACTTTGCATCTGGCTAAACGTGAGACCTGGAGATTGGAACCAGGTTCTTAGGCTTAGCAGGCAGGCGCCTTAACCGCTAAGCCATCTCTCCAGCCCCCTTTCCTAATTTTTAAATAATAGTTCGTAATATTCAGAGAATGAGATGAGGGCAATGGACATAACTAATCCAGAAAGGCTCAGGCTCTGGGGACAGAGTGACCGCCCATATCAGTCAGGTCCAGAGGTGGCGGTCATCTGACGTTGTTGATGTGATTTCCCTTTGATCTCCTAGGCCAGCACTTTGTCGTCAGTCACGGTGACCTATTCTCAGCACTCTGGTCTGTCCAGGTTTAGTCAGATGTTCTGCTTCAGCCTGTCTTCAACGTGCTCTGTCTCCGGCCGATAACCACGGTGCTCTCCACTCTCCAGGAAGGAAGCTGGTGGAGAATCACGGGGCTCGGTGGCCTTGCGTGAAGGCAGGCCTTGCTGCATTGGCCCTCACACTGAGGAACATGGCTTAGAAAATGAGACCTTTGACGGAAGGGGCTCATGGATGCTGGAGGGTCTACATGCTTCTGATGGTGAAATGACCCCCGTAGGCTCGTGTGCTTGAACACTTGGAGGTTGTGGGTGGAACCATGTGTGGGGGGAGGGTGAACTTGTGTGGAGGTCAAAGATCAGCATGGAGTATCAGGGTGGTTGTTTTCCTCAACCACTTTCCACCTTGTTTCCTGAAACAGGGCTTCTCACTGAACTCAGACTGGGCTCAGCATTGGTCTAAAGGTTCTTTTGCCCCTGACTCCCTAGTGCTGGCATGACAAGTGTGTATGGCCATGCCTGGCTTTCTCACATGGGTGCTGTGGGTCTGAACTCAGGTTCTCATGCTTTTTGCACCAATCACTTTACTCCTGAGCCATCTCCCCAACCCCTTGGAACCTTGGGATTGCAGCATAGTTAGTAGAAATGGGTCATGAAGGGCAGGCAAAATTAAAAGTGATGCCTGCAAGACCCTACTGCTGAAGACACCATGTGCTATTGGTACGTAATATGGAGAGACCTGGCTGGAATCTGGAAGAGAGTCAGTCCCCAGACAGTTAGCTTGTCTAGTGTCAGAAGGCGCTACATGAGTGACTGGGGGAAATTGACCAACATCTGTCCAAGCAACTCGTGGTCTAAGCTACTCAGCAGCAAACAATCTGACGTGATGCTCACACAAGTGCAATAGTGGCACACAGCCATGATGGGTAACCAACTGCTCTTCATTTGGCTGACGGATTGGCTCCGTGGAATGGAACTCATAGCTGGAACTAGGAAACAAGTCAGAACCATATAAAAGAAATGAGCCTGCTCTCCAATATCAAGCTCCCACCAATCGTGGGCTACAAGAGGACCAACACCTATGAAATTCTCTCTAAAATAATAATGGCCATCCCATCTATCTGGTGCTGACTTCTCTCTCCATTGGAGAATTTGCTTCTTTTTTCAGATGGACCCCAAATCTGAGGAGAGGATCGGCCTATTGCACCTCACCAGGGCCTCAGCTGAAACCATAGAATAATGGGGGAAATGAGCAAGAGTGCTGCTTTCTTGGAGAACCCGACACCAGCACAAGACTGAAGGAGATAGACACAGAGAACACCCAACTCCTTCTAAACCAGATATCCAGAGACACAGAGGCTCCCAAGACCTCATCACTGAAGTAGACCTAAAATGAACCCAACATGGCTCAGGGAAATTTGCAGAAGAGGGGGCGGAAAGATTTTAAAGCCACTAGTTGGGTCAGTATGAACAGAGGTGTTGGGCCCTAAGAGGCCCGGGTGTGAGGCCTAGTGGAACTTCCTGAGCCTGACTAGAGTTTGGCGACTTGTCTTTGGCCTGTTACTCCAGCTTAGGAGTGACTCAGCAAGGCCTAAGCCAAAACTGCCTCCACCCAGCTCCTGCTGACGTGGTGAAATACTATTGGCCCCTACACCTTTTTCCCATCCTGAGACCCCACCCTCTTCCTCAAAGCTATATAAACATCTTCCTACTACCATAAAACGAGTTCCTGCTTCGACAAGACTCCGGACCCAGTGTGTTTTTCTCTCTGGTGTCTCAGAGGAGGGGGTTCTGGGTCGCCGACATTCACCATCCCGCTCAGCCCCAAAAAGGGACCGGCTGGACCGGCTCCTTCTTCAGCCCTACCTGCCAGGAGGAACCGGCACAGAGGCATTGCCTCTTCCACATAACTGATAGCTACCGCCACACTGCATGACCCACATTCCCCAATGAGGGGAGTCCCTTTGGAGGGGGAAGGCACCAACATGAATGCATTCACATTATGTGCACAACTAATTTAAAAATCAGTAAACTGAAAAAACAGTGACAGCTGCTTCTGACCGGTGTCCAAGCTCCATGCTTCCTGATCCACCAAGACATGAAGATCTGCTGCCTGACACCTGCTCTGCTGGTGACGCCAGCCTCCCTGGCACGTCCTCTTCATGTGCATGGGCTTTTCCCTCAGAAGCCAGGAGCCAAGGTTAACCTCTACTTAATCAGCTTCTGTCACAGCAACAAATGAAGTAACTAATACAGCCATTTTAGGAAAAGATTCCAGGAAACACAATTTTTCTTGTTAAACCAATGATTTTATATTGTTATTTCCCATATAATTTTAACATAATAAGGTTTATGCTTACATATTCCAGTTTTATAAATGTTTCGCTTTTCCCTCAAACTAAGAGACATCAACTGCTCACATCATTTGCATGACTGCAAATTTGATTTATTATACAATATGAAGAAGCTTTTCCCAAAATAACTATATTATTACTAACTGTAAAGGCTACTAAACAGAGCTTAATATTTCCTCGTGGTTTCTTGTAACCTAGAGTAGATGTCACAGCTCAAGTCATTTGAAAAAAAAATCCGTTTCCCGTGCAGATATTTGCTGAATTCCATTAGTTTCAGCTTATTTACAGATTAAGGAATTGATTTTTAAAGGCAACTCTTATTGTATGACTTACAAGGGAGGACAGAGCAGTCCCACTTACTTCTCCTTGGCCCTCCTTTCATGGCCCTTTCATTCTGCAAAAATAACTCTTTTCTTTATTTCTCAAGTCTCTTGTTGCTCAAGTCTACCCTATTGTTTGAAGCACTAATGTTCTGTGAAGTCACCCAGACCATTGTTCAGCCCTGAGCCCTCATGTCCTGGGGCAAGTTCAGGATCAAAGCTGGAAGCTTCAGGCCCCAACCCTGTTGTCCTCTGATTTAGCCACCACCTTCTCTTATGAATGTGCCTGGTTAAAGACACTTCCTTTAATACATGGCACAGATGTCTTAGCATTGAGTGCATAGTCAGCATGCTGAGCAAAACTCAGGCACATCAAATTCTACAGTGTAGGAACCAGATCACACTTCCGCCCTGTGCTTTGGGGCCATTTTAAACCAAAGCAATCAACAAAATGCACTAAAGGTATCTTCACAAGGGCCGCTTGCTTACAGTATGATAGCCCAAAGCATGACCTTGTTCGACCTCAGTTGAGACTAGAAGTCTTTATCCCCTTAAGCACGCCCATGGGTGTTACAAGAATTGACACTGGCAATTAGAAGAAAGTTTTAACAAGTAGACAAATTCGTGAAGCTGAAATCGGCAAATACTTAAGATTATATGTATGGAAACTGTTTGAACTATTGTGGTCTGAATATGAAATATCTCCTTATAGACTCGTGTATTTGAACACTTGGTCAAAGATGTTGGTGATGTTTTGGAAGATTGTGGAACCTTTAGGACATAGATTCTCACTGGAGGAAGTTGGTCACCAGGGGCAGGACTTGTTTTATAGCCAGACCTCACTTCCTGTTTGTTCTCTGCTTCCTGGTCTCTTGGTAAGTGAGGATTCCCAGCCACACGCTCACATAACCATCAACTCTGCCGGGCCTTTCCTCCATGAGGAACTAGACCCTGTCAAACAGTGAACCAAAATTGCTGTTTGTCAGAAGTAGCTATCTATCATTGATAAAGGAGCTAAGTTATGATCTATCATTGATAAATTAGGTATAGATCTGAAAGAATTATACATGTTAATTGTATTTTAATGTTAAAAATATATAACTATATTATCTGTACTGATTTGTATAGACTCCCCTCCATTTTTGCATATAAAAGTTGATTATTATATACATTTAATATTGTAGTATTTATCTGCTCATTACTGGGATAGAACACCCAACTCAAAAGCAGCTTATGGAAAGTAAGAGTTTATTTTCGCTTACAGTTTATTTTTAAATTTTTATTTATTTATTTTTTATTTTTATTTATTTATTTATTTATTAGAGACAGAGAGAAGGAAAGAGAGACAGGGAGAGTGAGAATGGGCATGCCAGGGCCTCTAGTCACTGCAAAAGAACTCCAGATGCATGTGCCCCCTTGAGTATCTGACTTATGTGGGAACTAGAGAATTAAACTGTGGTCCTTAGGCTTCGCAGGCATGCGCCTTAACCACTAAGCCATCTCTCCAGCCCTATTTATTTATTTATTTTTAAATATTTTTATTTACTTATTTGCAAGCAGAGAGAGATAGAGAGAAGAGAGAACAGAGAGCGAATGGGCATGCCAGGGCCTTCAGATGCATGTGTCACTTTGTGCATCTGGCTTTATGTGGGCACAGGGGAACTGAACCTGGGTCGTTGGGTTTTGCAGGCAAGTGCCTTAATTGCTGAGCCATCGCTCCAGACCAGTTTTGTTTTGTTTTGTTTTGTTTTTTTAAGCTTAGAGTTTTGAGGGGAGGTTTCATCATGCAGCAAAGCATGCCAGAGCAGAGGCTGGGCATCACATCACTGGGAGGTGACAGCAAGAAAGAGCTAGCTAGCACTGACAAGTGGGCTGAGCCGTGAAGTCCCAAGGCCTACCCATGACACTCCCCCCTTCTTTAGAAAGCTCTGCCCCTAGGGGCTCCACCAAGTGGGGATGAAATACTAGGCGTAATCATAAACACATGGTGCTACTGGAGACACTGCCTAGTCAAACCACCACAAATAGTTACCAGAGAAGTTTCCAGGCCAGTACCTAGAGTTTTCCTCATTCTTTTCTAGTCTGTGCAGAATCCCACATGTCATCCAACAGTCTCCACTGTTGGTCAGCTCTGCTTTCTTCAAACACAGCAACAAGTAAGTTTGCCTGGGTGTTGTGTGAGGAGCTGTTTGTGGGAAGGCAACTTTCTCAAGTAGAAGACATACAAAGCGCCTGCACAAGTCCCTCCCTGCTTCGTTCTTAGCCTTCGTCCACAGATAAGCACCTGCTACACCAGGGCTCGTTTGAACGTCTTCCTGTTTCTCCAGCTTATCCACCATCAGCCTCACTCACCTTCTCTAAGAATCAGTTATTATCTCACTGGTTTTCTTCTCTCAAGTTTCAGATTCCAGTGATTTTTGTACTTGGTCTAATCATTACTTTCTTCTCTACCGGCTGTGGGTTTTAGTTCTGTTTTCCTTAAAAGCGCGTCATAGATCATGGACTTGGGGTCCTCTTTCCTAATGTGAGTGTTTCTGTTTCATACTATATATCTCCCCTTAAGCTACAGTTGAGTTTATCTTGCACATTTTGATGTGTTGAATTTTCATTTAAGTTTTTTAAATATTTTATTTTTATTTATTTGAGAGAGAGGCAGAGAGAGAGGGAGAGAGAGAATGGGCATACCAGGGCCTCTGCAAATGAACTCCACATGCATGTGCCACCTTGTGCGTCTGGTTTATATGGGTAACTGGGGAATTGAACCTGGATTCTTGGGCTTTGTAGGCAAGTGCCTTAACTGCTAAGCCACCTTTCCAGCCCTCATTTAAGTTTTTTTTTTTTTTTAGTGTATTTTTTTTTAATTTCCCTTGAGATCTCTCCCAATACAAATGACTTAAGGTTTCAAAGTCTGATGCTAAGTTTTCAAATATTTGGGCATTTCAAACTACTTATGGCTTTGTTGGCAGTGTTATCATGTAGGGCTAGAAAGCTTACTCATGAGATTGACTGATTGACACTCTTCAGGTCTGTGTTGTGTCCAGAGCACGATTTATTTTGATAAATTTTCTTTGTGCATTTGAAAATAAACTAGATTTGACCGTCAAATGGAGAGCTTGTAAGTGTCAGTAAGCTGAGGTTGGTTGGGGGTAGGTAGTCCACAGGCCCGTGACTTCCTGGCTGATTTTTCTCATCAGCAGGAGAGGAGTCTTGGCATGTCACAGTATAATGTGGGTTTTGCCCATTTTCAATTGGTGCGGTTTTTGTTTGTTTGTTTTTTGTTTTTTCGAGGTAGGATCTTGTTTTGCTCTAGCAACTCACAGCAATCCTACCTCTGCCTCCCAGGTGCTAGGATTAAAGGTGTGTGCCACCACGCCCGGCCAGTCTGTGCAGTTTTTCTAGAGCTTTGTTGTTAGGTGCATGTGCATTTACTATGGTTGAGATTTCATGATTTTATATATAATATATATATATATATATATATATATACATATATATATTCTTTAGATTATGACCCTGTTTTTTTTAAAGGGGAACTTTCTTTTTTTATTTTTATTTGAGACAGAGATTGAGAGAGAGAGAGAGAGAGAGAGGGAGGGAGAAAGAATAGGTGCACCAGGGCCTTTAGCCACTGAAAACGAACTCCAGATGTATGCACCACCTTGAGTATCTGACTTATGTGGGAACTAGAGAATTGAACCTGGGTCCTTAGGCTTCACAAGCAAACTCTTTAACCACTAAGCCATCTCTCCAGCCCATGTCCCTGTTTTAAGTTCATCTTCTCTGATACTAGAATGGCTCCTTTGGCTTTATTGATTAGTTTGTGTGGGATATCATTTTTCCATCTTTTCACTTCTGTTCATCTAGATCATAAAATTTGAAGTACATTTCTTGTTTGTTTTTTTAAAATTCAACCACTTTTAATTAGTGTTTTAAGGTGTTGATATTTATTGTAGTTGAGATGTTTGGACTTAGATCTCCTGTTTTGTTCCTCAAATTCACCCAGATTTTACATTGAGAACTTTAAAAACTGGTTTTGGACACAGCTTCATCATTTCTCAGCTCTCCTTGACTTAACCCTGGAACAGCCTTTCACCAGAGTTCTTGGAATCACTGGAAATTCATTCTTAGGAACCACAGTATATGTGCTAAGCATGCTCATGGCTACCTCATGCCATTCATTGTTTCTAGCTTCATTCATGAATAAGCAAGCAAACATTCATATGTTTTCCGTATCTATGTCTGGCTCTGGGCCTGTCTGTATTTATAATGCTGCCTTTCACTTCTGTTCAGCATAGTGGGGTCCCATTTTATCTGTCCTCTCGCTTCTTAAAAATATTTTTATTTGGGCCTGGAGAGATAGCCTAGTGGTTAAGTGCTTTCCTGTGAAGCCTAAGGACCCTGATTGGAGGCTTGACTCTCCAGGGCTCACGTAAGCCAGATGCACAAGGTGACGCATGCATCTGGAGTTCATTTGCAATGGCTGAGGCCCTGGCACGCCCATTCTCTATCTGCTTCTTTCTCTGTCTGTCTGTCACTCTCAAATAAACAAAAAAGTAGTCAGAAAAAAATTTTAAGATATTTTTATTTATTTGTAAACAGAGAAAGAAAGGAGAGAGAGAGAATGAGAATGGTTGTGCCAGTCTCTCTTGCTGCTGCAAACAATGTGCCACTTTGTGCATCTGGCTTTATGTGGGTACTGAGGAATTGAACCCAGGCAGGCCAGCTTTACATGTTAGCACCAGGAATTGCTGAGCTATCTCCCCAGCCCTGCCCTCTCTCTTTATTTGTAACTCATTTCTCTTATGAGCCTTGCCTGTTATTACCTAAATATAGTAATAATTTTACTCTTAAAACATATATAGACTAGTTTCAGAATTGTCAATCCACACTACTGTGGAAAAAGCACTCACCGGAGTACAATATTTTAGACCATTCCATTTGTCCCAACTTTAAAGTCCCTAACACTTTCTGCCCTGTGTGTAGCCAAGTCTCTGGTACTCATCTGTCCTCCTCTTTCCACCCCTGTCTCACTGTGGCCAGTCACCTTTCCCTAGGAGGAGAATCTATTTTAGGATGATACGAAATAGACCTTTACTAGAAATGATGAACTAACAGGGTACAGATTCCAGAAGCTGTTACTCCTCTGGTCTTTCCAGGCACTGTGCCATCCCATGACGGCAGCACCTTCCATGCGGGCAAAGATACCGGAGGCCTGCTTTGGCCATGTGGAAGCAACGGAACCGACACAGACATAGATGGAGGGAGGGGACCAGGTCTTCAAGGTGGTGCTGCTCCTCCTAAGACGGACATGAGAGGGAGGGAAGGACAGGAAACTGCTTGATGTCATTCTGTATGGTCCATTGCTGGGGCCCAGAGTCCTCATTTAACTTCTGGTTCTTGGAAACGGCACCTCTGGTCTGGCAGAGCTGAGCATTGTTGCATCCTATCCCATTTTAAATGCTTTCATAATCTCTCTCTTCATTTGCCTTTGAGAAAATCTGAAGGTAAATTGAGGGAAATGAATGATGTTTTTATACAGGTATTCATGGAATTATTATTCTCCAGGGGTGCCACTCTGCTCTGATGTTAGAAAGTTACCAACATTTCCAGCTTGTGATCTTATTAATAGTTCAGAATATGCATTACCTTAAAATCTTCAAACTCCACTTCAATAATAAAGATTATAAAGATTGATTTTTTTCTTTGCCACCTCAGTCTGGATCCAGGGTACTATGACAGTGTGTTTCTGAATACAGTGTGATCAGGTTGTCATGTGTTCTCGACTAATACTTATCAAAGACTTGGAACAGCAGGTGAGGACACTGCTTAGGAGGGTGGTCATCTTACCCAGAATGGAAGGAATGCACAGGCCTATGTCCCAACTTGTGGCAGTGCCATGCATGACACAAGTTCCTGCCTGTTCTTGTCTCAAGAGGGGATCACTGCACAGCCTCAGTGTGAAGTTGCATCTTTCTTCTTCCCCTTGTCTTGACAAGGTTCTCCCCACCACAGGGAATCGTCATCTTAGACCAAGATTTGGGGATGCAAAGATCTGAATGCTTGTGTCTACCCTACATTCTCATTTAGAAGTCCCAGGCCCCATTTTGAACGTTCGAGGAGGTGGGGCCTTTGGGGGGTGATGAGGGCAGAGTGGAGCTCTCTGATGGAATTAGTGACATTAAAAGGAGCCTTTGAGATGCTCACTTCTCTGCCATGCAAGGAAATAAGTCAAGAGTCAAAGCAAGAGAAGGGCCTTTCCTGAACCTGACCTTGTGGCATGTTGACCTTGGACATCAGCCTCCAACCCTGGGAGAAATATTTAAAGAGAGAGTTTTTGGTTATTAGTCACCCAGCCTACGGAACTCAGTGACAGAGACAGAAGCACTGCACCCTCACATGGAAAACACCCTTATCACGTCCACTGGCCAAAGCTGAGAAGCTTCACCATGGGCCCAAATGCTCCAGTCTATTTTTAAAAAATATTATTTATTTGTAAGCAGAGAGAGAGATAGAGATGATAGATAGATAGATAGATAGATAGATAGATAGATAGATAGATGATAGATTAGATGGACAGAGAATGGGCACACCAGCACCTCCTGCCACTGCAGACAAACTCCAGACACACATGCCACTTTGTGCATCCGGGCCAGAAGGCTTTGCAAGCAAGTACCTTCCATCACTGAGCCATCTCCCCAGCCCCCAAATGCCCCATTTCTGAGGCCACACTCACCTTAACTAAAATGAGGAGTATTAGGTAAAGAGGTGAAGCAGCTGCAGCATCGTTGCCTGGCACAATGACAGGTTTTTACACTCAGAGAGGAGGAGGAGCTGGGGCGATGAAGAAGCATGGCCTCAGGACATCTGGAAAGTGACCGAAGTCTGTCACTGTCACTCTGGAGGCCACTGTGGAAGCGACTCTGGGCATGGACACCAGGCTGAGGGGTCTGGGTTGATGTGGCTGTTTTTTGTTCTTTCCAGACAGGATCTCACTAGGTAGGCCAGGCTAGCCTTGAACTCACAGTGCTCCTGCCTCGCTTTCCTGAGTGCTATATTTTGAGCATGTGTTAGCATCCCAGGCATGGACACTGTTAGGAAGGAAAAATGGGAAGAAAGCTTCCTGTTCCCTGAGCTCAGCCTGCGGGAGTGGGAGGTGATTTGTGGCTGGTATCACAGAGTTGGAGATTCCATCTCTCTATCTATCTATCATCTATGTATCTATCTATCTATCTATCTATCTATCTATCTATCTATCTATCTATCATCCATCTATCTACCTATCTATCTGTTATTGTCTATTTTCTATCAGTCATTCATCATCTATCTTCTTTCTATCAGTTATCTACTTATCTACCATCTTTCATCTATTTATCTATCTATCTGTCTGTCTGTCTATTCATCTATCTAAGAGTAGATCACAGAGAATCAACCAAATAAGACTGTTCTCAGGGGATGGAAAGCACATGTCTTTACAAGTCAAAGGGCCTTGATGGAAGAGGAAGCCCTATGCAGTGACCGTGGAGCTATAGGTCCAGGAGCTCTGCACTGTGGCCAGGGGAGGGAGGACGACAGCTTCGGGTGCTTTCTGCAGTGGGCTGGGTCCTGCTGGGTTACGCTCTTCCTGTTAGGGAATGACAACCGCGTCAGAGCCCTGATGTGGAGCTTCCATTTGCGTTGCGTGTTCTGGAACAGGTGTGTCGCTTAGGAGGGCCTTACTGTGATACGGCCCAGGGTCCCCTTGTCAGAACCAGCTCACTCTTGCTGCGACCTTCCAGTTACCATGGCAAGATGTGATGCCCAGTCTCTGCTCTGCCATGCCACGACGAAACGTCTCCATGAAACTGTAAGCCTGAGATAAACCCTTTGCTCCCATAAGCTACTTCTGGGTGGGTGCTTTGTCCTAGCCATGATAAAGTAATTGCAACATGGGGCTAGAAGTCGGGGCTGGAGCCTACCTTGTGCCAGCAGCTCATTTAAAAGATTTCACTGGCAGCCACAGCAGTTATTCTACATCCCAGACACTGGTCATAAACACCTCCTATTGTGTCTCCTTCTCAACTCAATGGAAACACTGTTCAAGTTACACAGACACGTGGGGAAAGAGCCTCAGCCTTGGCAAGCTGGGTGAGTAGCTCACAGTCTTAGCCTTGAAGAGGCAGGGCTGGAAACCCCAGTCCTGCCCATGGGATCCCACAGCCTTGCCATTTCTTAAAGATGCCCCAGCATAGGTCAGGGTGGCATCCAAGCAGCACACCCTAACCCAAATGGCTTTACCCAAATGGATTAAGCAGGTGCTGCCCACTGCAGAAAATATTTGAATGGTAGCAAGGCCTGGGCAGGCACTAGGACACAGTGGCATAGTAGCCACCAGCAGACTTGACTCAGCTCAAGTCTCTCCCAGTGGTCAGAAACCTTAGGTGAGAAACTTACAAATGGGGCAGTCACCGATTCCCTGGCTCAGGAAAATGGAGAAGACCTGCCCACCACACGTGCTCGCCACTGAAGAGTGATTGCAGAGCCCCAGTGGCAGCTCTCTTCCCCCTTAGAAGGTGGCCACAGCTCGGGGTTGCCCCATAAGGGCCTTTGCCACAGTCTCTCATTAGATGGTGGTCCAGGGGCCCAGCTGAGGCTGACCACCTTCATTTCCTGGTGCTGTAGTCGGGTGTGTTAGTCATTGTTGCAATTACTTTCTCATTGCTGGGACAAACACCCAACCCAGAAGCAGCTTATGAGAAGAAAGGGTTTATTTCAGAATTAGAGAATCAAGGGGAAACACTGTCAATGGTGGAAGAAGCTGGCTCGTTCCATAGATCCACAGGAGAAAGAACCAGCAACAGTTAGCAACCTTAAACAGCCAGAGCTCAAACCCTCTCTAACACACCTTAGGGCTGGACTAAAAGATCCGCCCCCAGTGACACCTCCTCCAGTAGGCTGCTGGAGACCTAAGTAGGAAGCTTAACCTTCATCAAAAAATCCCCGAGGCTAGAGTGACATACACTCACATTCACCACCACTGTAACAATCCGAGGGGCTGCAGTGTTCCCACACTCCATCTGACTCGTGACATGCTCAGAGGCACACACACAGGCTGCTACATTTGAGTTGTAAAAGTGAGTGATGAATGGGCCATGCATGGCTGCAAGCTTGTTTCCTTGGTGCAAAGCTTAGGTAAAGAAGGCAGGGCACAGGTCTCGTTAACTACTCCTTTCAGCGGGTTGTACCCATCTGTCTTCCTTTTTCCTAGAACCAAGGCAGCCTTCCAGGCGGCACAGAGTCCTTCAGGGCTCTAATTGATGATTTATGATTGGTTACACAAGGTTTACAGTTGGGGATGGCCTTTAGTGATCAGGCAAGTGTTCCACCTCTGAGCTACACTTCCAACCCTGTTAGCTTTTCTTAACCCTTCAAAGCAATGCCTCATTGGTTTTTGGAACTGGGGACCCCTCCACTCAAACTCTTCTGAAGTTCTATCTCATCTTCCCAAGCTTCCAAGGAGACACCATGGTCCAGCTCCATGTTGCTAGGACGCATATCCAACCAGTCACCATTCAGGGGAGCAACGGGTTTATTTCAGGCTTATAGATCCAGGGGGAGTTCCATGAATGGCACAAAAGGCTGCTTCCATACGTCCAAACAGAGAGGAACAAGAACAGCAAGCAGACACCAACACCAACAGACAGCATGAATGCAGCCAGGGCTCCAACTGCTCTCTACCCCTTGGGGTTAGAATCAGGTCCACCCAGGTACATGTCAGATCCACCCAGTGCACATCAGATCCACCCCCAGTGGCACGCCCCCTCTAGCAGGAATCTGCCTGCTAGGGCTGAAGTTGCAAACTTCATTTTAATAAAACACCTGAGTCTATGGTTCCACACATTCAAACTACCACACTACATAATATGAGCTGAGGGTCCTATGACTGCCTCTTGGCCAGAACAGTCTCTTCTTCACCCAAGACTTTCCCCAGAGATATTTTTCTTTGAGTTACAAAGACTTTTAGTAAAAGGCAGATTTATAGGGTTCTTGACCATTTGTGTCCCATCTTTGAGAACTGCCTATTTATTCATGTTAGTTATTTTCAGGAAAATTGGGTGAAACTGGAAATCATTGTGTTAAATGAAATGAGTTACTCATACAGACAAATATTGCATGTTTTATTTCATGTGTGGAATCTAGATTTTGTGTGTGACGTGACTAGAGAAGGGGGACTGTTGAAAAGAAGGGTGGGATGAAACTGGTCAAAGAACATGTTCTATTTGAATGAAAATCTGCAGTGAGATGCGGCACTTTATATAATGAATATATGCTAACTACAGTTTGTGGAGTGGGAAGTGTGGCAGCTTCCCCTGTGGTCGTGAGCGCCGTTTGAGTTTAAAGGTGAGGTCCCAGATCCTGTGTTGGAGGTGGCGTATGTGGAGAGCTTGGGCGTTTGTGGATAGGTGGGTGGGGGGGACATGCAGGGGAGCAAGGCATGTGGGGTTAGGGCTCTGGGGACTCTTGTGTTCTGAATACTTGGTCCTCAGCTGATGGCAGCTTGGGAGTTGGGAGCTTGCTGGAGGAAGCGTGTCAGTAGGTGTGGACCAGATTGCCAGTGTGAGAAAGGCACACTCTCCTGCAGCTGTTTTCCACCCCATGTGGCAGATGTGACGTCCGGGCTCTGGTCATGCCATGCTTTCCCTGCCATCATGAAGCTTCCCTGGAGACTGTCAACCAAAAGTAAAACATCTCCTCCCGTCAGCTGCTTTAAGTCCAGTGCTTTATCCCAGCAACGCCAAGGTCACTACCACAGGGCCGAGGCATGGAGGTGGGCTATGTGGTGAGGCAGGAGGGCACCCGGAAGCCAGGGTTGGCCTCCCACGGAAGGAGCCCTGCATTCTACTAGCTCAAGTCAACTGTTACCACACACACTGATGAGCAGAGACAGAAATTCAATCTTTTTTACAAAACATTTTGAAATTATTTATGAGGAAAAGAGATTGGGAGAGAGAGAGAGAGAAAGGTGTATGGGCACAGTAGGGCCTCTTGTCACTATAAGCTAACTTCAGACACGAGCTATTTCATGCATCTGGCTTTACACGGGTGCTGGGGAATTGAACCCCAGCTGGCAGGCTTCACAAACAAGTGCCTTTCACTACTGATCCATCTCCCTGGCCCAGAAATTCAATGTTTAAGCTGTACTTTATGCAGAAAACCAGTGATGAGGGAAGACAGAGGGTTAACATCTGCCTTCCCTTTTCTCTCCAGCCAGCAGGCTTACAGGGAGTGAGAATATGGACCATCAATCATGCCAAAGTTCAGCCTTGTCCCTCTGGCCAGGGGTCAGCCTGCCTCTGAGATTCACGGCATTGGCCCTTCTCCTCCTTGCGTCTCCTGCCCTTTCCTCATTACCATCCCTCCTTATGCAGGGCGTCCAGTGCAAGGCCACTGAGTCTCCTTGGCTCCCTCGGGCGCCTCCTGGGTCAAAGGTTAAGAGAGAACAGATAAACCCTTAGCAGCGCGTACATGCCGAGCTGTCTGCAGTGGGCATGTGAAGATTCCTTTTTCCAATATGAAGGGCAAGTGTGCCCTTACTGGAGAACCCAAAGGTGCTCCTACCAAGCCCTTCGGTTCCCTCCACTAGATGCGAGGACTGGAGAGGGTACACCTGTATTTACTGCTCCACTGTGCTCGTTGGCCATGTTGCTCCAGGGTCCGTCCATACATCCCGTGTCTGTCCACAATCACGCTGCGGGCACACACAGGAGGAGGAGGAGCTGGGCTGTCTGCTGGCTCAAGACTAAGATGAACATAATTTTATGAGACTTCACTGAGTATTTTCACGAAGCCACCTTGAGCCATTTCCTACAGGATCATGCGAGTTTACATTTTATCCCTCCCTAAATGAACTGGACAGCGAGGTGCAAATGACATCAGGTCACTCCCTCTCTGTGCCTTCCATGATGTCATACAAACATCTGGCAAAGTGTGAAGATGACTGTGGGTGACAATCTGATGGTCTAGGGTGAATTAGTCCTCCTGGGCTGCATGTGTGGTCATCCCTGGAAAGCCCGAGGCATGAAGCACGGCTCCGTGGAGGGCAGGTGAGGCAGGATGTTACCCCGCTGATCCAGTGGTGGGAGGGAGGCATCAGAAGACCTCACTTTGCTGGGCATGGTTGTCATGGTCTTTGTGGTGGGGCTCTCTGTCTCTTGGGGAGAGATCAGCCTTAGGTGTTTTTTGTTGTTTTGTTTTGTTTTGTTTTGTTTTGTTTTTGTTTTCTGTACTGTTTCCTCTGTCTGTGAGCTAGAGATATGTGCACACATGAAGCAACAATTGTCTCTCATCACCGACAGCTAGTTCTTAATATAGATTCCTCCTCTTTCCCTGGCACCAGGTAGCTGGCAGATCAACAAAACGATGTCCCACACAATTCCCATCTCTTCCCCCCCCCCCGCATGTGCCACTTCTTCACGCAGCTGGCCAAGCCTGAACGTGAAGAAAAGTACATTTCTGATCTGACAACAACAGTCGACCAGAGAATTTTCTGTTTGAAAGGGAGACTACAATGGAGCCGTGGCAAACCTCATTTGCCTTGTTATAGCTTTATGTATTTGGAAATAGAAAGTTAATATGCTCGGTTCTTCTGCATGAATTACATGTCCAAGCCTAGTATGATTGAAGGAACAATATGAAGCCCCGGGGGGAGGGAGAAACACCCCAAAATATCTTAACTTAGCAATGCCCTAATTGCTAAAAAACACCGCCCACTGACAGGCATCTTTCACCAGAAGCTCAAAATCTAGAAAAGTCCAAGGTGTCTTTTCTTACAGGGACTCGTGCACAGGACTTCCCCTGGCTTCCTGTGTGCACAGAGGCGGGAAAGAGGCCACGCCATTCTGTCTAGATCAGCCGCTGTGGGCATTGGAGCTAACCTTATTTATATTAGGGGTCCACATCAGAAATGTAAATCCTGTTCTTTCTGGAATGTTGTGAAGATCCCACGTCTCGAACCATCTGGATAGTGCCTTTTGAACGACTGGGGGGCTTGAAATCCATTACAGCCACAACGTGTCTGTCACAACCAACTTTATGCCAAGATATTCTTGAAGAGGCGTGACCACTGCATTCACATAAGCTCTGAGTATGGCTGGCTCTGAGGTCCATTGAGATGTGAGCTGCTGATGGCTCGGCTCATAAATATGCTAATATGAACATCAAGAGTCTGCAGAATATACACCTTGAGATTGACAGGCACATAAAATAAAAGAATGGCTCCCTTACCACTAGCAGGATGTGTTAAAGTTGAGGTGGCACGTGGTGTCCCAGGTGACAGCCTCTGAGGAGCGTGATCTGTGATGCTGAGCCCCCGTGGGACTTCACTCTGCAGAAGAAGGCACAGTCCCCAAGGATGGCAGCGAGGCCAGGAACGCTGAGTCAGCAGTCATCCTGGAGTCAGCTTCAGGCGTGACTGCCTAGGAGCAGCGGCCTGGGAATGACATGTGAGGTGCCTGCCAGCCCAGATGAGGCTCGCTCAGCTCCTACTGGCTGTGGCAGTGGGAGGCTTCCTTGCTGGCAGGCCTGGTGGAGCCACTGGGCACAGCCGAGCCAGGATCTTGGATGTACCAGGCACAGGCTGGCCCTAAAGAAGCCCGGTTCCAAAAGGAGGCTCCCTGGCAGCCAGTCTTGCTCAGTTCCACTTCTCAAGCACTGCTTTGTAGAGGGTGACACGGCTCTCCCACGGGCCTGCAGGATCGTCGTGTTTGCAGTTGTAAAATTAAATACCTTTCAAAGAAGGTCCACGAAGCAGCTTAAATTTCCTCTGGACAAAAATGCAGAAAGCCCAAAGATCACTAGTGGCTCTCTAGACAGATCATAAGTTACATCACAGAAGGCTCTTTATTGCACAATATGATTTTAATTTATTTGTGCAGTATAGATCTATTTCCCTAAAAATTGGCCTGGGAAGTGATAATTAGAGAAAACCAACAAAGATCACAAACCTTAAGGAGGAGATCAAATGTTTTGCAAATCTAGTCAAGTTGGAAATCATCAAACAGCCGAATCCTGACACAGGAAAAAAGTAGTTCTAAATATTTCCTTAACTCCCCATGCTGCCGTCCACCTTGCCTATGTGCTAATGGCCCAAAGCCTGAATGCAATACTCACTGCATTCACGTCCCTCAGAGTGAGGAAACGGAAAACACTCGTCAACAAAAGGAATGAGAAATAAACATTTTTAATACTATGTTCACATATTGGAGGGGTTAGCTTCTCTTCTTCCATAACATATTTTGGGGTGACTTCAATTATTATGGAAGTAAAGCCCTGTGGGTTTTTTTTTTTTTTTTTTTTTTTTTTTTGTTTGTTTGTTCTAGGATTTAGATTTCTTAAGACAGGGACAGCGCCTTGCTCACTAGGTATCACCAGTTATGAGGTTTATTTTGAAGACATGAGACCACTATTGACAGGAAAGTCTCAATGGTTGTCTGAGTTCTTAGTTTCTTGGCAGAAAAGGGAATGCTCAATGGTTTTTTTTTTTTTTTTTTTTTTTTTTTTGGTTTTTCGAGGTAGGGTCTCATTCTAGTCCAGGCTGACCTGGAATTCACTATTTAGTCTCAGGGTGGCCTTGAACTCATGGTGATCCTCCTACCTCTGCCTCCCGAGTGCTGGGATTAAAGGCATGTGCCACCACGCCCGGCTTTCAATGGGTATTTCTGAATGAATGCACTGTTGGAAAGTTGATGCTCAGGTGCACAGGATTGCCTCTCCATCCTGCCTGAATCAGGTTCCTATTTAGGAAAAGAGTTGGTGCTAAGAAAATAATTGAGGCTGGAGCTACTAACCGGGGAGGACAGGTCCGTGGGTGGCGTCACAGTGGGGACAGTGGCACAGAAAGGGTGTACCGAGGGTTTCCTGGTGCTGGTCCTACACTTGCATCTTTTGAATGTAAAGTTTTAACCTCTTCCTGGAGGTCTGGGTGCTTTGGTAACTGGTGGGATACCTCTGTCACATTCCTGCTCCCCGACTTGTCTGAGAAGACCTTCTCTAACCTCTGGCTCTTTTTAGAGATCTTTTTTTTATTGGGCTGGAGAGATGGCTTAGTGGTTAAGGCTCTTGCCTGCAAAGCCTAAGAACCCATGTTCAACTCTCCAGGTCCCACTTAAGCCAGATGCACAACATGATGCAAGCTTGCAAGATCGCACATATGCACAAGGTGGCATTAATTAATTATAGTGGCTGGAGGCCCTGGCGTGCTAATTCTCTCTCATGTGCGCTTTCTCTGTCTCTTGCTTTCACTCCCTTCCATAAAAACAAACAAACAAAAAACCCCGGCAGAGCTGGCTGGTGATGCTGGCTCTCACCATGGCTTTGCTGGCTGGAAACACTGTCAGCCCACTGCAATATGCATTCAGGGCCAAGGCACCCCTGACCAGAGGAGCCTGAGAGAAGATGGCAACTTTGAAAAAATTATTTTATTGACAATTTTTATAGATGCATATAATGTATTTCAATCATCATTCCCCCTGTTCCCTTTTCTTATCCCTTGTCTCCATCCTCCCTCCACTGAACCCCCTTTTCTTCTCAACTACTGTTTTCTACTTGGATGTGCCTTGTGTGTGTTTGTGAGAGGGTGGAGGAGAGGGAGGCAGATATCCACTGAGTTTAATTAGGGTTTCCTGCATTAGCATGGGGGGGTGATTCACCAGAGCACTTACAACTTTTCAGTGGCTATACCACTGAAGAAAATGGGAGAGAGCAACTTTAAAGGAATTTTTAAAATTGAAATTGCCCAAGTCTTCTGAGCCAAGCACATATATGCTAATCGAATACAAATTACATACAAATCATATGCAAATATATCTTTCATCTCTGCAGCTCTCCTCATACTTTGGGTGGCCCTGGGGAAACATTCTGCTGCAGACTATTTCATCTAAGAAGTTGATTTAACAGCTTCTCACTCTAACCTTTTTGTGATCTAATTGCCTTCATTAGCTAGGATGATGCACCTATGTGTGTGGCAGAATTTCATAAATAAGAGCTAATAATTTTCACAAGGGGATTTTTGGTGAATAATCTTCTCACACTGACATGTATTATATATTGCACACGTACTGACATACATACACACACATGCATGCGTACACACGTATGTTCACATTTTGAAAGGTGGTATTGAAATGAGAATGTAATGGACCCTGAGCCTTGGAGGGTGTGACAGAGGTGTTTCAGTGCTGGACATTCCTCTGTCCCTTCTTCTCAGCACTATGTTGCCTTTTGGGTCATCCCAGTGGTCATTGCCATCTGAAAAGAGAAGCTTCTCTAACCAGAAGTGAGAGTAGCATTAATATGTGAATATGAACACTAAGTGTAGTGCTTTCAGGGCAGCTTGGTGGGACTAATATCCATGGCGGAAAAGGTGGTGGAAAGAATGGAAGAGCCAAAGGAAGGGTCCAACTCCTTACAATGCAACTGTCCAGACAGAAGTTGGTCTCAATATCCATGACCTCGCAGTGCCTAGCAATACCTTTATAAGACCCTCATAATAGGAGAAAAAGATGATGACATCAAAATAAAAGAGAGACTAATGGAGAGAAGGGGGGATATGATAGAGAGTGGAGTTCTGAAGGGGAATGGGGAGGGGGAAATATTATGGTTTACTGTCTGTAAGTATAGGAGTTGTTAATAAAAAAAGATACAGAAAAGGAAAAAAATAGATTGCAAAGTGAAAAATGAACTATAAAAAAAGAATTAATTTTTAAAAGGGGCTGGAGAGATGGCTTAGCAGTTAAGGTGTTTGCCTGCGAAGCCAAAGAACCCAAGTTTGATTCCCCAGGAACCACTTAAGTCAGATGCACAAGGGGTGCTTGCATCTGGAGTTCATTTACAGTGGCTGGAAGCCCTAGCCTCTCTCTCAAATAAATAAAATAAAATTTAAAAGGAATTAATAAAAGAAAGAGAGAAATGAGAATGCAAGTAGAAGAGGTGGTTGTCAAGTGCACTGAGAGGGCTGGTCACAGAATCCATAATGACGGAGAGGAGACACGGGTTGAAGAGATGTACAGCACAGCCTGATGATGGTGGTTGGCGGAGATGGGCTGCGTTTTTGACAAGTGTAAAGAGAGTGACAAATGTTCTTACCACGAAAGTAACAGCTATACAAGGTGACGTGTTTGTTGGCGAGCTAGACGTAGATTCAAAGCACCCTGTTTTACATAATAAGCAGATAATTTCATGTCAGTTAGAAGAATGCCAACAGAAGATACATTCATAATAGGTACCCCTTTCTTTTCTGGATATGTGGTGTGTGTGGTATGTAGTCATGAGTGTACATATGTTTGTATGTGTGGGTGTAGGTGTGTATGGGTGTGCTTGCATGTGGGAGACCAGGAGTTGACATTGGATGTCCTCCTCGAGCTCTCTCTTTCTTGGGGCAGGGTTTCGTGTTGAACCTAAAGCACTTACTGATTCTGTTAGGCCAGCGAGCCAGTGTGCCCTGGATATTGCCTCCCCAGTGCTGGGATTGCAGGCATTCACCACTATGCCGGGTCCTTTACGGGGGTTCCAGGGATCCCAGCGCAGGGCAATCACTTTACCCCATACTTCCCACTTTCTAATGAAATGCATTGACACGGGTGGCGTCTTTAACAATTGTCTTTGGAAATACAGCCCTCCATGGACTTGAAGTAGCCAAGTGTGTTTCACAGAAGCCATACCAACAGCTGTTGAGATCATTTGAGTTTTCAAAACTCTCTGATATGTCTTGTTGACTATAAGGCAAGCCATCTAGAGATAGTTCTCAAATTCCTAAGACTCTGAGGTAGAGGAAGCTCACTGCTCACATCTTTGTGTACGTACAGTCTAGTAGACCCAAAGCCCCCAGGCCCCCTGAGTACTGGAAAATGAAAAGCACACGTGGGCTGGTTGTGTAAGGCAGTAGCTTGTAGCTTCGGGGTCCCATGCTGGTTCACACTAACACAAATGCCCACTTCGAGTAAGTCACTGGGAAGCTATGGAAAGAGAAGCCCATCGCCCACCAGCTACCTCTGTCCCTGCTCTCCTGCCCCCTTCCGGCTTCCATACATCACCCACAGAGCGGCTGCTACGGGGGAGACCATGGCAGGCTCTGTGACCATGTGGAGTGCCCGCTGCCCACCACTTCCTGTTCGGCTCTTGTCCACACATGAGCATTCACCTCTGGTGGGTGTCCATCTCCCCTCAGCTAAAAACACGAGTGTGCAAACAGGGGAAAGCACGCAACAGAACACGGTGGACTTGCCTTTGTCATGCTGTGGTCCTGGCCATTTGACATAGAGAACTGAAGGTGGGCTTTGCACAGTCATGTGATGTTCTGAGAACTCAAGCATCCTCTGTCGTCGGGTGCAAGAAGGACACCAAGACTTTTGGTCCTAGAAGTGCTTCCAAGAAAAGAACGTGCCTTCAGAATTGAGAGTTGAGCCTACATCTGAAAGTGCAACAGGAAGTAGAAATAAAACCCAAACTGCTTATGATCTCTAGGCAGGAAATGGCCAGCAGACCTGGCTATCCTCCGGAGCCACTGGCTAGCTGGGTTCTGTTCTGCTAATGATGCTTGGGGAAGAAGATGTAGGGCTAATTATTCAGAGACCAGAAGAAACGGATCAACAAGTGCCCAAGGTGCTGGACGCTGCAGCTGGGAAGCAGGGATAAGAAGAAAAGCGGCCAGACCTGGAACCCGAAGCCGCCTCTGCAGCTCTTCCCAGGGAGCTGCCTGTGATGTGTGGCTAAGTGCACAGCGAACAAGAGCCACTTCTCTGGTGTGCCTATAGGGGGAGGTCCAAATATGCACGTGCTGGAGCCTTTGGGGCATGAAAACAAACACTCGTCACCAAGACCAAGATGTTTTGGATTACCTGTGGTCCTGCAGAGGGGACAGGAGCGTTCTCCCTGGGGACAACGTTGAAATCCTTTATGTCACCATCTGCACGTTCTCCAACCTAGCATTCAACTTTCCTACCTCCTGCCTCGCCACCTCTGTGGCCTATTCATCTGCACACTTCTTTTTATTGTCAGTTTTCTAGAAAGTGAGATTGTTTTTTGGATAAGAATAATTTGTTGTTGTTGTTGTTTTTCGAGGTAGGGTCTCACTCTAGCCCAGGCTGACCTGGAATTCACTAGGTAGTCTCAGGGTGGCCTCGAACTCATGGCGATCCTCCTACCTCTGCCTCCCGAGTGCTGAGATTAAAAGCATGTGCCACCATGCCTGGCTCAAGAATAAATGTTTTTAAGGGGGCTCCATGTTAGCTGGTCTTGAGTCTAGGAAAGCAGGAATTCTTACTAGGAGGAATTGCGGACCACGCACATCAGCTTTGGTTTCTGTAAGGTACACCGGCATTAGTTGAGAGTCAACAATTCCAGCTGAGGTCGCTGGGATATGGGGATGTCTCTGTTACCTACTCTGATTAAATACTTGAAATAGGGCTGGAAAGATGGCTCAGCGGTTAAAGGCACTTGCTTGCTTTCACAGCCTGCTGTCCTGGGTTCCAGTCCCCAATACCCATGGAAAGCCAAAAACACAAAGTGTTGCACCCTTCTGGAGTTGGCATGCATTGGCAAGATGCCCTGGTGTGCCCAATGTCTCTCCCTCTCTCTCTCTTAAATAAAGAAAGAAATAATTTTTTAAATACCCAAAATAGTTAACTTATAAAGAAAACAGTTTCTATGGTTCAGTTTGACCAGGTTCCAGCCCATGATCTTGGCCTCTATGTTAGTTACTTTCTTGTTGCTGTGATAAAATACCTGACAGGAAGTTGCTTAAGGAAGGCAAGGGGTTATTCCGGCTCACATTTCTGAGGGGATGCATTCCGTCACATCTGGGAAGGCACAGCAGCAGGAGCTCGTGAAGCACACTAGCCATGCTGCACCCCGAGTCAGGAAGCGAGAATGTGCAGGAAGTGAGAATGTGCAGGAAGTGAAGTGGGGCCAGGCTATAAGTCCTTAAGGCTCTTCCCCAGTGGCTCACTTCCTCCAGCAAGACTCCACCTCCTAAAGGTTCCACAGCCTTCTGGAACAGCGCCACCAGCTGGGAATCAAATGTTTAAACACATGAGCCTATGGGGGACGTTTCACATTCAAACCATGACAGCTCTGTAGCTTTGGGACTATCCTAAGGAGGTGACAGTGCAAAGGTGCTCACCTCCTAGCCAGGAAGCAGAGGAAGGAGCAAAGATTCTACCATCCACCTCCGGGGCATCTCCCACTAGATCTTACCTCTTAAAGGTTCCACTGCATCTCATTCGTGTCACCCTGGGGACCAAGCACTGACACGCCATCCCCTGGGGGAGACTCACGATCTAAACCACGGCAGGACCTGGGGCTTATGGAGTGTCTAAACACTCTTTACAACATGTGGGCCCATCATCACATCTCCACAGGGTAAAACTGACTGGAGGCTGCCCAGTCTCACAGCCCCCAAAGTGTGCAGACAGGAAACAGTGGCACATGGAGTCCCTGTTTAAGGCTAGGATGAACTTAGAACATCACAGCTCAAGAAACTTGTTGTGGTGGTTTGAATGGGAATGTCTCCCATCAGCTCAGGTATTTTTGTAGACAAGTGCCTTAATCACTCAGCCATCTCTCCAGCCCACCATCTCAGGCAGTTTTGATTAAACTTCCTACTTAGTCTCCAGCAGGCAGCACCCTGCTGGAGCACATGCGTCACTAGGGGCAGAGTCTGAGTCCAGCCTTACTGAGTTCAGAGCCAGCTTGAATTCTGGCTCTTCTTTCATTCTCTCCTAAAGATGAATGAGGAAGTGAGTGGGTTTCTCCCACCATGATGAAGCTTCCCCTGGAAACTGTAAGCTTGAAATAAACCCGTTTCCTCCCATAAGCTGCTTCTGGTCAGATGTCTGTTGCAGGAAGAAGAAGGTAACTGACACTTGTCGATGTCAGTTCATCCTGATGAGCCCATAGGGCAGGAATGTGCATTGTGGTTCCAGAGACGTGGCACCCAGGAGACCTGGAACTGGAGAGGCTGAGTACCACGTTTGGGGTGCCGGTGCCTGGGGCAGCCTGTGTGCCCTCCATGTCCTTCCAGTTTCTGCGTCTGTGCTGTCTTCAGGAGCTCTTAGAGGTACAGCTCAGAACTCCTGAGCTTTCTGTGTCTTGGATGGCCTTTGACTTTCTGGTGATGTGTATGTCCCTTTGTAGTTAATGTGTTCAACAGCACAGCATAAGTCAGATGGAGACGCAGCCCCGTGTTACTACAACACATCTCAAGCCTCAACTCCACGGGCTGCAGGTAACAACCCTAGAAGGGTCACAGTGGGATAAAAGAGTGAGGCATTTTGCTGACTACATGGGATGTTCAATGGTCCTGACTCTGCACTGTTGATGGCAGGAACTGAGGTTCTCAGAGGCAACCCAGAGACCAGCTGATGGAGACTTCAGGATGTGGACTCTTGCTGGAGGAGATGTGTCATGGAGGCGTGGGCCTTGGGGTATTGTAGCTCAGCCCCATTTGCCTTCCTGAGCTCCTTCTCTCTCCTTCCTCCTGCTTCTGTGGAGATGTGATGCCTGGCTATCGGCCCCTGCTGTGCTTTCCCTGCCAGGATGAAACTGATCCTTGACACTGTGACCAAAATAAACCCACTCCTCCCAGGAGCTGCTTCTGGTTGGGTGTCTTGCCCCAGTAAAGAGAAGGTACCTGAAGCAACAGTTATTTTAAAACATTATGAAAAAATCGTGTCATGAATGCCTGGTGTCAACAAATCCCTAATTAATGGTTGGTATCCAATAAATGCCAGTGAATTTACTGAGTTCACAGAAGGAAACAGAATGGCGTGGGGGAAAGAGGGTTGGGGGGTGGTGGGGAAGTCTGAGTTCCTGATTCCAAAATCCACAGGATAATTCAAAACAGACATGAGGAAAACAGCAGAGCATGTTCCACCTATACATCAATGTAAGGAAAAGTTCTGATGAAAACAAGAAAATGTGACATTCAAACAAGCCAAGAACATTTTGTTTCATGTGCATATATGCTAATATTTTATTGTGCACAGCTACAGCCAGAATGCAAATTCTATGTGGACAGTTTTATGGACGTTTTGTTATAACTTTAGAAGCAGAGGACATACTATGCCTTTTATAAGCCTCACGGTCTGTGAAGTCACTGGAAACCTGGCCAGCATCCAGGGCGTTTCCGTCTTTTTGGAATGATTCCTGTGCTGGTCTTTTGTGCACTGCTTGTGTGCCAAGGACTTCTGCTAGAAAGTTCTTCTTGTGAACCCTAGTGGAACCTCAAGATTCTCCTTCATAACCTACAGTCCAGCTGGCTGGAGAGATGGCTTAGTGGTTAAGGTGCTTGCCTGCAAAGCCAAAGGACCTTGGTTTGACTCCCCAGGATCTTCCAGATGCACAAGGTGGCACATGCATCTGGAGTTCATCTGCAGTGGCTAGAAGCCCTGGCGAGCCAATTCATTCTCTCTCTCTCTCTCTCTCTCTCTCTCTCTCTCTCTCTCCCCTTCCTCCCTCCCTCTTTCTCTCCCAAAAAGATACAAAGAAAATATTTTTAAAAAGTAAACTATGATGGTTGAGGAGGTGGCTCATGAGTTAACTGCTTGCCCCCTAGGCATGAAAACCTGAGTTGAGGTCCCCAGTGCACACACAAACTGCTGCAGGTGGTGACACACATCTGTAGTCCCAGTGCTAGGCAGGCAGAGGAAGAAAGCTCCTTGGGGATGTGCTGAGGCCTGAATCTATTGGTCAGCTGCTCTAGACAAATTGGTAAACTCTGGGTTCAATGAGAAATCTTAGGTGGGGAGTGAATGAGGAAAACACTTGATACTGATCTCTGGCATCCATTGCACGGGCCACATCTGCATGCATACTTGCACACACATGTTCACTCATGCTCATAGGAGCATGCACACACACACCTCACATATGTATGCATGTAAAATAAATACATAAAATAATGAATGAAAACGATAAAAATAAAAAGAAAACTGTACAGTTTTGTCACACATTTCTCCCAGAGGCCTGTGAGCTGATAGCTTCTTGTGCCAACCTGAGGCTGTCTGAGTGAGTCGTGGCTCCAGAGGGGAAGACAGACTATCTCCCTAACCAATGTGCTGGGCAGTGATTAATTAGCTTTCCAGGAGCACGAGGCATGGATGACATTGTTCATTACAAAGGGTCCTTGCTCAGATGAAATGCTAATTTGGCGCTCATTAGGCCCCGCAAAGCTGAAACAAGCTAACGGTGCTGAGCTCTTCATAACGTGGTCGTGAGTGAGGCCGACAGGAGTGCATGTGCAGTCATCCCACAGTGCACTCGTGTCCCTTGTCCCGTGACTCTGAGAGTCACAGGTGGTCACCCACTTCAGTGCACACTGTTTACTGCCTAAGGTCAGCAGACTCTGTTTGCGTCACAGGGTTAGACCACATGTTCTCTTACAGAAGAAAAGGTGAGGGGTGTGTGTGTGTGTGTGTGTGTGTGTGTGTGTGTGTGTGTGTGAATTACATCAGCTAACTTGCCTCCCACTTATTAGAGCTGGTCGAATCTAAGCCATGGTGCCCGCAGAGCAGTTGGACAGGGTCTCTGGAGGGAAGGAGGAAAAGGGGAGGGAGGAGGGAAGGGAAACCCCAAGGGCTTAGCAAGAGGTAAAGGATGGGGGATGAGAAAAGCCAGAAAGTGTGCCTGCACCACGGGAGGGGAACAGGTCAGCCAGACACGAGCACTGCAGCTCAGTGCTGAGGAAGAGCCTCACTTCTGCCTGGACCGCTCAGCCCATGAGCCAGGGCAACTTAAGAGAGGACAACCGCCCAGCTACATCTTCTCCTACATGGAAGGCCATCCCAGGAGCAAAGACCCAGCCAATGGAGGGCTGCTTTGCCTTGCCGTTCTCCTGTTTCCCTTCCCTCTGCTCTGTCTTTAAGGAGGACATCCTCTCGGAATAGGGCACCCCTGCAGTCAGGACAGCTCTGCCTTGAGTCCAGGAGGGCCGCAGCACTTCCTGCCCCGTTGCCATCATTTGCCTTGCGGTCCAGATGAAGCCATTCCTGTCTCAGCCATGAGAAGATTCTGGCTCCAGACTCACCTCATTGGCAAGTGCTTCCAACCCCTGAGTTGTGATGGGAGCCGTGTGACGCAGGGCTTTAGGGTCATTGACAGATTCGAAACTATGATATCGAAACCCAATGAAGATATACCCTCGTGTGTACTCCCTCAAAACTATACACCCGCCTAATCTGTGCATACCAACATGAAAAACACAACTGCCCAAACCACAGCCACGGGCATGAGGAGCTTTTAGAATACGCTGTCCACAACTGAGTGTGCATGGTCCAGGGATATGAAGAAAGTTAATATATATACACCTTCATGTGTGTGTGTGTGAGAGAGAGAGAGAGAAAGAGAGAGAGAGAGAGAGACAGAGAGAGAGAGAGAGAGGGAGGGAGAGAAAATGAAGCATTTATTGATATAAAATGCTGCCAAAAGCTATAGTATTTAATTACATGGCAAAGACCAAGAAGATGGAGTTACTATGATGAGGTCACCTCTAGAAATATTTCATGTTTACTTACATGTATATAACACATGACAATTTCCACACCTCAGTGGTAGGAAGGCAGACCACCCACTTTAAGGGACCAAAAGCCGTGTGGAAACACCGTGTCGAAGTGGCCATGCACATGGCCAGTGGACGTGTGAGGTGATTCTCAGCATGTGTATTCTTCAGGACGTGGAAAAACTAAAACCATATTAGCACACGGGGATTCCAAAGTCTTTGTGGAAGGGATAGTTTTCCCACTTTCTTTCTCTGCAAGTCCATTGTTGGAGTCTATGAATGCTGCTGACTTGTGGATCCTCACTTGGCATGTTTGTATGCATGTAAACAAGAGGCTGTGAGGCCAAGGATGTAGCATAAAAAGGGATAGAAGACAACAGAAGGGGAACAAGAAGTGGGGAGACGGGGGTAAGGATAAAAGGACATGTAACATGAAAGCAGAAAAGAGGAAAGATGGCTTAGTGGTTAAGGTGCTTGCATGCAAAGCCAAAGGACCCAGGTTTGACTCCTCAGGACCCACATAAGCCAGATGCACAAGGGGGAGCACGCATCTGGAGTTCTTTTACAGTGGCTGGAGGCCCTGGCGCTCCCATTCTCTCTCTCTCGCTTTCTCTCTCTACCTTCCTATTTCTGTATCTCTCTCTCTCTCTCTCAAATAGATAAATAAATATAAAATATTTTTTAAAAAAGAGGGATCAGTGGGGAGGGGCACAAAGGGGTAGGAGGACGAGGAAGAAGGGGGAACAGAAACAAAAAAATTGATGGAAAACACCATAATGGAACATAGATTTTTCTTTTTCAAAAAAATATTTTTTTCTGTTTTTCTTTTTTTATTTGAGAGAGATAGAGAAAGAGGCAGAGAGAGAGAGAGAGAGGGGGGAGGGAGAGAGAGAGAGGGAGAGAGAGAGCATACCAGGGCCTCCAACCAGTGCAAACAAACTCCAGACGCATGTGCCACCTTGTGTAGCTGGCTTATATGGGTCCTGGGGAATCAAACCTGGGTCCTTAGGTTTCGCAGGCAAATGCCTTAACCATTAAGTCATTTCTCCAGCCCTGAAACCTATCCTTTATATGTTAAGACTATCAATTTTTTTAAAAGGTCTAAAACCCCATTTCCCTAAGGGTCCCCCACTCTATCCCAAGTATCGTTTGACTTCATTTCTGTTGCTGGAAATTAGTCTGAAGGTTTTCCAGAACTTTGCAGAAATGTGTGGTGTATGACCCTCGATACCTGGCTTTTTTTTCCTTCATTTATTTAAAGCCTGAGATAACTTCTTAGTGGTATTTTCATATATGTTCATATATTTTGATCGCAGCCCTCCCACCACTCTCTCTTGTTTAGCAAGGTGGACTGGTTGTTGCACAGCACTGCTGTGTGGACCGTTCATGCACCCCTACTTGCTGGTGAGTAGTGGTCCATGCTACGGTGTTCTGTGTTTATCCTGCGAAGAGGCATTTCGCTCACTTCCACTCTGCGTTTAATACGAATTAACTTTCTCCACACATTTGCGTGCCAGTCTTTCTTCAGATGTACATTTGTATTGTGGTAACTATCCAGAAATGGAATGGGCTACACGAGCAGTGGAGAGGGATTGTTGAACCGTCTTCACAAGTGTTGGACTGTGACAAAAGTGAACTGAGATCCATCAACGTAAGTCACCTGGTGAGGTTTGGTCCCCAGCATGCCTTTGAAACGCAGACATCGAAGGTGCTCACAGCTTGATGGCTGGCTTCTCCCACTCCTCCTTCCTACCTACACTCACACACAGCTGCTCTTTCTGTTCTTTCCTTCTAGAACAATGCACTCTCCCCGTGCCCACTGCTGACCTGTGTGTCCTGCAGGACTCTTGCTCCTCCAAGGGACTCACAGCGAGGGATGCCTGGGATCCATCACTCAGGATGGACGTTTCTGTCTGCATTACAGGTGGACCTCACATGCCACTGCTTCTCAGATCTGCTCCATGTAACTCCATCTACCCGCCCCCCTCTCCCTCGATAGTTTTTATCTTCTGATCCTTTCTATCTCAACCCTTGACTTGTTAATCTGAGCTCCAGAGTCACATACAAATATCCATCCAGTCGCTATCCTATGTGTAGCACCTACTCAAGGATGAATTCTTGGTTTCCCGTTTCCCCTAAGCCAGTTTCAGTCTGAAGCTTGTTCATCTGTATCCATCCACCAAGTTGCTTCAGTAAGAAACCTACAAGCCAGTGTGGTTTTTCTTCCCCTCTCACACGCACATGGAGAGCCCAAGCCTGGTAGTTTCAAAATCCTCCTGGGTTTGGACACTTCACTGTTTGCACCGTGGCTCCTTCACGCATGACACCATCTGCCCTGCCATCTGCACGCCACGGAGTCTGACCCGTATCTTCACAGCCTTCAGGGCGAGTCGCCGCTCAGCTTGGCTTCCTAGGAACCTGAACCACAAGATTGATTGTTCAAGGGGTCACCGAGCACCTGGAGCTGCAGGACCAGGTCTGCTCACCTGTGTTGTGTCATCTTCGGTACCCAATGACTCCTCTGGTCCAGTCTGGGTCCTCTCCATCCTTCCTACAGACCCAGGACCAAACCCCTTGACCCACTTTCCCATGATCTCCATGTTTGCCCTACCAAGATATCTGATCTCCCCTGGACACCCTGTCTGTGCAGTCCCTCTTCCTTATCCCACTCTGCTTCCCTGCGAGAGAGGTTTCTGCCCTACTTGGTGCTCCCCTGGCTTGCTTTTGTCCATTTCACACTACTTTGTGAGCTCCGCGGGCAGCGCCTCTCTCTGAAGTTTCATAGGCATGTTCTCACAATGCTACAGTTCCAGAGAACCTGAGAAGTTCCAGTGGGAGAGGCCCCGACTCTGTCTTTGCCCCCAGCTGAGCCATGCTGTGGTAACCCAGGATGAGTGAGGGCTCCCGCCGTCTCTGAGGCCCTTGGGACAGAGTGCCAAGGTGAAGGGTACCCAATGGAGAGGTGCTTTCCAGAGCTGCCATCATTTGCCCTAGAGCTGACACAGGTCACTTCTGCTCATCCCACCTTCCCAAACATCCCTGTCACATCTGTCTGCAAGGTTGTGTGGCCCTGAGGAAGGGGCGTGAGGCACATCCACCCCCCCTGTTTGGTTGTTCGCTCACTCCTGGCACCTAAGTGCCAGGTCTTGGCTCAGAGGAGTCTCAACAGGAATCGGGGTGAGACTGATATTCCAGCCACAGGTTCTATGGGAAGACCTCCCCCCCACCCCCCGGTCTTCTCTGCTTCCCCACTAGGGCATGCTGCATCAGACGTGGGATGTTCCCGTGGTGTGCTTCATGTCCCTGCCCTGTGGATGATGGACTGGAAACGCACTCACACAGCAATGGGAGTTGGGGGATCACAACATCCTGCCTAGGAGAAGCGCACAGGTTCTGGTTGTGGGTGAGTAGTTTTGGTAAGCGAAATCCTTTTGGTACTTTGCAACTATTTGACAAGAGCGATCTGCCAGGGAAATAGTTTGCTTGTAATTTAATCACTAAGCATGTGACTTAATGGTATGCAGTCTATCCTGCACCCCGCACAGTGAACTAAGGTTGGAAAAGAAAGCAACTTTGTTCTTTCACATTGTTCTGTCTCTGAGTTAGGTGTCACACTCCCACCGTGGAAGAGGTCCAAGGATCATCTGTCTCAACTCCCAGGGAAACGCCATGAAGCCAAAATTTCATGACCAAAGTGTAATTCACTCACGACGAAGACATCACCTGGTGCTTCACCCCTGGGTGACAGAAGGCGGAACAGGAGAATTTGAACACTCCACTCTTAAACCAAAAACCATGTTGTTCAAAGAACAACATGAGAAATCTGACTTTTTTGCAAAGACCCTTAAAATGTCAACTGTGGTATCTGCGTAAGGGGACACATTTCACAAAGAGGCAGCAGAGGGTCAAGATCAGGAGTGCAAACTCAGCAAGTAGACCATGCATCCATCAGTCTTCCTACGTCTGTCTGTCTGAAAGGCTGGCCAGGAGTCTCACTGAGCCTCGGTTTGTATAAGGCAAGGAAGCTAATAATGTTCGGGACGGTTGGGAGGGTTCTGTGAGAGGTGTGTTACTCCGCATACTGTGTGTCCACTGGGGCACTCAGGACTTCCGTGACTGCCCCCAGAGAAAGGGTTCCTCCCACGGACTGGCTCTTCAACAGGAGACAGAGGGCGCTGCAGCCCCATTCCATGTCTCTGTCTGGGCTTCTATTCAGTGTATGGGACCGCTTGACAGTAGCTAGCTCAGGAGGTCATGGGGACACCAAACAGCTAAACATCTCCCAAAGTGCAGGACACATGTGACATCTCCTTGTCTCTCAAACTTAACTTGTTCCTCCTCAAAGTCTGTCCATTCTGTGTGCCCAGTATATGTGTCCACAACCTGACTCTGGTACCCAGAAGTTCTCGGAGAGAACTGTAATTGAGGCTGGCATTCACTGTCCCTGGCACCCATGTGCTGTCCCCGGCCACTCCTCTGTGTCCAGCCTCCATTACCTGCATCCTTTTCCGTCTGGATTAACACATGGTTGTCTCATCCTCTCAAAGAACTTCAACATTGATGCCAAAGGATTCTTTCCAGACACAAACTAGGCATCGCTCTGCACAGAGTAAGACGAGATAGAATATTCTAACATCCCCACTCTCTCCTAGGGGCCCTTGTGCATTACGGCCCCTGTGAAAATGTCTGTTCCTCTTCCAAGAGTGACTGACATCTGCATCTCTTTGCAGAAGATCACGGCAGACTCTAAGAAACCTGACATCATTACTTCTCTTGCCAACATCCCTTTTTGTTCACCCCCGCCCCCAGTTCCTGCTTGCACTCTGCAGCCCAGCTGAGGGGTGCCTTCCACATCCACCCTCTCGCTCATGGAGGGTTCCCTCGGGGCCTCAGCACGCTGCTCCCCTAGCATAGGCTAAGCTCTCTTCGCATTGTTTTCTTTATCTTCCTCAGTAAATTACGAGCTGCCTGAGAGAAGTGGCCACGCAGGCTTCGTCATCTGCTGTATCTCCAGGGTCAAACCTGACGCAGAATGCATTCTTGATAAGTCTTGTGAAAAGGACCATAAATTGTTGAGACAGGCCAGTGGTCAGCCTTGACTCCAAACACACACGCGTTACATCACTCTGAAGGGGGCCACAGCCAAGACCGCGCTTTGTTTTGGGAACAAGCACTCCTGAGTGCACAGGAAAGAGCGAGGCTTTGGATGGAGGCCCGCCAATGGCCCGTCTCTCTGTCTCTGTCATCTTGAGCATGCCCAATAAGATAGAAGCCTACAGAACCCCCTGGCCAGGCTCTGTCTGAGGCAAAGTGTCCTGTGTTGGTTCCAACCTGCCCTGCACATTGGACTCCTCTGAGAATTCTGGAAATCTGGAGATTTCAGTCCACTGAGTGCCAGGTCCAAGCTACCGCATGGGCTGTAGAGTTTCAGAAGCTTCCAGCAGTTCTGACCTGCATGTTGATTTGCCACCGGCTTACCAGTCAGCTGTGTTCCTTCCATCGTGGTTGCTATATTTCATTTAATTCAATATGCAATCGTGAGATGTATAAGTGACACTGATATAAGTTAATTACATCCAGAGAGCTGGGAAGAATTCAATGTAGATCTTGTTTGGGAAGGTGGATTTATTTAGACAATCATATTAGTTACTTTTTCTCACTGCTGTGACAAAATACCTGGTAAAAGCAACTTGAGAGAAGAGTTTATTTTGGTTCATGGGTTGAGAGGACGCAGCACATCATGGCGGGAAGGTGTGGCAGCAGGACTGTGGGGCAGCTGTCTCACATTCGTCCATGCTCTGGAAGCAAAATGAATTCTAACGCTCACTTCACTTTCTCAGTCCAGGATGCCACCCCATGGGGTGGTGGCATCCACATGCAGTTATGCCTCTCTGGAAGTACATTCTCTATTAATTTCAAGTCCAGTCAAGCTGACCGTGAAGACGAGCCATCACAGCCGCTCTGTTGTTCTCAAGAGTCGGGATTCGTTCCTCTGTGTTACTCCTGTTTGCTGTGAGGGAAAAGATCCAGGCCGTGGAAACTCCTCCAGAGAGACAGTGAAATCTTGCTGCAGCCCGGAAGCTGGCTCCATGTGTCTCATGGGCTGGTATGAACTCATCCGTCCAGCCCAGGGGCCTTGAGGTGTGCAAGGAGAAAGAGGAGGGCCCTCTGAGATCTGAAGGCCAATGCAGATCCATAGTGGCACGTCCATCTGCTCTCTCCTCAGTTCTTTGCAATGAGATGCAGCAGATGCAAACAGATGTTGAATAGGCTGTTAACAAACAGTTAAAACTATGTATGGCCTTTTGCTCAAGCAGTTTGCTAAAAATGTTGGCCTGTATCCAACAAATGTGCACGCAGACCATAAAGTTAATCATTTCTAAATCCCTGACCCAGGTTTAACATTTATATCTTCTGTTATAATGACTTCCTCTTCTTTCCTGTCATCCTTTAAAGTAGATTTTATGTTGTATGTCTTTTGATGATTTTCCACGTATTTTGTTATCATGATAGTTATTAAGAGTTGAATGACCTTGATTAGAAAAGCAGCCATAATACTTGTTTTTAAAGGTAGGATATTAATATTTTCAGTAGTAAGAAGAAGCATGTTTAAACAATTGTATTTCTTCCAGGCACATCCACCATACAGTGAATCAATAGAACCAGCTACGGCTACTTCTTTCCTCTCAAGACTTTTTGATCTATGCGTTGTAAGTTTGTCAGCCTAAATCATGCATGTACTCAGGGAACCTGTCACAGTCTTGAGAACTCTGACAACCACAATTGTAAAGTTACAGGGAAACATACACAATTACAAACAGCTTTTAAAATGTTTGCCTTAGAAGATAGATGTAGGGAGCTATGCTAGGAGCATTAAATCCAGAGTCATAGTTCTACAACAATTGAGGGTAAACGTTATGTTCTAATGTATTTTTGTCCACAGTGGAGAAGGGAGGTAGTTAGGAAAGCTGAGTTGGGCTCCACATGGGAAATTGCTTCTGTCCTTCTCTGTGTAGCTCAGCCGGGGTTCACATCATAGCTTCCTGATCCCTAAGATCCTGGTGGTTAGGAGAACATCTTGTCTGGGATTCCTCTTTCTTTTTTATTTCCTTCATTCTCTTCTTTCTTCCCTCCCTCTTTCCTTCCTTCTTTCTTTCTTTTCTTCCTTCTTTCTCTCCCTTTCTCCCTCCCTCTTTTCCTTGCTTCCTTCCTTTCTTTCTTCCTCCCTCCCTCTCTCTCTCCCTTTCTTTCTTTCTTTCTTTCTTTCTTTCTTTTTTATTTCCTTCATTCTCTTCTTTCTTCCCTCCCTCTTTCCTTCCTTCCTTCCTTTCTTTCTTCCTCCATCCCTCTCTCTCTCCCTTCCTTCTCCTTTCTTTCTTTCTTTCCTTCTTTCTTTCTTTCTTTCTTTCTTTCTTTCTTTCTTCTTTCTTTCTCCCTCTCTCTCTCTTTTTCTTTCTTATATGGACACATATGAACTACACATACTGGGACAAGGATACACACTCTATTAATAGCCTCTATTGTCAAGCTCCTGGCCACATCCTATCTGTGACATTTTAAAGCTAAGAGATAGAGTTCGGGTCCTGAATGCCTTGTGGGTGGGCAGAGGCTTCAGAGAGCCCTTCCCAATGTCAAGTGGAGGTCGTGTGAATGTATGAATGCAGCCCTTCACAATGTCAAGTGGAGGTCGTGTGAATGTATGAATGCAGCCCTTCCCAATGTCAAGTGGATGTCGTATGAATATAGACCCAACGGACGGAACCTTTGTCTCCCTGCTGACTGCAGCTGCTTAGTTCCGTGTCTCCTGTCTCTGCCCTGCTGAATGGAAGCCTGTGTGCCCGCTGCTGCCACATAAGCTTACAATGTTAAACTCATTTGCTTTTTTTCTTTAAGTTTTGTTTATTTTTATTTATTTATTAACAACAGACAGACAGAGAAAAAGAGGCAGAGAGAGAGAGAGAGTGCACCAGGGCCTCCAGCCACTGCAAATGAACTCCAGATGCATGCACCACCTTGTGCATCTGGCTTATGTGGGTACTGGGGAATCGAGCCTCGAACCAGGGTCCTTAGGCTTTACAGGTAAGCTCTTAACTGCTAAGCCATCTATCCAGCCCCTCATTTGCTTTTTGAAGTCTGATCATGGTACCTGACATGACAAATGTGAGATCTACGTGTGCACATACAGAAATACTCTTACACCTTGCTTTACAATGTGGGGTCAATGGGTCAGGGCTCTGGTCTTGCTAGGAAACCTTTTAAAGACAGGATCTGAAGCATGACCAAGACCTAATGGCAGGAGAAAGCACAGTGTGCCAATTCTGACCTATGACAGAAGAAAGCACTCTATGCCAGTCCTGGGAGGCACTCATTCAGGCTTGAGACAAGCTTTCCTCAAATAATATGGGGTCAACTAACCTGTTCTAGGTTAACCTCTGTTCCTGGCACTCTTTCTTGTGATCAGATTTTTAGATAAGGCATTTCTGGCAGGCATGGGACAAAAGGCCAATGTATGAATCTCTTAGGCACACACCCGATGCCACCCTCCCATTAGAAAGGGGACAAGGACTCCTGGTATAAAACCAGCCATTTCAGTAACATCACCCCACTTTTCCAGTCAAAAAATACTACTTGCATAATTGTTACATTCACAGCTGAATGATAATCATTATTGATAATGATTGATAATTAAACACTAAATATCAGTATCATGAAATACAGCCTGCTTATTACTTCTGCAGGGGGAAAACTAGACACCACTCTGCCATAGCTACTAAGGCAATTCTACTTGGAACTTAACCCTTCTTACCATATCTGTGTTTGTTAATTTTCATTCTACATAGAATCCAACCACATTTTGATTTGCTTTTCTTACAGAGAGAGAGAGAGAGAGACAGAGAGAGAGAAGGGGGAGGGAGCTAAATTGGAATCCAGGGTTCTTTTTCTTCTTTATTAGTTATGTACATAGTGTGTATACAGCTATGTTGGTACTATCGTTAGCCTCCTCCCCGTCCCGCCCCCCTCTGAAGGGACCCTCCTTGTTGGGGAATGTAGGTTGTGCATTGTGGAGGTGTTCATCAGTTATAGGGAAGAGTCAATGTCTCTGTGCATAGTGTCCCAACTGGTGGCTCTAAGACTCTTTCCTCCCCCTATTCCGTGAATTTCCCTGAGCCATGTTGGGCTCATTTTAGGTCTACTTCAGTAATGAGGTCTTGGGAGCCTCTGTGTCTCTGGATATCTGGTTTGGTAGGAGTTGAGTTTTCTCTCTGTCTATCTCCTTCACCCTCTTGCTGGTACCAGGTTCACCGAGAAAGCAGCACTCTTGCTGGGGCCCTGGTGAGGTGCGATGGACTGATTCTCTCCTCAGGTTCTGCATCCATTTGAAAAAGAGAAGCAGATTCTCCAATGGAGAGTGAAGTCAGCAACAGATAAATGGGATACCATTATTATGTTAGAGAGAAATTAATAGGTGTAGGGCCCTCTTATAGCCCAAGATTGGTGGGAGCTTGATATTGGAGAGCAGGCTCGTTTTTGGATACGGTTCTGACTTGTTTCCCATTTCCATATATGGGTTCCATTACACTGAGCAGATCCATTGACCAAATCAAGAGCAGTTGGTAACCCATCATGGCTGTGTGCCACTATTGCATCTGTGTGAGTATCACATCAGGTTGTTTGCTGCTTAGACCACGAGTTGCTTGGACAGATGTTGGTCATTTTCCCCCAGTCGCTCATGTAGTACCTTCTGATACTAGACAAGCTAACTGTCTGGGGACTGACTCTCTTCCAGATTCCAGCCAGGTCTCTCCATGTTCCATACCAACAGCATATGGTGTCTTCAGCAGTAGGGTCTTACCATTAACCTTTGGTGGGTCATCAAGTATGCTGACAGAAATCTGTTATTTTTTAAAAACCTTGTAGGTCTCTCTAATCAACAACAGCTTATAGTTTTTTTAAATACTTTTTTTATTTATTTGAGAGAGAGAAAGAGGCAAAGAAGGAGAGAGAGAGAAAGAAAGAGAATGGGTGTGCTAGGGATTCCAGCTGCTTCAAATGAACTCCAGGTGCATGCACCACCTTGTGAATCTGGCTTACATGGGTCCTGGGGAATCAAACCTTGTTCCACTGGCTTTGCAGGCAAGCGCCTTAGCTGCTAAGCCATCTCTCCAACCCTTTTTAAACATTTTTAATGACAGCCTCCACATGTATATACAATATACCATAATCACAATCCCTTCCCGCCACCCTCTCTTTTCATCTTTCCCTACCCCTCCACCACTGAATCCCTTCTTCTTCACATCTGGTCCCTGTTCTATTTTATGTCATCATCGTTCCCATCATCATCATCTGTTGTGCTGGTCTTGAGGATACACGACTTTTACCGGGTCACTTTGTGTGAGGTTGATCTGGAGTTTTCCAATTATGTTGCTATGCACCTTTTAAACATTTGACTCAGATTTAAAGCTAAACTCTTGGAGACCCTGAGCTGTGTGTTGGTGACTTGTTTTCTTTGAGTGACTCAAACTCTCAGCCACACCACAGGCCCTGTCTGGCATGCTAGTGTGGAATTCTCCACCTCTAAATGTGTCAGGCATCAGAACATGTCTGAGCTGCCATTGCAAGACATGTCTACTGTGCGGGAGATGTCACTCAGCTGGAAATATGGACCCAGGTACTCAGCTCCCTAGTCCTGGCTCATTAAGGCTACACTCCACCTCAGCACTGGGGACCCACTAGGTATAAGAAGCTGATGTCCCATATGGGCCATACACAAGCCCCTGATGGCTGACAGCCACAGGGATGTGGGAAAGCCTGTCTGGAATGAAATACAGAGCTGGTCACACTGATGTCAGCAGAAGCAACCCTGAGGAGGGAAGATCTGTGAAGGCCTGGAAATGGCCAGAGTGCAGAGCCACTGGCTTACATTAGTCCCTAAACACTCCTTTGTCTTCTCTGTCCCTCCCTGAGTTTGCTCGGTGCCTTGAACATAAGAGATGGCTAATGCATATCGTGTTAATTAAAATTCTCAGAAATATTTATTTGGGTTGGCATTTATCTTTCCCCAGTGTCGCTTATTGCCTGATTAACATTGAGCAACAACAATCCAGCATTTTCTGTGATGTTTTGAGCCTCGGTTTGAAAGCTAAGTGCAAACAGTGAGGAAGTCAGGGTTCCTAAGAGTTTAGCTTTAAATCTTGTTGAAATGTTTAAGATAGATGTAGCAATATAACTGAATAATTCCAAATTGATATGCCAACAAGGTGACCTGCTATTGGAAGTAATATGTCTACAGATTCTGTCTTAACTTCTGTGTGTAAGACAACCAAAATGCACCTTAGATTGATAAGAATGTAAGCAAACAAACATGTCAGCACAGGTCTTAATAATGACAGCACCGAGAAGAAGATCCTTGGGTGTTTGTGCTCATATACATGGGGAGAATATGTGCATATGCATGTTCACATACATGTGGACACATGTGTGCAGATGCACATGCGTGTCTTAACATGCACGTGGGTGCACATGTATGTGTGTATGTATGTTAATATATGCATAGGTACATGTGCATGCAGGTAAATATATGTTAATATGCATGTGTGCAGATGTATGTGTATGTGTGCCCATAAGCACATGTGCACACAGGTGTGTGTGAGTACATATGTTTGTGTGTGAGAGTGCACATGTATATGGGCAGATACATACACGTGTGTGTAATGTCTTTATATCTATGTGGACACGTGTGTATGCCAATGCACAACCATGTGCATGCCTGTGGAGGCCGGATGTCAAATACACTGCATCTTATTTATTTATTTATGAGACAGAAAGAGACACAGAGAGAGAGAGAAAGAGTGAAAGAGAGAAAATGGGCCCACCAGGGCCTCTAGCCACTGCAAACGAGTTCCAGATGCGTGTGCTCCCTTGCGCATCTGGCTTATGTGGGTCCTGGCAAATTAAACCTGGGTCTTCAGGCTTTGCAGGCGAGTGCCTTAACCACTAAGCCATTTCCCCAGCCCTTCCATCTTAATTTCTGAGGCAGGGTGTCTCACTGAATGCAAAGCTCACTGATTGAGCTAAATACACTAGTGAGCAAGTCCTAGGGATCCCCCTGCCTCTTTCTCCCCAGCCCTGGGATTGCAGGTGTGCACTCTCACAGCAGGATTTTAGGTGGGTACGGGGGATCTGAACTCACAGTCTGTACCCATCGAGGTGCTTCCCCAGGGCCGGAAAAGGAGATTCTTGAAGAGAATGGTTTGCCGTGAGCTGGATTTCATTTAAAGCGTGTGAAAATCCCATGCTTCCAAAACATGGCAGCTGCACTGGGCTGAGGCGTAAGCCAACTTTGGATGTCACAGGACATCCTGTGGCTGTTGCCTGGGGGGCAGGGGAGGGAGTATTGCAATTGCTAAGTCAGTTTTACTTGGTATCTCAGCTGTGTTTTTCCACCCTTCAGAGCCCAGTGGAGCTCAAAAGAAACCATCTCTCTTTCCAGGAGCTTGACTGTGGCCTTGCCATTGTGTTTACCGACTCCAGCTTATCTGGACATCTCTCAGGACTGCTCCTTTCTTCCCTGCAGTGACTCTGGGCTACGTGTGAAGTTTCCTTGTGTATCCTATGGTTCACTCTGTGGCAGAGAGCAGAGGTACAAGGACTTCTGCCCTTCACAGCTCAAGGAGGACTAAGCTTTGTACACATCATCCCTCAATGGGCTCAGTGGGCAGGCCCTGGGGTAGAGACATTTAAGTGAGTAGATGCCAACCCAGCTCTAAATCATGTGCCCCCTTCTGTGTCCTTGGCAGGTGTGTGGGATCCACTCAGCCTGCAGTCCCACCCACGGATGGGGTTTCTCTCCCTGCCCTTTGTGGACCTGTCTACTGAATGGACACAAACCAACCTGACCATCCAGCACCATTCCCACAGTGGGCATCTGTGGCACATCAAGCTTCAGGAAGTCAAGGTGCCGGTTTTAGTGTGGAAGACAGCCATGGTGTCCTGGGCACACGTGATCACTGCCCCCTCACTCCATGGCTCAAGTGCAGGGACGCATTACCAATGACACGGCACAGGTGCGACTGTGTGGTTGGTGGCTTCCCTGGGTGGATGCTTAGAGCTTATCACATTGACTTTGTTTTTCATTATGCATGTGTATCAGTATGCATGCGTGGATGCGTATGGTGTGTGTAGTCTATGGGGCGTGTGCAGAGGTCTGAGGACAGCCTGAGGTGTTTGTCTCCTCCCTCCACTCTGCTTGAGACGTGGTTGTTGTTAGTTTAGTTTTTGCCATTTCCCTTCAGCCTAGCTGGCCCCAGAGCTTCTGGATTCTTCCAGCTCTGCCTCCCCTTGCCATAGGCACATCGGGACACAGATGCAACGCCCCTTTGTGTCTAGCTTTACGTGGGTGCTGGGGAGTTAAACATTTTTTCTTGTTTGTTTTTCAAGGTAGGATCTTGCTCTAGCCTAGGCTGACCTGGAATTCATTATGTAGTCTCAGGGTGGCCTCGAACTTACGGGGATCCTCCCACTTCTGGCTCTGGAATTGCTGGGATTAAAGGTGCACGCCACCACACCCAGCAGGGAATTGAACTTTAACCGCTGCACCATCTCCCCGGCACCTATCACATTAATTTTGGCATCTCTTCCATGGGAGAGATCGACCTGCACTCTCTTCACTCCGCGGGGGTGGGGGGTAGATCTTCCAGTAGAGGAAGCGCCTCCTCTCACAGGTGGGACAAGGATGCCTGGACGGTCCCTTGAGCAGCTTGCTAACTCAGCCCAGGAGGGGAAGAGCCAACTTCAGCTGACACCGTGCCGTTCTTTACCCTAAAGAGATCGCATGTGATGGAGGTTAGGATTTCAAATATGCCTCAGCACAACACTCAGGGGGAGAGGTATGGTGAACTGCCAACAGCAGTGCCTGAGCACAGGTCTCATCCTGTGACTCAGTGACTCTGTCTTCAGGTGGTTTGGAGTGAATCCCTTCATGGTTCCAACACGCAGTTGCCTCTTCAGGCCAGCGAATCTAAGTGATGAAGGCTGGTGGCCAGTGAGTATCCTCTGGTGCACGGAGGCAGGACTCCGGCTGGTCAGCAGGGGGGTCCTTGGCCACTCATGGCTGGCAGCCTCCCTCCTCCATGTCTCGCTCACAGCAGGCTGCTGGCCGTTTTGGACCATGCACCTGGTATGTAGGTATATAGATCTTTGCATGAGTTTCTTGTTTTCTGCCTGGAGCGTCATGGTCAAACACTGACTTCTAACACATTCAGCTCAAATCAGTTTTTTGGTTTTTTTTTTTTGGTTTTACGAGGTAGGGTCTCACTCTAGCTCAGCCTGACCTGGAATTCACTCTGTAGTTTCAGGGTGGCCTCGAACTCACGGCGATCCTCCTACATCTACCTCCTGAGTGCTGGGATTAAAGGTGTGTGCCACCATGCCAGGCTTCAAATCAGTTTTTTTTTTTTTTTTTTTGAGGTAGGGTCTCACTCTGGCCCAGGCTGACCTGGAATTCACTATGTAGTCTCAGGGTGGCCTTGACCTCTTGGCGATCCTCCTACCTCTGCCTCCGGAGTGCTGGGATTAAAGGCGTGCACCACCATGCCAGGCTTCAAATCAGTTTTGAATAAAAGGTTGATCTAAGTAAGCTCAGGGCTTGGACACATGTGGGAGTTGGGTGGCTCTAAAGACACATGGGTCCTGTTGCAGTTTGACTCTGAAATATCCCCTACAAACTCATGTTCTCAGTGCCAGGAGGCTGGGAAGGCTTAAGGAGGTGGAGACCGACTGGCACAAGTAGACGGGTATACCCGCCCCGGGCTCCAGCTGCTCCCTCTGCTTCCTGGTCCTGCGCAGTGTGAGGCGTTTCCATCCCATGCTCTCCTGCTGTCATGTATGGAGTCACTCCTGCTGCAGCGCCTTCCCCACCATGATGGACTAAGATACAAAGTGTGAGCCGAATTTAACCTTTCCTGCTTTAAGTTGTTTCTGTGAAGGATTTCAGTTCCAACAGGCAAAGGCATGATGTGCGGATGTGTGTATATGTGAGGTGGATGTGTGTATATGTGAGGTGGATGTGTGTATATGTGAGGTGGATGTGTGTATATGTGAGGCGGATGTGAGTATATGTGAGGTGGATGTGTATATGTGAGTGGATGTGAGTATATGTGAGGTGGATGTGTGTATATGTGAGGTGGATGTGAGTATATGTGAGGTGGATGTGTGTATATGTGAGGTGGATGTGTGTATATGTGAGGCGGATGTGAGTATATGTGAGGTGGATGTGTGTATATGTGAGGCGGATGTGAGTATATGTGAGGTGGATGTGTGTATATGTGAGGTGGATGTGAGTATATGTGAGGTGGATGTGTGTATATGTGAGGTGGATGTGTGTATATGTGAGGTGGATGTGTGTATATGTGAGGTGGATGTGTGTATATGTGAGGTGGATGTGTGTATATGTGAGGTGGATGTGTGTATATGAGTGGATGTGAGTATATGTGAGGTGGATGTGTGTATATGTGAGGCGGATGTGAGTATATGTGAGGTGGATGTGTGTATATGAGGTGGATGTGAGTATATGTGAGGTGGATGTGTGTATATGTGAGGTGGATGTGTGTATATGTGAGGTGGATGTGAGTATATGTGAGGTGGATGTGTGTATATGTGAGGTGGATGTGTGTATATGTGAGGTGGATGTGTGTATATGTGAGGTGGATGTGAGTATATGTGAGGTGGATGTGAGTATATGTGAGGTGGATGTGTGTATATGTGAGGTGGATGTGTGTATATGTGAGGTGGATGTGAGTATATGTGAGGTGGATGTGTGTATATGTGAGGTGGATGTGAGTATATGTGAGGTGGATGTGTGTATATGTGAGGTGGATGTGAGTATATGTGAGGTGGATGTGTGTATATGTGAGGTGGATGTGTGTATATGTGAGGTGGATGTGAGTATATGTGAGGTGGATGTGTGTATATGTGAGGTGGATGTGAGTATATGTGAGGTGGATGTGTGTATATGTGAGGTGGATGTGTGTATATGTGAGGTGGATGTGAGTATATGTGAGGTGGATATGTGTATATGTGAGGTGGATGTGTGTATATGTGAGGTGGATGTGTGTATATGTGAGGTGGATGTGAGTATATGTGAGGTGGATGTGAGTATATGTGAGGTGGATGTGTGTATATGTGAGGTGGATGTGAGTATATGTGAGGTGGATGTGTGTATATGTGAGGTGGATGTGAGTATATGTGAGGTGGATGTGTGTATATGTGAGGTGGATGTGAGTATATGTGGTGTGGATGTGAGTATATGTGAGGTGGATGTGTGTATATGTGAGGTGGATGTGAGTATATGTGAGGTGGATGTGTGTATATGTGAGGTGGATGTGTGTATATGTGAGGTGGATGTGAGTATATGTGAGGTGGATGTGTGTATATGTGAGGTGGATGTGAGTATATGTGAGGTGGATGTGTGTATATGTGAGGTGGATGTGAGTATATGTGAGGTGGATGTGTGTATATGTGAGGTGGATGTGTGTATATGTGAGGTGGATGTGAGTATATGTGAGGTGGATGTGTGTATATGTGAGGTGGATGTGAGTGTGCATCTGGTCTGGGATTGAACTCAGCTCCTCGCACTTGTAAGGAAGGCACCTTGCCAACGAAACTTCCTCCCCAGACCCACAGTGTTTGGGAGTGGAATCTAACTCTCAAGTTTATGGCAGAGCATTTGTATTTCTTCAATACAGAGGTGACTTTTTTTTTTAGAGAGAGACAGAGAGAGAAGGAGAGGAAGACAGATAGAGATGGGTGCACCCGTAGCCTCTCAGCTGCTGTGAACAAAATCCAGATGTGTGCGCCCCCTTGTGGTCAAGTGCGGCATTGTGCCCTTGCGTCACTTTGCATCTGGCAAAACGTGGGACCTGGAGATTGGAACCGCTGGAGATTGGAACTGGCGTTCTTAGGCTTAGGAAGCCATCTCTCCAGCCCCAGAGGTGACATTTTTATGCACCTGCCAGAGTGTACTGTGACTAGAGCCGGGCATAGCATGATTTCTTCTGTTTTACCCCCTGCCCTTTCTCCCAGTTTTCCTGAGGCAGGGGACCTTCATCTATAGTGAGGATTCCACTTCTTTGTTTGTTTGTTTGTTTGTTTGTTTGTTTGTTTGTTTGTTTCAGGTAGGGTCTCACTCTAGCTCAGGCTGACCTGGAATTCACTATGTAGTCTCAAGATGGCCTCGAACTCATGGCGATCCTCCTACCTCTGCCTCCCGAGTGCTGGGATTAAAGGTGTGCGCCACCACACCTGGCTAAAAGTGATAGTTTTGACAAGAGGTATACTATTAACTGAAAGGTCTCTTTACATTCTGCTATTTCCCAGGTGCCTAGGGTGGACAGGGCACTAGAACCCTTCCTGAAAGGCCACCCTCCTCCCATGACTCTGAGGAAGAGCCCCTTTTTGGGTCTGGAACACGGGGACACACAGTCGTTTTAAGAGCCGGAGTGTGGGAGGACTTGGCCTGCTGGCCGGCAGATAGCAAAAACAGCATTTAGATGAAGAGCAGCGTGATTAGAGGCCAGATGTTGGTTGCAGTGACAAATCCTGGAGACTGTCCCACATGGAAACAAGGCTGAATGGGTTTGGGGAAGGGCTTCCTTCTTCCTACGCTTCCTCCTTCCTCCCTTTCTGCTTCCCTTCCTTTTCTCTTTCTGTTTTGCTCTCTTTTCTGCTTGCTAATTCTCCTTTGAGCCAGCATCTCCATGAAATCCATGACAAAAATGCTCTTGTAAGATGCCTTGTGCATGAGCCAGTGACGTTCTACCAAGGGTAACTTCCTGTGTCATCATTAGGCGGTTAGCAAACAGTGAGTTGGTCCTGGGGTGATTGTCCTCCTCTTGAGCACAGAGAGGAGCTGATCTTTTTATTTTTTGATATCTCAGACCTGACAGAGAGCAGGGCATTCACACCCATGGCAGCTTCTCCTTATCTATGAATCAGTATCAGAAAACAAGGTGTGGCTGGCCCTCCCGTTTCTTGGATGTTCTGAGTGCCTTTCCTGTCATTGGAGGAGATTGTTCTATTGGTGACCTTGTGGACTAACTCTGCAGTCAACAGAAAAATATTCAGCCACTGTCCATTATGTAATATGGGGGCTTGTCTAGACAGTGTTGGGAAGGCCACAGACAGAATGCATTCTTAGAAAAGAGGCCGTTCAGCAATTGGATGCGAACCAGGATGTCTCCATGCTTCTCCTAAAATCTCCTCGGGTCCCTTGAGCTCTTACATCCTATGACCTCAGACACAGAGGGACTCTTCAGGGATGGGGCTCTCCTTCTGCAGACTTTAAGAATTGGGGGAGCACTCAAATCCTGGGCTCCGGGCTCCTGTCGGACTTCGCTCTCAGTGTTCTTGGCAGCCCTGGTAGGACAAAGTTTAATAGACAAAGAGGAGATGGAGGGATGACCTCGCCAAAGAGAAAGAGAGAGAGAGCAATGGCTGCCGAAGCTTCTCCTGGGGTCTTCATTCGGCGGGGGTGGGGGGCCGTGGATGAGGGGAGGTCAGGAGCTGCCACTGTTCTCCAGAGAGGGCACTTCTGGGGTGCTGTTGGCTTTCTTTCTGCACAGAACACATGGGGATGTGCACAGTATCTCCTTAAGCATATGCCTGTGTCGAGAAGAAAAAGAAAAAGAGAAGAAAAAGGAGACCTGGCCATTCCATCTCACTTCCTGAGACAAGCCACAGCCCTCGGAGGGGTGAGCGTGCTGTGAGCAGAACGTACTTCCAGGTGAAAACAAACAAAAGCAAAACAAACCTGTGCACTGAGGTCGGGGGAAGTGATAAGAAAATAGAAACAGGAGCTATCAAAAGCAATCTGTGACCGAGAGGAAGCTTGTTTATAAGGTGACAAGCCGCACACGCCAGTGTTCCCATGCAGAACCAAAGCAACAGGGAAGGTCCAGGAAGGAGAGGCCCAGCTGGCCCTTCAGGAGGGTAAAATTTTTTTAACGTTTTTTAAAAAGATTTTGTTTTATTTTGTTTACTTATTAGAGACAGAGAGAGGGAGAGTGAGAACGGGCCCTCCAGGACCTCTAGCCACTGCAAACAAACTCCAGATGCATGAACCACCATGTGCATCTGGCTTACGTGGACCTGGAGAATCAAACCAGGGTCCTTAGACTTTGCAGGCATGCACCTTAACTGCTAAGCCATCTCTCCAGCCCCAGGAGGGTAAATTTTGATTGGGAGTAGCCCCACAGGCTGCACGAGATCACCAAACCTAGAGGACAAGAAATCTCTTTCCAAGGCTGGAATTGCTGAAAGTGAGGGCTGGGAACTCTTGAGTCTGTCATCCTCAGCCAGGACCCCAGGGCAGCCCCACACTGCCGCTGTCTTGAATTAGCCTACCCCAGCTACGGACCAGACCCGAGACAAGGTTCAAAGGGAACTAAGTTTATCTGGAAGCTGTGGGACACAGGCAGCAGGAAGGGTGGACGGTGAAGAAGCTGAGCTGGAAGGGTGGCCAAAGACGAAAGAAGCACCCCAGGGTGAAAAGCTGGAATGGGGGCACACCCGATGGCTACTGAGTGTGATTCAGGAGTCATACAGGGACAGTGCGATCCAAGCAGGCCAGTCTGGGAAATCACACAGAAACACCAGCTCCAGGGGCCCTCCCCAGCTGGAGTAAAGATCTGCAGATGCCAAAAGGTAGATGTAAGCAGACCAGTGTTAATGGGCGAAGGGCCGTTGTGAGCACAGCAGGTGTTCCCTAGCTATCCACAGAAATATGGAGTGTCCAGTCAGGCCAGGGAGAAACCTTGTCTCAAAAAACAAGGTGGGGCTGAAGAGACGGCTTAGCAGTTAAGGCACTTGCATGCAAAGCCAAAGGACCCTGGTTCAATCCCCAAAAACCCATGTAAGCCAGATGTACAAGGTGGTACATGCATCTGAAGTTTGTTTGCAGTAGCTGGAGGCCCTGGCATGCCCATTCTCTCTCTTTCTCTCTCTCCATGTTTATGTATGTATATATCTGCCTCTATCTCTCAAATAAATCAAATACTTAAAACAACATCAACAAAAGAAATATGGAGTGTCCTGATTTTCTTTTTATCATTCCTGCATGCCTGAGCTGCCTGTATAAGGCTATTTTCTGGCACACAGGTCAGATAATCTGTTGTTCGCCACCCCTGCTGACTGGCAGCATCTCCTCCCTTGCCACCGTCCCCTGCACTTCTTCCCCGAGGATCCTCTGTACAAGGTGGCACAGAGTGAAGAAGAGCAGAGCCCACAGGAGGGATGTCAGTGCTCCCAGAAAAGACTGGAAACGGAACGTAACAGAAGAAGTATGCAGGACACGAGCAAGGAACATCATTAGAAAACCAAGCCTCTGAGTAACTATTTCTTGGGAAAGTTTTGGAAATGATGTAACCATTTATTAATTCCAGGGAATCTTATCTTTGGTCAGCCATTTGCTGTTTTTCCACCTCAGAGAAACATACAGTTTTGTGGAAAGGGAAAAGGATGGGTGCCGATAGGCGATGAGAAATGGAAAATGGACTGAATGGGGCTGTTTTCGTGCCTGTGCCTCTCTCAAAAGGATGTGGAGGGCTCAGCAGATTCAATTAAATTGATTGAAAGCCCACAGGCACTGCCAGATTCCGTTTCTTCTCCTGCCTTCTCACCTTGCCTTGGTCTACCTTACCCACATCAGGGTTGCCACACCAGGCACATGACGGCAGGGTCTTTCTTTAAACTATGTGATCAGTTTTCCCATAATCCTTTGGAAAACAACCTCCCCTTCCAAACAGGCAAGGGATACTCCTAAAGCCACTTCTCTGCCTCCAAACTCACGGAGGGCATGTGGTGTGCCTCGGCCCCAGAACAGAATGTTAGCTTGTCAGTCACCAGATACGTTGGAGCAAATTGTGTGTGCTGGCTAAGTCTCTAGCTCAGCAAAGACTTTTGTTTACTGAATGAGGCAGAGAGAAGAGGGAGGACTGAAAACATTCTCTCTCTTCCTCTCTGATTCCAGCTTCGACAGATAGCTACGCTGGGATGCTTACCCACACAGAACTGCAAATTATCCATGTAGCTCAGAAACTGATCTCCATGACTTCCTCAGAATAAGAATGTGCAACAAGGGTGAAAATGTGGGCTGTTCCCGTGTGTCATCAGTGTGGAATATAACCACCAGGGGCTTATGGTGTAATGTGGATTAACCAAGGATTGCCGCCTTCCTACATCATCCTACTGGCCAGCAAAAACATATGGTGAGTCGCTTGACTTTCTCCCTATTCCGAGGCATTTGCAGGAAGAGCATCCCTTTGCATTTTCCTGGAATCTGAGGCAGCGGTCTCGTGGACCGGCAGCATCTAAACTGTGCAGAAGAGAACAGGCGTTCATGTGCATTTGAGCCACAGAGGCACTCTCCTCAGCGTCACGAAACTGCATGTGCACCTCTCAGCTGCTGAGCTGAAGGGCCCTGTCACCAGAACGTATGGCGTGCTCGGTCCATCCTCAGCACGAGGCCTCACATCGGGCCTTTGAGACCACTCGAAGTGTGTTGAATACACGCGAGCGCTTTGCTTCACCTCTTTCCCGGACCCCCTCTCTTCTCCACTTTGTCCTGTTGCAATCCTGCTTCACCAGAAACCTGGGTTGGGGCATCTATTCCTGTTGAAGTGGTATAGCCCCTGCTAGGAGATAGGCCCCTCTTCAGGAGGGTGGGGCAGCATGCTGTAGGCAGCTCCCCAGGACTCCCTCATCCCACTTAGCTGAGGCATCATGTGGGCTTGTAGCTTGTAGACTCAGCTGTTTCTCACGGGCTTCCCGACCCCCAGAACTGGGCCTTGGCCCTCTCTTCTCACTATTAGCGTAATCCATCCTTCCTCTTCCTGGGCGCTCTGGCGATCACCCCTCTGCCATGTGGTTTTCATCCTATATACTCTCAGGAGTGACCGAGTGGATGCAGTCCTGTTACCAGCCTGCTTTACCTGGGTATGGGGCAGACAAATCAGGAATGTTTGGGGAAGAGTGGAGTTGGTGGTGGGTCACAGGATACTCGCACAATGGCAATCCTGGGTTCAAAGCTTCCTAAAGTTTTGAAAGGATAAATAAATTTGTCAAACAAAGCTGGGCCTGGTGGCTTGGGCTTGTAGCCCAGCTGCTTGAAAGGCTGAGGAAGAAGGATTGCAAATTCAAGGCATGCTTGGAGTAAAGAGCACGTCTGAGGCCAGGTGGGAAGCTTATTGAGACACGGTCTCAAAAAAAAAAAAAAAAAATCAAAAGAGGACCGGCGCTCAGTGGTAAATAACTTGCCTAAAAGAATGGATTGTCAATATATAAAGCAGGAACTGGACACACACAGAGCTGCCCAGTGTGGAAGGACGCTGTTGGAACTTTCTAGCTAACAAGTCATGACAAGGTCACTTGTTGTCCAGGAGGGCAAGTTCACGAGGGACATTTCCTGGTTCTAGGCAGTTGCAATGAGTGCAGACCTCCGGAAAGTTGCTTAATTTAAAGATCATCAGATGACTGTCTGTGGACCAGCTCTACTAACAGTTTCCTGGGGGAACATTCTAGAAATGTGTCTTCCAAGGTCCTGGTTCCAGAGATTCTGATTTGGTAGATTTGGTATGGACCTCCCTCTGTTACTCAAAAGACAGACACAACATTTGTATACATAGGCCAAGTGGCTTTGACTAGACCATGGGAAATGGTGACCAGTAGGGCCAGTGTGTGACCCAGCACTGTGGGGCATCTCAGGGTCCTTCGGCCAACAGCCGGGAGTGGGAAGAAGGGCACATGTATGCCCGCTTCCTGCCCAGCCAGGAGTGTGAAAAAAGAGAACAGCAACTGGTGTCTGAGTCCTCGCTGCCTTGTACCTTCTAGGTTGCCCATAGCCCTGTGGCCAGAGACCCCAAAGAAAGTGGCAAATCACCCCCAATGTGGCCACGTTCATGTCTGATAGTTGCTGTTCTCCCATCACTGCCATTAATAATTCCTGAAGGATGGGCTGGAGAGATGGCTTAGTGGTTAAGGCGTTTGCTTGAGAAGGCTACGGACCCGTGTTCGACTCCCCGGATCCCACGTAAGCCAGACACACAAGGTGATGCATGTGCAAGGTTGCATATGCACACAAGGTGGTACACACATCTGGAGCTTGATTACAGTGGCTGGAGGCCCTGGTGTGCCAATTCTCTCTCTGTCTGTCTCCATTTTTTAAAAAGTCCAGTCTTTTGGGCTTGCCTCAAAAAAAAAAAAATTGCTCAGGAATGGCAGTGCCTGTCTTCCATCAGGGGCAGAATTGATCACTCCATCCCAAGGAACTCTCGTGAGTCTTGACTTGGCCCTCAGCTCCCCACCCACCATGCTATTCTGGTCTGGTCACCTTCCTGTAGATTCCCAGTGGGCTGCATTCTGGCTTCTTCTCACTGACAGTTTCCCAAGTTTCTAGCATATTCTTTATGGCCAGATGCCTGCACTTGAAGCATGGGGAAGACGGGACTTTCTTCTCTGAGAGCAGGTAGTCACAGAGCAGGCTTTGAACTGAAGGGGGGCTAGCCTTTATGCACACCATCCCCAGCCAGAGGCCCCTTGCCACCTGTGCTCCTGGGGCTTTGTGGTTGGTGAGCAACATGCTGGTGTCTCTGACCTGGAAGGAACTTCCTTTCCTCTCCTGTCACATGTGCGTTCACCTAGAAGGACGGGCAGAATGACCCTTGAGCTCCTCAGCTGCTCCTTCGAATCTTCCCGGATCCGTGTCATTCCCAGGGACATAGCCTTGTTCTTATCTGAGCGGGGATGTCCACGTCTGTCTCTGGGAGTTAACAGAAGGCGGAAGGACAGCTGAGAGATGTCTGGTGTTGTGATCATGGTGCAAGCCACTGAGCCAGGTCTCGGCTTGGCTTCCTGCCTTGAACTGCAATGACAAGTGGGGCTCTCTGTTCCTGGGGACCTGGGGGTCTTACTGTGCTCCCCACTTAGCTTGCCCAGGATTTCTGGTACTCTCAGAAACTACCGTGGCAGCAGGAGTATTCACCTCACACACCTCTGTGTCACTCACTCCACGCTGGTGACAAGCAGCACTGGGGCCACCCAGCTCCTGCCTGGATTTGTCCTGTGACTCCGTGGACTGGTCAGCCTTGCCCACAGCCTCGCTGCTTGTCATGTTTCCAGGCCTTGTGAGGTGACTGAAATCTGGTGACCTGAGGTCAAGTTCTTTCTCTGAATTCTATGAGCCATGTGATCTTGAGGAGGTAACAACAATAAAATGAGTGTGATGCCAGGTTCATGTCTGCCAGGCATTTGCTATGTGCCAGGTTTGATGCCAAGTACTTACCTGGATTATCACATTGAAGCTGCACCCTGGGAGAGGAAATATTGCCAACCGTATGCACTTCACATGGCTCCATGCACAGAGAATTACTAAATCCAAAGAGTATTCAACGTAAGCGTGTTCCCTGCACTCATTTGCCAATTCCAAGACACCATCCAAGCAGGCTGTGCTGTTGATCGGGCCCTGTTGGAACACCTTCCCGAGTCACAGTGTGCTGGTCAAGCACAGGGGTCCGGCTGGGAGTCGGGTCAAGTTTTTTTTTTTAAGTTTTTTTTTTTATTTTACTTTATTTATTTATTTGAGAGAGAGAGATACAGAAATAGGCAGGTAGAGAGAGAGAGAGAGAATGGGTGCTCCAGGGCCTCCAGCCACTGCAAACGAACTCCAGATGCATGCAGCCCCTTTTGCATCTGGCTTACGTGGGTCCTGGAGAATCGAGCCTCGAACCGGGGTCCTTAGGCTTCATAGGCAAGCGTTTAACCGCTAAGCCATCTCTACAGCCCATCGGGTCAAGTTTATATGGCTCTTCACAGCCACTTCTCCTAAGTTTGATGTGGAGGGGAAGGGGACACAAAAGGTCAGCTTTAGGCAATAGTCTAGCTCTTTAAACTCACTGAACTGTGTGTGAACGGACAACGCCACCATCCACTGCTCTCTCAGCATTAGGTCCAGAAGGAACATTTTCCAAAATTACATTTTCCAAAAGCAAACTTTAATCAAAAGACAGAATTTGGGGGCTGGAGAGATGGCTTAGTGGTTAAGGCATTTGCCTGCAAAGCCAGAGGATCCCAGTTTGATTCTCCAGGACCCACATAAGCCAGATGCAAATATATATATATTTGTGTGTATGTATGTATGTATTTAAAGACAGACTTTTATTAAAGGATTGTAAATACTTTGATAGCCATTTGCATGTATGAGAGAGAGAAAGAGAGAGAGAATACAAGTAGTACTCTGTGGTGAGTGATTTATCCCAACATCATATATTGAAGTCACAATTCCAGAACCTCACGGTCAGTGTTTGTGGAGAAAGAGGGCCTTTACTATGGTGGTCAAGACAAGCAGTGACCAGTGTGGGCTCTGAGGTAACATGCTAGATAGTCCTTAAAGGGGGAGAACCTGCACATGGGAAATTCATTGGTGCATGGACAAAGGTGAGCGTCTGAGCTGGGTGTGGTGGCACACGCCTTTAATCCCAGCACTCGGGAGGTAGAGGTGGGAGGATCGCCATGAGTTCAAGGCCACCCTCAGACTACAGAGTGAATTCCAGATCAGCCTGGTCTAGAGTGAGACCCTACCTCACAAAACCAAAAAAAAAAAAAAATAAAAAGTGAGCGTTTGAGTAATGCAGCAGAAATCAAGGGACCCCAAAGTGACCAGCAAATCAGTGGGGGCTGAGAGAAGGGCACGAAGAGTCTCCCCCAGCCTCACAGTGGCCACTGTGTCTCAGTTTCACTCCGGATCCCAGGCTGACACAGCATGTCCTGTAATTGGAACCACCCACTTGTCCTGTCACAGCAGCTCTGAGGAACCTACAGATTTATAGATGATGGACAGACAGAAGGATGGATTTGTATACATAATCTTTTTCCTATCTACTTTAATTTCTATACACATGTAAGCTTGTTGTTTAACAGAAAAACAAAGAAGGTATGCATGTCAAATCTACACCCAGTAAAGCATACATAAAGCCAGTGCAGGGCTGGAGAGATTGCTTAGTGGTTAAGGCTCTTGCCTGCAAAGACTCAGGACCCAGGATCAATTCTCCAGGTCCCACGTAAGCCAGATGCACATGGTAGTGCATGCATATGGAGTTTGTTTGCATGCCCACTCTCACTCTCTCTATCCCCCCCCACCCCATCTCTCTTTGCCTCAAATAAATAAATGAAAATCTTTTTTAAAAAAGCCAATGTGCAGATGAGTAAATTTCCGAAGTGAACACACTTGCTTAACCTCCATCCAAATTAAGAAGCAATGTGTGACCAGGGTTCTGGGAACCGATGTCCTGCCAGAGTCCAGTCACTGGACACATTCACCACCTTGGAAGGTTGGCTTGCTGAAACTTGTAAAGATCAAATCGTCTTCCTGCTCTTGTTTGGTACCCGACAGTATTTGCTACCACTTGATTATGCATTCCTTCATGGGGGTGGAGGTGCATACACTCCACCTGGGTTCATTGACAGATGGCATTCTGTCATGGGAATACGTGACAACACACTCACCTATTTTACTATTAAAGGACATGATGGCTGCTTACATTTATTAGTGAGCATTTAAGTGCATTGCAGCTGAGAGGAAACCCAGGAACCACGAGCGGAATTGCTGAATTGTAGAGTAGGAATAAGTTAAGTTTTACCAACTACGGGATATTACATATGAAATCGTATACACTGAGTACAACATATGGAATGCTACATACTAAACACTACATGTCAAGTGACATGCTGAACACTGTAGGCCAAAAAATACATGCTGAATGCTGCATAGTGAACATGACATGCTGAATAGTGTATGCTAAATGTGACATGCTGAATGCTGCCTGCTGGACATTCCATATGCTAAACAGCACATACTAAATGCAACATACTGCTTCTAGCTGGTTGGCATGCTCTCTACTGTTTAGATTACTACATTTTCCTTTGCCCTCCCTTCCCTCTTACTGCCTTTCTTTTCTTCTGACATTGTCCCTCTAACTTGCCCGGGCTGGCCTGGAGTGCATAATCCTCCTGCCTTGGACCCCGGCGCTGGGGTTGTAGGTGTCTCCCTGACACCCAGCTTTCAAACAAGTGTCCATGCCCCTAAGTCCACACTCAATAGAACCTGCTACTTTGTTGCAGATTCCAAGCTGGCAACACTTTCCTTTTCTTTCTTTCCTGCCGATTTTATCAGTCTCATAACAAGAACACCCGTGTTTTTACCTGTCTTCTGCCTCCGTTGTACTCGCTCTCCTTTTCCACTAACTTCGACTTTTATCTCTTTTATTCCTTTCCTTTTGTTCCCTTTGGATCTAGTAGCTTCTGTTCTCAAACATTTAGGGACAAGTATGGTGATTACCTGGCATTTCACCATTGTGCATGTGCACATGTGCATGCATATGTAAAATAGATAAATTGAAGACTATTTATTCTAAGGGCAGTTTTCTCTTCACCAGAAGTCTTACTATGTTGTAATTTCATCACCTATCAATTATTCAGAGCTAGTTTCTAGCTCTCTTAGAAGCTGTGTGTTGGACCTGTCCATTTTCTTTCTTTTTTTTTTAAAGATTTTATTTATTTATTTATTTATTTATTTATTTATTTATTTATTTATTTATGATAGAGAGAGGGAGAGAGGGAGAATGTGCACACCAGGGCCTCTAGCCTCTGCAAATGAACTCCAGATGCATGTGCCACCATGTGCATCTGGCTTATGTGGGACCTGGAGAATCAAACCAGGGTCCTTAGGCTTCGCAGGCATGCCTAACCACTAAGCCATCACTCCAGCCCCGACCTATGTATTTTCTGTAAGTCCATTACTTCATTTCTGATATCTGGAAGCTCTTGGTTATATTTTTACTGACCTCTGGCTTCATTCAATGACAGCTGCATGAGACAGTCTTGACGTTTTTAATATTTTGACGTTTTTTTTTTTTTTGAGTTGTATTCTCTGGCATATTTCTACTTTGGGCCAGTGTTTACTAAAATTATTTCTTTTGTTTAGCTTTTGCTTGGTGAATGTTTATTTGGGGTGTCATGGAAGCATGCGACCCATCCCTAATGCTTGGTTTCCTTACTGCTGCTTATAGTAATAAGTCATGACCACAACAGCATGCTACGATGTAGTCCTAAAACACTTCTCCTTCTTTGTGTTTGCCCTCTGCAAATTGAAGGAGCTATCTGATTGGTTTATAATCCAATCCCAAATGATCCATCAATATCCTAGTGCTATCTTTATTTCCTTTTGGAATTCTCATGGAAAGCAAAGGGTCCTTCTATTGGTTTTAGCTAACTGAAGAATGTACCACTAATTGGTCCATTAGAATGGCCTTTAGGCTGGGTGAGAGCTTGAGGGAGCCCGTGTTTTCTTAGGCCACAGTGATGTCCACATATGTTCTGGAACCTGTGTGGAAGTGACATCACTTGGCTGGGGCAACTGAGATGCCTTTTTAGTTGATCTTCAGAGGAAGAGACCCATCCCGGGTATCAGCGAGCCAGTGTCATCACAAGGGTGTTTCCATGTGGAGGGGAGACAGGGACAGGTGTCCCAAAACTCGGTAGGGGAGAGGTTCTGTTCTACCTGGCTGTGAGTGTGAACGAGGTTAGAGGCCTTAGGAAGACAGCTGTTCCTCTCGTGGTCTGCTGGACATGTTAGGACCACTGGCTGCAGGATGGACCAATGCATCTGTGCTCTTCTCAGCCCCCAGGTTTGTGGCAACTTGGCACAGCAATGTGAGACCATCTGATACGGCTTTCCATGTCGGGGACTATCCCAAATGCCTTTGCAGGGCCAAGTGGCATACAGAGAAAGCTCCTGGCTTGTCAGAGGAGAAACAAACAAAGGCCGTGGATTTCCCTTCCCACCCCTGCTCTTGCCTTCCCTTCCTGTGATCTCCTTGACTGGAGCCTTCAATCACCTCGGCCATATGCTGTCTTTAAGCCTCATAACTCTGTAGTCCCCTTGTTACAAGGATGTCACGTGTCTCCAAGATCTGCACATTCTGAGCAAAGCATCCATGGCTTTTCACAGTCCATTCCTGTCAGCCCATTTTCTTAGCTTCACCTTCTAAGCCCGTGCCCCAGATTGTTGGCCTTCAACACTGTTCACACACTAGGATCACCTGTGGGGACAGGAAAACCGGAGTAGCCATGGTCCAATCGTGCCACCAATAGCACTGGGAGGAGGCATGGCATTGGTCACACACAGATGGGACCAGGAGCTGGCTTGGGTCCTGAACTGGAATGTGCATGCCTTCCCAAGGGGCCTGTTCATGGTTTTTTCCTGGGGAGACATTAATAACCAGACAGCTGTCTAGTCACTCTAGACAAGGCATCCAACCCACGGACCAAAGAAATGATTCCACCCTGGCATAGCTTAGTGAAGCAGGGCTTACTGTGGTTATGTGAGAGTATGGGTGAGGGGCTACTGACGGGAGCATGGGTGACTTGAGGGCAGCTGCATCACTGAAAAGCCCACTCAGCATAGGTGAGCACTCAAGACAGCTGTACCTGCTGAGATCCCTGCATGAGTACATGAGTCTCCCCTCCTCAGCAGTTGTTGCTGCTTACATAACCACAGGGAGGCGGTTTGTGTAGCTCTCAAGCTTTAGGAACTTCCTGAGCCTTGTAAGTTTTCTCTACTTCCTGAGCCTTGTAAGTTTTCTCTACTTCCTGAGCCTTGTAAGTTTTCTCTACTTCCTGAGCCTTGTAAGTTTTCTCTACTTCCTGAGCCTTGTAAGTTTTCTCTACTTCCTGAGCCTTAGGAGTTTCCCTCCTGCCTGCTGGAAGGAACCTTTCAGTCAAGGGAATCAGGTACACACAAGGCCTATGCTGTAGCATCCAGCCATCTCTGCTTGAGAAGCGGGGGGGGGGGGAGAGCGAGAGTGTGTGTGTGTTTACAGAGGCAGCCTTTCTGAAATCCCCACAATGCATTTCTCTTCATTCCCATTGAGTAAAGACAAAGCAATCGCATGGAGTTCAGGAGAAGGCCCTCTTCTCGGAAGGCAGGCAAGCCAGGGCTGCATTCTCTTAACTGGTCTATATTAGTAGAATGAGGAAAGGACGTGGTGGTCTTCGGGATGGATTATGAAAGCAGGGCATGGATATGGGTAACTGAGGACCTTTATGTTCTGTGAACTCACTCTGTCTAAAGCCGACTGCAGAGTTTACAACTTGGAAAAAGCTTACTGTGAATGAAGCTTAACTGGTATTTGCAAGGGATGGAAGTCATTTTTAAAATTCCAAGCAAGTCACAAGAGAAAGAAAAAAAAAAATGGTCCCAGGTTTAGCTTTTTTGTGATTTGCCAACTCTCCACTTGGGGTATTCAGCCACATTCTCCATGTAACTCTGATCTGCGTCTTTCAAACAGTGCAATGTGTCACATTTGCTCTTATCATCTTGACAGCCTCCCAATAGCTAGCGACCAGCTAGAATATGTCTTTCTTAGCCTTCTATTCCAAAGGCATACTAGACGCACATATATGTATTTCAAAACCTTGGTTTTGGGACCTTACTCCAGCAAGCCAGGCACCCAGGTGACCTCTTTCTAGGTCCAAGGCCCACAGACAGAGCAGAACGCAAGGAGCAGGACAGAAGCTGGGGCCCATGAGACAGTGAAGACCAGCCACAATAACCTTGAAGAGGGTCACAGTAATGACAAAATGGGAACTTTGACACAGGGAGCTCCAGAGGCCGTCATTCCCTCCTGCGAATCCCTAGGAACTCTCTCAGGTAGCGAAGAGATGCAGAAAGAAATAAAAAATTTAAAAGGAACACAGGGTAATTCCACACAGTCCAGGAAAAGGGGGTTGTGAAGTACTGTTCCTAGAGATAACAAAACCACAGCCGAGAGACAGGCCCACAAAACAGGAAACACGAAGCCGCAATACCTCAACATGAATGCACGGAAACTAGGGGACTATATGAAAGTCAGCGCAGCTCGGAACCAGCAAAATGCAAGAGGGCTGTGGCAGCGTTCTGCAAAGAATTAGAACTGAAACGCGTCCCTCCAGAAGTGCGGGCAGAGTGAGCAAACACTCAGCGCCCTCACAGAAGGCTGCAGAGGAAACCATGGCATAGACAAACGCTGCAAGAGTGGGTTGGGGTGGGGTTAGGAACTAGGGAATCCCATGTCAGAGCGTAGACAGTAGTATTCTCTAAAGAAGCCCAGTGAGGCAAGGACTGTGCATTATAACTCTAGACAACATCCTGATTTAAAGAATGTGCTAGAGGAAGGCCTGCAAGCCTGATCGTATGCCAAGACCAAGACGTAGGGCTGGAGTGTTGGCTCAGTGGTTAAAGGCACTTGCTTGCAAAGCCTGACCATCCAGGTTCAAAGCCCTAGCCAGATACACAAAGTGGTGCATGTGTCTGGAGTTATTTGCATTGACAGGAGGCCCTGGTGTGCCCATTGCCCCCTCCCGACACACCCCCTCTCTCTCTATAAAAAAAAAATAAGATAAATATATTTTTTTTAAGAGCAAGATTAGCCAGGTATGGTGGCACACACCTTTAATCCTAGCACTCAGGAGGCAGAAGTAGGAGGATCGCCGAGAGTTCGAGGCCACCCTGAGACTACGTAGTGAATTCCAGGTCAGCCTGAGCTACAGTGAGTCCCTACCTCAGAAAACCTGGTACCAGCCACCAACCAAAACAGTACAAGCAGTCCCTGTGAGGTGCAGCCCAGGACACATTTTGGAATAGTGAACTCATTGCCTCATGACCAGCTAGACCATCACAAAAAGTGAGGGGCTTGAGCCCTCAGCGGAGGTCATTACTGGGGGGGGGGCATGCATGCTTCTGGGAGGGCGAGATGTCTTGGCTACTCATGATCACTGGACTGTTAACTGGCTTCTTTACATTCAAAACTGAGTTTACCAGGACTTGGACATTCCTCTTACCTTCCGTGTAAATTTCCAAAATTTCCCACCCTGAACACTTATTGTATCACCCCTCAGAAGTTTCTAGTTTCCCCTTATCCACAGATTCATTCGAATATTTATTTAAGAAAGCATGTAAATGTTTAAAGCCAAGAGTGAAAAGAAGTCCGTGTGGCTGGGTATGGTGGCACACACCTGTAAGCCCAGGACTTAGGAAGCTGAGGTAGGAGAATCGCTATGAGTTCAAGGCCAGCCTGAGACTACATAGTGAATTCCAGGTCAGCCTGTGCCAGAGCCAGAACGACCTCGGAAAAAAAAAAAGAAGAAGGAGAAGGAGAAGTTAGTTTGTGGCATTTTAAAATTCTGATGATGAAATCACTCGTTGAGGAAAGATATGCATAGGTCCAAGCTTGCAGTGCCTCCCTGACTCTCAGAACCACTCGCCATACAGTCCCCAGCCCTGTCCACTTATCCATGTATCTTGCACTGACCTCACTCTCCATTGGAGAATCTGCTTCTCTCTTTCAGATGGACGCAGAACCTGAGGAGAGAATCAGCCCATCGCACCTCACCAGGGCACCAGCTGAAGCCATGGGTTTATAGGAGAAATGAGCAAGAGTGCTGCTTTCTCAGTGAACCTGGTACCAGCACAAGGGCGAAGGAGATAGACACAAAGAACACTGAATCCTACCAAATCAGATATCCAGAGACTCACAAAACCCCGTCACTGAAATAGACCTAAAATGAACCCAACACGGCTCAGCTTTCCTGCCCGAATGGGCACTCCCCACTCTTTGGTCAAGTCTCTGTTCAGGACAGCATCACCATGCAGAGCAGACCCAGGAGACCAGCACTTTGTCCTGTTCAGTCTCCAAAGCCCTCCGTCCTTGAGAAGCACTGGGTATCTATGACCCGAGCCCTCATCTCCACATCACGCGGAAGTCAAGGCAGGAAGGAATGCATGGTGTGAAGACAGGTTCTCTCCCTGGCAGGTGGGGCTCTCTGACTCCACTTTCTCCTGTTCTCCGTGATACCCTAGAAGCACCTTTTTGCCCAGCAGACCACAGTGGGACCACGCTATGGTGACTGGTAGTCCTTTATCTCTCAAGGTGCCACCTCCAAGGACAATCACACCAGAGCCTGCCAATGCCTCACTGCATCAGCACCTGTTGCTTCTCGCTCTTCTCTTTGCTCCCCTCTCTGCAAATCCTGTCATATTCACATATCGTCCATGTAAGTTCTATGTGATGTAGCATATTATGTAGAATATTCATTGAAACATAATATATAATAATTTATAAGATATAAGCGAAAATATGATATGTCTTCTTTTTGTTTTTGATTTTAATTTTACTCATTAGAGGGAGAGAGAGAGAGAGAGAATGGGCACACCAGGGCCTCCCGCCACTGCAAATGAACTCTGGACACATGTGCCACCTTGTGCAGCTGACTTAGATGGAAACTGGGGAACTGAACTTGAGTCCTTAGGCTTCCCAGGCAAGTGCCTTAACTGCTAAGCCATCTCTCCAGCCCTGATGTGTGTCTTCTAATGCTTCTGGTTCATCCTGTCACATAATCTCCAAGCCAAAAGGAATCTCTGGAGCACTTCTTGCCTCCTGAAACTTTGGGAACTGAAGCCCTCGTGCAGTGAATTGTAGGTTATGTTTGCCCCTGCCCCGACACACACACACACACACACACACACACACACACACACACAAAGACACACACACAAAGACACACACACACAAAGACACACACACACACACACACACACAAAGACACACACACAAACAAAGACACACACACACAAAGACACACACACACACTACTATAGAATGTCTCTCAGAAGCATTATAGGAAGAAAAGGGATGCAGAGCAAGGAGCTCACCTGGGCACACAGAACAGACTCTGATTAAAAAGGGTGAGTGTGGGGCTGGAGAGACTGCTCAGTGGTTAAGGCGCTTGCCTGCAAAGCCAAAGGACCTCAGTTTGATTCACCAGGACCCATGTAAGCCAGACACACAAAGTGGTACATGCGTCTGGAGTTCACTTAAAGTGGCTAGAGGCCCTGGTGTGCCCACTCTCTCTCTCTCTCTCTCTCTCTCTCTCTCTCACTCTCTGTCTCTGTCTGCCTCTTTCTCTCCTTCTCTCAAATAAATAAATAAATAAATAAATAGAAGGGTGAGTGTGAGCAGTATACATTTGCCATGCCAAGGATGGACACACATGCTCTGTTTGAGACAGGCTTGTGAATTATCAGGTGCATATCTAGTGACATTCACATGGTCCCAGCCGTTCTTCGGGACTACCCACTCTCTTAGTTCTGATTTACAAAGAACACAGATCTGTGGCCCACAATCCTCAAAATGGTGACTGCCATCACTTGACAAGTGACCAGTGTTGGGGATGGTACAGGATTCCCGGCACTGAACATGACTGTGGGTGCCCCCCTTAGTCAAGCATCTTTGATTTGCCTGGCTGTCTTTGGGGGATGCCAAGGACTTGCTGTTTCCCTTGCTTGTTTTATTTTATTTATTTTAGAGAGAAAGAAAGAGAAAGAGAAAGAGGCAGATAGAGAAAGAGAGAATGGGCATGCCAGGACCTGTAGCCACTGCAAACTGACTCCAGATACTTGTGCCCCCTTGAGCATCTGGCTTATATGGGCACTAGGGAATCAAACCTGAGTCCTTAGGCTTCTTGGGCAAGCACCTTAACTGCTAAGGCATCTCACCAGCCCTCCCTTGCTTTCTCTCATACTGGGAGACCAATGTGGTACGTTCCCTCATAGGGTAGATGTGGCCAGGGAACAAGAGAAGTTGTGTAAAACAGGCTGTGGGTGGGGAGAGCTAATGAGCCCTTCAAGTCAGGGGCTCGTTGGTGACTGTTCATCTGCAGAGCTTCACCAGGCATAGCAAAAAAAAAAAAAAAAAAAAAAAAAATTAAGACATAAATGTTATGGTTCCAAATACTTAAACCAGTTTTGTAGTCACAAAGAAGGGAGATTCTCTTGTAGTGGTGTGTGTGTGTGTGTGTGTCAATCTTTTTTTAAAAAAATTATTGCCGGGCGTGGTGGCGCATGCCTTTAATCCCAGCACTCGGGAGGCAGAGGTAGGAGGATTGCCGAGAGTTCGAGGCCACCCTGAGACTACATAGTGAATTCCAGGTCAGCCTGGACCAGAGTGAGACCCTACCTCGAAAAACCAAAAAACAAAAAAAAAATTATTTATTTATTTGAGAGAGAGAAAGCAAAAGAAAGTGGAATCTAGAGAATGGGCAAGCCAGAGCCTTCAGCCATTGCAAACAAACTCCAGAACCATGCGCCACCTTGAGCACCAGACTTACATGGGTCCTGGGGAATCGAACTGGGGTCCTTTGGCTTTGCAGGCAAGCACCTTAACCACTAAGCCATCTCCAGCCCTCAAACTTTTTAAAAATATATTTTTAGTTATTTATTTGCAAGCAGAGAGTGATAGAAGGGATACAGGTAGAATGGGCATACCAAGGCCTGCACCCTGAAAACAGACTCTAGGTGTATGGACCACTTTGTGCATCTGGCTTTATGTGGGTACTGGGAAATCAAACCTGGGCCGTTAGGCTTTGCAGGCAAATGTCTTAACCGCCGAGCCATCTCTCCAGCCCCATGCCTTAATCTTGATATCACTAGTGTGATATTTCGGCTATGAACTTCATGGGCTCCTGAAATGCCTCATTTACTGGGGTTCCAGTGACAATCAGAAAGTGACCCACTTCAGAAAGAGGCCTCAGCTGTGTTAGGAAGGCTCTGTGGTCGTCCTGCCTAGGAAACCCGTAGCAGAGGACCTGGCCAGCTGCACTTCTCCAGTTACACCGTCCGTCAGGTGCCTGGAAAATTAGTGTCACCGCTCACAGGCAGTGGGCAGTGAGTCTTTTCTCCGAATAGAGAGGGAAGTGAGAGGAAACAAAAGACAATTGTTCCAAGGGAATTGCACACCAGAGAGAAGGTTCTAGAGAAGACCTACTAGCTGTGTGAGAACCCAGGTGGGCTGACTGTAGCCATCCTGGTCTCTGGCCTTTGAGTCCTCCCCAAGGGGCGGGGGGGAGGGTCGGCAGCACAGGCAAGAGAAGCTGGCCAGGGGACAGCTAAGCCTTGGGGAATGTGACTGGCTAATCCTGAGGCTGAGGACCTAATTTAACTCTGCTGCTACCCTCCTCTGCAGCTGGGAGAGGGCCAGGCACGCCCTCGTGTGCCCTCACTCGTGCTGGCTTGGCTCAACCTTCCAGAAGCACATGTTGCTCTTGCCCAGCTGGGGCTCCTGTGCCCGAGAGTCAGCGCAACAGCACGTGCTTCTGAACTGGGGCCTGCCCCCGCCTTGCTGTGCCCTGGGCTCTAGAAGTACACTCACACTGACCCGTGTCACCAGAAGTGGTGTGACTTCGGAACCCGTCTGCCCCCTAACCCTTGAGTCCTTTGGGGCAGAAGTCAGGTCTCCCATACCCTATCCCCGTTGTAGATATTTCGTAAATATCTTCTTCGGAGGCATTGGAGAGGGGCTGGCCTTTGGGACAGGGACACTGGCAGGATCACGCTCACTTCTTAATCTCTGTTTCCTAACCCACGGGAAGTGGTTCACACTTGGAATGGCGGCACTGCTTCCCCCATTTTTGGGTATCATTCTAACCATCCTTCCTGTGTCCTCCTGAATGACTCTTCCTCCGAAGTATATTTTTAAAAACCATTTCCCGTGTCTTTGTCCTATTGATATTGGATCACCAGAGGCTGACTTTGGTAGATTAACCTTGTCAGCTTGTACTGTGGGAGTCATAGGCCCATATTACTTGAAGCATAATAGTAATGGGGATGGTTTCTTGCCATGAACCTCAAAATTTCATGTCACACCGAAGGCTTGTCACTGGGGTTAACTTGAGCCACATTAGAGGTAATTCAGGGAGAATATTCTCACTGTGGTCTCTCATGATTCCAGCGCAGTGTTGATACTAGCCTGCGTGCTGTCGGAAGTGGAGGTGTATGCCATACCCACTGAAAATTGGTCTGGTAAACACAGCTCTGGTGACCAAAGAATGTCAGCTAGCCTGAGGGCACTTAGAACTGTTTTAGAACCTCCCTTACATTGTGGTTCCACAAAGGGGAAAATGAGTGATTCCCTTTGGTAAGTCTAGGAGTGAGTTTGATTTTTCTTTCTTATGATTCTCTGATTCTGGGGCCTGTTGGATAAAGAGAACTGTTTTTTGTTTGTTTGTTTGTTTGTTTGTTTATATGTCTTGAATATCCCCAGTGTCTGTCTCCTTTACCCTGGTGCTGATTGTCAGGCTCACCATGGAAGCAACACTCTTTTTTTTTTTTCAGTTTTTCCAGGTAGGGTCTCACTCTAGCTCAGGCTGACCTGGAATTCACTAAATAGACTCAGGGTGGCCTTGAACTCATGGTGATCCTCCTACCTCTGCCTCCTGAGTGCTGGGATTAAAGGCGTGCGCCACCACGCCTGGCAAGAGAACTGTTTTTGCAGCAAGAACCAGTGACCAACTGTCAGCGGCATCCATGAAGCATACCCTGTGGAGCTTTTCCCTCTGTGCCTCACGCTCCAGAGAAGGCGCGAGCTCTTGTTATACAGAGACGAGACAGTCCTTGATCCTTCTGTGGGTGAAGAAATCTCCACCACCATGGCTGTGGAGGGAGGAGGGGGACGGGGCAGCTCAGCCCTGAGACGTCTGGCTTGGATATCTGTACAAAAAGGATGGGAGGGTGTTGTTAGTGTTTGAAGGTCCTGAGAATTCCATCAGTAAGCGAGCTGTCGATGAGAGGAGAACCCACACAGGCTCCCCTGGGGCACTTTCAGGGTTGTTCAAAACCTCACACCCCAGGAACGGTGTCACTGAGACCTGCCACAGAGATCCACGTTCCTCACATGGATGAAAGTTTCATCTCCTAAGGTGTCTGTCGGCAGCAGGGCGACCTTCGGGTCTCTCCCAAGGAGGGCTCACAGCTAAATAATGGCACAGCTGATGGTCCATGTTTGATGCTCGGGACATGTTTAGAAAGGGGGAAATGGGGTCCCCAGGTGCCTGCTCTAGAGAACAGACTTTTTTAAATACGGTCTTCTGGTCAGTGCCTGGGAAACAGCTAGCATCACTATCCAGATGGGGACACTGAGGCCGAGCTAGAAAAAGCCGAGCTGCAGCACACGCTTGCATCCTCTATCTGTCCATGTCTCTTGCCTCCCCACTAGACCATGCCCGTGCCCGTGCCTGTAGATGAAGTGGTTTCCGACTTACACACGTCATCTGGTAACCTCAGAGTGCCAGCTTCTGCCTGAGAAATGAGGCAGCTGATTTGGGCCTCAACTGTATCAGTTTTCATGATCTAACACATTTGCTAGAGTGACAGCTTAGCGCGACCTGGAACGAAACGCTGCATGCTTTCTGCTCTAATTCCACAGTCCTATGGGCAAAGCCAGACAGGTTATATGTTCAGATCATGGAAGATTCCAGAAAGATTTTGGAACTGTGACTCCAGTGGTCAATGCCTTCCTCCACAGAATAGCACCCGTATAGTGGGGAAGCTGAAACAGGGGTCAGAACGTAATTGGAAAAACACATCTCTTCACAAATTTCTCTTTATGGCACTGTGTCACTCTCCCCCACCCCTTACATGACTGGCATGTGGCATGTGCACTTTGAGACAGACAAATTGACTTTTCATCCTGTTGGAATCCTAGTTTTCTAACGGCCTTGGAAACTAGACGTGGAAATGAGAGTGGCATCATTCCAACCTTCTCCTTGGTACAGACGACGTTTGTAATGAAGGAAGTAATTTCACAAGCACATAATAAGAAATGTGCTCAGCATGTTATAAGCAGATAGTTTATGACATGACTATAACCAACACATTTCAGCACAAGAAGCCTTTGAAGGGCAGCTTGCTCCTTGTTTGCTCAACCTGCTCATTTCTTCAGACTAAAGTTTTTCTGGTTGAAACCATTATTAATATCTAGAAAGAAAAGAATACCCTTAAGTACTCATTAATAAAACAATGTCTGAATTTTTCTTTTTCTACTCCGTGCTAAGGCTAACTTGCTCATTCAGTCTTCCTTCCTTCGCCTCCTAAGTGCTAGGATTACAGGTGTGAGCCACCATGCCTGGCCAAAATGACAGAATTTCATATTTGTTAATCCTGTGGTAGAAATAGAAAATGGAAATTTTAGTCAATAATTTTTCTGCTTAAGAATGTCGCGGCGAGGGCTGGAGAGATGGCTTAGGCGCCTGCTTGCTAAGCCTAAGAACCCGGTTCCAATCTCCAGGTCCCACGTTTAGCCAGATGCAAAGTGACGCAAGGGCGCAATGCCGCACTTGCCCCCAAGGGGGCTCACGCGTCTGGATTTCGTTCACAGCAGCTGAGAGACTGCTGGCATGCCCATCTCTATCTGTCTCCCTCTCCCTCTCTCTCTGTCTGTCTCTCTCTGTGTCTCTCTCCAAAAAAAAAAAAAAAAAAAAAAAAAAAGAATGTCGTGGCGGGGACTAGGGAGATGGCTCATTGGGTAAGCGTGTTGGCTGTATAAACATGGTGACCCAAATTTGATCCCCAGCGCCTATGGGAAAAGCTGGATGTGGCCACATACACGTCTGTAATCCCCGAGCTGAGGGGAACAGAGACAGGAGGATTGCTAATGGAAAAATGGGGTTCTCCGGGTTCAGTGAAGAGATTCCCTCTTAGGAAAATAAGAAGGAAAAGTGATGGAGAAGGCCACCCCGTGTCCTCCTCTGGCCTGTGCATGTGTGCACATGGGTCACATGCATCTGCATCCACATGTGCACCACATACACACCATGCCCACACCAATGACTCTGAAGAGATGTCACGTTCAAAGATGCGCTTGAGCCTGCTGCTCTGATGACTAGACACAGCTGTGACCAGCAGCAGGTTTGGCCCCAGTGAGGCTCCCAGAAGGCCTTGCGTGGTGCTGGGAGGAGAGTCTCAGTGAAGACTTGGATCCAGTGCCCGGGCGAGACAGACGTCGGTCTCCTTGGTGTCACTAGCTGTCCAATATGCGTGGATATGCTCCAAACCCTTGATCTTGAGTTCCACTTCCACTTCTGTGAGGGTGCAGTGCTGGGGACATCTCCTCCTGAGATGGCTCCAAGGCCTTGTTAGCCAGTGTGTAACCTGCTGGGCTTAGTACTGGGTCAGCCTCTAACCAGACTGGTGTTTTCACAGAGGAAGAGGGACATCACGTCAATTTCCCTTTCCCCAGAGCAAGAGAGAAATGAGTAGTAGATGTATAACAAAGGCACTTCTTGGAAAAGCCAGTGCTTCTGAGAGTATAGTTATGGGAGATTTAGGGGGCTCTATTCAGCCCTGACCTACAGGCTACTCCTTTCCTCTTGAGCTTTCTGTGACCCACTTTCCCTCCTTCAGGCTTTCGGTTACTGTCTGACTCCTGCCAGGCACTCTTACCCCATGAAGTCACTTTCGCTTTTTTTGTCTCTTTGTCACTGTTTCCAGGTTCTCGTGCTTGCAGGAAATCTACACAGTGAATGTTTATCTGCACTTGCCATGGATCCAGGGGCCATCCCTGTCTTGGTTCTGCACAGGGATGGACACACACACACACACACACACACACACACACACACACTTGAGGGACTGGCCAAGGCTATGAACCAGAAAGCCCAGGATGGGGGTAAGGCAGCTTCCTGCTTTTATCCAACTAGTCCAGGATGTCCACTGACTGGGAGGCCCCCAGACAGCCCATAGGGGACAATAAAAAGCCGCTGGCTCTGGTTCTAAGGGAGAGGGCATGGTGAGTCCCATGACCACCTTTTACCAAATTACAGTCTCAACCTCCCTCCCCAAAATGGATTATTTCTCTCTGATTTGGATGGTTATTCCCCAGTGGATGTCATGTGACTCTAAGTGACCTCATCATTTGTAAATCTGAATACTATATAACTTCAAAACTACTTTCTACAATTTGGGGGATGAAGGATAAATAGGAGGGTTGTTTTTTTTTTTAATTTCTTACTAGCTTCAAAGTGGTTCAGACTGCAAGACCCATCATCTGTAGGACAGTTTTGTTGTTGGCTTGGAAAGTGGGTGGAAAAACTGTTGGTCAAAGGTCTGGAATCTTGCAATGCTAATAAAAGATAAGTTTGCAAACTTCTTACAGATGTTGATTAATCGGCCATAAAATGAAATCTTGGGGAGAGGAAAAGCTACACACACACACACACACACACACACACACACACCCCACGCATTCTCTACCTGTTGCTCACCAGGAATAGGGAAAACCAGATTCTGTCCATCTTCCTCACTAGTCAATATGATCATTTTCATTCAAAAGAAAGGTCATGTTGGAATCAGAGGCTTATGCAATACAAAATAAAATGACCCCATCCCCAGGGTGACTTCTTCTTTGCTGACTTCCAACCCTGTTGATTTGATCTTGGGAGGGGCTGCTGCTTAGAGTAGGAACCTTTACAGAAGAGTTTTCACAAGAAGTCAGAGGCCTCAGATCCAGGCGCTATGCCAACTTCTTAATCTTACTGTAACTTCAGAGATGTAATTTTTTTTAAAACCATGACATATGCCCAAGATTCTGTTAAAAAACATAACTTCTGGAACCATTTGGAGTAAACTGTGTTCAGCTGTGTTGTTCCCAGGGGTAGATGCTCCCTTGATGATAATGGGGTGGAGTGTGGGTTTAGATTAAATCACTCCAAGAGCCTAATTAAAAATAGTCTTTAAGTGGTTAGGCATTGGGGTAGTTTCCATTGTATCAACACACAGGGAAAGCAGACTTCCAGAGAGCCACAGAGTCTCATCTGTATTCAAAGAGCAGAGAAGTCAAAGGGGCAGATGGCCCCTAGTAGTGCCCTGTCCTAGAGGTGGGAGGTAGCCTTGAAAGAGCCTGACCTCAGCTTCTAGTCTGACTGTGAACTTCACTGAGCCCCACCATGGCTCTTTCTCACCTTCCCAAGGTGATGAGAAGAATTTCTCCACAAAGCCCATCCTGGGTATCTTCTGACCATTCCTTCCAGCTGCTCCCTTTCTGTCTTATGTGATCTGAGCCACAGCATCCCCTCTCCTTGATAGAAAGACAGGGTGTTCTACCCCATGGGCTGTGGTCACGATGAAGCCTGGACTCATGGCTCAGAGATGGCCACATGTCACTGGGCACTGCTTCCACCAGAAACCAGAAAATCACAGGAAAGATACGGATGATGAGCCCCTAGAGAATCTATTGGGGTCATCTTTAAAACCCGCAGGAATGCCAACAGTACAGCTCAGAGACATACTGTGTGGTTGCATAGACATATCACAGGATCTGGTTTTCAAACTATTTCTCATCAGTTGGACTTGTTCTCAGAGTCTTAGGCAGGCCTCTCCTATTTCCAAACACACAAACTAGACTGGAAACCCAGTTGTGATCAGGGCAGGTGTTGGGTGGAGGGGTGGGGGGACGGTCATTCTAGATGGTTCTAAAATATTCTGTGACATTTTTAGCAAAGTAGCAACTCTGAGGAGTAAAGAGATCCCTGAAGTACTTCAAGGATCCAGCTTGGCAGAAACAAAAGTGCTGCTAAAATTCAGCCGCTTGAGTGCACATGAAATCCTCTAAGGCACCCTATAACATTATGCAGATAGGAAATAGCCTCTGAAAGGTGGGGTGGGCTGTTTAAGAAGCTAAGAGAACTGTATTTCATTGTTGAAAACCTTCCATTAGATGGCCACATTAAGATGCCAGGCCTCAAAGAATTCACCTTTACTCTCCAAATCAGTTATTCTCAGAAGGGGAAAGCATTTAATAATGCAAAACAAAGCTGGGGAGGCGGTGCACACCTGCACTATGGAGGCTGAGTCATGAGTTCAAGGCCAGCCAGAGCTACATAGGAAGACTCTGTCTCAAAGCAACAAAAACAATAGCATGAAGAGGCTGGATCGTGGGTGGTCGGGTACACAGCACAGGGTAGTTAATACCCTGGGCACTTGGAATCCCATCACTCAAGAGATGGAGTCAAGCGGATCAGATCATCTTCAGCTACATAGGGAGTCAGGGGCTGTGATGGTTCAGGAGTTGTCAACTTATCTGTTCAGTAATCCTCACAAATCCTTTTCGGGTGGATCTCTGAGGTTGCTTCCAGGAAGGATTAACTGAAGGAGGAAGTCCTTCCCCCAGAGTGAGCCCTTCCCCCACAGCTGGCGGCCCCTCTAGGAGGGGGATTTTATATAAGGAAGCTCTGGGGCAAAAGAGCCCCTTCCTTCCTTCCACGTGGCTGCCGGAGCTGCTTGCAGCCTTCTAGCGTGGACTGAAGACCCGCGTGGACAGAAGAGCAGCGTCTCTCCAGGACGCCTCCAGGCCTTCGGTGCCAGATCGGCAGCCAGCCTCATGGACTGAGCAGCTACCGGGTTCCTTCATTCTGGGGCCTGTAACTGCTATTGGACTACCATAAGCTGTTTCAATAAATTCCCTTTTATAATATAATAATATAATTCATTCTAGCAGTTCTGTTCCTCTAGAGAACTCTGACTAATACAGAGGTAAACCTGGGCTACCTGAGACCCTGCCTCAAATAAATAAACAAACAAACACCCGCTCTTGTGTTTTCATACACAACATTTATATTTCAGGGCCTGGAATCCCAAACAACAAATGCCTCACCCATATATTTCTTTCACTAGCCACTCCTCTTCCTGGGTGGATATGCCTGCAAGTCTTCTTCGAGTAGAGGTGGCAGGTGTCCCCATGGCTCCCACTGCCTTTGGGACAACACTGTCTATCTGCGTGGACCAAAGAAAATGTTCTTTTTTTCACTGGATTACAGAATAAATGTCCAGTCTCATGCTCTGGGGAATAAAAGCAGGAGGCTTTCACATCTACTGGGACGAGTCTTGTCAGGCCACCTTCACTGCTCCATCCTGTCCTGCCCATCACAGTAAATACAGAGGATGACAGGAGGGCAAGCTTCCTGCTGATGGGAGGAGCCCTGGACAGGAAGCTACACACAGCTACAGGCGTGTAGTGATCATGAGAACTTCCTGTTGTGCAGTCACAGAGCATGAATCATTGAGGGAAACTGAGTGGAGTGAATTCGAGATCTCTCATTTCATTTTTAGCTTCTTCTTAATCTATAATTGTGTACAAATGAAATCATAAAGTGCCCTGGACTCTTAATTCAATTGTGACCTTGGCACTTCTCCCCACCCAGTTAGTGTCTGGACACCTCAGCTCTGCAGCCTGGAAGACCAGTGCTGGTCTAGCAAATTCAGTGAGACGGAGCCTTGGAAGGACTTGACCCCCCAGCAGCTAAAGGATCCTTGCACCCCATCTCCTGCTCAAGCACATCAACAAATACACCTAGTGCCATGATTACTGTGCCTCTTGCTGCATCCCATTCTGTCACCATGCCTGCATGTGCGCGGCACACCTCTTAAGATGGATTTATGGATGTATGTGTGTGCACGTGTGTATGGAGGCCAGTGGATTACCTCAGGTGTCACTCCTCAAGCACTTTCTGCATTTATTGAGATGGGGTCTCTAATTGGTCTGACCTTGCCAATTTGGCTATAGTGGCTGGACGGTGACACCAGCTACACCCTGCACCCCCCCCTTGGATTCCAAGTGCATGCCACTGCGTTTGTCATTTTCACGTGGGTCCTAGGGAACCAAACTCTGATCCTCATGCCTGCAAGGCAAGCACTTTCCCAACAGAGCTGTTTACCCAAGCCTAGAGGGGCTTTAAACAGCAACAACAAAAATAAAATAAAATTGTAGACTACCTTAGAAGAAAAATTCCCAGATCTCAACTTTCAAAGCACATGCTTCCTAGGAGCTTTCCAGTGTCCCACACTGGCCCTCTTTTGATGGCTGTAGGGAGCCCAGCTCTCACTCCAGGGTGAGCAACAGCAGCTGGGAATCTTCCTCCACGGGTTTGCTTGGAGGTATAGAAAATCTAGGTACTTTCCTCCCTCTGCACTCAAGGACTATATAAAATGAGTAACAGCATCGGACCATGGAAAAATCCCACTCTTCAATAATTCCCCAGATAGACTCTCTGACACACCGTTTGTTTGCAAAAGCCATGTAATATGTAAGATTCCTGCCCATGGCACAAGATGAATGGATGAAGCTTCGCCTCTGAGATATGCAAATCTACCTCTGAAACAAATACAGCAGAATTAGAGTGTCTTCAATAGCGCCCAGGATGCTGTTTCTGACACGATAGCAAAGCCATAGTTACCTCTCATTGTATTGTCCCTCTTGGATTGTTAGATGTGCTCTTTAAAATAAAGTTCAGCTGTTCAAAGAAATCACAAAACATTATTTTGTAATAATCCGTCACTGACTTCAGATGAATGGCATTTATGTTTTTCCTAGAACTTTGGAATTTGTGTGAGCTATTACTAGAGAATTGAAGAGGACATAGCTAATGTTAGTCTTTGAAGTCCCCTGAAATTAACTGACCACCAGACCACACACTATCTTGGCACGTGACCATTTGATAATGAGACACTTGCCCTTGCACTGGGGATAAGAGCAGCGTAAGTCACTGAAGGCCACATGCCATTTACATTATGCTCCATAGAGATTTCTTAGAGAAAGTGCAGAAAACACAGTTTTAAGCAATTTGTGAGCTTTTTTGTAGTGTTCAAGCAATTGAATTCCAGCAATAATGAAAATGTTGTGGACAAGTCAGCTTGATTTTTTTTTGTTTTTAACTTGGGCTGTGGTTATAGCTCATCTGCTACCACAAAAAATAATAATTATAATAATAATCACAATTAGTAGTGTCACCAGGTAATTTTTTTTTATTAAGTAGAAGCTTTGTATGGACACATCATGTGTTGGTCCCATTTCCCTCCTCACTGCCCCCATTCTACTGAGATCCTTCTCAGTGGCATTGCTGGTATTCACCATGGAGTTGTTGTGGGTTATGAGCTGTGAAAACAGCAGTCATTGGGTGGAGGGGGAAAGGCCTCTGGATATTCCCTCCCACCCTGTGGCTCTTACAATCTTTCTGCCCTCTCTTCCCAGAGCCTTGGTGGGTGGGGTTTAAGACTGCTTTAGTGTTGAGCTCTCAGTAACTTCTGGATTTCTCCTTTGGTGGGTGGGGTTTAAGACTGCTTTAGTGTTGAGCTCTCAGTAACTTCTGGATTTCTCCTTTGGTGGGTGGGGTTTAAGACTGCTTTAGTGTTGAGCTCTCAGTAACTTCTGGATTTCTCCTTTGGTGCGTGTTGAGTGTCCTCAGTGTCTGCAGCCATCACCCTGGCGCAGGTTGTCAGGCTCGCTGTGGGAGCAGCACTCTTGCTCATCCTGCCACTTCCTCTGGGTTTCACCTGAGCTCTCGCTGCTGTGCAAGGGTGGCTCATCTCATGACAGGCAGTCAGCTTAAAAAAAGAACAAAGCGGGCTGGAGAGATGGCTTAGCGGTTAAGGCATTTGCCTGCAAAGCCTAAGGACCTAGGTTCAATTCCCCAGGACCCACATCAGCCAGATGCGCAAGGCGGCACACGTGTCTGGAGTTTGTTTGCAGTGGCTGGAGGCCCTGGCACACCCATTCTCTCTATCCTTCTTTCTCTCAAATAAATCAATAAATAAAACATTTAAAAAAAAAAAAGAACAAAGTGTCTGACAGAGCAGTTAAAGGGGATAAGCATACGTAACTAAGAGAGATTTGATGGGCTGTAGACTCTCTTTTGGCCGAAGGCTAGTGGGAGTTTCTCCTTGAAATCCATGATACTGGTCTCCATAGGATTCTGACCTGGTTCCCAGTACCACCTGTGGGTTCCTTCCCACTGAGTGAGTCCTTTAGCCAACCAGAGAGCTTTTAGTACCCACTGAGGCTGGGTACCACTATCGCATAGGAATATGGGTAGTTGTTTAGACAATAATACTGCCTTGCACCCAAAGAAAAACAGTTTGCAAAATTGTTCAACTGTTTGGACAAATATCATTTCATTCACATGTAATTCATTTATTAAAATATTAACATAACAGCAAATTTTTAGACTGGGGAAACCTTCCTTTTATATTAATCCTATAACATGCTTGGCACAACCATACATGTAAGATAAATTATATTTATTTGGTTAAAATATCTTAAGAACTATGCTGTATTGGGTTACTGGCATGTGGTAAGCATGTGGTGCCAATTTTAATGTTGACATTCTAAGTGTGCATTAAAAGTATACTTGTTTACGGACAGAGAAACTGCAGCACTGAGATAATTAACTTGCTCAAGGTCACAGGGCTTGGAAGACATAGGAGTTTTGTTTTTGCTTTGTTTTGTTTGGTTTGTTTTTCGAGATAGGGTCTCACTCTAGCTCAGACTGACCTGGAATTCACTCTGTAGTCTCAGTGTGGCCTTGAACTCATGGCGATCCTCCTACCTCTGCCTCCCAAGTGCTGGAATTAAAGGCGTGCACCACCGCACCCGGCAAGCCATGAGTTTACACCCGGCACTGAAAATTCCTGCACCTCCTGAATTCCCACATCCATTGGCCACGGGTCGGGTCCTGGGTGAGCTGCTTATTCTGAGCTTCCTCGTTGACTGTCATGTCACCTTCCTCACCAATCACATCATCAGGTGGAAAAAACCCCTAAGTTATTTTATTTGTCCCATGAACATGAATTTGCTCAGTTGCTTGCAAAGACAGATTTGGGTACATGCACAATTTGAGAAAAGATTTCACTGGCTGTGAGGTGAACCTTTCGCTGGTTAAGACGCTGCGTTTCCATTCATTTGGCATGACTCAAAGGATGCTTGAAAGATATTCAGGTAATAAGAAAAGAAGTAGAGGAAGCAAAAGATTTTGGAAGCAGCTGGCCTCGGGTGAGCAAAATAGAACAAGGGCTTCCACCCGTAGTCTCTGCGCATTGCTGAGTTGTTACCACATGGTGTGAAGTGCCTGTCTTTAAGGAGCTTTCCAGAAGAATAACCATGAAGTCTGTCATGTAACAGTCAACAAATTTCCTGCTTGGATTTTTAGGTCCATCCACATTGTCCAGCCACATTTCTGGGAAAAACACTGTTCTATAATTAAGCTCTTCAATATAAGTCATAACCTCTCTGATGGAAGAGCCTTATTCCCCACTGTAAACATTGCACAGAACTAAGAAGCTGCTTCCACACTGACTGAAACAGAAAGCAATTTCATTCTGCAGTGGGTGTCATAAATACCGCCCGACCCCCTCCTCTCAAATCACCCTTCAGGCAGGTTTGTGCCCAGCTCAGGAAACCTGGTCCTCACCCTCTCTCCAAGGCTGGGGACCTAAGAACTATAGCAATAACTACACCAAATACATGTTTTCCTCATTGTTATTTTAGGTGACATTTTGTCTAACAAAATAAGTAGCGTCTTTCCAAAGCTGCGGCCTGTGTGACTGATGCACAACTAGGGCTCGTTGAAAAGCATACTCATGCACTCGCTGTGATCCCGATGACTAATGTTAAATCATTTCCAACTGCCTCCATGTATTTATATAAATGCTGTCATTAAAGTTCCTCACATGTAGAATGGGGTTTAGAGAAGGCTTCATTCCTAACTGCTTAGCACACCTTTATTTATTCAACCAAATCCATCTGCTTCAAATAGTCCATGGGACACCGAGCTTTCCCACAGGACTCCACTTTAGTGGGGTGTGATTTTGCAGATGATAAATGTTATCGACTGTCCACGTTCTACCTCCTTTACAGAATGTGTAGCAGTGAGTCTTTACCAGCGCTGTGTGTGGCTTAAGCAGCTGCGGAAATTTTCTCACTGGGGTTGTTCCTGACAAAAACTGCCTCAATGATGCAGCTTCAAGAGAGCATCTTGAGCATCTTCGTGAGCCCAGAGAGTTACACAAGCCACAAAGAGAAACAAACAAATCTCAATCTTTGGTGTTGTCTCCTGTCCTTGTATGCTTTACTTTTAATTATTCACTTTATTTTATTTGCAAGAAGAGAAAGAGAGATAGAGAGAGAAAGAGACAGAGAGAATGGGCACACCGGGCCTCTAGCTGCTGCAAATGACTCCAGACTCATATGCCACTTTTTGCGTCTGGCTTTATACAGGTACTAGGGTATCAAAGCCAGGTCATTAGGCTGTGCAGGCAAGTGCCTTAACCGCTGAGCCTCCCCCACCCTCTCTGTATACTCTTTTCAACTCTTCAGTTGCTCTATATCTTTTTTTTTAGATTTTTAATTTAAAACTCTCCGAACTTGTTTACTTTTGACCAAAGTAATATATTCCAGCTTGATCATGTAACTCTTTTCTACTAGTGTTTTGCTATATATCACATTTGTGGATTATTGCATCATTTTAGACCAAAACTAGAGTCTACTTGGGTTTTTGTTATTGCTCGTCGTTGTTCAAGGGGGCGTGTGCTCCAACATATTTGACAGTTTCTGAAAATGTGTGTGGAAGGAGTGACTACAGGTGTCAGTCAACAACCCCATCGCTGAAGAGCGGCCTGTGCTGCCAGGATCTGCCGTGTCAGTGAGCAGGTGCTGAGTGGGCAGTCTCACTGTGGGCAGGAAGGGTGCTTCTGAGGAATGAGCACTACGCTGCGGGCTAGAACGTGACCCACAGTGGGGAAATAAAGAAAGAGAAGGCAAAAGGAATAGATTTGGAGTGACTGTGACCAAAACCTTAAAGGACATGGGAGGCAAAAGATTCTCAAGGTCAGAGCTGTGCTCCTAGAGAGAAACGTGCTGCACTGAAGAAGGCCAGGCTCACCGGAATGACCGAGGGTCACAGAGGAGACGTGGAGCTCCATGGGCCCTGTCGGTTCTTGCAGGCATTGGAAAGCCTGTGGCTTTGTCCCTAGAAGGACAAAAGGAGCCATACAGGAGTGCAAAGGAAGTATTCTGCTCAGAGGCAACAGAAAGCCGCAGGTCTGCCTGCAGTGGGTCAAACTGTGCTACCACAAAAGCAGTGCTCAAACCCTCGCCTCCAGCGCCCTTGACCATGGCCTACTTTGGAAATTCGACTCTGGTTGATGTCATCAGGTCCAAATGAGGTCATTAGGGAGGGGCTTCCTTCTACTTGTGTCCCTATGAGAGAGATAGAGAGACACCATAGAAAAGGAAAGGAGGTGGGTGCTGTGCCTACAAGCCAGTCCCGGATAGGCACTGCAGGCTAGATGTGAGAAAAGATGGCCCCTGGGACCTCCTGTGAGAGCTTGGCAGACACCTCTGTTTCAGCCTTGTAGTCCCCCAGGATGGTGACGAATAAGGCCTTGTCTTTTCATTCTAAGCCACCAAGTGTGTACTATACTATCTCAGCTGTCAGGGAAGCTGACACCAGCTGAGAGTCAGGCAGGTTGCGGGGCTTAGGGTTTAGAGGAGGTGGGCCATGAATACTACTCACACGCCTGCTCAACCATCCCGGGCAGTCTCCTGGTGTGCATCCAGGAACTTCAAAGCCAGTAGATGCAACTGAGCAGCAGAGGGCATCTTCAGGTAAAGCAGAGGGGCATTGGCAGGAAGTGCTTATAAGGGAGGGAGGAAAGGGAAGGACTTAAGTGTATGGTATGGCACATATGTAAGTAGAAGAACAGATTACAGGGAGGGGAATGGCCTAAGTGAGGCCATGGGAAGAAAATGCATAAAAGAAGGGCAGGGGGAGGGTCAATCTAAATTCAAGATATTGTGAATAAGACTTATGTAAAATTACTCTTTTGAATAATGGCACATCTAGAAGCTGTAGACTGTTACTAGAAAATTTTCAGTACCTGGGATGGGATACCTTCCAGTGAGTTGTTGGCCAAGGACATCCCGGTAGCCTCCAAAACATTAAAGGCTTTTGCCAAAGCCCTTGGTTTCCCTTGAGAAACAGATAGTAAGACCCTATTGCTGAAGACATCTCTTGCCTGAGAGGCAAGGTCACTGAGAAAGCAAGCTGGTGCAGAGCAGAAAACCTTCTCCCTGTAGACCAGCCAACTGAAAGCTGGGAAAAGCTGCACTGCATGCAGCCATATGGGAGACAGAAGTCATCAGCAGTGAAAACAGTGGACACTGAATATTCAAGTTTGGGTATACAGGCCCAATGACTGAATGGGTGCCATAGTGGCATGTCTACTCATGGGGTAACCAACTGCTCCGTAATTGGACTGAAGGCCCTCTCTACGGGAGGGAATACATACCCGGTACTGAAAAACCTACGCAAAAGTCTGTGGCAGGGGAGGTCATGAGCCTTAGGGGTATAAAGCCTGCTCTTGTTTGACTAAATGTATATTTTATTCCCACCAAGCTGCCCTGAAAGCACTACACTTAATGTTCATATTCACATATTAATGCTACTCTCACTTCTGGTAAGAGAAGCTTCTCTTTTCAGATGGCGGTGACCACTGGGATGACCCAAAAGGCAACATAGTGCTGAGAAGAAGGGATAGAGGAGTGCCCAGCACTGAAACACCTCTGTCACACCCTCCAAGGCTCAGGGACCATTGCGGAAGAGGGGGCGGATAGAATGGAAGAGCCAAAGGAAGGGTATGACTCCTTACAATGCAACTGTCCAGACAGAAATTGGCCTCGATATCCATGACCTTGCAGTGCCTAGCAATACCTTCACAAGACCCTCAGAATAGAAGAAAAAGATGATGACATCAAATTAAAAGAGAGACTAATGGAGAGAGGGAGGGGATATGATGGAGATTGGAGTTCTAAAGGGGAATGGGGGGAGGGGAGGGAAATATCATGCATTTTTTTGTATGTAAGTATAGAAGTTGTCAATAAATATATATATATATATATATATATATATATATATATATATATATAAAAAAGAAATTGACTGCAGGGCTGGAGAGATGGCTTAGCAGTTAAGCACTTGCCTGTGAAGCCTAAGGACCCCAGTTCAAGGCTCAATTTCCCACTACCCACGTAACCAGATGCACAAGGTGGTGCATGTATCTGCAGTTCATTTGCAAGGCTTGGAGACCCCAATGCGTCCATTCTCTCTCTTTCCTTCTCTCTGTCTGTCGCTCTCAAATAAATAAATTAATTTAATTAAATTTTAAAAAGAAAGAAGCTGGGTGTGGTGGCACATGCCTTTCATCCCAGCACTTGGGAGGCTGAGGTAGGAGGATCGCCGTGAGTTCAAGGCCACTCTGAGACTACATTGTGAATTCCAGGTCAGTCCGAGCTGGAGTGAGACCCTACCTCAAAAAACAAACAAACAAACAAACAAAAGAACGAAATTGACTGCAAACATGGGCACAGTGACGTACACCTGTAAGCCCAGCACTCAGGAGGCTGAAGCAGGAAAATCAACTGCTAGAGGCCAGCCTTGAATAACAAAACCCTCGCTCAAAATCATAACGACAATGACCACAGCAACAATTTGACCATAAACTTGAAGTGGGATACAGAGAGAAGAAATAACTGCAAGTTACTGGAAGTGATCACCCAAAAATGAAGATGCAATGACTTTGGGTCCCAGCACAGTCAATTTCCATTTTCTGGTGCCTAGGCTAGTGTCACACATGCCATTTTCACTTATTTATCATTTTTAAAAGTCATTTCAGTAAACTGGTCTACATACACCATTTCCATGACAGCATATAAAATACTTAGAGCATATTTCCCCATATCCCAACACCCTTCCCTTTCTCACCCTTCCCACTAGTTCCCCTCACCGCTCTGGACAGTTTTGCTTCTATTTTCACGGCATATATACACCCATGATTTTATGTATCTATATAAAATCTGAAACACAAAATGAGAGGAAAGGTGATGTTTGTCTATCTGAGACTGGCTTAACTTGCTGAAAAAAAAAATCCCTTTGTGTCAATATGCCATGTTTCCTTCATCCATTCCTCTGTTGCGACACCGAGGTTGGTTCCATGATGCAGCCTTTATGACTGGTGCCACAGTCAACATAAATGCGCGAGCGTGCTTGTGATCCAGTGACTTGGAGTTCTTGGGTAATACCTGGGAGTGGTCTAGCCGGGTCAGATGGTAGATCTATTTTTAGTTGAGGAACCTCCACACTGACTTGCTTCGTGGCTGGAGTAGTTTACATTCCCACTGGCAGTGTGTATGGTGTCCTAACTTCTGTTTAATAAATAAATCTTCCCGTTGACATAGGGCAGCACCCACACCACTGGTTAGGAAACCAGGGGTCTGGGGAAGAGAGGAAGTTTTCTGAACAGGAAGCCAGCCTCTAGACAGATGTTATTAAATAAGGAAATGCTCCGAGTGTGCGTCTGCCCAGTGCAAAGCTAGATGTCAAGCTGTGGACAGACATGGACTCAGCCCTGGTTGCTGGTGGCTGTCCAGGACTGCTACATCCTCCCATCTAGTTGGGGACTGCTTTCAGGTGTCCCACATGTGCACCTCCACTAAGGGTCAGCCCTGTGGTGGGTGGGGCTGTGCCCTGGAGAGGGAAGAGAGTTCAGAATGGACAGGAGCCATATGCCTTAGGGTTTGGGGCTGACACTCACTGGCATTGATTTAGTCACAGCATGGGAGAGGATCTGTAACGCTTTCACAGTCTGTGTGTTCAGGTTTTGTATGCTCGCCTCGGTTGCTCTGCGCCTTTTATCCTTGTGGCTTCAATCGTCTGTCTGCTCACAAATGTGTGTGAATAGGATTTCTCTAGGATGGGGACTCTGTGGCTCCATGGACCCTTTGCACACCACTGCCTGCGTGAGATTTCAGTGGACAGTCGGTAGTCTCCCTCACATCCAAGGCCTGAGGCAAAGCGGGAGCGGCATGGTGGAAGGGCATGGCAAAGGGATGCTGCCTACCTCATGGTGGCCAGGAAACAAAGACAAGGAACAGAAAGAGGTCTGGGACAAAATATACCCTTCACAGAGAGGCACACCCCCAAGACACACTTCGAGTGACCCACTTCCTGTAACTAAGCCCCGCCTTCCAGAGTTGCCCCATCTCCCAATACTTGAGTCAGTTTTGAATCCATCAGTGGATTAAACAGTTGCCAGAACAGAACCCTTTGCATCTGATCCTCCCCGGAAGCACTCTCACAGACGCACCAACATGTACTTTACAAATACCCTCATAGACACACCAACATGTGCTTTACTAATCAGTCCAATCAAGTTGACAATTAAGGTTAATCATAACACTAGGGGACCAACTCTTAGACCCTTCTGTCCCAGCCACAGAAGGGGCAAGGCTACATCTGACATAAAAAGGGGACCTGATGCCATTGAATTGACAGCTGCAAAGGCATGGGGGGCTTCCAACGGCCACCCTCCACTGCCTGCGGAGAGCAGCGGGAGACAAGAGAGGCCCAAGAAGGAGGCAAGAGCAAGCTGAGGAATGAAGATGGAAACCGCACTGGAAGGAGAGAATGTGTGCACGCCCCCCCCCCCATCTAAGCCAGGGCTGTCCGTGAGTCCCGCCAACCCCACCAGTTTCCTCCTGAGCTGGAGACAGATGCCTTCAGAAACTTTCCCAAGCACAGAAACCTTTCTCCTGTGTAGATCAAACTCTGTCTTCTCGCCACTGGAATCTTCTCTCCTTCCCAGGCAGGAATCCCCCGAAACCCCAGCAGTCTGTTCTGGTCCTCTCTATGTGCCACAGGTCCTCCTGCCACTGAGACTCTGCAGAAAAGGGATGAAGATTCCATGAGCATGATCTACACTTCAGCTCTTTGCTCTGCGTGTTTGGCAAGCCCCTGGTGAATTCCCGGAGCGCTCCCCCCACTGGGATTCCTCCTCTGCTCTACCCTTCCCTGTAGCCACGTTGGAAGAAGAATACAGGCCACTCCGTGCCTTTCATGGTAGGCAGGGACTCAGCTTCCTATCCCCCTTAGCAACTCAGGAAGGACAAGCTTGTCCTGCTGCCACCCTGTCTTTGTCCTGGCATTCAGCTGCTCTGGCCTTTGGCCTTTCTCCTCTCCTGTTTCTCAGGGTAAGAATCAGCTGAAGAGCGTCCTCTTGTTCAGATCCACCAGTTCTGGAGTAGGACGCTTTCAGTACCTTAATGACCTGGCAGCCTACTGTGATTGGTGCTCAGAAGGTCTCGCCTTTCACAAACACAATTGTCCTTTAGTGTCTATGAATTCTCCATCTGTAGATTCAACCCAAGACAGACTGAAAAAATTTGATTTGACTTTTGCTCTTCTAATCTGTACTGTATGCAGCTTTCATTATCAAAAAAAAAAAAAAAATCACAGATAGGGGTTGGAGAGATGGCTTAGTGCTTAAGGTGCTAGCCTGTGAGGCATAAGGACCCAGGTTCAATTCCCCAGTATCCACATAAGCCAAATGCACATGGTGGTGCATGTGTCCGGAGTTCATTTGCAGTGGCTAGAGGACCTTCCATGCCCATTCTCTCTCTTTCTCTCTCACATTAATAAGTAAGTAAAAATAAAATACTTTAAAAAAAATTCACAGATAGGACAAGTATATGAATTAGAAGCATGCAAATGTGATTTTGTATTAAAAATTTTGTTGCTTGTGGCACAAATATGGTTTAATGGCTAATATGTACCACCTCATGAGGAGATGTTTGTGGCTCAGGTCTGTGTGAGTACATAATTTGAAGTTTAAATGTGTGTGTTATTTTTCTTCCTTGAACACTTTAATTTCTCTCCTCAAGGGAATTCAACTGAGCAGTTTATTGTGACTTGACTTCTATTGCATGTTAAAGTTATCTTATAATTTATTGTCAGCACATAATTAAAATTTGTTATATATATAAAACAGATGAACACATACAAACTTTTTCCTTGTTATTATTCCCTAAACACCATAGGATAATAACCATACACAGCATCCACAGTGTGTGAGCAGTTTCAAGTCACCAGGAAATGGTGTGAAGTTGACAGGTAGGTGAGCTGCATAGGTTACATGCAAATACTATACTGTTTTTAAATTTTATGTCATTATTATTATTTGGTTTTTTGAGGAAGGGTCTTGCTCTAGCCCAGGCTGACCTGGAGTGTACTATGTAGTCTCAGAGTAGTCTTGAATTCATGGCGATCCTCCTACCTCTGCCTCCCAAGTGCTGAGATTAAAGGTATAAGCCACCATGCCCAGCCACTATACTGTTTTATATAAAGGGTTTGAACATCCCACCATTTGAGCAGCTACAAGGCCTGTAAGAGGCCTTGAAACACCACGCTGTGGTGGTTCATTGCACCACCCTGACTTGGGAAAACTAAGTCCACTCACCCCACTTCGCAGCTGCTCCTGCAACGAAAGCCACCCAGTGATCAACAACAGGGCTCTGAACCCCCCTGTTGCAGTCAGGTTCACACTGTTGGCAAAAATCACCCAACCCCAAGAGCAACTTTTGGGGGAAAAGGGGGTTTATTTTGGCTTATAGACTCAAGGGGATGTTCCACGATGGCAGGGAAAACAATGGCATGAGCAGAGTGTGGACATCAACCCCTGGCCAACATAAGATGGACAATAGCAACAGGAAAGTGTGCCAGACACTAGCAAGGGGGAGCTGGCTTTAACGCCCATAAGGCCACCCCCAACAACACACTGCCTCCAGGAGGCTTTAATTTCCAATTGCCATCAGCTGGGAACCTAGCACTCAGAACACCTAAGTTTATGGGGGACACCATAAATTCTGCCCCTTCAGTTAGGCTACTCACAGTCCTGGAAAACATCATCTGGGGCCAGCAGCTTTCCTTAGGAGCCATCTTGGGGTCCCAGCATCTGCACTGGGTCTCCACTGCAATCCACGGTTCATTCTCATGGCTCCATTGGGTCTCCATGCAGGCATCCAGCAAACCTGCTACACACTGCTCAGGGCCATTTCCAAAACACAAGACTGTGTTGCAAAATCAATGATCCTCTCTTTCCTGCATTTCTTATACTCCATAATACCAGGTAGGGTGGGAATAAGCAGACTTTGAAGAACAGGACACTCCTTGAGCACTCAGACCCCTTCAAAAGAGTTTGCATTCTTCCTGTTGCCCAAGTGCAGGTCAGCTGGCCCCATCTCAAAGGTTGTAATCTTTCAATTCCAGCTGAACAGGCAGTAGTTTCAGCCTAAACATTTCTTTCTGTGCCATATCCCTCTGCACAGACCAGTCCATTTCTACGGAAAGCAACCCTGCACAAGTTCTCAGGACACAGTACAGCAAGCCTCTCACACAAACTGATTCAAGCCCAATCCAGGCAAAGCTCTTTCTCACTCTCATAAGCCAAACTTCACAGTCCATAGTTCTTACTGTATTCAGGCCTTTCAACTCTGACCAGAATAGTCCCTCAAGCTATACTTACAGCACTGCAAGGTGTCTCCCAGGCTAAGGTTTCAAATCCTTCCACATTCCTCTTGAAAAATCAGCTCCAAAAGGCCAAAGCCACACAGTCAAGTGTCTAGCAGCAAATGACCCCACTCCTGGTACCAATTACTGTTGCAGTCTTGTTCGCATTGCTGGCAGAAATCACCCAACCAAGATCAGCTTGTGGGAAAAAAGAGGGTTATTTTGGCTTACAGACTCGAGGGAGAAGCTCCATGATGGCAGGGAAAACAATGCATGAGAAGAGAGTGTACATCACCCTCTAGCCAACATAAGGTGGACAATAGCAACAGGAGAGTGTGCCAAACATTAGCAAGGGGGAGCTGGCTTTAACATCCATAAGCCCACCCCAACAACACACACTGCCTCCAGGAGGCTTTAACTTCCAATTGCCATCAGCTGGGAACCTAGCACTCAGAACACCTAAATTTAAGGGGGACACCTGAATCAAACCACCACTTGGCTCTGGCCACTTGTTGACAGTCCTGTGCATTTACTGCTAGCAGAGTTGACCATCCTGCCCACTTGCCCTCAGTTTTGATGCTGCAATGAGTCCCCAGGCCCTTGGTAGCTCAAGTCAATATTGCTTTACAGTGACGTCAGCATACTCTGTTTGGTTGGCAAGAGAAGGAGTCCTGACATGCATGTCTCCTGTTTCTCATTCAATCCAGGGGCCTTAGGGTTGTTTGTTATGGAAGCTATGTCTTTACTGGAAGGCCCTGTCAAGGTCAGGTTTATTACTGTTGCATCTCAATTCTCTGTCTTCCATTTGCCATTCCCTAGGAATTCCCCTCTGCTTACACAGAGGTCTCTGTATTCTCTTGGCTGAATCTGGGCAACAGGTGCTCACGAGCGAGTGGGTGAGCAAGTCAATACAGGAATCAAAGAACTCCCTCCTCGGGCCAGTGATTTTCCATGTGAAAGTTCATGAGCAATGTTCACCTTGACCAGAAACCACACCACTTCCACCCACACAGAAGCATGTGCATCTGTCTCCGAGGACATGTGCAGCAGAGAGGCAAGCCCTACCAAATAGCCAGTAAGCTCAGTGGTAGCCACAGAGAGAGGGAATGTGCATCCACCAGTTTGGAAAGAGAACAGGGAGTATTCTGTGTGACACAGGAAACATATGTGATTTGCAGTGAGCTGATCTCAACTAAAACAACCTCCCAGAAGCCCAGCCACAGGCTCCTTTCTCCTCAGGCAACCAGGACCCTAACTTTTGCGTTAATCACTCCTATGCAGTTTTTATTGTTGTTCTTTATCTTAGATTCCATCAGTTGATAGCAGGGCCATTGGTCTCATCCTATTTCCCAAGACCAGATCGGGCTGAGTCCTGATGGCATATAGCAGTTCCTTGTGTCCTGTCCGTGTGGCTGCACACAGGACTCTGATCAGATGTGGGATCAGTTTTTCCCTCCAGAAAGATGACAGGCAGTGTGCTCTGTCATCAGGAGATCCCAAGGTCTGGTTTCTGCTCATTTTGGACGGTAACAGCCATAGGTGTTGTACACCTCAGGCTCTCAGGCTGTGGATTGATCGGGAATTCGAAAATTCTTTCCACTTAATTTTGTTTGCACTTCCTTGCTGGGATAAAGTTATACAGAGCTTTTCCTCCTTGTCAAATATTTTAGTAATCTTTGGCACATTGATGTAGGAGAAGCAGAAAACAAGTTTTCTGTTTCAAAGTAGTAGACTCATTTCTTAGTATGCTCAGAAAGAAGCTGACAAGAGGCTGAGGAGATGACTCAGTGGTTAAAGGTCTTGCTTACAAAGTCTGCAGGCCAGGGTTTGAGGCTCTAGTTTTCACATATACCACTGTGAGTTCAGATCCTTAAACCTCTGGAGTATATGTCAACCTTGGAGATTTCTATGATTATGGAAGGAGATGGTTTTATTTGTATAGTGTGTGAGGATGTATATATGCGTGTGTGTGTGTGTGTGTGTGTGTGTGTGTGTGTAGGCCAGAAGTTAACATCAGATGCCTTCCTCAATCAATCTCCACCTTCTTTATTTGCACAGGATCCTTCACTGAACCCAGCGCTCCCTGTTTTGGCCAGTCTAGCTGGACAGCATGCCCTGGGGATTTGCCTGTTTCTCCTCTTGAGCACTGGGATGAAGGTGCATACTGTCATGCCCAGCACTTATGTGGGTGCTGGAGATGTGAACCCAGTCCCTCAAGCTTGGGCACTTTAATGACTGAGCCATTGCCCCAGCCCTGGAAGATTTTGTTTTCCCATGACAATATCCATCCACCACATGGATTTAATGGCTTCAAAGACAACACGCCCATTCCTCACACCCTGCTGAAGGCCCCTAAATGGAGGCCATACTCAGCTTCCAGACATGCCCCTCCTTGAGCCCTGCTCCTTGTGGGCCAAAGCAAGTGTCCATCCTGCCAACATGCCTGAGGCAAGAAGCACACTCACCCCCAGTAGGAGGAATTTTAGGGAGGTGATACCTTGTCTGTTTCTTTGAGAATATGAAGCTAGCACTTCCAGGGACCTTCACAGCTAGCTTTGTTGAGCAACTCACTGGCCTGAGGCTGGCCAGGCCATGGATTTAATAGGAGTCCTTCTGGGTCCTGTGGCCGTCAGCCAGGAGACATTGCAGTGGGCCTCTGCTGGGACAGCACCTCAGCTAGGTCCAACCTGAAGCAGTCATGAAATCACCCACCATCTGAGTGTTGGAGGGTCTGGAGGTGGCTAGATTCTGGAGACCGCCTATATTGGCTGGATCCATACCATGTGGAAACATTGACCTCCAGGACAGGGTGCCCACCCCTGTGGCTCTTCCTCACTTTCAGCTAGTGAACAGATATGCCCCAAAACATGGAGGGTGTTTTGCCTCATGGGCATACCTGCTGTATAAATCAGTGCTCTCTAAAGGAACAGAACCTATAGAATGTGTGTGTGTGTGTGTGTGTGTGTGTGTGTGTGTGTGTGAATTTTTAGATTGGCTTACATGATACAGGCTTGACAGTCAGTCCAACAATGACTACCTTCATGTTGGGGCAGCTGAGATCCAGGAGCTGCCCAGTCCCAGTGGACGCTGAAGCCTAAAGATTCCTAGAAAGCTGCTGTTCTTCAGGCTTTGTTGGAAGGCTGCAGGAGCTTGGTTTCAATGTCCACGAATGATGGCAGCCACAGTGTAGATGTGCGCACCAGCAAGCAGTACAGAGAGCGAGGCAAAAGAAACGATGTTCTCATGGACCCTCCTTGCATACAGGCTGCCACAGAAAGGGCTGTCCACTCTGGGGGACTGTCTTCCTCCCTCTGATAATCTTTTCAGGAAAGGCCCTCACAGACCTGCCTAAGAGGCTGGTCTCTTGTTTACACCTGATCCAACCGAGTTGAAGATAGAAATGAACCCTCAGGCAAATCAACAGCCTGTGAGTGGAGGTGGTGTCCAGCCCTGGCTGTGATGCTGAATAGATGCCCAGCCATCCTCCTGGGTCTGCTGGTGCTCACCAAGGGACAGGGAGGCAGAGACCTCATCAATCTTTCCTAAAGGACATCAACTGGGGACGAGGGGGTCAGACCCCTTTGGTAAAGGTTCTTACTCTCATCAGTAAAAGAACTTTCAGACAGACAAGGAGGATCAGCAAGCAAGACCTACTAGAAAAAGAAAAAACTGAGAAAACCTTTGAAAAGTGTGGCGAAAACCAATGCCAATGGGCCAGGAGCAGCATGGGGGAATATGCAACCCAGAGGGCCACCTCAGGGTGCTGGTTGTGTTTTCATGGAAACAGAGATGTTGATGGGGAAGTTTTATTGTAGGGGCCATACAAGAGAAAGATATTCTGCAAGGAAATGATGAAAGGGGGGAGGAGTTGGGCAGAACTCCAAAAGGCTAGCACTTAGTCCAGAACAGGCAGAAGAGCCTCTGAGAGGACCTGGTGTGGAAGAGGAGGCTCTGTGGAGATGGGGGAAAAGAGCAGCTGTGGGAGAGAGAGGAGGCTCTGTGGAGACAGGGGGAGAAGAGCAGCTGTGGGAGAGGAGAGGAGACTATGTGGAGACAGGGGGGAGAAGAGCAGCTGTGGGAGAGGAGAGGAGGCTCTGTGGAGACAGGGGGGAGAAGATCAGCTGTGGGAGAGGGGAGGAGGCTCTGTGGAGACGGGGGAAGAAGAGCAGCTGTGGGAGAGGAGAGGAGGCTCTGTGGAGACAGGGGAGAAGAGCAGCTGTGGGAGAGGAGAGGAGGCTCTGTGGAGACAGGGGGAGAAGAGCAGCTGTGGGAGAGGAGAGGAGACTATGTGGAGACAGGGGGGAGAAGAGCAGCTGTGGGAGAGACAGGAGGCTCTGTGGAGACAGGGGGAAGAAGAGCAGCTGTGGGAGAGAGAGGACGCTCTGTGGAGACAGGGGGAGAAGAGCAGCTGTGGGAGAGACAGGAGGCTCTGTGGAGACAGGGGGAAGAAGAGCAGCTGTGGGAGAGAGAGGACACTCTGTGGAGACAGGGGGAGAAGATCAGCTGTGGGAGAGAGAGGAGGCTCTGTGGAGACAGGGGGGAGAAGATCAGCTGTGGGAGAGGAGAGGAGACTCTGTGGAGACGGGGGGGAGAAGAGCAGCTGTGGGAGAGGAGAGGAGACTCTGTGGAGACAGGGGGAGAACAGCAGCTGTGGGAGAGGAGAGGAGACTCTGTGGAGACGGGGGGAGAAGAGCAGCTGTGGGAGAGGAGAGGAGGCTCTGTGGAGACAGGGGGAGAAGAGCAGCTGTGGGAGAGAGAAGAGGCTCTGTGGAGACAGGGGGAGAAGAGCAGCTGTGGGAGAGGAGAGGAGGCTCTGTGCAGACAGGGGGGAGAAGAGCAGCTGTGGGAGAGGAGAGGAGGCTCTGTGGAGACAGGGGAGAAGAGCAGCTGTGGGAGAGGAGAGGAGGCTCTGTGCAGACAGGGGGAGAAGAGCAGCTGTGGGAGAGGAGAGGAGACTCTGTGGAGACAGGGGGAGAAGAGCAGCTGTGGGAGAGAGAAGAGGCTCTGTGGAGACAGGGGGGAGAAGAGCATCTGTGGGAGAGGAGAGGAGACTATGTGGAGACAGGGGGGAGAGGAGCAGCTGTGGGAGAGAGAGGAGGCTCTGTGGAGACAGGGGAGACAAGAGAAGCTGTAGGAGAGAGAGAGGAGGCTCTGTGGAGACAGGGGGAGAAGATCAGCTGTGGGAGAGACAGGAGGCTCTGTGGAGACAGGGGGAAGAAGAGCAGTTGTGGGAGAGAGAGGAGGCTCTGTGGAGACGGGGGAGAAGAGCAGCTGTGGGAGAGAGAGGAGGCTCTGTGGAGACAGGGGGAAGAAGAGCAGTTGTGGGAGAGAGAGGAGGCTCTGTGGAGACAGGGGGAAGAAGAGCAGCTGTGGGAGAGGAGAGGAGACTCTGTGGAGACAGGGGGGAGAAGAGCAGCTGTGGGAGAGGAGAGGAGGCTCTGTGGAGACGGGGGAAGAAGAGCAGCTGTGGGAGAGGGGAGGAGGCTCTGTGGAGACGGGGGAAGAAGAGCAGCTGTGGGAGAGACAGGAGGCTCTGTGGAGACAGGGGGAAGAAGAGCAGCTGTGGGAGAGGGGAGGAGGCTCTGTGGAGATGGGGAGAAGAGCAGCTGTGGGAGAGGAGAGGAGGCTCTGTGGAGACAGGGGGGAGAAGAGCAGCTGTGGGAGAGGAGACGAGGCTCTGTGGAGACGGGGGAGAAGAGCAGCTGTGGGAGAGAGAAGAGGCTCTGTGGAGACAGGGGGAGAAGAGCAGCTGTGGGAGAGGAGAGGAGGCTCTGTGGAGACAGGGGGAGAAGAGCAGCTGTGGGAGAGGGGAGGAGGTTCTGTGGAGACAGGGGAGAAGAGCAGCTGTGGGAGAGGGAGCAGCTGTGGGAGACAGCAGGGAAGGAGCTCCAGAGGAGGCTCCACGGAGACAGCAGGGGAGAAGAGCAGCTGTGGGAGAGGAGAGGAGGCTCTGTGGAGACAGGGGAGAAGAGCAGCTGTGGGAGAGGGGAGGAGGTTCTGTGGAGACAGGGGGAGAAGAGCAGATGTGGGAGAGAGAGGAGGCTCTGTGGAGACGGGGGGAGAAGAGCAGCTGTGGGAGAGGAGAGGAGGCTCTGTGGAGACAGGGGGGAGAAGATCCGATGTGGGAGAGGGGAGGAGGCTCTGTGGAGACGGGGGAGAAGAGCAGCTGTGGGAGAGAGAGGAGGCTCTGTGGAGACGGGGGAAGAAGAGCAGCTATGGGAGAGGAGAGGAGGCTCTGTGGAGACAGGGGGAGAAGAGCAGCTGTGGGAGAGGGGAGTAGGCTCCGCAGAGACAGCAGGGGAGAAGAGCAGCTGTGGGAGAGGAGAGAGGAGGCTCTGTGGAGACAGGGGAGAAGAGCAACTGTGGGAGAAGAGAGGAGGCTCTGTGCAGACGGTGGAGAAGAGCAGCTGTGGGAGAGGGGAGGAGGGTCTGTGGAGCTGGGGGAGAAGATCAGCTGTGGGAGAGGGGAGGAGGCTCTGTGGAGAAGGGGGAGAAGAGCAGCTGTGGGAGAGAGAGGAGGCTCTGTGGAGACGGGGGAAGAAGATCAGCTGTGGGAGAGAGAGGAGTCTCTGTGGAGACGCGGGAAGAAGATCAGCTGTGGGAGAGAGAGGAGGCTCTGTGGAGACAGGGGGAGAAGAGCAGCTGTGGGAGAGGAGAGGAGGCTCTGTGGAGACAGGGGAGAAGAGCAGCTGTGGGAGAGAGAGGAGGCTCTGTGGAGATGGGGGAAGACGAGCAGCTGTGGGAGAGAGAGGAGGCTCTTTGGAGACAGGGGGAGAAGAGCAGCTGTGGGAGAGGGGAGTAGGCTCTACGGAGACAGCAGGGGAGAAGAGCAGCTGTTGGAGAGGAGACAGGAGGCTCTGTGGAGACGGGGGAAGAAGAGCAGCTGTGGGAGAGAGAGGAGGCTCTGTGGAGACAGGGGAGAAGATCAGCTGTGGGAGAGAGAGGAGGCTCTGTGGAGACAGGGGGGAGAAGAGCAGCTTTGGGAGAGAGAGGAGGCTCTGTGGAGACAGGGGGAGAAGAGCAACTGTGGGAGAAGAGAGGAGGCTCTGTGCAGACGGGGGAGAAGAGCAGCTGTGGGAGAGGAGAGGAAGTTCTGTGCAGACAGGGGGGAGAAGAGCAGCTGTGGGACAGGAGAGGAGGGTCTGTGGAGACAGGGGGAGAAGAGCAGCTGTGGGAGAGAGAGGAGGTTCTGTGGAGACAGAGGGAGAAGAGCAGCTGTGGGAGAGAGAGGAGGCTCTGTGGAGACGGGGGAGAAGAGCAGCTGTGGGAGAGGGGAGGAGGCTCTGTGGAGATGGGGGAGAAGAGCAGCTGTGGGAGAGGAGAGGAGGCTCTGTGGAGACAGGGGGGAGAAGATCAGCTGTGGGAGAGGGTAGGAGGCTCTGTGGAGACAGGGTGAGAAGAGCAGCTGTGGGAGAGAGAGGAGGCTCTCTGGAGATGGGGGAAGAAGAGCAGCTGTGGGAGAGAGAGGAGGCTCTTTGGAGACAGGGGGAGAAGAGCAGCTGTGGGAGAGGGGAGTAGGCTCCGCGGAGACAGAAGGGGAGAAGAGCAACTGTGGGAAAGGAGAGAGGAGGCTCTGTGGAGACAGGGGGGAGAAGAGCAGCTGTGGGAGACAGAGGAGGCTCTGTGGAGACAGGGGGAAGAAGATCAGCTGTGGGAGAGAGAGGAGGCTCTGTGGAGACAGGGGGAGAAGAGCAACTGTGGGAGAAGTGAGGAGGCTCTGTGCAGATGGGGAGAAGAGCAGCTGTGGGAGAGGAGATGAAGTTCTGTGCAGACAGGGGGGAGAAGAGCAGCTGTGGGAGATAGAGGAGGCTCTGTGAAGACAGGGGGGAGAAGAGCAGCTGTGGGACAGGAGAGGAGGCTCTGTGGAGACAGGGGGAGAAGAGCAGCTCTGGGACAGGAGAGGAGGCTCTGTGGAGACAGGGGGAGAAGAGCAGCTGTGGGAGAGAGAGGAGGTTCTGTGGAGACAGGGGGAGAAGAGCAGCTGTGGGAGAGAGAGGAGGCTCTGTGGAGACAGGGGGAGAAGAGCAGCTGTGGAGAGTAAGGAGGCTCTGTGGAGACAGGGGGAGAAGAGCAGCTGTAGGAGAGAGAAGAGGCTCTGTGGAGACAGGGGGGAGAAGAGCAGCTGTGGGACAGGAGAGGAGGCTCTGTGGAGACAGGGGGAGAAGAGCAGCTGTGGGAGAGAGAGGGGGCTCTGTGGAGACGGGGGAGAAGAGCAGCTGGGGAGAGAGGAGGAGGCTCTGTGGAGACAGGGGAGAAGAGCAGCTGTGGGAGAGGGAGGAGGCTCTGTGGAGACAGGGGAGAAGAGCAGCTGTGGGAGAGAGAGAGGAGGCTCTGTGGAGACAGACAGGGGAGAAGATCAGCTGTGGGAGTGGGGAGGAGGCTCTGTGGAGACGGGGGAGAAGAGCAGCTGTGGGAGAGAGAGGAGGCTCTGTGGAGACAGGGGGAAGAAGAGCAGCTGTGGGAGAGAGAGGAGGCTCTGTGGAGACGGGGGAAGAAGATCAGCTGTGGGAGAGAGAGGAGGCTCTGTGGAGACAGGGGGGGAGAAGAGCAGCTGTGGGAGAGAGAGGAGGCTCTGTGGAGACAGGGGGAGAAGAGCAGCTGTGGGAGAGGAGAGGAGGCTCTGTGGAGACAGGGGAGAAGAGCAGCTGTGGGAGAGGAGGAGGCTCTGTGGAGACAGGGGAGAAGAGCAGCTGTGGGAGGGGAGGGAGGCTCTGTGGAGACAGGGGAGAAGAGCAGCTGGGGAGAGAGAGGAGGCTCTGTGGAGACAGGGGGAAGAAGAGCAGCTGTGGGAGAGGAGAGGAGGCTCTGTGGAGACAGAGGGGAGAAGAGCAGCTGTGGGAGAGAGAGGAGGCTCTGTGGAGATGGGGGAAGAAGAGCAGCTGTGGGAGAGAGAGGAGGCTCTGTGGAGACAGGGGAGAAGAGCAGCTGTGGGAGAGAGAGGAGGCTCTGTGGAGACAGGGGAGAAGAGCAGCTGTGGGAGAGAGAGAGGAGGCTCTGTGGAGACAGGGGAGAAGAGCAGCTGTGGGAGAGAGAGAGAGAGGCTCTGTGGAGACAGGGGGAGAAGAGCAGCTGTGGGAGAGGGAGGAGGCTCTGTGCAGACAGGGGAGAGAGAGAGCAGCTGTGGGAGAGAGAGGAGGCTCTGTGGAGACAGGGGAGAAGAGCAGCTGTGGGATAGGAGATGAGGCTGTGTGGAGACAGGGGGAGAAGATCAGCTGTGGGAGAGGGAGGAGGCTCTGTGGAGACAGGGGAGAAGAGCAGCTGTGGGAGAGAGAAGAGGCTCTGTGGAGACAGGGGAGAGAAGAGCAGCTGTGGGAGAGGGAGAGGAGAGACAGAGAAAGCAGCTGTGGGAGAGGAGAGGAGGCTCTGACAGACAGGGGAGAAGAGCAGCTGTGGGAGAGGGGAGGAGGTTCTGTGGAGACGGGGGAGAAGAGCAGCTGTGGTAGAGGGGAGGAGGGTCTGTGGAGACAGGGGAGAAGAGCAGCAGGGAGAGAAGGCTCTGTGGAGAGCAGCTGTGGGAGAGGAGAGGCTCCTCCGAGGAGACAGCAGGGGAGAAGATCAGCTGTGGGAGAGGGGAGGAGGTTCAGTGGAGACAGGGGAGAAGAGCAGCTGTGGGAGAGGAGAAGAGGCTCTGTGGAGAGGAGACAGCAGGGGAGAGGAAGAGCAGCTGTGGGGGAGAGGGGAGGAGGTTTGTGGAGACAGGGGGAGAAGAGCAGCTGTGGGAGAGAGAAGAGGCTCTGTGGAGACAGGGGGGAGAAGAGCAGCTGTGGGAGAGGAGAGGAGGCTCTGTGGAGACGGGGGGAGAAGAGGCTGTGGGAGAGAGAGGAAGAGGCTCTGGAGACAGGGGGAGAAGAGCAGCTGTGGGAGGGAGAGGAGGCTCTGTGGAGATGGGGAGAAGAGCAGCTGTGGGAGAGAGAGGAGGCTCTGTGGAGACAGGGGAGAAGAGCAGCTGTGGGAAAGAGAGGAGGCTCTGTGGAGACAGGGGAAGAAGAGCAGCTGTGGGAGAGAGAGGAGGCTCTGTGGAGACAGGGGAGAAAGAGCAGCTGTGGGAGAGAGAGGAGGCTCTGTGGAGACAGGGGGAGAAGAGCAGCTGTGGGAGAGAGAGGAGGCTCTGTGGAGACAGGGGGAGAAGAGCAGCTGTGGGAGAGGGGAGGAGGCTCTGTGGAGACAGGGGGGAGAAGAGCAGCTGTGGGAGAGAGAGGAGGCTCTGTGGAGACAGGGGAGAAGAGCAGCTGTGGGAAAGAGAGGAGGCTCTGTGGAGACAGGGGGAAGAAGAGCAGCTGTGGGAGAGAGAGGAGGCTCTGTGGAGACAGGGGGAGAAGAGCAGGTGTGGGAGAGGAGAGGAGGCTCTGTGGAGACCCGGGAGAAGAGCAGCTGTGGGAGAGGGGAGGAGGTTCTGTGCAGACAGGGGGGAGAAGAGCAGCTGTGGGAGAGGAGAGGAGGCTCTGTGGAGACAGGGGGAGAAGAGCAGCTGTGGGATAGGAGATGAGGCTGTGTGGAGAAGGGGGAGAAGATCAACTGTGGGAGAGGGGAGGAGGCTCTGTGGAGACGGGGGAGAAGAGCAGCTGTGGGAAAGAGAGAAGAGGCTCTGTGGAGACAGGCGAGAAGAGCAGCTGTGGGAGAGGAGAGGAGGCTCCGCGGAGACAGCAGGGGAGAAGAGCAGCTGTGGGAGAGGGGAGGAGGTTCTGTGGAGACGGGGGAGAAGAGCAGCTGTGGTAGAGGGGAGGAGGGTCTGTGGAGACAGGGAAGAAGAGCAGCTGTGGGAGAGGAGAGGAGGCTCCGCGGAGACAGCAGGGGAGAAGATCAGCTGTGGGAGAGGGGAGGAGGTTCAGTGGAGACGGGGGAGAAGAGCAGCTGTGGGAGAGGAGAAGAGGCTCGGCAGAGACAGCAGGGGAGAAGAGCAGCTGTGGGAGAGGGGAGGAGGTTTTGTGGAGACGGGGGAGAAGAGCAGCTGTGGGAGAGGGGAAGAGGATCTGTGGAGACAGGGGGAGAAGAGCAGCTGTGGGACAGGAGAGGAGGCTCTGTGGAGATGGGGGAGAAGAGCAGCTGTGGGAGAGAGAGGAGGCTCTGTGGAGACAGGGGGAGAAGAGCAGCTGTGGGAGAGGAGAGGAGGCTCTGTGGAGACAGGGGGAAGAAGAGCAGCTGTGGGAGAGAGAGGAGGCTCTGTGGAGACAGGGGGGAGAAGAGCAGCTGTGGGAGAGAGAGGAGGCTCTGTGGAGACAGGGGGAGAAGAGCAGCTGTGGGAGAGGAGAGGAGGCTCTGTGGCGACGGGGGAAGAAGAGCAGCTGTGGGAGAGAGAGGAGGCTCTGTGGAGACAGGGGGAGAAGAGCAGCTGTGGAGAGGAGAGGAGGCTCTGTGGAGACAGGGGAAGAAGAGCAGCTGTGGGAGAGAGAGGAGGCTCTGTGGAGACAGGGGGAGAAGAGCAGCTGTGGGAGAGAGAGGAGGCTCTGTGGAGACAGGGGGAGAAGCGCAGCTGTGGAGAGGAGAGGAGGCTCTGTGGAGACGGGGGAGAAGAGCAGCTGTGGGAGAGGGGAGGAGGCTCTGTGGAGACAGGGGGAAGAAGATCAGCTGTGGGAGAGGAGAGGAGGCTCTTTGGAGACAGGGGGAGAAGAGCAGCTGTGGGAGAGAGAAGAGGCTCTGTGGAGACAGGGGGAGAAGAGTAGCTGTGGGAGAGGAGAGGAGGCTCTGTGGAGACAGGGGGAGAAGAGCAGCTGTGGGAGAGGAGAGGAGGTTCTGTGGAGACAGGGGAGAAGAGCAGCTGTGGGAGAGAGAGGAGGCTCTGTGGAGATAGGGGGAGAAGAGCAGCTGTGGGAGAGGGGAGGAGGCTCCGCAGAGACAGCAGGGGAGAAGAGCAGCTGTGGGAGAGGAGAGAGGAGGCTCTGTGGAGACGGGGGGAGAAGAGCAGCTGTGGGAGAGGAGAGGAGGCTCTATGGAGACGGGGGAAGAAGAGCAGCTGTTGGAGAGGAGAGGAGGCTCTGTGGAGACGGGGGAGAATAGCAGCTGTGGGAGAGGAGAGGAGGCTCTGTGGAGACGGGGGGAGAAGAGCAGCTGTGGGAGAGGGGAGGAGGCTCTGTGGAGACAGCGGGGAGAAGATCAGCTGTGGGAGAGGAGAGGAGGCTCTGTGGAGACAGGGGGGAGAAGAGCAGCTGTGGGAGAGAGAGGAGGCTCTGTGGAGATGGGGGAGAAGAGCAGCTGTGGGAGAGAGAGGAGGCTCTGTGGAGACAGCAGGGAAGATGAGTTGGGATGGGGAACAAGGCAGAAAGCCCTCCTTCCATGCATTACTGTCTCAACACTAGCCAAGGTTCATGTAGCATGAACAGTATTCCTGACTCCATTAATCATCTACATTTTCCTTAACCAAAAATTCATCTTTTTACTGGGCAGATAATCAGAGAACATTAAACTTAAACAATGCTTTGAATGTCGCTGGGCAGCTTGCAGCTGCTGTCATGTAGGTAAGCAGTGTGGACTCTGGAGGTCACATTGTCCAGCCAGGCCACATCTACTAGAGCCCTTCTTGTTCCTGTGCCCAACACCCAGTCCAAGGGGCCGACATCTAATAGGTAGCATGCTGCCACATATGGAGCAACCTGCATCCTTAGGCTTTGCAGGCCAGTGCCTTATCTGCTAAGCCATCTCCCCAGCCTTTCTAATCCTTTCTTTAACCTCTTGTGGTACTGAACTCGGGTATGTCACAGGCATCTAGAGAAGAAGGTGAAATAGAAAGACATTTTTAAAAGGGACGAGGATACTGGAAACCATGACTACCACATTTCTTTACTGCTGCCATTAGCTTTGACCAGGATGTCTTAATGAATTTATTATGTAACTAGTTTTTAAGGACTTGAGTGAGTGGTAAAAATGAATCAGGAGGCTAGGGAGATGCTCAGTGGGTTAGGGAGCTTACTGTACAAGCATGAGGACCTGGCTTCAGTTCCTAGCAAAGAAATAGAAAGAAGGAGGAAGGAAGAAAAGAAGGAGGGAAGGAAGGGGGCTGGAGAGATGGGTTAGTAGTTAAGGTGTTTGCCTGTGTAGCCTATAGACCCAGGTTTCATTCCCCAAGTACCAACATAAGCCAGATTTGCACATGGTGGCACATATGTCTGCAGTTCATTTGCAGTGGCTGGAGGTCCTGGCATACCCATTCTCTCCCCCTTTCTCTCTCTCTTAAAAAAACAAACAAACAAACAAAGTATTAAATAAATAAATAAATAAGATATTTTAAAGGGCTGTAGAGATGCCTTAGTGGTTAAGGAGCTTGCCAGCAAAGCCAAAGGACCCAGGTTTAACTCCCCAGTACCCATGTAAGCCAGATGCACAAGGAGGTACATGCATCTGGAGGCCCTGGCATGCCAGTTCTCTATCTGCTTCTCTCTCTCTTTCTCAAATTATAAGTAAGTAAGCTGGACGTAGTGGTACACACCTTTAATCCCAGTGCTTGAGAGACAGAGGTGGGAGGATCACTATGAATTCGAGGCTACCTTGAGACTACATAGTGAATTCCAGGTCAGCCTGGGGCCGAGTGAGACCTTAGCTTGAAAAACAAAAGCAAACAAACAATATATATATATATATATATATATATATATATATATATATATATATATATATACTTTAAAAAATTAAAATAGTACTGGAGAGATGGCTTAGCAGTTAAGGCGTCTACTTGTGAAGCCTAAGAATGCCCTTTCGAATCTCCAGGTCCCACATTTAGCAAGACACAAAAGTGACGCAAGCACACAGTGTTGCACATGCACACAAGGGGGCGCACGTGTCTGGAGTTTGTTCATAGAGGCTGAGAGGCTGCTGGCATGCCCATTTTCTCTCTGTCTTAAATTTTAAAAAATTAAAATAAATAAAGAAAGCCAAGAAAGAAAGCTAGGCACGGCACACATACCTGTAACCCCAGCACCGAGGCGGGAAGAGACAGGAAGATTGCTGGCACTCACTGGCCAGTCATTCCAGCAGGGTCAGTGCTGGTGTTAGGGTTAAGAGTGAGCATAGGTCAGACCTGCACACACATGTACATATACCCCAACCGCACACGCCAGCATGCAAACACACACACACACACACACACATCAATCAAGCTGAACTAGAGTGACTTCATAGGTTCTCCAAAGCTGTGCTCAGCACTCATGTCACCCATGCAGTCACTTCCTGTTTATTATCCTGTTGTTCCTACTGGGGTCTCTCATCATGATTCTTGTGTCATAGGTGAGTCACTGAGTGTGAGCCTTGCCAAGGGACCCCAGGTGTCTTGGCTCCCCATGTCTCTCAAAACTGGATTCTTAGCCAATTCCCTCTACAGTGTCACATGACCTCCATCTGCCAGTAAAAGAAGTCATATAGAATTTCTTTTGCAAATAATCTGCTCATATAAAAGTTGCTAAGGAACTGAATGGCTCTTTTAGCATACAGTATTTCTTTTTAATATTTTATTTATTTATTTGAGACAGAGAGAGGCAGATAGAGACAGATGGAGAATGGGTGCACCAGGGCCTCTAGCCACTGCAAACGAATTCCAGATGCATGCACCATCTTGTGCATCTGGCTTTACATGGGTACTGGGGAACTGAACCTGAGTCCTTTGGCTTTACAGGCAAGTGCCCTAACTGCTAAGCCATCTCTCCAACCTCATTCAGTATTTCTTTGAACTGAAAAAGATAAAATAAAATCTGAGCTAGCCTCAGTCCCAGAGCAAATACTTAACCAAGTGGAAAACTTGCTACATGTCCTTTCAAAGAGCACATAGAGAGCCCACCTATGCACCATGTTATTCCAGAAGGTTCAGTAAAATGAGGGGCATAAAGGAGTAAGAATTTGGAAAGAGAAGCAAGAGGAATGTGTCCCCTTTCCATCCATTTGCAAATTTTGAGAATCAATAAGAGAGCTTAACAAATCACTGAGCATAAGATTTTATTCTATTACAAAACAGCAACAAAAAATGCAATTTTTTGTACAGATAGTATTTATAAAGGAAACAGGAGATCCAAGGTGTTCAAGACTCCATGGGGAAAAATACAGAACTTTCTACAAAGAATTTCAATGATCTCCTAAGAAAATTAGGAAATGTGCCATATTTGTGGGTAGAGAACCAGTGTCTTAAAGATGGCCAATGTCTCTAAATTTATTTCAGTCCTCGCAAGGTGGCTCATTAAATTTGTCAGGCCGATTCTAAATGTGTCAGGAAAAGTTACTGGTATCAAAGATGGTCCTGAGGAGGATGATAGTGATTTGTGAGCGAGCTTTGTTTTAGAAATAGAGCATTAGAACGGTGTAGCACTGGCCTAGGACAGGCTAGTAGGTCAATATAAAGAGAGAAAAACACAGAAACTGAGCAACAGACACATCAAGGAGGTGCCAGGTCTGAGGAATATGGAAGCCACAAGCTCAAAACCCGCTTTGGAATCCAAGAGAAAAAAAATGAGCTAGAACTGCTGTAAGACTCCCTGGGTATGTTCGAACCAACAACAGAGAAGGGAACACAAGAGCAGATTAATCCTGAGAATTGAGAAATGGAGAAAAGTGGTTAAACAAAACTTTAAAAAGCACAAAACTCAAAAGGAAAGTTGGTCAGTCTGACTTGAGAAAGTTCAGAGTTGCTAGTTGTTCAGAAAACAATAGAAGGGAAACAATGAGACAAATATTCAGTTGGGAAATGGAATTTATTTATTGAGGCAGGGTCTCACTCTCACCCAGGCTGACCTGGAACTCACTCTGTAGCCCAGGCTGGCCTCCAACCCACAGTTCTCCAACCTCAGCCTCCTGAGTGCTGGGATTAAAGGTGTTCTATGTCTTATAAATAATTAGTACTTGGACTACATAAACAATGCCTACAAGTGGGGAGGGAAGAATTTAAAAGTCAATGCTGCTAGTGAAATTTTCAACTTGTCTAACCACTTAAGAAAGTGATTTTCATTGTGCTCGAAAACTGAAGATGGAGATTTCACACTGGCAGTTGTACACTCTGTAGCAGCGTGAGTGCGATTATGTGTGCAAGCATGTGCAAGGGACAAGAGCTGTCATTGTTAAAACTGTAGCACGTTATCGTCTGGGCATGGTGGCTCATGCCTATAATGCCAGCTTTTATGAGGCTGAGATAGGAAAATAAGCATGAGTTCAAAGCCAGCCTGGGCTACAAAGTGAGCCAAATAAGTCTGGGCTAGAGTTAACCCTGCCTCGAAAAGAAAAGAAAAGAAAAGAAAAGAAAAGAAAAGAAAAGAAAAGAAAAGAAAAGAAAAGAAAAGAAAAGAAAAAAGGAAAAAAGTATATAATGTTAAACATACTACTTAAAAATGAATGCTAAAGCCAGGCGTGGTGGTGCACGCCTTTAATCCCAGCACTCGGGAGGCAGAGGTAGGAGGATCACCGTGAGTTTGAGGCCACCCTGAGACAACATAGTGAATTCCAGGTCAGCCTGGGCAAGAGCGAGACCCTACCTAGGAAAATCAAAAAAAAAAAAGAATGCTAATATTAAAATTAAGGAAACGCAACCAGAAATTACCTTTATTCCAATTAGCCAATGGAAAAATGTGTTATAGATTTACAATTATAACGGTGACATGGATCAAGCAGATGCCACTGTAAATTACATTGTGAACAGCGACAGAAAAGAGCGGCTGGAGAAGTGATAGGAGGTCTAACAGAAGATTGTGGGCATGAGAGTTATAGAAGTTTCTTTTTGGGAGTAATGGAAGTGTTCCAGGTATAAACAATGGTGATGATTTTACAACTTTGTAAATATTTACATTTTATGATGTGTCAGTCGTTATATCTCAAATTAAAAACAATGCTAAGTAAAAAGCTCAAGTTGCCAAATACTAGTAGTCATGACTACGTTGTGCTTAAACATAAATTCAATGAGAAATGTTTACACACTGGCTTGGTGGAAATCCTAGTTTAGTAGGAATAAAGAACAGAAACGTTTAGGGTAGTGCTAAAGTCAGTTAGTAGGTCTGAAACACAAGTGCTGTTCGATTTATAGAGCTTGTAAATCAAAAGCCTCATCCACTTATCGGCACAAAAAAACTGTCTCAGGGATGGAGAGATGGCTCAGTGGTTAAAGGTGCTTGCTTGCAAAGCCTGATTGCCTGGGTTCCATTCTCCAGAATCCACATAAAGCCAGATGCATAAAGTAGTGCATGTGTCTGGAGTTCCTTTGCAGAGAAAAGAGGTCCTGGTACTTCTCTCTCTGCTTACAAATAAATAAAAACAAATAAACAAAATATTTTGCTTTCTTTAAAAAAACTGTTTCAGAGCTGAAGAGATGGCTCAGTAGTTAAGGCGCCTGCCTGCAAAGCCTAAGAACCTAGATTCAATTTCTCAGTACCTACATAAAGCCAGGTGCACAAAGTGGCACATGCATCTGGAGTTAGTCTGCAGTGGCTGGAGGCCCTGGCACACCCATTCCCTCTGTTTCTCTTCTCTATCTCTCTCTGCTTGCAAATAAATAAATAATTTTAAAAATCTGCTTCATATGTTCAAGGGAAATCTCTGCTGAGACCAAAGCTTTCTGAATCCCCGTATCCCTTCAGAGCTACACACAGGTGTGGGAAGCATAGTCTGAGATGCCTGGTCTCCATTCTTCAGTTTCTGGATGACAAGAGACTTCAAAACAAGGAAAATTTGTCTCCATTCTGAGTGCTTTCCACTTTGCAGACAACAAGCCACTGCAATCTATGACAAGGGACTATGTGACCAGAAAGCATTTCCCCTCTGTGCATTAACCCTGCAGACCACAGATAGAGGCAGAATCCGACTCAGCAGCGAAGACTACACACTCTGTCTTCATGGGGTTGGGAAATTAAGAATTAGAAGAAAATTTCAGATCACTGTAACAGCACATTAGAAATAGCCTGATTTTATAGAATAATCTCTGCTCTTGCAAAACGATGCCTTTTCCTCTAGAAACCTTTCGTTTTCCTAATGGCTTTCCTTCCCACTCCTCCCCCAACAAGCAATGACCAGAAATAATCTGTGGCATTTCTGGAACCCAATACAGAGATATGCTTACACACTCATCTAGCTATGTGTTTGCATGTATTTTTCAAAAGGAGTCACTCAGCGTGAGGGGGACTCTGTTTGTCATGAGCATCATTCCTCAGAAACCTTGGGTCTTAGCGCCTACTCACATGTCACCAGGAAACCCAAGCAGTGACTCCAGGAAAACTGGGAGCCATCCCGTCCTTACATGTGTATCCTGCAGCTCAACCACCTCTTCCCCGAGTTGTATTCCCTCTGTTCCTTCCAGATCATTCCATGGTACCCTCTGGAAATCTCACATGGCTCTCACAAAGTGTCCCTCAATCCTGAGACGCTGTGCACTTTATTCTTAGAGAAGGTCCTTATGCATGGTCGTAGACAAGAATCAGGGTACAGAATGATAATCGTGCTTACGGACCTCATAAAGTGCCTTGCATGAGATTCAGAGGAATTCCACTTACTAATTTATACAAACTTTTCTATGAGCACAGAAAAACCATCAAAAAGAAAAGCATATGAAAACCTACTTTTTTGGATAATGGCACATCCAGAAGCCATACATTGTTAGTAGAAATTTTTCAGTATCAGGGATGGGACACCTTCCAGTGAGTTGTTGGCCAGGGAGGTCTCTGTTGCCTCCAAAACATTACAGGCCACTGCCGAGGCCCTTGGTTTCCCATGAGAAACAGATGGTAAGACTGTATTGCTGAAGACTTCACATGCCTGGGCAGCAAGGTCACTGAGAAATCAAGCTGGGGCTGAGCAGAAAATCTCCTCCCTGCAGACCAGCCAACTGAAAACTGGAAAAAGTTGCACTGCATGCAGCCCTGTGGAAAACAGAAGTCATCAGTGGTGAAAATAGTGGACACTGGAAGCCCGAGTTTGGCCAGCAGAGCAAATGACCAAACAGGTGCAATAGTGGCATGCCTGCTCTAGGGGAAATCAACTGCTCTCTATTTGGACTGGAGGCCCGCTTTATGGGAGGGAATACATGCCCGATAATGAAAACCTAATCAAAAGCCTATGGCAGGGGAGGTCATGAGCCTTAAGGGTATAAAGCCTGCTCTTGTCTGGTCAAATGCATATATTATGCTCACCAAACTGCCCTGAAAGCAGTATACTTAATGTTCATATTCATATATTAATGCTACTCTCACTTCTGGTTAGAGAAGCTTCTCTTTTCAGATGGTGGTGACCACTGGGATGTCTCAAAAGGCAACATAGTGCTGAGAAGAAGTGATGGAGGGCTGGAGAGATGGCTTGGCGGTTAAGGCACATGCCTGTGAAGCCTAAGAACCCAGGTTCGATTCTCTAGGTCCCATGTAAGCCAAATGCACATGGTGGCACATGCATCTGGAGTTCATTTGCAATGGCTAGAGGCCCTGGCATGCCCATTCTCTCTCTCTCTCTCCCCCCTCTCTCTGTCTCAAATCAATAAATGAAAATAAAATCTTTTTAAAAAGGAAGGGATGGAGGAGTGTCCAGCACTGAAACATCTCTATCACACCCTCCAAGGCGCAGGGTCCATTGCAGAAGAGGGGGCAGAAAGTATGTGAGAGTCAAGGGAAGGGGACCACTCTGTACCGTGCAACTGTCCAGACAGAAAATGGCCTCGATATCTATGACCTCGCAGTGCCTAGCAATACCTTCACAAGGCCCTCATAATAGGAGAAAAACGATGACATTAAAATAAAAGAGAGACTAATGGAGAGAGGGACGGGATATGGTGGAGAGTGGAGTTCTGAAGGGGAAAGTGGAAGAGGGGAAGGAATTATCATGATTTATTGTCTGTAAGTAGAGAAGTTGTCAATAATAGGACTAGAGGGATTGCTTAGTGGTTAAGGCACTTGCCTGCAAAGCCAAAGGACCCAGGTTTGATTCCCTAGGACCCATGTAAGCCAGATGAACGAGGGGTTGCACACATCTGGAGTTTATTTGCAGTGGCTGGAGGCCCTGGCCCACCCATTCTCTCTCTCTCTGTCTCCCTCTCACTCTCTGTCAAATAGATAAATAAATAATGTGTCTGGAGTTTGTTTGCAGTGGCTGGAGGCCCTGGACTCTCTCTTTCTCTTTACCTTTCTCTCTGTCTCAAATAAAAATGAATAAATTAATTTTTTAAAAGTTGTCAATAATAAAATTATACATTAAAAAAGAAAAGCAAGGATACAGAATTCAAAAATTGTAGAACAACCCTGGCAAGAGTGAATGGGGGCTGGCGGGATGGCTTAGCAGTTAAGGCATTTGCCTGCAAAGCCAAGGGACCCAGGTTCGATTCCCCAGCACCCACATTAGCCAGATGCACGAGGGGGTGCACACATCTGGAGTTCATTTGCAGTGACTGGAGGCCCTGGCCCACCCATTCTCTCTCTCTGTCTCCCTCTCACTCTCTGTCAAATAGATAAATAAATAAAAATAAAATATTTTTTAAAAGCTGAGTCTTAGCTGTACAAAAAAAAAAAAAAAAAGTGAATGGGGTGTTAAATGCATGGTAGGACCTTTAAGAAAAAATCTCAAGGGTGTGGTGTGAATAAAACATGTCTACCATGTCACACAAGACTGTGATGTCCCCTGTAAAACTTCACTTTCCAGATAATGACGAGGGGATGGCCTTGGGAAGAGCTCTTTTGAATGCCCAGGTAACTGCAGACAGCAAACAAAGGGCGTGGCACCAGGTCTTCTTGGCCCTTCTTTCTGGTAGATCCAGCCCAGTGGCCTTCCTAGGAGCCATTTGGATCTCACCATGGATAGCCCAAGTGGGACTGTTTCCCAACCTTCTTGCAAACACGCTGAGACACCAAACTTCTGTGCCCATCTGATAAGTGGACTATTGTCCTGCACTGTGGTTTGGATTTGCACTTATCTTAGTATGAAAAAGGGTGAGCAAGCTTGCCTCTGTTTGAAGCATTGAATCCCTCTTGGGGACTTTGTGGTGAATAGACTGTTTTTGCAGCTCTGGCTCTTATTATTAACCTAAGAACTTCTTGTGATATTGTATTATTATGGAATTAGTATTTCATCCTTGGCGTCAGCTCTGATTTCTTTCCCTTTAACTTTTTTCTTTTTGAGGTAGGGTCGCTCTAGCCCAGGCTGACCTGGAATTCACTCTGTAGTCTCAAAACTGGCCTCAAACTCACGGCAATCTTCCTACCTCTGCCTCCCGAGTGCTAGGATTAAAGGCGTGTGTCACCACCATGCCTGGCTTCCTTTAACTTTTTTTTTTTAATTATTATTGTTTTCCTCCACAGAATTTCAAAAATGCCAAATTTATCGATAGATCTTCCTTTTCTCCTAACTTTCCTGGTTGCGTTTTTAACATTGAAGTCTCCGGTTCACCTGCCACTTCTGTGAAGGAAGTCAGATATCCAACCTTACTGTCTGCAAGAAGTGTTTCCAGGTGACGCGCCCCCCATGCTGGATGAGCCTGCTTTAACCAGGCACCGACTCTACGGCCCCGTGTTTTGTCTCATGTGACATAGTGATTTCTGAACTTACAACTGGCTTTTGATCATGTTATCTGCACTCATGTGTTCCACCTTACCAGATCCTGTGTATCCTATGGGCAAATCGTCCCATTTTTCTCACAGGTGAATGAGTTGGCCTTTTTCTTGGACTTGGATGATGGCACGGGGCACCAGCTTCTTCGAGCCGAGACTCATGGACAGAAGGCAGCGTGACTTGCCTGGGTTCTCCTGTACCTCATTACTAAGGAGTGACATGCAGAGACTGACCTGACAGCTGCTACCCAACTATGTGTTAACTCTGTATTATTATGTTTGAAATCCGGTGGGGAGCCGGGGAGGCATATGAAAAAGAGGTTTCTTCTCCTAGGACATTAGCTAAAGTTAGCAAGCAGAAAGTTAGCAGGTGAAAAGAGCAAACTTATTTGCAAACAAAGGAAAAAGGCACAGTGAAAAAGCCACAGTAGGACAAGCCTACAATGACTTGATTATAGTTAAACATCTGGAAATGAACGGTCATAGAAACACAGAGATGTCCCACTGTCCCTGAGCACTGGATATAGTTTTGGTATAAAATGTTATATGCAGCAGCTTTGGGAAAACTCAGGAGAAGATTCTCGCTGCATGGGTGGACGGGAACAGAGCTCTATGAAACCAGAGAACAGAAAACATCTCCAGGTTGGTGCTAGAGTTTAACAAAAGTACAGTAAAACAAAAAGACTGGAAAGCAATATTCAGCTTAAAGTTGTCTCAGTGTCTTTCCATTTGGACTCATTTATCCCTTTTCTTTCAACATAATTTCTTCAGAAGGTCAATTCATTTATTCCTCCTCTCTTTCTCCTTCTGTATCTCTCTCTCCCTTTCTCCCTCCCTCCCTTTCCTTTTCTTTCTTTGTGGGACAGTTTTCCTATGTAGCTCAGAATGGCCTCAACTGTGGCAAGCCTCCTGTCTCGGCTTCCCAAGGCTTGCGCCACCAATGACACCTGTCTAGTTTTTGTTTTCTTGGTAAAATTCTGTATTGCCTCTTCCAGGAATCTTCCTGAATGTGGAGTCTGATGTGGTATTTGACACTTCAAAACTTCCTTGACTCGCAGCTGAAAATCGCTTTCTCTACAGTCAATACAAGGGCTAAAACAGAAGCATTAGATATTAAAATGATGACAGTTACAAGACCAGATGATGTAATAGCAATTTTTTAAATGAACAATAACCTTGGATTTTTAAAAATATATTTTATTTATTTATTTGAGAGAAGCGGCAGAAAGAGAGAAAGAGAGGGAGAAGGAGAATGGGTGTGCCAGGGCCTCCAGCCACTACAAACGACCTCCAAATGCATGTGCCCCCTTGTGCATCTGGCTTACGTGGGACCTGAAGAATCGAACCGGGGTCCTTTGGCTTTGCAGGAAAATGCCTTAACCGCTAAGCCAGCTCTCCAGCCCCACATGTGACAATTTTTGTTCGCAAATTATCAGTACCATAGCCAAAGGTACCAGTAAAACAGACATTCATCCATTCTATACAGAAACCAGTGCCCAATGTCGGCAGAAGGCCATAAGGGCAAAGATCTGTGTTCTGGTTGGTTCCTTAAGTTTCCAGGAGGCTTAAGACACATGGACTCCCTGTTTAGTCTCCCCATGATTGCTGATCTTTATGCTTTCAATTGAAGAGGACATACCTGGTGACCTGTACACTAATTTGTTTTTAATGTACATTCTTCAGGCTGTGAGTACCATTCTAAAACACTGGACTTTTGGTGTGAAGAAGTTTTAAAATGAAGTACACATTTGCTCAAAGAGGATCAAATATTATCCACCTCATTGGTTGTTTTTATTAGTGGTCTGGAACATAGCTGTTTTGTTTATTTGTTTTTTAGATATTTTATTGGTTTATTTAAGAGAGAGAAAGAAAGAAGCAGAGAGAGAAAGAGAGGGAACTCCAGATACATGAGCCACTTAGTGCATCTGGCTTATGTGAGTACTGGGGAATCGAACCTGGGACCATTGGCTTTGCAGGCAAGTGCTTAACCACTAAGCAATCGCTCCAGTCTGTTTTGTTGTTGTTGTTGTTGTTGTTGTTGTTGTTGTTGTTTTGAGGTAGGGTGGTCTCAATCTAGCCCAGGCAGACCTGGAATTCACTATGTAGTTTCAGAGGGGCCTTGAACTTGTGGCAGTCCTCCTATCTCTGCCTCCACACCTGGCTAGAACATAGCTTTTTAATTCCCTTTCAGACCCCAAAAGCATTTGTGCAGTGTAAAGTTGAATTTTAAGAGAGTTTTCATGCAAAATCCTTATCTTTTCTCACTTTAATCAAGACGGCACTGGGCTTGCATCTGAAACTTTGAGGAAGATCTAGCAAACACTAAAACGCAGGCTGGTGTAACCCTCCCAGTAGCAATTCTTAGAATATGTTTATCTGAACTGAAATCTCCATTCAGCATTCAGCGGGAAATGAACAGCTTGGCCTGAATTTCACAAGTAGTTGCTTTAGTTTCCTTGTTAGAACTCACTAGTGCTTTATGTCCTCCAGGACCATTTATGATACAGATATTTAAATAATGCAGAAAGTGAGATCCAGGTGTGGTGGCTCACATCTTTAATCCCAGCACTCGGGAGGCAGAGGTAGGAGGATCACTGTGAGTTCGAGGCCACCCTGAGACTACAGAGTAAATTCCAGGTCAGCCTGGACCAGAGTAAGACCCTACCTTGAAAAACCAAAATAAAAAAAAAATAATAATAATAATAATAATAATAATGCAGAAAGTGTAACACATCTGTGACGCACTGCTTGGCTGGCTGGCTTTGTTGCGGGGTTCATTTGCAGAGCTGGGGATCTAACCTAGGATCTCACTCACATTGAGCCTGCCCTCTGTCCTTGAGCTCCATCCCCAGCCCTAACTCTCCTTAGCAGTATGTGAACATGTGACATACCCATAGGATGGATGAATAAAAATTTCCTATTGAGGAATTAGAAGACTTCAGCTCAATTCTCAATCGTTCTATACTCATGTATTTGACACACGGACACTATGGGAGAATGATGTATTTTTAACTCATCCTCCACAGTGTGTGTCAGCACAGGAAGAAAATAACTCTCCCTGATCATTACTGCTAGTGATATTTTATATCCACTTTAATTTGTAGAGAGGAGACTCCAAGGACATGATTGGCAGTACACAATCCAGACGATGCTGGCTCCCTTTGTTCCAGCTGAAAAACAGCTCTAACTAAGCACACCCAGTAACTCAAATATCTCCAGAATCTTAAAGGAGAAAATAGAATCTGGCATTTTCCAAACTTGGACCAAAGCACTTAAGAAAAGTGCTCGTTTATTTAGAATGACCAAATTAGTCATTTGTACATAAGTTCAAGTTATTCTACTCAATCAAAAAGGTAGACATGTATTTACCGCCATTTATAACTTCTAGTTTTTAAAATGTGAATAGTTTTTAGAGTATGGCTTCTTTCCCACCTATACTTTGTCAGACTTCCATTTGCAGCATCTCTTGAGGTGACAGGCTTATTCGAAAAAGAATCTGACATTGAATGGCCAACATAGGGGGTGTGGCTATGATTTTCACATATGGTTTATCTACCAAAAATAATATTGGGTTTAGATTTTTTTAGTTTTGTTTTTGTTGTTGACTAGTGTTCTAAAAGTTTAAATGGACACTCCTATGCATTTTACATCTGTTTTAAGAAAAGGAGCAAAATGGAGGTATAATGCGTTGGGGTTGAAACGTAAGCCCATGAGTCCCATAGTTAGTAACGATACCGCTTAAAAACACCTTTCCCCTGCTCCCATTCTTTGCCGTCACCTGACCCTGCTCTAGATCACTCATGATCAGTATTATCCCCAATTCCCTCAGGATCCCAGCAAAGTGGATTTCCCGTAGGTGGTGAGGAACTTTCTATAAAAACAACTGGCCTTGGCCACACTCAGGAGCCATCTCCTGGGTTGGGAAGACACACCACCAGTGGGTGGCACTGTGCAAGAGCGGCTCACATTTCTTCTGTGGCCTTTAGGTTGGATTTTCAAACAACTGTGATGTACAGACTGTCCATGCCCAGAAGCAGCCTGCTAAGGGTTGCAAGGGATACGGCTGGCAGTACCACAAGACACCCTGGCACTGGGCAGACAGGAAGCAGGCGGCTCGGGTTGTTGTGTCCTGAGCACAGCAGCTTTCAAACCCAGGGTAAGAGGGGCTCTTAGAACCAACAGCAGGGTCTAGACACCCAGGGTTGGCCTCTCCCCTCCTGTAGCATCCTTACTTCTGCACAAGGTCACTCCTGGCAGCCCCTCTCTGTGCACATCTCCTCCCTCTCCCAGAAAATATAGCTGTGTCATTTCGGAGACATTTTTAATGTCATCTGTTTATGATGCAGACGGAGAAGCAGGCAATTCCATTCTCGACTGGCAGAAAAACAAACCCGAAGCAGAAGCACTTTAACCCAGTAGCTACCACAGCAGCGGAGCAACACACAGAGGCAGAGGTGGTTTAGTCATGCTAAGCAGAGGCTGTGGAATTACCGGGCCAAGCACTCCGAGGGAGACCACAGCCAAGAGGGAGCTCTTGCATCATGCCCTTATACTTAATAATTCTACTCAGACGGTGATGTGTAATCCTCTTATTTGGCAGTGCAAGGGACGAATCCAGGACCTCACGCATGCTAGGCAAGGGCTATACCACAGAGCTATCCACTCCAGCCCTAATGGATAATAAACGTTTGAGTTTGAACGTAGAAGGTTGGAATGGAAAGTGGGGAGTGTTTTCTGTTTGCCTGTGTGTGGTGTGTTGTGTCATGTGGGATATATGTACTCATGTGTGCAGATGCACACACCCCCTCTGCATGCGTCTGGAGGCCAGAGCTTGTCCTCTGAAGAGTTCATTGTTCATTCCTGGTGATGGGGTCCTCCCTCAGCCCAGAGCTGCTGCCCACCACTGAGCCCCAGGGATTCTGTGGTCCCGTCCCCCTCCCCACTGGCATTATAGACATTCGCAGCCACACCCAGCTTTTTTTTTTTTTAATGGGAAGAAAAGATTTATGGCACTTTCAAAGGAAGCAACATTATGGTTGGGAAAAGCAACTGGCTCACAACATCACACTTGCACAGCAGACAGCAGCAGGCGAGCTGGCTTTGAACACACAGTAGGCTAGACTCCTCGACTCCCAACACCCACCCCTAGCATTACATCTCCTCCACACTTTTATGTGACTTCTGGGGAGTCATATTTGGCTGTCTCTGAGAGGTCCTCATGCTTAAGTGGCCAGAGCTCTTAACTGCTGAGCCATCTCCCCAGCGTGGGGGGGATATTTTAAAATCTAGTTACACTTACTCAAAATCCAAACACAATATCCACAGATGTAATCAGAATTTTTGAGTTCCTGAGAATAATCACTTTTTAATTGAAGGCTTAGGCTTCTTAACTATCGTTAGAATGAAGATGTTTGGGATACTGGATTAGTTAAATTTGTAGCCTCCACCTAGTTTCTAGATAACATGAATTCAACTCATACACTTTTCCTGAGGAATTCTTAAATGTTAGTTACCACAGATGACCTCCAATGAGCATTTATTTAGATGATTCCCTCCCCGAATGAATATGTAGGGCTATTATGACTATTTAATCAATATATATTTTTGTGCTTGGCTATTATGCCTATCCTTGAACTTACTATATAACTGAGGATGACCTTGTACTTCTGATCTTCCTGGTTCTACCTCCTGAATGCTAGGATTATAAGTATGTGCCCCCATGCCAGGTTTGTGTGGTACTGGCGAGCAAACCCAGCATCTGGTGCATGCTAGGCACTTACTCTACCAACTGAGCTACATCCCCAGCCCCTTGAATCAATATTTTTAATGGGCAGAATAAATATAAATGTGGAACGCCATTACTATTTCCAAGGAATTGATACAACTCATTGATAAATCCTGATTCCTCAAATGTTTGCAAGAGATACTAAGTTGTTCAAACAGTTGTTAATTTCTCACAGGATATTTCTGTTGCAAACACACAGAGGGTTAACATGTTACAAAATTCTTGTGCAATTTCAGTTGAAACTTATTAGCAAATAGATTTGTGCAGAGAAACTAGTTGGTGAGATGCAGTAAGTCCCTGAATAAAACCTAAATGAACAAAAGTTTGGGCAGGAGTTACACGCCAGAAATGGAAAAGTATTAACTATGCCACTGAACCACACTATCTAGTACTTGAAATAGGAGGAAAAGCCACTTTCTAAAGATAGATATTCCTGCTGATTTTATATATATGATTTTATATATTTTATACACACACACACACACACACAAACCTGAGATGCTAAAATCAGTGCCTTCTCAAATACAGTCAAACCTAGAACTATTCTCACTGGCTATGTTGTTTTGTACTTAACCATCTGCTTAGCCAGTTTTTAAACTTAGTTGACCCAATCAAAAAATCCTGTCAAGGACTGGAGAGATGGCTTGGCAGTTAAGGCGCCTGCCTGCCAAGCCTAAGAACACTGGTTCCAATCTCCAGGTCCCATGTTTAGCCAGACACAAAAGTGACAAAAGCACGCAATGCCACACTTTCCCACAAGAGGGCGCACACATCTGGAGTTCGTTCACAGCAGCTGAGAGGCTGCTGGTGCGCCCATTCTCTCTCTCTCTCAAATAAAAAAAGATTACTGTCAAACATTTAAAGAGTAAAGAATTAAAGAGAAGCAAGTACTATATACTTTTCTCTATACAAGCCTCTCTCACATGAAAGAGACAATGCTTATTATTTCTAGTAGCAGTAACAGATCTTACCTGATCTTACCTGTTTATAAAATTGACTCCTTTATGAAAAAAGTATTTAAATTGCTCCAGACAGGACTATTTATTTATTTTAAGAGAGAGAGAGAATGGGTACCCCAGGGCCTCTAGCCACTGCAAACAAACTCCAGATGCATGCACCCTCTTGTGCATCTGGCTTATGTGGGTCCTGGGGAATTGAACCTGAGTCCTTTGGCTGTGCAGGCAGGCACCTTCACAGCTAAGCCATCTCTCCAGCCCCCACCCCAGAAAAAAAATCTTTTAGTTAAAAAAAAATACTAATAATAGGGACGGGTATGATGGTGCATGCCTTTAATCCCAACACTTGGAAGGCTGGGGTAGGAGAATCACTGTGAGTTCAAGGCGACCCTGAGACTACAGAGTGAATTCTAGGTCAGCCTGGGCTAGAGTGAAACCCTCCCTCAAAAATAAACAATAATAATCACTGTCGTTTGAAAGTATGTTTAATACTCAACTCCAAGTCCTCCTTGCTATAAGCTATAGCCATTTTGTGAGCTGTGAAAGGCAAGCAAGCCTCCAGGGAAAGATCTAGAACCAGGACAGAAGTCTGTAAGCAGCCCGCGGGTTCACTGGCAGCAGGCCAGGCAAGTAGGCCTCCGAGCAGTGTGGAGTGTGTCCCCAGATATTGTGAGGGGACTTCTGCAAATGTTTGGAAGAACAGTTAGGAAATGACAAGCCACATAAACAGCTCTCCATGACAAATAGTCCATTTGTCACAGAAAACGTGAGAAATAAGGTGCTTGTTTTATCTAGAAAACTGTCTCACTGTTGTTTCTCTGGGGGTGGGGGGGGGACCCTACGGAGAACTGAAAGGGAACCACCCACCTTCGCACTTACAAGTTCTAGACTTCAGAGTGACTAACCTTTTGCAGTTTAGAGGTGATGATCTTAACCCTCTTGGGCAGCTAGCTTGGGAGTGAGGCAGCTTGTGGGGGAAAGGGTCACTTGCGGACTGAGCACTTCTGACCCATTAACCTAACACACTGGCATTTAAGACCAGCCCTAAGGAAAACAAGGCTGACACACCGCGCTAACCTCCAGTGGGTACAGCCAATCAACCCAAGGCACACTTGAAAAACCTAATTTTGTACTGGAAGTCAAAATAAAAGAGAAAAATGAATGGTGGCAAAAGACACTTCTCAAAAGAAGGCATCAAAGCCAGGCGCCGTGGTTCACATCTTTAATCCCGCCTTTAATCCCAGCACTGGGGAGGATGTCATGAGTTCAAGGCCACCCTGAATCTACATAGTGATTTCCAGGTCAGCCTGGGCTAAGCAAGACCATACCTTGAAAAAAAAAAAAAAAAAATAAAATAAATAAATAAAAGAAAGAAAAGGAAAGGAAAGAAAGAAAAAAAAATCACAGGATGCTGACAAGGAATGGCCCCACCGCTGCTATTTAAGGTTACAAAGCACACACACAGGCTTATAAAGTGGGGTGTAAGTTAGCATAAAGCCAATAAAATTGGGCCACATGTTCTTCACGTAGCAAGACAAGAAACCTGTTATTTTTGCTGTTTTATCATTTCTTCTCTGAGTAGGGATAATGCTTGGAAATATTCATAAACATAAAAGGAACTACAAAAAATGTGAAAAGGAACAGCAAATTGTCTGCACAAATACACTACACACACACACACACAGTTTCACAGATGCTTGCATACACACACAGGTGCGCACACCTTAAAATGGCACCCACTTAAGTATTATTTTTTAAAGTCTGGTTTAAAGATGGAGATTCCCTTTCAATACACCTCTTTGAGGTTAATTGCATGGCGATGCTGCCACACTGATTATTTCCCCCAAATTTATGCTACTCATCAACGATTAACAGCATAGATTCGCTAAAAATAGAAATCCCACCATCCTGGGTAGGTTTTCTTGGCCTGTAAGACCCACCCTTAGTGTTGGAGTCACGTTTCATACGATTATCGGTATATGTGCATCCCTCTTTCAAAAATCATCTGAAGTTCCTTTCCTTAAAGATCTCACTGCATTTCAAATAAAGGCTATCATAAAAGATACAGGACGATCTAGGGCAAATCTGCAGATCTTAATTGAAAAAAAAATATTGCACAGCATGACCAACTATTGTCCCAAATGGTTTCTTGGAGGTACATTATTCCGTCCCCTCCCCCAGTGAGCCAGGGTTTGTTTTGTTTAGCTTTCTTCCAGTAGGATCCTTCTACCCTCTCGGATTCCTACCCTCCCCTCCCTCCCCCCTCCTCCCCTCACTTTGTAATTCAGGACGTGCAATTGTCTGGGTGCTTATTTGCCACCGACTTTCAAAGTCACAGCGGCCACGGAGATACAAAAATTCATTAGAAGCAGTAGTTCAAGGACATCCTCGGCTTGGCGCCGGGCCCGAGGCCGCGCTCCTGGGACAAGGCACCGCCCGCTGCAGCGGGGCGCGGGCTAGACGCACACCCGGGCCGGTCCCCGCGCGCGCTACTCCCGCCCGGGCCCGCCTCTTCCCAGCACTATGGAAACCACATTTCCCTACGCCAGCACATCCTCCTCCTCCTCCTCCTCCTCTCCGATTACATCCAGAACAGCCAACTTCCACTTCCCGGGAACCTGACAAGTGAATGGCGCTGATGACGCCCCGGAAAGAGCCCACGGCCGGGGACGGGGGCGGGGCGCAGGCGGGAGGGTGGGGCTCGGTTCCGGGGCGCCCCTCCCGCCGCCAGCCCCTCGCCCCTCTCTGGGCGGCCGGCTCGCCTTCCGCACAGGGCCCGACGCCGCCATCGACCCGCGGCTCGTAAACAAGCCGGGCCGCGCGCGCGCGCCCTGCACTCCGCACCGGGCACCGCCCCGCGCACCGCGGCGGCCGGCGGGGACGCGCGCCCACCCGAGCCCGGGGGAGGGGAGGGAAGGGGAGAGCATCGGGGGCGGCCAAGTTCACCATCCCTCGTGGCCGGGCTCCAAAACCCCTGCTCGCCTCCGGGCCCCGATCTCCGCCGGCCACTCCCCTCCGCCCCCTCCCCGCACCCCTCTGCGGCGGAAGCTCCGGGCCCAATTCATGGGAGTCAAAGGCGGGAGGGAGGAACCCTCTCCTCCGCGCCCCCTTTCCCGCCCTGGGTGGCATCGCCTCCGCCGGCATCCGCAACCAGCCTCTGATTAATGAGGCCCGGCCCGGCCCGGCCTCCGCGGGAGGGGGAGGGGCAGGGGACGGCGGGAAACGAGGCCCCGGGAGAAAGGGGAGGCGGGGCGGGGGTTCTAGGCCCGCCTCTCCCCTCCCCAAGCCGTGCGCTCATTGGCCTCGCCCGCCGTCCATCGGGACGGGGGGCGCAACACCAATGCGGAGCGGCGGGGCGGGGCGTCGGCGCGTGTGTGCCTGCGTAACGCCGAGTCACATGTTGTTTTGCTCTTCTTAGTTCAGTCACTCGGTGCGCGATGTGTTACTCACTGTGCGGCAGGGACCGCGCCGAGTCCGGGTCGCCGTCGCCAGCCGCAGCACCAGCAGCAGCAGCAGCAGCCCCGGCGGCAGCGCGAGCCCCGAGTGTCCGGACGCAGCCCAGCTTCCCGCAGCGCAGCTCCGCAGCAGCAGCAGTGCGGCCGCCGTGCGCGTCCTAGACTCGGCTCCACCGATCGGGGACCCCGACTCTCGGCCCAGCCTGCGGGTCCCCCCCAGGCACCGCCCGGGAGGATCGGCCACCGCGCGCACCGGGCATCGTCGGGACCCACACCACCGCCGAGCCAGGCGGGCCTCTCGGAGCCTCTCCACCTCCCACCCCCATCCATTCCCAGTTCCCGGAGAGGGACGCGCTTTCGGGCCGGGCGCCGGGTGGCCGGGAGCCGCCCCCGCCCGCGCCCCTCCGCCCTCGCTCCGCGCTCCGGCCTTCCGCGCGCCCTGGCTCTGAAAGCGCCCGCGATGGCGAGTCCTCCGCTGCCTGGGGGCCCCGCGCCGGCGGGCGGCGACGGCCCTCCGAACCTCAACAACAACAACAACAACAACCACAGCGTGCGCAAGTGCGGCTACCTGCGCAAGCAGAAGCACGGCCACAAGCGCTTCTTCGTGCTGCGCGGCCCCGGCGCGGCGGGAGACGAGGCGACGGCGACGGGCGGGGGGTCGGCGGCCCCTCCACAGCCTCCGCGGCTCGAGTATTACGAGAGCGAGAAGAAGTGGAAGAGCAAGGCCGGAGCCCCGAAGCGGGTGATCGCGCTCGACTGCTGCTTGAACATCAACAAGCGCGCCGACGCCAAGCACAAGTACCTGATCGCCCTCTATACCAAGGACGAGTACTTCGCCGTGGCGGCCGAGAACGAACTGGAGCAGGAGGGTTGGTACCGCGCGCTCACCGACCTGCTCAGCGAGGGCCGCGCCGGAGACGCGTCCCCGGCCACCACGGCCTCCGCCGGCTCCTGCGGCGCCTCCCTGCCCGGCGCCCTGGGTGGCTCGGCCGGCGCCAACGCCGATGACAACTATGGGCTCGTGGCACCCGCCACGGCCGCCTACCGCGAGGTGTGGCAGGTGAACCTAAAGCCCAAGGGCCTGGGCCAGAGCAAGAACCTGACGGGCGTGTACCGCCTGTGCCTGTCCGCGCGCACCATCGGCTTCGTGAAGCTCAACTGCGAGCAGCCGTCGGTCACGCTGCAGCTTATGAACATCCGCCGCTGCGGACACTCGGACAGCTTCTTCTTCATCGAGGTGGGCCGCTCGGCCGTCACGGGCCCCGGAGAGCTGTGGATGCAGGCCGACGACTCGGTGGTGGCGCAGAACATCCACGAGACCATCCTGGAGGCCATGAAGGCTCTCAAGGAGCTCTTTGAGTTTCGGCCGCGCAGTAAGAGCCAGTCTTCGGGCTCCTCGGCCACCCACCCCATCAGCGTCCCGGGCGCGCGCCGGCATCACCACCTGGTCAATCTACCCCCGAGCCAAACGGGCCTGGTGCGCCGTTCGCGCACGGACAGCCTGGCCGCCACCCCGCCGGCCGCCAAGTGCAGCTCGTGCCGGGTCCGCACGGCCAGTGAGGGCGACGGGGCCACGGCTGCTGGCACCGCGACCGGGACGGCGGGCAGTGGCGGCGCCGGCGGCAGGCCAGTGTCTGTGGCCGGGAGCCCCCTGAGTCCCGGGCCAGTGCGCGCGCCCCTGAGCCGCTCCCACACTCTGAGCGGCGGCTGCGGTGGCCGTGCGAGCAAAGCGGCGCTGCCTCCGGCAGGGGGAGCCCTGCATCATAGCCGATCCATGTCCATGCCCGTGGCACACTCGCCGCCGGCAGCCACCAGCCCAGGTAGCCTGTCGTCCAGCAGCGGGCACGGCTCAGGCTCCTACCCGCTGCCTCCTGGCCCTCACCCGCACCTGCCCCATCCGTTGCATCACCCCCCAGGCCAGCGCCCCTCCAGCGGCAGCGCCTCTGCCTCGGGCTCCCCAAGTGACCCAGGCTTCATGTCCTTGGACGAGTATGGCTCCAGCCCAGGTGACCTGAGAGCCTTCTACAGCCACCGAAGCAACACGCCAGAGTCCATTGCTGAGACCCCTCCGGCCAGGGATGGCAGCGGGGGCGACCTGTACGGGTACATGAGTATGGACAGGCCCCTGAGCCACTGTGGGCGTCCCTACCGCAGGGTGTCTGGCGATGGAGCCCAGGACCTGGACCGAGGACTGAGGAAGAGGACTTACTCCCTGACCACGCCTGCCCGGCAGCGGCCGGTGCCCCAGCCCTCCTCTGCCTCCCTGGATGAGTATACTCTGATGCGGGCCACCTTCTCTGGCAGCTCGGGCCGCCTCTGCCCACCCTTCCCGGCATCCTCTCCCAAAATGGCCTACCACCCCTATCCCGAGGACTACGGGGACATTGAGATTGGTTCCCACAGGAGCTCCAGCAGCAACCTGGCGGCAGATGATGGCTACATGCCCATGACCCCCGGTGCGGCCCTCCTGAGCGGTGGTGGCAGTAGCTGCAAGAGTGACAACTACATGCCCATGAGCCCCACCAGCGTCTCTGCCCCCAAGCAGATCGTGCAGCCCAGAGCTGCTGCGGCAGCCTTGCCCCCCTCCGGGGCAGCCATGCCAGCACCTGCTTCTGTGTCGGCCAGGACCTTTCCAGTGAACGGGGCAGGCAGCTACAAGGCCGGCTCTCCAGCAGAGAGTTCCCCCGAGGACAGCGGCTACATGCGCATGTGGTGTGGTTCCAAGCTGTCCATGGAGAGCGCAGACCCAAAGCTGCTCCCCAACGGGGACTACCTCAACATGTCCCCTAGCGAGGCGGGCACTGCGGGAACCCCGCCTGACTTTCTCTCCACGGCCTTGCACAGTGCTGGGGAAGGCCTCAAAGGTGTCCCCAGCGGCTACTGCTACAGCTCTTTGCCTCGCTCCTACAAGGCTCCCTACAACTGTGGCGGGGACAGTGACCAGTATGTGCTCATGAGCTCCCCCGTGGGGCGGATTCTGGAAGAGGAGAGGTTGGAGCCCCAGGCCACCCCAGGGACCTCCCAGTTGGCTGGCAGCTTTGGGGCAGGTGGCCATGCCCAGCCTCACCACCCTGCAGTGCCTTCGCCCATGAGGCCGAGTGGTGTCAGTGGCCGCCCAGAGGGCTTCCTGAGCCAGCGTTGTCGAGCTGTAAGGCCCACGCGCTTGTCCCTCGAGGGCCTGCAGACCTTGCCCAACACGCGTGAGTACCCTCTGCCTTCCGAACCCAAGAGCCCTGGAGAGTACATCAACATTGATTTTGGCGAAGGGGGTGCCCGCCTGTCCCCGCCTGCTCCTCCGCTGCTGGCCTCGGCAGCCTCTTCGTCCTCGCTGCTCTCAGCCAGCAGTCCAGCCTCCTCGCTGGGCTCGGGTACCCCGGGTACCAGCAGCGACAGCAGGCAGCGCTCTCCACTCTCTGACTACATGAACCTGGACTTCAGCTCTCCCAAGTCCCCTAAGCCTGGCACCCGCAGCGGGGACCCTGTATGCTCCATGGATGGTCTCGTCTCTCCTGAAGCCTCCTGTCCATACCCACCACTACCCCCACGTCCTTCCACCCCACCCTCTCTGCTACAGCAGCTGCCTCTGCCGCCTCCCCCGGGGGAGCTATATCGCCTGCCTCCAGCATCCGCTGCTGCCACCTCCCAGGACCCCACCGCTGCCTCCTTGAAGTCCTCTGAGCCGGGGGACAATGGTGACTACACCGAGATGGCCTTTGGTGTGGCCGCCACCCCGCCACAGCCCATTGCGGCTCCCCCAAAGCCGGAAGGTGCCCGAGTGACCAGCCCCACGTCAGGCTTGAAGAGGTTGAGTCTCATGGATCAGGTGTCTGGGGTCGAGGCCTTCTTGCAGGCCAACCTGCCTCCTGACCCCCACCGGGGAGCCAAGGTCATCCGTGCAGACCCGCAGGGGGGCCGCCGCCGTCACAGCTCGGAGACTTTTTCCTCCACCACCACAGTCACCCCTGTGTCCCCATCCTTTGCCCACAACCCCAAGCGCCACAACTCGGCCTCGGTAGAAAACGTGTCTCTCAGGAAAAGCAGTGATGGCAGCGGCGGTGGCATCCTTGGGGCAGGTGATGAGCCACCCATGGCCCCTGGACAGGCACAGCCCTCCCTGGCCGTGCCCCAGCCACAGCAGGCGCGCCTGTGGACCCCTGGTCAGTCCGCGGGCTTGGTTGGCTGTCCTGGAGGCAGCGTTTCTCCCATGCGCAGAGAGACCTCGGCCGGCTTCCAGAACGGCCTCAACTACATCGCCATCGACGTCAGGGATGAGCCCGGGTTGCTGTCCCAGCCGCAGCCGCAGCATGCACAGTCGGCAGACAAGAACTCCTGGGGCCGGACCCGTAGCCTTGGGGGGCTCCTGAGCACCGTGGGAGGCAGCGGCAGCGGAGGGGTGTGTGGAGGCCCCGGCTCTGGCACCTTGCCCTCTGCCAGCACCTACGCCAGCATCGACTTCCTGTCCCATCACTTGAAGGAGGCCACTGTGGTGAAAGGTGAGGCCTTTTGACCTTGAGGCAGAGGAGTGCGGGGGGGGGGGCAGCAGGTGGCTTTGGATGTCACTGCTTCCTTGACCTCCATGTCAACATGCTGGCTGGAGCTCTGGCACGCCCTTGCCATGTGCTCGCGTTTCCCCCACCAAGAGTTGGTCTGGAATCTTGCTTTGGCTCTAGAAGGAATTGATGTCTTTTCTATGGAGGGAGACGTTGACCTTGGTTTAGGTTCTTCCGCTTCTTGGGTCTCGTGGCTCTACCCGTCCCATCCATTAGCTCTCTGGACACTCCAGAGGCATGGTAGGCAGCATGGCCAGGCTCGGCCTGCACAGTTGGGGGTTGTCGTTAAGGACCTGGATGTTTCAGTCGCCAGGTTTCTGTTGCCAGGATACAGTAAAAACAGACTTGAGAGTCCCTCAGGAAGTGAGTGTGTTTGGGTGGCTGCTGCTCAAGGAAGCAGTTACCATCACTTCAAGTTCACACATAGGTGAGAAAGCCTGGCCTTAGAGGCACCATGGTTCCCCTAAGGAGTAAAATGCTACCATTAATTGGCCTGGCGGCCTCACGTGACCACACGTGCAGAGTCCAGTTGCCCGCCCAGCTTCCTGCCTCCGGACCCTAGGCAAGTTAGCCCCCCCGGTGCTGCGGGTTTGTGGCCTGGCCAGAATTACAGTCCTACAAGTGCTGCTGTTTGGGGTTGGGGGGGACACCAGTGATGGACTTCTGGCCTGGGGAGGTTTGAGAAAGCCAGAGCTATGGAAGGCTGCCATGGGCCCTGTAGAGCCTAGGAACCAAGAGAAGTCACTGTGCAGGTTTCCAAATCATAGCTTTTTTTTTTTTTTTTTTTTTTTTTTTAATGAAGGCTAAAGTACAGGCCTTTTTAAGAACAGCGGGGCACAAAGGTGTCTACCCCTGTTACTGTCTCACCAAATAGCCATGAGCTCAGAGATGAGTTTGCTGGGCAGCTGGCCCATCTTGTCTTAGACTGTGAGTGGGGTGGGAGGGGAGGGGAGGCGGGGCACGGGGGACTGGAGGCTCTGCTGGGATGTTATTCATCTTGCCTGTTTCTTTATGAGGTTGCAGTTTCAACTGGGAACCACCCAGCAAAAAGTAGCCCCATGTCTTGTCTGGACCATAGGTGATGGTCGAAGTAGGAAGGGGACCCATATGCTTTTTGTTCTTAAAGTAATCGGCCCAGTTGAATGCTCTTTAATGTTTTATAGTGTACATGGACTGTTAGCTCATATGATTTAAAAATATAGCTGTGGGGATGAATACCCTGTTTTTGGGGGGGGGGGTAATAGAGGAAAAGCTATTTCCTTTTTAATTCAACCTGTAAAGTGAGTGAACTTTCAGTATTGCCTTCCAGTATCCCGTGAAATCAACTGGAAGTTAGTCGTCATATGTGCCTCCTACATGGTGATTCTAAGCTGAAGGTCACTTTTCTGGGATTTCACTTAACAGTACAAGGTTGCTGGAGTGTCAGGGAGTTGGGAGCTAATCTACACAATGGAAGGAGGAGGGTGTGACTGAGCGAGAAAGATGCACACACTCATTCTCACATCCATACTTCCCAGCCTCTGGTGGGTCCAGGGCCAGTGAGCCTGCAGGGTTGAGGTAAGTAAGGCCAGGCTTTCCTGCAGCAGGAGCCCTGGCCTGGAGTCCACACCTACAGGCCACTTGGGCCTCTGATACCTTCAGAAAGGGTATGTGGGTAGCTACACCTTACAGACCAGTTTAGGGTTGCAGGAGGTGAATTTCTGTAAATGCCTGGGTAAGCGGGTCTTGCTTGAAGTTTCCTGCTGAGATAAATAAAACGCCTTTCAGCATGTGGGATTCATGAATATGAAGTCCACAGAGGGTTTTCATGGGCTGGAGTGCCTGTGCAGATACGAGGTTCTGCTCGTAAGGGTGTTGTGGCAGAGTCCTTCCTACAAAAGAAAAGGGCTATTTTTAAGAAAAAGAGATAAATCCAGTTCGTTCGTTTTGTCAGAAACCACGTGTTAAAAGCGAGAGGGGGAAGGGCTTCGATGGCAAATGGATTTCCAGCAAATTGACTTGAGCAGGGAAGAAAAGAATGGGAGGCAAGTGGGTCCTCTGAGCCCAGCCCTGTGGTCTGCTGTGTCAGACTGTGAGTGGGGTGGGGGTGGGGCAGGGGGATAGAGGCTCTGCTGGGATGTTACTCATCCTGCCTGCTTCTTTATGGGGTTGCCCGTCCAACTGGGAACCACCCAGCTTGAAAGGAGCATGCTAAACAGGTAAAAATTTGTCTGTGAGCCGGGCGTGGTGGCTCACGCCTTTAATCCCAGCACTCGGGAGGCAGAGGTAGGAGGATCACTGAGAGTTCGAGGCCACCTTGAGACTACATAGTGAATTCCAGGTCAGCCTGAACTAGAGTGAGACCCTACCTCGAAAAACCAAAAAAAAAAAAAAATTGTCTGTGGTGTTCAGAGATAGAAAGTTGACAGTGGGTTGTGTCCCGAGAGAGCGGTTCACACAGGTCAGACTTGAAGCACGCTCTCTGAGGGTGACATGCAGTTCTTGGTGGCTGCGTGCTGCCGCTGCTCTCGGTGGTGGTCTGCGCTTGCACCCTAAGCTGCTCACATTCCACGCTGGCACACCGCATTAGTCAACACCGGGTCATTTGTGTGGTGTGTTGCACTTGCCTTGACAGAGACAGCAAGTCCCAGCATAGTGGAATTGGGAATGCGGGTAGGCTTTGCTAAACACAGGACAAGTGAAAGCTACTACATCCCAGGTATGTGTGTGCGTGCGTGTGTGCATGTGTGCGTGCGTGTAGAAAGCTCTGGCCCATTTGTTCTGTTGAGAGTTGGAAATAACATTTTTGGACTTAACTGTTTTAAAACTACTTCTTAAATTTTTTATTTTTGGAGAGAGACACAGAGAGAGACAGACAGAGAGGGATAGGGAGACAGATAGAGATGGGCGCGCCAGCAGTCTCTCAGCTGCTGTGAAGGAAATCCAGATGCATGCGCCCCCTTGTGGGCAAATGTGGCATTGCACCCTTGCATCACTTTGCATAAACGTGGGACCTGGAGATTGGAACCGGCTTCTTAGGCTTAACAGGCAGGCGCCTTAACTGCTAAGCCATCTCTCCAGCCCTAAAACTACTTCTTAAAACGAACCTTACTGACTTTTGCATTAGAAATACAGGTTGGTATATTCACCAAAAGATTTATTAGTTTGGCTGGCTAGTGGGATTTTTCTTCCGAGGTTGGTTTCATATGGAGGTAAACAGCTGATCACACAAATGGTGCCACTGAAAGCATCTGTGTTTAGATTTTGTTTGGTCTTGGGACTGTCCACTCACACCTCAGTGAAAGACTGTGAGGTCAAGAGGTGTTTCCAGAAGATCTGCACGGTCATGGTTTACATCTAGAAAATACTGATTTTGGAAGCCTTGGAGCAGGGCATGTGAGCATTTTCTGTAGCGTGGTGGGGTTCAGAGGCCCACAGCCTCTGTGGCTTGCTGTACTGCGTGGGGGGCTGCCTCTTGTCCCCAGGCGCCATGGGTGACTCCCACCTCCCTGGGGTAAGAGCAGCCAAGGTGCTAAGGAAAACACACAGGCTTTAGTGAATGAAAGTCATGTGGCTCGGTCGCTTCCTGTATTGAAAGAGGCCTTTTCAGAAGTAGTGCTTAGAGGAGGAAGCCGGGGAGGAGCCAGGAAGCCAGGGCTCTGGTTGCTAAGTTTGTGGAGTTGCTCGTGACTCTGGGCCAGCCACTTAACTCTGCTTCTTGAGGAATGAAGTGGTTCCAGACCTTCCCATTCTCTGTCTCAAGGCCACTGGGAAGCAAAGGAGATACAAATACAGCAGTTATCTTAAACCCATGCCGACACAGACTCTAGTAAATGTGGTAATTCTCTTGTCATGAGGAGGGTGTGAAGGAAAGATGCTTTTGTAAACGAATGGTCTTAAGTAGAAAAATTTAAGAACAGCATAAGAAACAAAAAGCCAAACCCTCAGTAGAACCTTCCTGATGCGCTCTTCCCTGCTTGGTTGCTACTCCAGGCTTCTCTGAGATTGCTGCAAAGTGCTGGCGAGTGGAAGTAGCTCAGTGCTAGTGTGTTTGGCAGGTAAGAGGACCTGGGTTCCACCTCCAGTCCCAGCAAAAAAAAAAAAAAAAAAAAACACACACAAAAAGATTTGTTCAGAGAGAAATTTCAAAAGTAACAAATGTAAGGGGTTCAGATTACACAGCAGCACAATTAAGGACAGCGGGTCTCATTGGTGACCTGTCTAGAAAGCGCACTTTGTGCTCCTCCTGTGATTTGTTCAGGTATTGAGAGTTGTTGACAAGATAAGAATATATGTCATGAGAATATACATTTTTAAAAGTCTGCTCTTAATTCGGAAAGCTCTCACCGAGCAGAGCAGCAGAGTCCTGGAAACTGCGGTTGTTTAATTAGCCAGCCTTTGAGGATCTTGCCCTGCTGCTCCACTAAATTCCAGGGGCAGGGGTCACTCCTGCAGTGTTAGTTGAGTAAGGTGATGTTCGGTTCTCAGAGTTGGGTGGGAAACATTTCCATTGTTCTGTTTCTTGCCCCAAAGAGGAATTTTAATACGCAGTGCTCTCTTTCTTAGCTGTGTCAGTGTCTCACTGGAGCTCTTTGGGGAAGAAAAGAACTTCGAGGTTTAGTACCTGCATGGGCATAAAGGCTTTTCTGTTGAGATTTCCACTAACGTATTTTCTTTAGAAACGGGGTTCTAGGAGCTAGGCAGCTGGCTATCAGGTCTGGCAAGTTGACAGGGTTTTTTTGTTTTGTTTTGTTTTGCTTTGCTTTTTTTGGGTAGGACAGAATCATGCATTCCTATTTCCCCTTAGAAACTTTAGGGAAAATGTAACTTCACTCTTTTATCTGCCTTGCGAAATAGAGTGAGAGGCAACATTGAGTCAGTGGGGAGACGAGCCTGAAGCCCCCCGGTCTTCAGCCAGCCCTACACTGAGGAACTTGGTAGGGGTGGAGGCTCCGCAGCTTCTCTGACTGGCATGAGTAACGTATGTTTCTGTACAAGAAGGCAAGGCGATTTCATGTTGACGTTTCGATAGTATTTTCTCTAATGTTGCCATTTTTAATAACACAAGTGGCCATTTGCCCAAGTTAGAATACTTATCAGGCCATGGACTCTGGGAAAATAATGCTGTTCAAATGTGAGCACTCTGTTAATTTTACAGGGTTTGAATGTGCTGGTCACAGAGATTACTCAGGTCATTCGGGGTGGGTGGTGGTGACAGGGGTTTCTGAAGGAAGTGCTGGGGTCAGTGCTGTCCACAGGTGGCTGGGTGTCTTTTACAAGGCTCACGTTGAGTGCTGGCTGAAAGACCAGACACACAGGAAAGGTGAACAGGGAGAGGGACAAGCAACACACCAGAGCACGCAGAACATGACAGACCCTTCTGGTCTTAGCAGTTGGGTTAGAAGTACCAGCTGTGTACAAATGATAAAACAGTCCATTTAATAATTGTGATTTCTGCTGGACTCAAAATACATAGTAAATGTATCTGTAAACTTGGCTCCACTTTCTTATGCTGTATGTGATGTGTATGCACACAATATGTATAAAATATTTCTTGTTTCTACACTTGTATGAAGTTTGGAACATTTGATCAAATGTTTGGATCCACAATATATAGCTTAAAGATAAATGATTACATGAATTGGATCATTCAATATTTATTTTAAGGAGTCTTTCCAGAAATATTTAGACTGATGTATAGATGTGTGGAACCATGGCTGTGGCTCCATACTATTTCCTCCAATCATAGTCTAAGAGTTGTGAGTTTTTTTTATTCATAATTGAAACTCAGCTACTAATGTGTTTCTGATAAAGTTAAAACAGTGTATGGTAACCTCAAGAATAATGGTCTTAGTCTATTAATCTATACAGAAGTGGTGCAAATGCGGAGTGAATTATCACAGGATATTGTTTCAGGTTTTTTCCAATGGATAAATACAATACATAGCTTGTTACAGTATATGACTTTAATTGTTGCCTTAAGATCCGTTTATTCGTGCTGAGTGACTTGCTCTTGGCATGGTCCCAGTGCATACACAGTGTCAATATTTATTAATGTGACGCGGTAGTTCACCCTCGCCATGGGCGTAAAACTCAGGCCATCTTTTGGGCCTGGGGTGTATTAGTAGCAATGCTGTAACTTGGTGGACAGATGGTGATTTTGAAAGTATTCTATTGAAGATGGGTATAATTAAAAAAGTCACTAGTATTCTAATTAGCATTGAAAGAGAATTTCATAGGGCAGAATTTAAAGAAGCTTTTTCTTCGTAGCGTTAGGACATTTTTATAGGTATAATGTCATGCACCATTCCCCAAATCCTATGATGCAGGTAAACTCAGTTCTTAATCCCCATTTTGAAGAATGAAAGAAAGACTTGCCCAAGGCCACAGTCAAAAGGGAAGGAGTGAGCTCTTGGGTCCTTAGCATAGGTTTCTGAGCTCACATACTGTCTATTGAGATCACATACATGTAGTCACATTAACTTGGACCCTCTTCCGGAAAATTACCAGCTAACGTTTTGTTGTTTTAATCTCACTTAAGGAGTTAATCTCCCCCTTGTTTTCCTCCTCGCATTATGAAACCAGGATAAGATGGGGGCAGTTAAAGATTGGAGTTGTAGGACAGCTCTCTGGACTTCTGTTTTTGGTTTTTCGAGGTAAGGTCTCCCTCTAGTCCAGGCTGACCTGGAATTCACTATGTAGTCTCAGGGTGGCCTTGAACTCACGGCGATTCTCCTACCTCTGCCTCCCAAGTGCTAGGATTAAAGGCGTGTGCCACCATACCCGGCTGGACTTTTTTTTTAAACAGTTATTCCTGTCAGTTTGAAGAACTTAGAAGGTGCTGTTCTTTCCAGCCTCCTTGTTTTGTGAGTTTTAGTCTGACAGTCGAGTTGGCAGTGGATCAACTTCTGTGAAATCTTGTTTCCTGGACCTCGCGCAGCCTCCTGAGTGGACATTTTGATTCCTCTGGCTGTTTTTGAGATTCAGTAACATGCTCGAATATGAGTTTGGTAAGATACCCTCCAAGTACATTGCTCAGTATGGGCAACAAGAAAAAAATGTAAGGGCATCTGAGGACATAGAGCTGGGAACCACGGACATACTGTATCTTACTTATTTTTAAGGTCATGAAAACAGAAGCTGTGGAGGCAGGTGCATTATTCAAGGTCAAGTTTAGTTGGGCGGGGAGTTTTTAGTAGATTATATCAAGAACATCGGCGGTCCAGGGGATGGCCCACCTTGGTTGGGACTCCTGACCTTTGTCACTAGCGTTCCCCAGGGTGCTTGCAGCTGTGTGCCAGCCCTCTCATTGGGAAGGGTTTTTAGAAAGTTCTGATGCATGGTCAGAAAGATTTCCTGGAAGTCTGAGACAGAGAAAGGAAGGTAGCAAGAAGGGTGTGGTCCATGGGCGAAGGTGCGTGCACCCTGCCTGCAGAGGTGAGGAGAGTCAGGTATGTAAGATCATATGCACACTTACTACAAAGACGCCTTCTGCGGCTCTTTTGGGTGTGAAAGGCAAGGCTGTCCAGCAGCGCTGAAGAGTTTTTTTCTTGTTCTTTGTGGACAGACCCAGCCCTGCTCACCTGTGATGACCCAGGGCAGGCCACTGTCCTCAGCCACGGTGTTACATGGCCTGTGCATGGACTGTCACACACTCGTTGTCCTCAGTGAGTGAGTCCATTAATAGCTTCCAAAGAAATGAGTCATTAACCCAGTTAATGGTGAGTTATTTACAAACTTACCAGTAAGTAGCTAATCAGCTGCTGCTGGGCCAAGTGTTCCACCAGGAGTTTGCTGTCTTTAAGGGGCTTTGCTCCATTTTAGGGGTGTGTAGGGGTGTGTGTGTGTGTGCATGGGCATTGGTAGGTGTGTGTGTAATGTGCGTGAACGCATGTGGAGGTCAGAGAATAACCTCAGGTTTTGTTTGGCGTCCGCTTCTGGGGTTTTTGTTTTTGGTTAGAATCACTCACTGGCCCAGGGCTCACCAAGTAGACTAGACTGCCCAGCCAGCAAGCCCTGGGGCTGTGCCCCCACCTTCTCACCCTGATGACAAGAATGCACTGGCAGCCCTGCCTTTATTTCATGTGGGTTATGGGGATAGAACTCAGGTTCATCTGGTGATTGCAAGACAAGCCCTTGATCAGCTGAGCATCTTCCCAGCCCATCTCATTTTTTAGCTTGGGGCGGGGGGGTCATTGAACTGGGTTTTTACACGAAGAGAAATGGTTTTCATGCAAATCTAACTGGACATGACCTGCCCACTTTCCAGGGACATAAAATAATATGAAAGCATGTATACAAGAAACATTTAGATACACAATAGCTTTTAAAATGTTAGCAGGTGAGTGTGAGCTTGTGCGCAAGACCTAGCGCCTGGCTGATTGTTTTGTTGACATTGGCTCCGGTCCCCTCTGCATCCTGGAAGACAGCTCCTCCTCCTCCTTAGCAGATGGCAGCCCCAGGGTGCCTGCCACCTCGAGCAGCCTGTGCAAGGAACCATCCGCGTTGCTGCCCAGAACCACTGAAGGTGGGAGACCCCCGCTGGACAGACGAAGCCCAACGAAGGCAGCTGCTCCAGGTTCAGAGTTGTGTTGCTGTCAAGGGTCTGTGGAGCATTCGAATAACTGGCATTCAGGCAAATGCATGGGGCTGTGGTTGTCCTAATAGACAAGGGGTGCCACCACCCATCCCCACATACCAGCTGAAGAGACTAGGGATGGCCAAAGCAGAGAGAGAAGAGGTTTTAATGGGTACACTGAGAAGAGAGCCGAGTTCGCCGAGGGTCCTCGCATGAGCTTGAGGGTTAAACAGGGCAGGAATGGGGCCTGGGACGATGGGTGTGTGGAAGCAGTCCCCGCACGGGTGTGGTCCGGCCTGTCATTATCTCTGCAAGGTGGTCAGGAGACCTTACTGCTTGAGGTGACAAGATGAGATGGCTGCCCTCCCCGGGTGGGGAGGGGGCGGGCCAACCCTGTGAGGCTCTCTGCAGTTCCTGGAATCCAAGGTGACTGCCATTTGAGACTTATCTCTGTGCCTTCAGCCTCCAGGGGGCTGAGATAGGTTAGGCAGGCCGAGTCAACAAGGGACAAAGGAGGCCGAAATAGCATGAAGGGAGAGACCAAGGCTCTCGCCCTGTCCTGTTTGTTCTTAGTTCCCCGATGGGCCCAAAGGAGAAGGACGTACTCTTCAGCAGAAGTAGCTTCTACACACCTTTATTACCAAGTTAGTTTAAAAACTAGGTCTGGAGAGATGGCTTAGCGGTTAAGTGCTTGTCTGTGAAGCCTAAGGATCCCAGTTCAAGGCTCAACTCCCCAGGACCCATGTAAGCCAGATGCACAAGGTGGCACATGCATCTAGAGTGCACTTGCAGTGGCTGGAGGCCCTGGTGCGCCCATTCTCTCCCTCTCTCTCTCTCTCTGCCCCTTTCTCTCTGCCTGACTCTCTCAAATAAATTAAAAATAAATAAATAAAAATCTTAACGCGCCTTAGCTCCCTGATGTGCTGTGCTGTGAAGGGAGTCCAGAGGACTTTACCATGGAGACCCCTGGGAATTAAGCCTGTGCAGTGGAGCTAGATGTGCAGTCAGTGACCCCATGCCCCCTGCTTTGTTGTGGGGGAAGCCGTCTGGTCCTGCCCTCTCCCCTGAGTTAGGCCACCCCCAGCCCCTGCTCGCTCTGTTTAGGATTTTGGTTGCGCTGGTGGGGAGAGGTTGCTGATGTAAGCTGAGGTGACTATTAAATCTTAAAAACTGTGCGCGTCATGCTGTGGCAACAACAGCGGTGAGCGGGATGGACCGCCGTGTGGGTTAGTGGGCTGGGAAACTTGTTCTTGTGAGTGAAGAGCAGCCGGAGATGGAGATACTCCGACCCTGCTGCCCTGTGCAGAGTGTAGGCGCCCGCACTTCCCAGACTTCAGGAATGCCAGGGAGAAGGGTCTGGTGCTCGCCCTCCTCACGGGGTCTTGGATGCGTCAGTTTTGGTCATGCACCGCTGTGTGCATGTGGAGACCGCGGGACGCCCTCAAGTGTGATTCTTTGGGTGCTATACTGCATGTTCTTTGTGCAAGCATGCAGGCTACCACTTGTAGTTTTTCCATAAATTACCCATACACATTTCGTGGAATCATATTTTTGTAAAATTTTATGCTTCAGGATTGGTGTTTGGTAAACTTGAAACAGGCATGTTCCTCATACACACCTCGGAGCATTGTAGGCGGCCCAGCCATCAAAACAGCATGTGCTGCGAGCCCCCCCTTCCCGGCATCCTGCACCCAGACCACAGCCCTAGCAGGACGCCTCCAGGTTTCCAGCCACCTGGCTCCTATGTCAGCCAGGCCCAAGTAAGTTTCCTGTATTGTTTACCATCATTTATAGATTTTTTTTTTCCAGAAAAAGGAAAGGAGGGGAGAGTAACTTTAGTTATAGACTATTTCAGAAGGGAGAAAAGCTGGGGCACCGGAGGGACTATGGCAGAAAGGGTCCTTTTTAAAAACAAATTTTTTGTGTGTGTATGTATGTATGTTTGTATGCATAAGGGTGCCTGCAGCTCTCCTCTCTTCTCCAGTCTTCTCTCCCCCCCGTGTGTGTGTGTTTGTGTGTGTGTGTGTGTGTGTGTGTGTGTGTGTGTGTGTGTAGAGCGGCCAGAAGTTGATTTCTGGGGTCTTCCTCAATGCTCTCTTTATTTACTGAGGTGGAGCAGAGCCTCTTTACTTCCCACAGCACATTGGCTCAGCTAGTCTGGCTAGCCAGCTTGCCCTGGGGAGCCTGTCTCTGCCTCCCAAGCAGGAAAATGCCAAACTCGGTCCTTACACTCATACGGCAAGTGTTGGATCCACTGAGCCATCTTCCTAGTCACCTTTTTCTTTTTAAAATTTAACCAAATTATTAATTTTTAACATTTTCCCCTTCTACAGGTGACAGTAGTTCCAGGTGGACTACTTTAACACATCCCCATCCCTTTAAGCAATATTAAAATAAAGACTAAAAATAAATGGTTTTCAAGCTAAAAGGGGGAGGGCGGAAAACCAGAAGGCACTGTCAGCCATCTCCTTTGGAGACACAGGACTAAGCTTAGCTTTGCAGTGTGTTAGATAGATGGTGGCAGATTTGGGGATATAAAGCAGATACATGAGATCCAGAGGGTAGTGCTTGAGCCCCTCGGTCGGAATGTGCTGAGGACAGGCACAGTACAGACACCAGCGCCCAAGATGCCCTGGACTTGTCTCCCAGCTGCAGGAGCTGCCAGAGGGGGGTGGGAGGAGAGAGGGATGAGAAGGGAAGGAAGTGAGAAGGACCAGACATGTGTTTCCATTGTGATGTGGTTGTCCTGGGTGGGGTCTGGCCCATTCCAAAATTCCCTTATCAGAAACAAGATGAACTAATTAGGAAGACCATAATGACATTGACATGTCTGAGGTTGAGGAAACCAGCGGCAGACTGCAAGAGAAATCATGAAAGGAAGGTCAGGCGTTCAGTTGGCAAGTAGCTGGTTTTATGGTAAAGACACACATGTGTGCACAGCTCCTTAACAGAAGTGGGTCTCCGCCCCTTGGCCCTTCCTGCAGGCCCCGTTCTTGTCATTGCTGTGTTTACGGTGGGTGGGCTCAGGCTGCTGGAGGAATTACTCCTGGGGTCAGAGTTTGTTTCTGGGAGACCCATCACTCCCTGATGCTGTGTCAGCCCCTCTTCCTTGACAGTCTGCAGGCTGCTGCTCTCTCCCCAGGCACCTTCCCTGTAAAGAGACCGATTGCCCTCATCCCCTAGCGTGCAGACTGCAGTGACAGAAAGCTGTGCAATTGGCTCCCGTGTGTCATAGTGCTCCTGGCTTGGGGGGGTAGGGGGGAATGCCGCTGGGTGTGGACAGCTCAGTGTGGAAGCCGAGGACAGGGAGCCTGGAGTTTTTCTGGCCTGTCAGTGTGAAGAACAAATGTCTCCAGCTAACAGTGACTGTGGTTGGAAAAGCTGGCTGGTGCATAGGAAACTTGGGCTTAGTGCATCTCCTCGTTCTAAGTTACATTTTAACGAGTTACAGTACTGGAGATGCCTTAGAGAGGCTGCCTAGGTCAGAGAGGAGACATCCTCCATAGATGTTTTCCCTGCATCCTATCAGCGCATTGCGTCCCGGTTGAAGTCCCAACATGGTCTGCTGCTATCCAAGGGAGGTTGAGGAAGTTATGGCGTCCCGTGAGTCCTGTACACTGTGCTCCACAAAATAAGGACTTGGTAGAATCTTCCTGATCAGATTAACTTTGTTTTTATTATTATTATTTTTTTTTATTTTTGGAGAGAGACACAGAGAGGAGGGAGGAGACAGAGAATGGGCGTGCCAGCAGTCTCTCAGCTGCTGCAAACGAAATCCAGATGCGTGCGCCCCCTTGTGGTCAAGTGCGGCATCGCACCTTTGCATCACTTTGCATCTGGCTAACGTGGGACCTGGAGATTGGAACCAGCGTTCTTAGGCTTAGCATGCAGGCGCCTTAACCGCTAAGCCATCTCTCCAGCCCATGATCAGATTAACTTTGAGTGGAGTGTTCATGAGTGTACTGTCCCTGAAGAGACACCCTCACGGCACATCTCGTGGGCAGGCTGCCCTAGTCCCGCTCTACTCCCTTCAACCACTAAGGGCTTGAAAGGACCTCATTTCACATGGCACACCATTTTGATAAACAGACTTGGGACCAAACAAGTTATGTTCACGGTGCAGCGTCTGCGTTCTCAGTACACCATCCTGGTCATAGCACAGCATCATCCTGTGGATATGGGGCTTGTTTCTTCCTAGTGTGTCACTTCTCCACAGGCCTTCAGCAGCCTGGGAAGTCGTGTCTGGGTATTGCTGGCCTTTCTGGCCTGAGTTGCTTCCTGCTTTCCAGATGGTACAGAGGGTTAGGCCTCTCCAGCATGTCCATCTGGTTGGGAGCTGGCCTGTAGCTGACCTGTAGGCCTCGAACTTCTGTCCTTGGGCCTGAGTGACGGGAGCAGGTGACTCACCCTCACTCTGAGTCTAGCAGCTGCTGGCCCTCCACGAGAGTTGGCTCCATCCACCACCTCCAGCTCAGTTCTTCATCCCTTGTCCCCAGGAACCTTGGCTGTGGGTCTGACCCAGGTATTCCAGGCCTGGGCGCCCTGGTGTGCGTATATGTCCCAACCCATGACCATCTCCAAATGTCTATGGAATCCTTGATGGTAGAGGCACTGCCCAGGCTACATTGGCCTTCCCGGAGTATGTTCCATGTTGGCATTTAGCTGAAAGGGCGTGTGTAGTGACCCCATCCAGCTTGGGCACAGATGGCGCTCCCTTGGGTCATGTGAAGTTGGGTGAGTAGAGCTGAGGTGGGTGAATTTAGGTATCCATAGGTTGGGGTTGCAGGGAGGAAAGCCCAAGTTTAAAGGAAGCCCTGTGGTGGGTGTGTGACTGCTGGACCACTGTCTGCTGTCTTCTTTGCATGTTCAGTTTTATATTGAGGCCATATAACGTATTGCTTACCGCTGAAGTTCTGGTTAACTGTTGCTTTCAGATGTGAGTGCGCTCTGTGTAGGCAAATGATGAGCTAGCCAATGCTTGCCCAGACTTTGAATAAGCCAGTTAACACAAAAGAGTGGCCCATTCCTCATCTGAACCAGCTGGAGCCCAGCCTGAGGTGTGGGCTGTGACGGCATAGTGCCTTGCCCGTGGGCACAGTTTCAGCTTCACTGGGTGTTCTATCCTGTCCTGGGTGCCAGGGGACCAGGGAAGCAAAGGCACTTTGTTGTTTTGTTTTGTTTTGTTTTTGTCTTTCAAGGGAGGGTCTCACTCTGGCCCAGGCTGACCTGGAATTCACTTTGTAGTCTCAGGGTGGCCTCGAACTCATGGCAGTCCTCCTGCCCCCGAGTGCTGGGATTTAAGGACTGCACCACCATGCCCGGCATGCAAAGGCACTCTTTGCATCTGTGAACTGGATAGTTCTGCATGGCCCAGAGGTTCAACAGAGTTGCTTCCTTTGGGTTAGCGTTGTTGATCTGCTGCAGGATGTTGCCGTTGTCTACAAGTCAGGAGGCTGGAGCAGTGACAACAGGTGTGTCCACGTGCTCCTCTGCTGTAGCATCTGCAGCAGGCAGAGCGAGGGAGGCGTCTTTCCTTGGCAGGCAAGGCCACTGGGTCCAAAGCCGTCTTTGTAGTTCAAAAGCAAACATGCAGTTGCATGCCTGCATCGCTGAAGGGGCTCTGGGAAGCAAAAGCATCCAGCCGCAGAGTGTGAGTCATGTTGGCACAATGGGCTTCTGGATGTGCAAGCCTCGTGTCTGCATGTGTCTTACTTATAAGAGTTTCCCTGTGGAAGAGACTGTCCTTTGAAGGTTTCATTGTGACCCCCTGGGGAATTCAGCAGAGGACGGAAAATGTCCCCATCTTCACAAGAGAAGTGACTGGCCACCTGGCTTATATTGGCCGTGATCCTAGGCTTTAGCCTCAGGTCTTACTCTTTTTTTAAAACATATTTTATTTATTTATTAGAGAGAGAGAGAGAGAATGGGTGTGCCAGGGCCTCCAGCCACTGCAAACGAACTCCAGATGCATGCGCGCCTTGTGCATCTGGCTCACGTGGGTCCTGGAGAATTGAACCAGGATCCTTTGGCTTTGCTGCTAAGCCATCTCTCCAGCCCTAAAGTCTTATTCTGATTGCTGTGACCACTGTGCCAGGGACCCTGTGCCTGCACTCAGTTCCTGTATTAGTTCCTTTTCTTGTTGCTGTGACAGAATACCTGATAAAAGCTTAAGCTTCAAGAAGGCTCACAGTTTGAGGGTCAGCCCATCCCTGCGGGAAAGGCATGGAAGTGTCTGTCACGGTGCACCCACAGGAAGCAGAGAGACGAATGCTGGTGCTTTCTCCTCTGTGTTCAGGCCAGGACCCCTGCCCATGGCATGGTGCCATCCACACTTGGGGTGAGTCTGCACCCATGAGTTGAGGTTTTCTAGTAGCACCCTCATTACATACTCAGAGGTGTGTGTTTCTATGGTGGTCCTTAATCCTGTCAAGTTGACAAGGAAGATTAAACTTCTGAGCTCTCCAGCTGGGCCTTCACCTTGTAAGTCAGACCTTACAGTCTGAGGAGGGGTGCTCAGGTAGTATTTGGACCTGTGCCCTTTCTGGGAAGAGACAGAGCCGTAGTGCTGTGTTATTGCAAGGCAGTGCTCCTACCAGCATGGTTAGGATCTGGAGGAAAGAAAGATGCACTTGAAATGATAAGTAAATTCAGACCATTTGGTCATGGATCTGTTTTGAATACTTACTCCGCATTTCCTTCATTTGACTGGAAAAATAAAAGGTTTTATAAATTCAGATGTAAGCATTTTCTGGTGTATATAAAACATAATTTTAAGTCATACATACAAAAATGCACTAATTCTGAGACAAGAGTGGAATTGCTAATAGGACACTTGTAATTTTAATTCATATTCTTGTCCCAGATACTGTCCTTAGGGAAAGAAGCGTAGTGTTTACAGTCCCGTTTTCAAATGACTCGAGAGGGCGGGCTGGGCCAGTGAAGAACTGCAGATCCAGTGTTATAAATTTACTTTTGTTAAGTAGACAGTAATAGTTTAGCATCTGCCCAGTAACAGTCAGATGCCCTGCACTTCAGTGCTATGCATTAAAAAGCCAGGGTAAGAATTGTTGGTAAGGGAGATGAATTCTGAACATATGCTGGCTTCAGGCATGATTTCGTGACTTGCCTCGCTGTCGGGGGGGGGGTCTGTAAGAATATAGCATGGCCTTGAGTAGATGGTATTGTGTTTCTGAAGCGTGTAAGCGTGTAGATGATGTCCTGAGGTATCAGTTAGTCTCGGGTGTAACGCACAGATGGAAACTACATCATTCTGTAAATCTACTGTCTTCTCATGAGCTTCTTCAGTAAACATTGCAGGGTTCCTGGCCTTTGAAGGCTGAGCAGCCTTGTTCTGGGAAGGGTCAGAGTAAAGGTTTGGAGCTTCATTGCCATAGCTACCCCCCTGTGCCTGGAATAGAAACAGCCGTATGTACATGAGTGAATACGGCTTTGTTTCAATAAAACTTTATTTGCAGAAAGAGGCACCTATCCAAGGCTGTCCTCTGCCTTAGAACATCATTCTCCTATGAAATAAGAAAGGATTTCCTTGCTCCTGGGTCTCAGACAGTACAAGGTTTGCTTTTCTTTAGAAAACTGTGTTTAGCTTTTCTGCCGGTGAACAATAACATAAGCCCTGGGTGTTTATTTATTTATTTATTTATTTTAAGTTCATTGTAGCCTGGTGAAGGGGCTCACAAACATTGTCTTGAATGCCAGGGACATACATACGTCCTCTAGTCTTACCTATTAGGTAGGCTCAAATGCTAGGGTGGTGTTTATTTATTTATTTATTTTGCATAATCTCATTGTACAAAAGGCCAGATGTAAAGAGAGCGTGACTAGTAGTGGTCACCCTGGGGCTGGAGGGACTGAACAGGTAGGGAGGACACGGAGTGTCAGGTCTGGAGGACTAGTGTGTTGCAAGGTTGCATTTAGATTTTATTTGTTCTTGCCACAAACGTGTACCTAGGGGAGGTGATGGAATGTAACTAGGTTAATCCATTTCGGCAACCTTTCTACAAGGTAAATGGATCCCATCCCATCACATTGTAACCTTCAAATGTCCATAGCAAGATTCATGACAAAATAAAACAGTAAAGAGCTGTAGGTACAAAGTAGAGTTTAAACTATAGGCCCAAGTGGATGTTTCTCACACTCCTGCTCCCACTGGAGTCTGCTCGAGCCGTCACGGTGGCCGGAGGGAACTTTGGGGGATATTTCCAAAGAGGAGGTGCACAGGCTACGGCTCTTCTCCCCACCCTGCCATGTCCCCTCTCTGTGAGGCCTTGGTCATCCTTGCTTCCTCCTCTGGTTGATGCCCTGGGGCAGGCATATCCTGGTTGGAGAGAAGGGTCCCCAGGATCCAGAAGGTTTTCATGTTTGGGGGTGTCGGCACCAGAGTGAGGAAACACCTGTGCTTATGTGGTATGGGTTGCACCCCTCCCTATAGGTGTATGGGTGGGAAGGTTCTCGCCATGGACGAATCACTTACATGATGTACACGTCTGAAATAAATCCAGAAGAAAGCCATCCACACAGCAGTGTGTGAAACCCACGGAGACAGAGGCTGTGGCGCAGGCCCCCAAGGGGCAAAGCTCTGGGTGTGTGGAGGAGGTTTGAAGCGGGCACTTTCTTAGAGGAAGCCGCAAGCAGGAGGTAAGAGGGTGGTTCTTTTTATCCCAGCCTTGTGAGCAAATGAGATGGTCTCGTCTCTCAGGCTGTGTCATTAGCAAGTTTCAACTTGATGTTGGGGAATTTCTTTAATAACAAGCATCCAAAACAAAATGATTTTAATTGTCAGAGGAAGCGTGAGTTCATGCAGCAAGTCCTCCCTCTCTCACAGGCAGGTTGCTAACTGCTGTCTCTTAAGTGTCACTGGGAGTTTATTCATCCATGTTTTCTTGGCAAGAGATTTTTTTTTTCCAATTTAGAAGAAACCTTAACCGTTTTTCCTAGAATCTCTGGTTTACTTGTTATCATACCCAGCCTTCCTTTTTTTTTTTTTTTTTTTTTTAAATATTCTTAGAGAGTTTGCCTTTAGTAAGGTAAGGAGATACTAAATTATTGGGCTTATTTTTCTAGGAATTTCTCCTCCCATCAAAAAGTTTATTTTCCCTCCTAGTTCTGTGTTTAAATAAAAAGCCAAAACTGGACACTGAGATGTGCCTAAAAGATGAATGAACTCAGAGAATCTTGATCAGATTTGCTAAGAAATACATGGTTTTGTTTTGTCATGCAAATCAGTCAACAATCATGGCTCTGGTAATAAATTCAGAGCCCTCAAAATGCTGAGGGATCTTGATCTACTCATGGAGCCAGAGCCCCTGGGGCACTGCATGGGGAACAAGCTCAGCAGCTCTGTGGAGAGAGCCAGGTCATTCCAGAGCAGACTTACTGTGATCCAGGTATATGCGCAGAACCTGAACGCTGACATCAACTGTGCACACACACAGTTCTCATGAGAAATCATAATGAAAAAGTGATTGTCAATGAGGCTGATGAAGGTATGGACCCTCCCTGCTGGAATACATGTGCCATGTTCATGTCCACACATGCTGGGCTGGACGCTGACTGCTTTTCCCCATGTCAACACGCTGTTCAGCATTGTGTGCATGCCCCTTGGATCCCAGGGAAACTCTCCTTGTTTCAGTAGTAGTTTCTTTGTACTGTTTTCTAAATTCCCTCTCCCTCCCTCCTTCCTTCTGTCCCTCCATGCCTCCTGTCTTTCCCTCCCTCTCTCTCTCTCTCCCTCCCTCCCTCAGTCTTTGGAGGTGGTGAGTGCATGTCCATTCTTACTGCTCTTTTAAGTGGAGGGGGAAAGTTGCTATTACTGGTCAATGGGACCGCAGCCCACATAGAATGTCACTTGTCACCACTGATAGCTGAAGGTGTGCCACCTATCATGGCATGACTCTTCACTAAGATCCTCTGTTGTCTGTTTTTATCAATGACTCCAGACACGTGCCTCTTTGAAGGGCTCCTCACAGATGTCTGTGCCATACAGTGGTTGGGTGTGTAATTAAGACAAGTTCAAATCCTCTGGCTACCGTGTGGGTTTTCAGTCTTAATACATACTCCCACCAGAAGCCAGACGCATGCGAAGGGTCTGTCACTGTGAAGAACGTGAGCTAGTTCTGCCTTTTCTGTGGCTTTGTCATGGCACCTGATTAGTTCACCATCACCCTTCTTAAAGCATATGCTGAGTGGAGCAGCAGCCTACAGATTAATCCTCTTGGTGTCGCTTCTGTAGAATTGACGTTGGTGATGAATAAATGAATGTTTACTGGCATCTCATCCTTACGCAGCATAAATATTTAAGGTTGAGGATGTCAGATTAGCAGTGTTAGGAAATACCTTTTTTCTCCTATGCTACATGGACCAGACTAGTAACTTAAAAATACCCAGGCCTAAGGACCCTCATGTCTAGCTCAGAGTACAGTGTTTTCCGGTTCCTTCCTTCCTTGCAAAGGGCGGGGGAGGGGATGGCTCTAGGGAAGGAGGCAGCGGGTGGGTCAAGCCCTGTGCTAAGTGATTGCCCCCCAGGGCCATGTCCCCCCATCTTTGGTAACTGTGTGCTGCCTAGCCTCCTGCACACCCCCTCCCCAGGCTGGCACTCACCTGGCTCTGCCTAGGCCAGGGTTTCCACCTGTGTGCTCAGCATGGCTGTCACCACCTGCTTACACTGGAAGAAGGGAAGGTGGCCGGTGGGGGAGGCCGCCAGCTTCCGTCAGAACCGCATGTGCATCACATGTCTGCTTCTGTGGATAGCCCTCGGGGTCTGGTCTCAGGCCTTCCTGTGACAGTGCCCATGTGTTGCAAACTGAGCCATCCCATGCCTGAGTCTCCCCACTCATGGGAAAGACCCCGCTCCAGTGTGGAATTCAAAGTGAAACTTGATCAGTCACGGGAATCCATGCACGGGTGAATGTACTGTCTCACCTGCTTTGCAGTGCTTCCTTGCAAGATGCTAATTCGTACAAACGGAAGTTTTGAAAACTATCGTTCTTCAGAGAACACAATTTCAAGTTGGACTTGATTAGAATTCACAGAGGCCTCATGCTTAGCTTGGGTTTCTCATCTGCGCAGGAAGCGGAGAGCATGGTGCCGCGGCGGAGGCCCGTGAAACGGAAAGTCATTTTCCATCAGTAATCAACCCACCTCCACTGACGGGACTGTTTCCATGGGGTCTACGAGACAATTTAGCTTTGCTGCCCCAACCTTGGTGTAAAACCAGTAAACTTGTATCGGAACTCTATTTGTGGGTAGATGTAAAGTCTCCTTGCTTTGGGTGGCCTTGGGACTGAGCTAAGCGAGAAAATGCAAAGTCATTGTAGTGTGAGTCCCAGCCTGGATCCATCGAGCAAACGCCCGCATTTGAAGGGATGCAAGAAATTAGGTACCACAGTGATCCTTGGGATGGACAGTACCATGAGGAAAGAAATGGCAGGAGCACAGAGCCCTCGTGTTTAATTTGTGGAACGTTGTTCACCTGTTAATTTTGTAGAGAGTACAGAGATTTTTAAGAATAACCGCAGAGCCTCCAGGTGTCACCCGGCATCACGTGTTCAGCTGAGGGAAATTGAAGCTGTGCGCCTCACGCCCTGTGAGGGCGCCATCTCCTCAGGCTTGAGTGTACTTTTCCAGAGCTTCCTCCTGGATTCAAGGCACGCTAGAAAGTTCTCTTTTGCTGGGTTGACACTCCAAATTTAAGATGGGAGAAAAGAAATTCACACACAAAAAACAGTAAAGCAGGCAGGGTGGTTCAAGTCTACATGCTTTGTGAGGTGTGTCCGTCATTGCAGCAAGAGTATATAAACACGGCTTGTACTTGTGTGACCTCGGCTGTCACGTGATGTGAAGTCACAATACATTAGTTTGGTTATAAAAGCAAAAAAACTTCAAGGAACTTTTTAAAAAGCACCATGGGGGCTGGAGAGATGGCTTAGCGGTTAAGGCACTTGCCTGCAAAGCCAAAGGACCCTGGTTCAGTTCCTCAGGACCATGTAAGCCAGATGCACAAGGGGGCGTATGCGTCTGGAGTTCATTTGCGGTGGCTGGATGCCCTAGTATGACCATTCTCTCTCTCTCTCTCTCCTTTTTTCTCTCTCTCATAAATAAATAAATAAACAAACTATATGTTTTTTAAAGGTACCATGACCAGAAATGGCAAAATTCTCCAGGTTGTGCTCTATCTTGATAAGGACATGTGTAAAATGTGCTTGAAATGTCGGAAGTGGAGAAGTGTTTAATGGGAATTGGTCCCTTTTCCCAGAAGGGAGAGGCAGGCAGGTGGCTTCCTCCTGTCCCTGGCTCAGTGAGAGGGAAGATGGGCTCACAGTGAGAAGCACTTCCCACTGCTGAGGGCTCTGTGTGACGCTTGTGAACCCTTACGATAAGGGAAGACAATGTAACCGGTAGAATCTCCCAGGGCAGAAGAGTGGACTTGGGGCATACCTTTCTAGCTTGCTTGCTGTGATGATTCACTTTTGCAGAATCAGTAAAGGGAGAGTGATTTGCAAAGTATGCAAGAATGTTTGTTTGTTTTTTTTTTTAACATTGTGCACACAGTTCTGAGTGGTCCCGGTCACCGCCCACTGCCATCTCCAGGACAGCCAGCCAGCCTGAGGTTGCCTATGTGTCTTTTGTCTGGAAAGCGATGTGATGAGCACTGGTGTCACTCAAAGCTCCTCCGGTCAGGGAATCCTGCAGGCTGATCTAGGGTTGACCTTTTGCAAAGTTTGAGATGCCCCTGGCCCTGACAAGTTCTCTGCTCTCTCTTTCAGAGTGAAGCACTGCCTGGCTCCACTGCTGCGACTCCACACTCAGAATCCATTTGAAGGAGATGCTTGGCATGTTTCCAACCCCGTGCTGCTCACACTTTCCTCTGGGACCTGAACAATTTGACTTTTTGAGACTTCCGTGAATTGTGTTGGACAAGGAACCAACGAGGCAGTTGCCTCTCGCCTGCTCCTGTGTGGGGCATCCGTCATTGTCACGCTTCGTGTTGCGTTTAGTTTTGTTTGGTAACTAAATGGCTGTAGGAGTTACTTTCTGGCACATTGGGTATTTTCACTGGCCTTCTTAAATCATGGCCGTCTTCATTTGTTCCTTTCATTTTGTCAAAGTAGATTGATGCCTCAGAACGCTAGGAGATGCTGTAACACCCCAGGAAAGTGGTCAGATCTGGTATTGACTGGCTTACGCTCAAAACTACCACAGTCCTACCTCAGTTCAAGGTGAAGCCGGATTGCGTGGCTGGGTTCAGGGGACCTCCTGCATCCCACCCCAAGGTCGCACGTGCAGACTTCTGTCTCACCCAAGCTCAAGTAGACATGGACGTGGGTTCCAGGCGAAGTAACCTGCCACGTTTACTTACGCACAGAGCCCGGCGTGGGACTGACATTTCTCCATGGAAGTGAAATCTGAACTTGGACTTCAAAGACAGATTAGTGCTAGCAATTATTCCATGTAACTGAAGCAGCCTACTTGTGGGAAACCATCAGCTGTATTGGGTTGGGGGCGGAGGAGGGGGGTGAAGCTCTCTCTGTACCTGTAATGGGGCCTGTTCAGTCTTCTGTGTGCATTTGTTCACGTGGGTACTTCAGATTGCAGAAGCCTTGCCTCCTATGCGCGAGCTTGGGGCTCGCTGCTGTTCTGACTCTCAGAACTAAAAACACAAGTAAGCGTGTTGCAGTTCAAGGCTGGGCTAGGTTTGGCAGATCTCAATTTCTAAATGTATTACCTTTGATATAATGCCATTATGTTGGCCAATCAGGCTGCCTGGAGCAAAGAGAGAGAAAAATTAAAGTTTAAAAAAAAAAAAAAAAAAAAAAAGGCATTCCAGCCCTTGAGCTGTTGATGGAAAGAGTAAAACCATCTCTCGCAGTACATGACATTGTCAAAAAAGAAAAAAACCATTCTTGACAAGACGACCCTGGTTTTGTTTTCAGTGTTCTGAAAATGTCAGTGTTGTAGCATTTGTTGCAGATGTCACCTGGAACTGCTGAGTTTGCCAGCAGAATGTCCGTCCATCGTCCGTGCTGCTTCCAACACCTGGCTGGAGGCCCCGCCTTCACCCCCTAAATCCCCAGTGCCTGTCTCCCCATAGTCCTGTGGAGGCCACACTAATTCTTGGAGATGTGAGTTGTTGGTTGGTTTATTTTTGGCTTTTTTTTTTGAGAAATATATATATATATAAATATATAGATATATATCACTATAGATTAATGCATTAATAAAATGAGGCTTTTTAGAGGAAGACCAAAAATTTCAATGTCTTAAAAATATATTTAACGTCAATGCAACTGTCTTCCTGCTTCCGTGCTGAGCTCTAGAGCAGAAGATTGTACCGCAAGACAAAGCTGAATGTAAATTGATCCCCCTGCGCATTCGTAAGGTTTTACTTTTGTTAAGTTACACATCACAGCAGTGCATAGGCCATGCCATGTTAGCTGGAAGATCCGTTTCCCTGTATGATATAGTTATTAAGACTGAGATTCTAGGTAATGTCGGGTCTAGGAACGGGTGGGTGTGTTTGCTCAAGGACCCCCAGGTCCAGCAGGACAGAACGAAGACCCTGCTGACTTCAGCAGGCCAAGGCAGCTGTGACACGCCCTCATGCTTGGAGTGGTCGCAACAGGCTGCAGATGGCTTATGTCCCTACTGCAGTGGAAACAAGCAAACTGAGAAGTCGATACTGCACTAAATTCTCCCCATCCTGTGCATTTCAAGAGAAGAGAAAGGCATATGCAATATTTACATTTTTAATTTAGTTTACAGAATGGAACCAAAATGTATAAATGCTGTGTTTGCTACCACCTCACGGTGTATATGGGGTCTTTGTACAGTTTGCCTGACTTAACCTTAAATTTAAAATATTTTTTTGCTATATAAACTTTAACAGTTATTAAGCAGTGTTTTCTTTTGGGTACGTATTGTTTCTGGATATCAAGATGTTAAATATATTTCTTGCTATTGTGTTATGACAGGAGACTCCCCTCCCCTGCTCTGTCCTCCACTGCACACGCTGTATATAGGGGTCAACGTGATGCTGCTGGAGACAAGAGTAGACTGGCCTAGAGTAGCGTGCTGTATTTAGTCTGTATCGACCATGGATGCCCTCCTTAATAGCCATATGCAATAAAATAAAATACATTATTTATGAAATGAATACACCCTTGCGGATTTCTTTTCTGCATGAATTCAGAATTTAACACGAAGCCAATTTACTCCTGGGGTTTGAGAGTTAAGTAAGGATCCTAAAAATGCTTTAATGTCTTTTGATTTTATATAAAAACTTATTCAGGGCACCACAGTGAGTGCACAGGATGTCTTAGCACATACACATGCATACACCACACATACAAATGTTTAAAAAAAAAACCTTCCAAGTTGCTGTTTTGCCCTGAAAATGTCCCTCAAATCACAAAGCTTAATGAAAATGTGTTGGGGAAGGGGCATTAACGTTTACAAAACAGAGCTCTGGTTCCTGTAGAATCATGTTAGAAACCCTCTGTTAACTCCTTCCTAACTCATCATGGTTTAGAGAGAGAGATTGTCATGCCTGTTGTAGGACTAAGAAGACCAAGGTGCACAGGTGAAGTGATTTTGTTGAGACACCTAGGACACTGGCAGCAGGGGACATTCCAAGCCGTGAGGTCTGAAGAGCACAGCCCGCTGCAGGGTGCTTCTTGCCTGGCACCACATCCACACACTGGTACAGCCAGCAGACCTGGAGCTGCATTTGGTCAAGGGCACTTATCTCCTGTTAGAAATGAGTTTTCTAAGGGCTGGGGAGATAGCTCAGTGGTTGAAGTGCTTGCCTTATAGGCATGAGGACCTGAGTTTCATCACCAGAACCCACAAAAGCCAGGCATAATGATGCGTGCTTTTCATCACAAAGCTGGGGAGGCAGAGGAAGGCCCGAGGCTCGCTGGCCGGCCAGTCTAGCCTCCTGGGTGAGTTCTAGGCTTGCGAGAGACCCTGTTTCAGTGACTGGTGGACAGAGCCTGGCCTAGATACATGCACGTATGCACACATGAACACCCAAAGGGTTTTACTGTATATCCAGTTTGTCCTAAAATTACAGTTAAGTAGCAACATACATGTCGTTTCTTTTGGACAAGACAGCAACCTGGAAGCTTTTTTTTTTTTTGTATGTGTATGTGTGGTATGTACATGTGTATATGTGGTTTGTGCATATCTGTATGGTGTGTACGTGTGGTGTGTGTGCTGATAATGACACCCTGTGCACTCACTGCTGCCTGGTGGGCTCACCTGTAATGGTCAGAAGAGAACAAGAGGCATCACTTCTTCCTGTTTTCCCTTGCTGAGGAGTCTTACTAACTCCAGAGTTTGACATTCCCAAGCCTCAGTGATTCTCCAGTCTCCACTCCACTCCTTCCTCCCCACCCAGCCCCCGCCAGGACTAGGTGACAGATGTGCGTGGCCATGGCCAGCTGGGTTTTGGAGGTTGGCTCTGGGAGGGTCTTGGGCCTCAAATTCATGCAGGAAGCACACGTCAACCCTGAGCCATTGCTCCAGCTCAGAAGGTGGCTTTGCAGGGTCGCCATTTAAAGGCACTGCCGGCCCACGTGGTGTAAGGGAATGATGGGTCCTGTGGCTCTTACCAGATCCTGCTTGCTCCTGTCTGATGGATTATCCCAAGGGAGCCTTTCAGTCCTTTGATCAGAAGGCTGGCTCTACTTGCTGTTACCTAAACCTGCGTTCCTTTTTGAGTACTGCAGGGCAGCCGTGTCCAGCCTCTCTGCCAAAGAGTTCGGTCAGGAGAATGTAGACGCCTCACCCCAAGGAACCTGTTGCAGGTAAAAGGTGGAGGTGGGCGTGTTTCAAAGTTCATCGATCTGGAATTACTTAGAGCCAGCTTAGAAGCTTCTAGAAGAATGCTGAACAGAAGAAGGATGAAGATTCCACTACCCTAACGTGGGAGTGTTCGCTCTATCCCTTTGCTGGCCTCAGCAGTTGGTGTAAGAGATGCTCCTGGGCTGGTCCTGCCTCCAAGGCGAGCCAAAGGGTGATAGATGTTTCTCACTGGTGAGCACAGGGGCACTGCTTGACCTGGTGCACCGGAACTCGACATAAGCTGGCATCGCTCACTTGCACTAGCACCTTCTGGGTGCCACCCATGGGAGAGGGAGACGGTTCCTCGGAAGCTGTGAAATGTCTTGGCAGTCATCCCTTCCTGTCCTCCCCGTTAGGAGTGCAGCTCTTCCACTTCATTGAATCAAGCTGGATGAGATGTGACGTTTCCGTGTCTTGCTTGGTCATTGGCAATGGTCCAGATGTGATGTCATTGCAGGCTAGTGTAGCCAACAGTCTGAAACCCTGATTGTCCTTTGAGGGTCCCCTTGAAGCTGGCTCTCTCCTGTTGTGCCTCTTCACAGCTCCAAATGATCCCAAGTTGACAGCTGGCGTTTCCTGTTTGAGCTCCTCCATGTGTGCTGAGCCCTCCATGTGTGCCGAGCTCCTCCATGTGTGCTGAGCCTTCGGTGTGTGCTGAGCTCCTCCGTGTGTGCTGAGCTCCTCCATGTGTGCTGAGCCTTCGGTGTGTGCTGAGCTCCTCCGTGTGTGCTGAGCTCCTCTGTGTGTGCTGAGCTCCTCCGTGTGTGCTGAGCCTTCTGTGTGTGCTGAGCTCCTCCGTGTGTGCTGAGCTCCTCCGTGTGTGCTGAGCTCCTCCGTGTGTGCTGAGCTCCTCCGTGTGTGCTGAGCTCCAGGTTTCCTGCAACCTATGAGCTGTGGCAGAAAAGTCCCATTCTCTTGGAATCTTGGTTCCTCTAACCCATGCTCTGCCTGATGTTATACCTCTTTAAGTTTCTCTTCTTTTTTTCAGACTCCTTCCATTCAACTAGGACCTCAAAAACAACAACAACAACAACAAAAAAACAACCCTCTAACTCTTAATCCAAATTATTAATAACCCAAGGACCCTACCCAGTGCCTTACCAGCCTGCCTGGGTGGCCTCAGACTCAACAGCATGCTCCTGTCCTCAGCCTTTCATCCTTTGCTGTGAACACTCAGGTGGCGTTGACCTGAAGCAAAAGTATTAAGATTGGTAGAGTTTTCTAGAAAGGGTACATGAGACATCCCAAGTTGCTAACAGTCATGAGGATGTATCTTGCTCCGACTCGTTGAAACCCAGGTTCAATGGTTCTTCAACTGAAGATGCTTAAGAATAACAATGTAGGGCTGAGGAGATGGCTTAGTGGTTAAGGCGCATGCCTGCAAAGCCAAAGGATCCAGGTTCAATTCCCCAGATCCCATGTAAACCAGATGCACAGGTGGCACATGTATCTGGAGTTCATTTGCAGTGGCTGGAGGCCCTGGAGTTCCCATTCTCCCTCTTGTCTCTCTCTCACACACACACTCAAAAAATAAATAAAAATATTTTAAAAATTAAAAAAAGAAGAATGACAATGTCAGTCACACTTGTGAGGCTGAGAAGTCCAGAGACAAGATTCCGGTCTGGTGAGACTGGCTTGCCCATCCATGAACCAGTCTTCTTGCCTTCCTCCTGGTGGGGTGGGAGGGGGGAATGAGGAAGCTGTCAGGTCCATTCCGAAGCGTCAGATCTGATGACCTAAGCACCTCCCCAAGGCCCGCCTCCAGATACCATCACAGGTGGATTAAGATTTCCACCTGTAAAGCCGGGCGTGGTGGCGCACACCTTTTAATCCCAGCACTCGGGGAGGCAGAGGTAGGAGGATCACTGTGTGTTCAAGGCCACCCTGAGACTACATAGTAAATTCCAGGTTAGCCTCAGCTAAAGTGAGACCCTACCTCAAAAAAACAAGTTTGCAGACATGGGTGGCACACACCTTTAATCCCAGCACTCGGGAGGCAAAGGTAGGAGGATCGCCATGAGTTCGAGGCCACCCTGAAACTACATAGTTAATTCCAGGTGAGCCTGGGCCAGAGTGAGACCCTACCTCGAAAAACCAAAATAAGAAAGAAAGAAAAGAAAGAAAAATGGATTTCCACCTATGACATCCAGGAGGTACACGCATTCAGAAGGTCTGGTAGTTCAGAAATCCCACCGTGGTCAAAAATGCCCAGCAGATGATTGCTGGTGTCTGCCCCAGCAAGCCTGGAGCCCTGCACGCTTTCAGGGGACTGCTGATCTAGCTGGCCTGGGAACACATTTTGGAAACCACTGCCCTGAACTGCTGCATTGCCTCACGTGACCAGAAGCTCAGGGCCTGCAGGTTGGATGGTTGAGAGACCTCTTCAGGACCTTGGGCTGTTCTCTGTTCAGCCATTCTTGGAGAAGTTTTATTCCATTTCTTAGACTTGGTTCCTCATGTCTGCAATAGTGTGGCAGGACCAGACACCACATCCTCCTCTTATGATATCCAGTAAGAACATAGTCCCCATTTTTTTAACCTATCCCAGGCCCAGCCCACCCACGGCTATTCTCACCCTCCCAACTGTGAGCACCATCTGGCTAGTTGGGGGTTTTGTTCGCTTGTTTTTTTTTTTCACATTGACAGCTTCTGGAGTCTGCGCTCAGGCGGTCAGTGTCCCCTGAAGAGAAGTAGACGGGAAGTTAAGTATTGGTGATACGGTCTCAGAAATGGTGAGGTCATCTGATCAGGCAGGTGCTGGTGTCTGCTGTGACAGTGTGGAAGGAAATGTGCTCCATAGCCTGCAAATGCAATTACCCCTCGGTGCCTCTGTCACCTTCCTCTTTGGTCAGTAAACCATCTTCAGGGACTGTCCCTCATTTCTACCTGTTTCTGCCCCTAAGCCTTCCCACGGCACATGGTGTGTACACCGGGGGACCTATAGGATATGAAAGATTGCTGAACTTGCAACAAACATGTACCCACAGACATAACTACCTAAAAGATCCCTGGGAAAAAGTTGATGCAAAATATTAGAAGCTTTTGTTCAAAATATACATTTAATCCTTAACAACATTCTTTCTTCCTTTGAAATCAGAGGACTTTAATATTCTTACGACCATTCATCTTTGCCCCTCTTACATTTGCTAGTTAGATGACTATTTCTGCATCTTTTTTCCTGCAATATGATTGGCGTGATTTTTATCTGTTTTTCCCCCCATTAACATTGCTTCATTTCCTGTTGCTGGCCCTTGGAACAGAGTTGCTTTTGATCCATTTACTTACTGCCTGAACTTAATTACTAAAACCAAAACAAACCTCAAAGCCTGTGTCAGGAAATTTCTATGCATGCCATGTTCCCTGAGTTCTCGCCGAGCAGAAAATAGTTGCCGTTCCCTCTGCAGATGAGCATCCGGTTCCTCATGCCAAGTCCTTTTCTCGAGAACTTTCTACGCTTTTCCCTCTTACTTTCAGGCATGGAATGTTGCTTTAGAAATATTTTATAACTTGATTTCTTGCTCTTACAGTGTCTCAGGCTTTCTGCTGAGATATGTGCCTTTCTATTGTTTATTGGTTTGTTTTGTTTTGAGATAAGACCTCAACACGCAACTCAGCTTGGCCTCAAAATCAAGATTCTCCTGCCTCAGCCTCCACCCCCACCCCCACCCTGCAGTGATGGGATGACAGCAGTTCATCCCAGGCCAGTTTTCTGCCCTTGACCCCCACCCAGGATACTGGTCAGTGCTGAGCATTCTGTGTCAGGTACTTGTGTGTACCTTGAACTCCACATAGCTCCACATCTTTCCTAGCATGAGGAAATGCTGTAGGGCTCAGATTCCTTTATAGAACATGCAGAAACAGCCATGGCTGTCCTGTGTCTACTGCTTTGGCTATATTTACTAATGCTAAAGAGGGTTTAGATGCTCAATTGACTGGCTTTCATATGGTCATTTTGATTTTTGTTTGCTAACTCGATTTTTAAGATGTTTTACTTGTTTGTTTTGGTGATGGTCCTAGGGCTCAAACCCAGGGCTAAGCAACCCTTCTTCTGCTAGGGGACATTCTCAACCTTAATTTGAGCTCTTAGTTTATTGAACAAAGTGATTGTGATGAACAGATTCTAGGTTCATGCCATTCCCAAGGAACTCACCTTGTTCACGGGTACCTGTGCATTCTGCCCCTTGTCTCCCGGCCCAGACTCAACTGCTGCCTCTTAGCCCAGTGTGGTAAAGTAGACTTAATTTCAATGCTACCATTTTTTCCCCCAATTTTTTGAGGTACGTTCTTGCTCTAGTCCAGGCTGACTTGGAATTCACTGTGTATTCTCAGAGTGGTCTCGAACTCACGGTGATCCTCCTTTCTCTGCTTCCTGAGCCCTGGGATTAAAGACATGTGTCACCACACCTAGCCTCAATGCCACCAGTTTTGAATCCCTTTGTGACTCTGCTTTGTGTAAAAACCATTTTATGGGGCTGAAGAGATGCTTAGCAGGTAAAGACTTGCCTGTGAAGTCTGCTGGCCTGGGTTCAGTTCCCAGAACCTACACAAAGCCAGATTCAATCTGAAGCTCCTTGTCTTGGAAGGTGGAGTGCAACACATAAAAATAAATTTTACAAGGCTGGAGAGATGGCTTGGCGGTTAAGGTGCCTGCCTGTCAAGCCTAAGAACACCAGTTCCAATCCGCAGGTCCCATATTTAGCCAGATGCAAAGTGACGTGAGGGCACAATGCTGCACTTGCCCACAAGGGGGTGCACGCATCTGGAGTTCATTCACAGTGGCTGAGAGGCTGCTGGCATGTCCATTCTCTCTGTCTATCTCTCTAGCTCTCTCTCTATCTCTCTCAAATAAAAATAATAAATTTACAAATAAAAAAACCATGTTTTACAACTGTGCTCAGCTGTGTTTTGGGAAGAAACCAGAGGCTTTCATGGGCAGATGGTTCTAAATGACCACAGTAGCACTGGTCTGATGCACAGAGCTGGTGACCCACCTGTCTGGACCCCAGAGCCCTCATGTTCCAAGTGTGTGTGAGGGGCTCTTGGTGACAAGAGCCACATGCATGCATGGTAACTGCCAACTCAGCATCACTGTCACAGTCACAGCTGAGCAGCTGTGGGGACACACCAGTTGCCACTTTCCATCTCCCACTTGGAAACCCCTGGGCTTGTTAATAAACTGGGGCCAAGGAAGGTTCACCTTGCTCAAGGTTCTGACCCCAGCTCAAGCACTCACTCCAACCACAGCTCTTCCCCCATCTCTCCTGTACTGAGCATAGCCCATGGCACTTAGTAGGTGTCCACCAAATGTTCATTAGGTTTTGTGGAATATACCTGTCTTTTTTTTTTTTTTTAATTTGAGAGAGAGAGAGAGACTGAGAGGAAGAGGCAGTGAGAGAATGGGTGCACCAAGGCCTCTCAGCCACTGTGAACTAACTCCAGGCATGTGCGCCCCCTTGTGGGCATGTGCAGCATTGCGCCCTTATATCACTTTGCGTCTGGCTAAACATGGGACCTGGAGAATCAAATGGGAGTTCTTAGGCTTCACAGGCAGGCGCCTTAACTGCCAAGCCATCTCTGCAGCCCTGTGCCTGTCTTTTATTCTGTCATATCACTCCAATCTAAGTTGGTGGGTTTGAGGATTGTATTATATACGCATGATTCCTTCAGCATTCACCGCATGTATTGGCACGGTCTCTGAGTTCCCCTACATGAGAAGTATTGAGTGCTAGTGAATCATCAGTACCATACGTGTGTGGGAATTACATTCAACTGCATATAACAAAAGGCAAAATGACAATGTCATGATGCATCCATAGGAGAGAGAGGAGAGGCGGGGTAGATTGGTCTATTCAGAACTGCACAAGTTTGGGGTTCCTCCCCCCCCCCAATCATGCAGCATGAAAATGGCACGTGCACCGTGGTTCTGGTGGGACATTCCCAGCTCTGTTCCATGACTCAGTGGCTTGACACAAACTCCTAAGAATCCTCAGTATGATCTGTAAAACCTTCTCTCAGCCTCTCCTGTTCAGAAACACGAGGAAGCAAAGTGTGTCCACAACTCCCCGCTGTGATGGTTGGCTGCCACGCAATGTGGAGAGGGTGAAGCAGGCTGCACGCGCATGTGTGTGAGAAACATCACAGAGGACACTCCTCTGGCCATTTTTCCTTTGCCCAGCCATATCTGCTGGGTGCTCCACCCCCCTTCTTCTCGCCCAGCATCACTGTGGCACTGAAGAGGGGATGGCAGAGCTGAGAGTCTGTGCATCCCGGGATGTCCTTCTGTAGACAAACAACAAATGCAGAAAGGGTTTAAGCAGGGTAGGCAGAAGCAGCACAGAGCATTTGATCGGCCCACTATGAGCATTAGACGGGGAAAGTGCATCATGGAGTGGGCCAAGAAACACAAGGGCCCAGCAGTGACCTGTTTGACACAGTGCAAGGCAGGAAGGAGGTCAAGGAGCATGTTCCCACTCTCAACAATTCTTTCCAGTCTGCGTGTCCCTCCATGTTGAGGAGAGGACTGAGGATCTACATTATCCTAGTCACTAAACTGACACGGAGACACGATCTATTGCAGCTTTGCGGTTCGGGATTTCCTTTATTTCCTAACACAGAGAACAGTGACTGCCTCCAGCAAAAAAGCAGGAACTGTCGGTTTTGAGATTTTATTCTTTTAAAATATATTTTATTTATTTATTTATTTATCTATTTAATTATTTATTAAGAGAGAGAGAGAAAGAGAGAAAAAAATGGGCGCGCCACGGCCTCCAGCCACTGCAAATGAACTCCAGATGCATGCTCCCCCTTGTGCATCTGGCTTATGTGGGTCTTGGAGAGTCGAACCAGGATCCTTTGACTTTGTAGGCAAACGATTTAACCTCTAAGCTATCTCTCCAGCCCTTTATTCTTTTATAAAAAAAAAACTGAGCCGGGCGTGGTGGCGCATGCCTTTAATCCCAGCACTCGGGAGGCAGAGGTAGGAGGATCGCCGAGAGTTCGAGGCTACCCTGAGACTACATAGTTAATTCCAGGTCAGCCTAGGCCAGAGTGAGACCCTACCTTGTAAAACCAAAAAAAAAAAAAACAACAAAAAAAAAAAAAAAAAACACTTATATTTTTATTTATTTATTAGAGAGAGAGAGAGAATGGGCACCCCAGGGCCTCTAGCCACTGCAAATGAACTCCAGACACATGTACCACCTTGTTGGTTCTGGGGAGCCAATCCTGGGTCCTTAGGCTTTGCAGGCAAGCACCTTAACTGCTAGCTAAGCCATCTCTCCAGCCCAAGATATTTTATTCTTTTGGCAGTCGGTCTGTCCCATGGCTGGGGGGCAGGACATCTGGGTAGGCTGGTCCCTGAGTCAACACAGCTTTCCAAAAGATGGTGTGTGCAGTGCTCACATCTTATATGCAGGTAAAGGGCCAGGCGGCAGCTGAGGACTAGGCATCGGCTTCTTCTGGGGGACCAGCTTCCACGGGGTAGGGGTGGTTTCCGCTGGGGTGCTGTCTCGGCTCTGCTGCTCCACAAAGTGCTGGGTTTCCTGGGTGCTGCAGGCAGGACAAGGGCTCATCCAGCCACACACCCAAGAGCAGCGTCCTTGGTGGCAGTCACCGCGCTGACCTTTGTCCTCAAGCCTCGGTGGGTTCGTGTGTGTGCAGTGTGGCCAAACGCAGTGCTGCTGCAGGCTGCCTTGTGCCACATGTCACTGTCTGACTCCTCACAAGGGTTCAGCTAATACTGATGCAAAGGATCTGGACCCTTGCGAAAGGGACCTGATTCTGATGTGGCCACCACCTCATGCTTAAGGTGAGGAGAGAGAGCTGAAAATTTACCATGCTGGCCCAGGAGGAGTCCTCAGTAAAGCTCTTATGGTACAAACGTGAAGATCTGACATTGATTCCCAGCACCCACATTTAAACGAAAAAGCTGGGCTGGAGAGATGGCTTAGCAGTTAAGGCATTTGTCTGCAAAGCCTAAGGACCCAGGTTCAATTCCTCCGAACCCATGTAAGCCAGATGCACGAGGTGGTGCATACATCTGGAGTTCTTTTGCAGTGGCTAGAGGCCCTGGTACGCCCGTTCTCTCTCTCACTCTCGCTCTCAAATAAATAAATAAATAAAAATAAAATATTTCAAAATGAAAAGAAAAACAAACTTGCTCCTGGTTTTGAACCCCAACTCTGGGAAGGCAGAGACAGGCAGTCTAGCCTGACTGGTGAGCTCAAAGCAAGTGATGGACACTGTCTCAAGACAAAAAAAAAAAAAAAAAAAGGGGGGACTGGAGAGATGGCTTAGTGGTTAAATACTTGCCTGTGAAGCCTAAGGACCCCAGTTCAAGGCTCAATTCTTTAGGACCCACATAAACCAGATGCACCAGGTGGCTCATGCATCTGGAGTTCGTTTGCAGTGGCTTGAAGCCCTGGTGTGCCCATTCTCTCTCTGTCTCTCTATCTCTCTCTCTGCCTCTTTCTCTCTGTCTGTCACTCTCAAATAAATAAAAATAAACAAATTTTTTTTAAAAGGTAGATGATGTTCCTGAAGAATGATACCCAAGTTGTCCTCTGGCCTCCACATGCATGACCACACGTGTATATCTGCACACATGAATACATACACAGCACACATACACAGCACACATCACACAGCACACACACACAGCACATACACAGCACACATACACAGCACACACACACAGCACACATACACAGATCACCAGGCCATGTTTTCTTTATCTACGAATGCTAATGCTGCCATCAGCTCCATTGTCATCTTGATCGCAGTCATCTGCCACATCTCTGGAAAGGTCTGTGCTGTGCGAAAGAAAGAATTTAACAACAGGTCCCTGATCTCACATGTCACCTGCCATACACTGGCTGACTTGTGGCCAGGAGGAAGGGGGGGTCTCCTCCTATCAGAATATCAAGAGATGCTTCCTTCCAGTGAAAACCAACTTCTCCAGCTGGGTTTGACATGAATGAACATGGAGCGCAAAGACCCCTTGTGTCTGTGACGACTCTGCAAGGTTGAGGACTGCCTCCCAGCCGTGGTGTTGGGGATGGGCGAGTAGATTCCCTGGAAACACAGAGACCAGGTGGCTGGAGCAGCTTCCTTCAGAAGGTGCCTAGGAAAGCCAGGTATACGATGGCCCATGCCTTTAATCCTAGCATGGCAAAGGTCGGAGGATTGCTGTGAGTTTGAGACCAACCTGGGACTACAGAGTGAATTCCAGGTCAGCCTGGGCTAGAGTGAGACCCTGCTTTAAAAAAAGAAAAAAAAAAAAAAGAAGAAGAAGAAGAAAACAAAAAGATGCCTGGTTCCTAGCACTTGGAAGGCAAAGGTAGGAGGATCACTATGAGTTTGAGGCCAGCCTGGGACACAGTAAGCTGTACTTCAGCCTGGGCTAGAGTGAGACCCTACCTTGAAAAAGAAAAAAAAAAAAAGATGCCTGGTGGAGGGTAAGGGAAAGAGGTGGGCTCCTGAGGCACGAAAGAGTGCCTCCAGCTCAGATAAATGATGTCCACTCTTCTTGAAGGAGCTTGTGGCCTTTGATTTCAGAGCCTTAGCATCAGTGAGCACCCAGCTGTCCGTGCCATGGCTTGTGGGTGGGTATATAACAAGGGACCACCCCACTGGCTCTCCTTCCCCTGCCATGGCCTCTCCACCATCCTGCGCTGGGCTTGCCCAATGCCCGTCTGACAGATGCATGGATGCTGGAGGTTCGAAAGCCCTGCGGCCTCCTCCTGAGGCCCTGTGCAGGGCAGCCATCTAGATACTTGCTGAGCTTTCGAGGATCTGCCTAGAGCCTGCCAGGCCCTGTCCACGTGACGCCCTGGCCAGCAGCCAGTGTTTTGTTTACTGCTCCTAGAGCAGACGCACCCCTTCCTCCTGCCTGGTCCATTTTCTGACGACATTAAGCGCTTGGCTCACTGTCCTTGCCGCCTCCTGCTTCCGTCTGCACTGCCTGGCACAACCACGTCCGGCCAAGTGACTGCACCAGCCCTGGGCTCCTTCATCTTCCCAGCTTGCTCCCAACAAGGCCAGTGCTGGGCCTTCTGGCCAGCTGTGCTTGCCCTTGGCTTCACTTTCCTCCCACAGATTATTAAAGTGCATTCTCTCTTTTAAGATCTGACAGAAAGGGTAGCGTGCGTCACTCGGCCACTGGACTGTGGAGTTAGAATGTCCCCTGTGGGTGAGATTCAAGTGTGCAGTGCCCTACACTGTTTGGTGACAGCAGCCCCCTGGATTTGAATTCCAGAGTCTCCCAAATCTAAATGCCAGGCTCCATCTGGAATCGAACTTGACCCCTGGCATCACTGCAGGCTGATGGAAGACAGCAGAAAGCAGCTAAGAGCTTTTTTTATGGTGGGGCGGGGGAGGGTGTTCGAGGTAGGGTCTCACTCTAGCCCAGGCTGACCTGGAATTCACTCTGTAGTCTCAGGGTGGCCTCGAACTCACAGTGATCCTGCTACCTCTGCCTCCCGAGTGCTGGGATTAAAGGCATGCGCCAACCACGCCTGGCTGGAGCATGTTTTATTTTTAAGCATTGCAGCTTTCTTTTTTTTTGTTTTTTTTGTTTTTTGAGGTAGGGTCTCCCTCTGGCCCAGGTGACCCGAAATTAACTATGTAGTCTCAGGATGGCCTTGAACTCAAGGTGATCCTCCTACCTCTGCCTCCCGAGTGCTGGGATTAAAGGCATGCGCCAACCACGCCCGGCTGGAGCATGTTTTATTTTTAAGCATTGCAGCTTTCTTGCCCAGCACTCCTCAACAGCAGGACGCAGCACTGCTCTTGCTTCGCCTCGCCCTGCACACCCATGCCCATGGTTCACTGCTATGCCCTTTCTCATCCATCGAAAGTTTCTTCCTAGGTCCCTGGAGGCACCCAGGCGTGGCTGACAACCTGCTCAGCCCTGAGTGAGGATCAGCATGTAAGGCAGCGAGCAGCTCAGGAAAACGGCTTGTTCTGAGTGCAGCAATTTCTTAACCCAGGCCTGTTTACCTGGTGCCTCAGTCAGGATCTGGAGTGGCGGGGGGGGGGGCATTCTGTTGGACCATTTAGGGGTAAATTCACAGCCACAAGGGACTTCGCATGGCCACTTCCATTTGGGAGTTCCCGCCTTTTATTAATCACCTTTACCAACTATTATCTTGGGAAAGGAAGAGTAGGCTTAATAATTTTATTTCCTTCATATTTAAGGACAGAGAGGTGAGACTTTCAACGGCACTGTGGTACACATTGTAGGTAAAATGCACTTCAAATATGTGGAAATACATCCCGTGCTGTTTTCTAGAGAACAGAAAGTTCTCTCTCTCTCTCTCTCTCTCTCTCTCTGTGTGTGTGTGTGTGTGTGTGTGTGTGTAGATGCATGTGTCCTGTGCACACCCATGTGGAGAATGTCCAGTGTCCTCTATTACTCTTTTGCTTTATTTCCTTGAGACAGTCTCTCTCCGTCCCCTCTCCCCACCACACTGGGGCTGCAGACATGTGTGGCCATACCCGGCTTGTTATGTGGGTGTATTTAGTGTATCCACTAAATCACTTCTGCAACCCTCGAAATTTTCATTTTCACTTGTAAAACATCCTCAGGTGTGTAGCACATGGAAGTTAAAACGAATAGGCAGTTAGGGCAGCTTATTCCTCTTCACACTGGGGGCATGGGGACTGCCCTAGGAATGAACCTGGAAGACCCACCCAGGCTGGCGTGTCCTTGGCAGATGGTTATACCACCAGCTTCTTGGGCTGTGTCACCAGCAGGTGGAGGAGTGCGGTCCCTCAGCGACCTGTGCACCACGTGTGAAGGTCCTTCTCAAAGAACGGGACCCACTACACCCCGTACACCCCGTAGGCATCAAAGCCATGACAGCTGAAGCCAGCAAACTGCCTTGCTTTGCTGTGGGGCTTTGCACCCACTGGGAGAGAACTCAGCAGAGTTCTTCTGTGGAGGTGAAGTTGCTTGTCTGTGCCTTAGTTTCTCTGGATTTTTCTTCGGAAAGACCTTAGGTGAAGTGTCATTTAATTAACCATAATAGTGCTTCTGAAATGTTACCCTGCGCCCTGGGATCTTGTTAAAATGCAGCCCTGATCTTTTTGCATTTCTAGGAAGCTCCTTGCTGGGATTTGAGTGTGGAATATTACCCACAGCATCACATGTGGGAACACTTGATCCCCTGCCATTGGTGCTATTTGGGGAAATTGTGCCAGTTTTGGGACATGGGGCCTAGTTGAGGGGTCACTGGGGGTGGGTCTTGAACCCATCTGTGGTTCCTGGCTTCTTTAGACATCAAGGAGCTGTGCCACGTTGGGGCCACTCCTGCCACCCCTACCACCATGCTTTCCCCACCATCATGGGCTGGAATCTCTCTGAAACTTTGGGCCACATGTAATCCTTCCTCCTGTAGGTTGTTTGTATCAGGTATCTTGTCACAGAAACGACAAGAAAAGGAACTAATTCTACAGGAGGCTGAGGATCTGGCCTGAGGCCACCCTGTGGTCAGCACGGACAGGCTGTGGGAGCAGAGTAAGAGGCCAGTGTGCTATGAGAAGAGGAGGTCACGCCCCAGGCCCGTGTTCTTTCCTCACTCGCTCTGGCCAGGCTCTGTCCAGCTGCCACAGCGGGAGGGTTCAGAGACCAGTGGGACCACAGGGGGATCATGTGGTAGACAGACAGATGCAGACAGGGCATGGGGCTATGTCAAGGCCCCAGGTGCCCTGAGAGTTCAGCGAAATTACCTGTGGGAGGAGCCTCTTTTGACCCCCAACCCCCGGGTCTCACTGAGGCCCAGGCAAGCTTTACCATCTGAAGTCGGGGTTCAATCCAATTTTGCTCTGTTCTTTCTTGCCACCTCCTTTTTGCAAATTAACCCCGGGGAGGGAAGTCCTCTCCAAATGTGATGGTGAACACTTGCTCGTCAAGTTGACGAGATCTAGAATCTCCTAGGAAGCAAACTTCTGGGCGTGTCTGTGGGAGGTTCTAGATTAGGTTAACTGAGATGGGAAGATCCACTCTAGAGCGGGTGGTACCATCCAGTCCTGGACTGGAGAAAAGGAGAAAGCAAGCCGAGCACCAGCATTCCTTGCTGTCTGCTTCCCGACTGTGAATTGAACGAGACCAGCTGCTTCCCCCACGAAGATGAACGGATGCCCTGAAACTATAAACTGAAATCATCCTTTCCTTCCTGAAGTCGCTTCTTGTAAGGCACTTTGTCACAGCAACTGGGAAAGTCACGAACAGTCTAGACAAGCGCTCATCCACTGAGCCGTGTCCCCAGCCCAGCCCCCTTACCGCTCTTTCTTTGGAGACAGTACCTCATCAGGATGTTGCCCAGGCTGCGTTTGAATTCACTCTGCAGCCCAGGGAGGCCTTCACCCTCTTGCCTCAGCCTCCCAAGCATCTAAGGTTTCTCCTCTCATTATTTCCAGAGACCTAATTGGAAAACTGTGAAATGAAGGTGTGTAGAGTAGGATTCAGGAAGGTGGTGCTCTTGTGTGCTGGTGGACACACTTTGACCTCTCTCCCTCAGTGATTGTCTCCCGGTGATTAAACTGGATTCATTCGATGAATGTCATCACTGATGAGCATCGGACATCAGGCCTAGGTCTTCCATCAGAGCACACCGATTTTATGGTAAGTGACAAGCCTTCCAATGATCGTAGGGAACCCCGGAGGCCCTTTCTCAGATTCACTAAGTGCCATTCTGCGTGACAGATGTCAGTACCAGGCAACAGCTCAGAGCACACGTGAGGCCTTGGCAGGAGCTGAAAGTGATCTGTCCCTAAACTCACACTCAGGGGCCCCTCCCCTACATGGCTCCCTTCCCTTCCTCCAGATTCCTGTGGCTGCATGATGCAAAAGATGAGCCCCCTTGCTCCACTCCCAGCTGTAAGGGCATCCTTGCGGTCGCTCAGCAGCTCCTCTGTGGACTTGAACCTGCCTCCTTCCACACCAAGTCTGGCTGGCAGAATACGAAGGAAGGAGCAGACATCAGTGGCAGCCTTGCTCCGCAGTTTGCTTCTTCTCTCTTGTTTTCCTGGTTCCTGGTGCTGCGAAGAGCCCAAGGCTGGAACTGGTAGACCACAGGGAGGAGACAGGTCACTGCAGACGCCTGTGAAGGTCAGCAGGCACCTGGAGGTGTCACAGGCTCGGAGCAGAGGGTAGCTTGCCACTGAGGTTGTGTGCCCTTCACAAGCAGCAACGTGTGACAAGGAGTACCTCAGGCTGGTTCCCCAGTCAGTGGCCAGTCCCAGCTCCTCACCTTTCCCATCCCCCTCCTCGGTTTCCCGTGCCCTTTGTGTCCTCATTTATTCTGAAGCAGGTGTGTGAGGGTGAATGGAGTCAAAAGATTGGCCAAGAAAGCCCTGGCATGTACCAGATGCCCGGGGTAGATAGTCCTGTGTTCAGGATGCTCATGACTCCGGGTTGCAGGTGACACCACAAGCCAGCCATAGTTTCCCATCTCAGTTATGGTCCAGACTGTGGGTCCTTCCTGGCTCTGCTCCTGAGTCATTGGGTTCCCGGTACCGAAATGTTTCACCTTACTTCCAGTCTTGCTCCCTGCTTCTCTCCTCCCCTGACAGTTCCCCTCCTTCCCCTCTTCGCCCCCCAATCCCCAGCCCCGCTCAGCCTGCCTGCCTTCTTGCTTATCCTCTGATCCCTTCAGCTCAGAGGCGAGCCCCTGCCTTGAACTTGAGACACAACAAGGACAAGCTTCCCATGTGGGTCACCCTCCTCCAGTCACTGTGGGTGGATAGCTAGAAAGCAAGCAGGAAACAAGGTCAATGGCATTATAGCTTTGGGACCTAATGTAACAAACAAAGATCCATGGATGGGCTGGAGAGATGGCCTTAGCGGTTAAGGCGCATGCCTGCGAAGCCTAAGGACCCTGTTTCAATTCTCCAGGTCCCACGTAAGCCAGATGCACATGGTGGCCCATGCGTCTGGAGTTTGTTTGCAGTGGCTAGAGGCCCTGGCGTGCCATTCTCTCTCTCTCCTTCCCTCTTGCTCTAATAAAAATAAATAAGTAAATAAAATATTTTTTAAAATAACTTTTTTGGGGCCTGGAGAGATGGCTTAGTGGTTAAGTGCTTGCTTGTGAAGCCTAAGAACCCTGGTTCGAGGCTCCATACCCCAGGACCTACGTAAGCCAGATGCACAAAGTGGCATATGCATCTGGAGTTCGTTTGCAGTGGCTGGAGTCCCTGGCATGCCCATTCTCTATCTATCTGCCTTTTTCTCTATCACTCTCAAATAAGTAAATAAGTAAATAATAAGCAACAAAAATTTTAAAAAAATAATAATAACTTTTTTTTTAAAAAAAGACCCATGGAGACACCCAAGGATGGAGCCACTCATTCTATTCAGAAGAGTCAAGGAAAATGACAACGCAGGAGCATGGCATGTGACTTGGCAGATGCCCCTCTATTGTCTCCTCCCTACATGACAGCATAGCATGGAGGCGTGACAGTGGTAGGGTGTGCCTAGCATGCACCAGGCATGGGCTCAACTCCCAGCGCTGAGTTAATAATAAGAATGTGGTTTGAATGAGAAATGTCCCCTGTGGGCTCACATGCTTGAACGTTTGGTTCCCAGCTTGTGGAGCAGTTTGCACAAGTTGTGGAACCAGCTTTACCAGTGGAGCCTTGCTGGAGGAGGTGTGCTGTGGGGGGCAGTCGGTGTTATAGCCAGTTCCTCCTTGCTCAAGATGGCTCACTCTCCTGCTGCTGTTGTCCACCTTCTGCTCATGCCATGCTTTCCCTGCCATCAGGAAGCTTCTCCTCGAGACTCTGAGCCAAAATAGAAACTCTCCTCCCGGGCTGGAAAGATGGCTTAGTGGTTAAAGAGCTTGTCTGCAAAGCCAAAGGACCCAGGTTTGATTCTCCAGGACCCATATAAGCCAGGTACACAAGGGAGCACATACATCTGGAGTTCGTTTGCAACAGCTGGAGGCCCTGGCACGCCCAATCTTGTTCTCTCTTCTACCTTTTTCTTTCATTGTCTCTCAAATAAATAAAGAAATAAAATAAATGTTTTAAAAAAATAAAAACTTTTCCTCCCATCAGCTGCTTTTGGTCAGGTGCATTGTCCCAGCAATGAGAAGGTGACTCCAACACCACCTTGCAGGTCTCCTCACTGGTATCCTGCTGCCAACTTCTCCAACACCTGGCTCACTTGGAACACTTGCCTATCCCCTCCACTGGGGTCAATGACTTCTGAAGTGGAAATGGGACTCTCCCCTTTTGACTTCTAGGTAAGTTGTGTGCACGCGTGAGCGCTGGTGGCTTTAGTTTGATTCAGGCGTCCCTCATAAACTTAGGTGTTCTGAATGCTAGGTCCCCAGCTGATGGAGATTTGGGAATTAAAGCCTCCTGGAGGCAGTGTATTGTTGGGGGCGGGTTTATGCGTGTTATAGCCAGTGTCCCCTTGCAAGTGTTTGGCACTCTATTGTCCACCTTATGTTGGCCAGGGAGTAATGTCCACCCTCTGCTCATGTCATCATTTCCCTGCCATCGTGGAACTTTCCCTTTGAGCCTGTAAGCCAAAATAAACCTCGTTTTTTTCCCACAAGCTGCTCTTGGTTGGGTGATTTCTGCAGCAATGGAACCTGACTGCAGCAGTATGTAAATCAGAGGACCGCTTCAAATGTCAGTTCTTGCCTTCAGGTTTTTTTTTTTTTTTTTTTTTGGTTTTTTGAGGTAGGGTCTCACTCTGGCCCAGGCTGACCTGGAATTCACTATGTAGTCTCAGGGTGGCCTTGAACTCACCAATCCACCTACCTCTGCCTCCCAAGTGCTGGGATTAAAGGCGTGCGCCACCACGCCCGGCTGCCTTCAGTTTTTTTAAGGCACTGTCTTCATTGTTCGCTGCTGTGTTCCCCAGACTAACTTCCCACAAGCTTCCAGGAGATTCTCCCACTTTTGCCCCTCTTCCTGTCTCACCATCGGTGTGTCTGGCTTTTATGTGGGTTCATGGAATCCAAACTCAGGTACAGAGTGAAGTGAAACTCACACTTGTTCAACCATCACATTTTCTACGGAGCCATCCCCAGCCCTAGCTGAGCCTTGACTGGTGCGTAATACTCACTGTGGTACCAATAGACCCGATGAGGGAGGCTTCACATCTAAGGGAACAATCATTTCAAGAACGTGAAAAATCCTCCAAAAACATAGGCTGGGGGGGGGGGCAAGGAGCAGACTTTGGGACCTGTAACCCAGAAGATTAAGGTTGTGCCACCCACCACTGGGCCTCGCAAAACTATGAGCTTTAGGGTCTTGAAAATCATGTGTCTGTGCGCTGTGGTTGGAATAGAGAGTCAGTTCTGTAGGGAGCGGCCTTTGCTTTGATAATTACAGGCATGGACAGTCTGGGTTCTTCACTCTGTTCTGCAAAGATATAATTTTCTGTAACTTAGCAAGTGGATCATGAGTGCATATCATGTCTTCTTGTGTATTTAATGAACCTAATGTCTAAGAGAAATCCAGAGTGTTTCTTAGAAGTGCTAACCACCTGAGAACTCCTCGTTCTGCCTGAATTCCTTCATTCATTGAAATCCCGTTCAGATCCATAAGACATGCATTCACTGATCAGCCTGGGACTTCTGACCTGGTGTTTCTGACCTGGTCCGGTTCACCCCCTTAGGCAACCTGGTGGTCCTACACTTCCGGGAGGTCACCATACCAATGCTGAACTTAGTGCAGATACATGATCTGCATAGAGCACTACAGCCCCAAACTCTTGGACTTAAGAGATCCTCCTGCCTCAGCCTCACGAGTAGCTGGGACTATAGGTGGCACACACTCATTTCTTTAACAGGTGGCAACATCACCCAAGACAAAATAACAGCTGAGTTGGGATCTGCAGAGTCCAGCTCCTCCTCCATAGGTCCCATCATCTACAAATACAAAAGATTTCTTCCCTTCTGTAAGTTGTATATTTCATACCCTAATGCTATATTTCAGGTTCCACATTTTTTGATCTCATAAGGCAAAAATGCTGCTAGCACCTAGAAAGATCTATTTTAATTGACATTTATATTAATTACCTTTCTTGTTGTTACAACCAAATTCTTGACAAGAAGCAACTTAAGGAGGATTTATTTTGGCTCGCAGTTTGGGGGTGTACAGTCTATCATGGTGGGAAGGCATGGCTGACAGGACAGTGAGGTGGCTGCTGTCTGAAGTCAAGAAACAGATGAATGCTGGGTGCTCAGTTGGCACGGCATTCCCTTCCCTTCCCTTCCCTTCCCTTCCCTTCCCTTCCCTTCCCTTCCCTTCCCTTCCCTTCCCTTCCCTTCCCTTCCTTCCCTTCCCTTCGCTTCCCTTCCCTTCGCTTCCCTTCCCTTCGCTTCCCTTCCCTTCCCTTCCCTTCCCTTCCCTTCCCTTCCCTTCCCTTCCCTTCCCTTCCCTTCCCTTCCCTTCCCTTCCCTTCCCTTCCCTTCCCTTCCCTTCCCTTCCCTCCCTCCCTTCCTTCATTTATTTAAGAAAGGGAGGGTAGGGAGGAAGAGAATGGACATGCCAGGGCCTCCAGCCACTGAAAACAAACTCCAGACACATGCGCCACCTTGTCCGTCTGGCTTTATGTGGGTCCTGGGGAATCAAACTTGGGTCCTTAGGTTTTACAGGCAAGCACCTTGAACCACTAAGCCATCTTTCCAGCTCTCTTCCTTCCCTTTTGATTGGCAGGGGCAGGGGCAGGGTGTTGCCATCCACTGTCCACATATTAAGTGAATCTTCTCAGATTAACCTCTCTGCAAAGGCCCTCACAGCTGTGCTCAGAGCTGCATGTCTCCCGGGGGATTCCATCTCCAGCCAAATTGACACTGAAGATTGACCGTCAATCACACCATCCTCTTCCCCTCCCATGCTGCTTTCCTATCTCTCTCTCTGTCATCTCTATCTGTTCTAGACATACTTTTGTTTGTTTGTTTCCTTTTTTTGAGGGGGGGCTGGTTTCAAGGTAGGGTTTCACTCTAGTCCAGGCTGACTTGAAATTCACTATGTGGTCTCAGGGTGGCCTCAAACTCACAGCGATCCTCCTACCTCTGCCTCCAGAGTGCTGGGATTAAAGGTGTGCGCCACCACACCTGGCTGTTTGTTTCCTTTTTGAGGCAGAGTCTCACTGTATCTCCAGACTACACCCAAACTCACAGACACTCTGCTAACTTAGCCTCCTAAATGCTAGGATTGAAGATGTGGGCCTGGAAAGATAGCTTAGCGGCTAAGCGCTTGCCTGTGAAGCCTAAGGATCCCGGTTCGAGGCTCGATTCCCCAGGACCCATGTAAGCCAGATGCATAAGTTGGAACATGCATCTGGAGTTCATTTGCGGTGGCTGGAGGTCCTGGCGCGCCCATTCTCTCTCTATCTACCTCTTTCTCTTTCTGTCGCTCTCAAACACATAAATAAATAAATAAATAAATAAATAAATAATAAATAAAAACAAAAAAATTTAAAAAGATGTGAGCCACCACACCCAGCTTTAAAAATATTTTTATTAATTTATGAGAGAGGAGAGAGAGAGAGAATGGACACATCAGGTGCCCTGCAGTTGCAAACAAACTCCAGAACCACCACTTTGTCCATCCGGTTTTACATGGTTCCACAGTCAGTTTCACTTGCTGGGATGAACCTCCAAACCAGACGCAGTTTATGGGAAGAACAGGATTTATCTCAGGCTTACAGATCCAGGGTAAATTCCAGAATGACTGAAGAAGCTGGGCCCCTTACCAAATCCACAGAGAGAGAAAAGCAACCACCCCCAGCACCAGCCCAAGCAAGTGCACTGTGGAAGGCCAGGGAGCACTCAGGCACTCTGGAATCAGATCCACCCCCAGGAACCCTTAGGGCAGGACCCCAGGATCTGCCCATAGTGACACTTCCTCCAGCCAGATGGATGGAGATCCAAATTTAAACTTGAACAAAACTCCTCAGTCTACTGGAGGACATCCATTCAAACTACTACTCATGGGTACTAGACAACTGATCCAGGCTGTCATTCTTTATAAGCAAGCAACTTGAACCACTTAGCTGTCGCTCCAGCCTACTGTCATCTGGATCTTCATATCTGTCTTTTTCTCCACACCGATGTCATGTTCATGTGCATCTGGTCTGGTTGATGCAACTCACTCCAGATCCCATCTTTTCTGCCTTCAGCAAGCTCTTGCTTGGTTTTGAGCTATAAGATACACACGAGGCCATGAGTTTTATCCCTGGTACCTGGGTAATAATGCACACCGTGGTGGTATGCACCCTTAAGCCCAGGGGTGGGGAGGTGGAGACAGGCCAGCAAGCCTCGTTTAATCAGTGAGTCTCAAGCCAATGGAAGACCTTGTCTCAAAAAAGATGGGCTGTTCTTGAGAAGTGATACGTGAAGTTGTCCTCTGAACTGCACACACTGTGTACATACATGAACACGTACACGCATACACACAAAGAAAGAAGGCCATAAAGAAGCCATGCAATTCTGCTGAGGCAACAGTCCACACATGACAGTCAACTGAGGCATAGAACCCACCTACTTTGCTTCCGGCTTTGCTCTGATTTCACCCCAACCTGACACTGTTGTCGCCACAGCCATCCACAGCCACCTCCCCGGCTCTCCATCCCTGCTCCTCTGTTCAGTGCCTGGGTTTCTGTCCCCTTCCCTGAAGCAATGACCACCCCTCACCTCCCCCCAGCCTCCAGAGCTATGCCACCAGCTCTGGTCTTCAGGTCTCCCAAGTCCACTGTAAGATTTAGGAGTGACCAAGACCACGCAGACCACTCTGAGGCAAAGATGAAAGCTTCTTCTTGGGAAAAGCACGAGCTGCCAGGGCAGGCTCACAAGAGAGGAACACAGCCCACCTGAGTTTTCAGGTAGTGGGCTTCATAGGCTTCTTCAGGTGGAAGAAGGTGAGGAAGGGAAAAGAACTCATTTGTTAAGTTGAACAGAAAACTTCCTTTAGGGGAGATCATTACATTAACCTTTTAAAATAGCTAGGGTGTGACACCAGAACAGTGACCATGTGACTTAGGAGATAAGGAGGCAGGAAACCATGACCTAGGGTATTGTCAGGCAAGGAGGGGACAAGGACCGGTGGTTTCTAGAGGAACGTGGATAATCCACTTTCCTATGCCTCTGACACCATTCTGCTGACCACGGTGACTCCATCTTGGGAGCCTGTCCCATCCTAACATCCATGGGCCAAGGTGCTGGGGAGCTGATCTCACATCCTCATCTAAGACCCTGCGGCTCTTAGAGTCCTCAACAAGACAGACTCTGGCCCCCAGAGCTAATTCCCTCATCAACACACGGTCTAGCATTGTCCCTTCTGGTCCCACGTCCTCCTGGTGCTCTGTGGAAATGCCTCCCACGTCACTGCTGAGCCTGTGCGTCATCTGTCTCCAGGATTGCTTTCAGGACACTGCGGCTCTTTCTGAAAACCTCTCATGGCTTATTTAAAGTGAGATCTCCATGTTGCCTTGGTGTTTTCATAGACTCCTAGTTTGTTGTTCACTTCTTTTTATTTTTTATTCATTTATTTATTTATTTTGAGGCAGAGTCTCATTGTGGCCCAGGCTGACCTGGATTTCACTATATAGTCTCAGGGTGGCCTCGAACTCACAGTGATCCTCCTACCATTGCCTCCTGAGTGCTGGGATTAAAGGCATGCACCACCACGCCCAGCTTGTTGTTCACTTCTTGTTCTTCTTTATTTTTCAGTTTTATTTATTTGTTTATTATTTGCTTATTTGTATGTATGTGCACATACATGAGTGTCGGGGTCTCTTGATACTACAAACAAGTGCCCGACCCTTGTGCCACTTTTGCCTCCAGCTTTACACAGGCAGCTGAAGAACTGAACCCTGGCTGGAAGGCTTTGCAAGCAAGCACCATTAACCACTGAGCCATGGCTCACGTCCCTCACCTGTCACTGTAATGTCCTCGGATGCCTGCCTCCTTTGCTTTATCATCTCTCTGAGTGAGCAGTTGAGTCAGCTTTGCTTGCTCCTGGTTGTGCACGCGCATGGCACTCAGTGACTGCTCGGCAAGCCTGAAGTCATGAAGAACTTCCTGTTCCAGCAGGGCTAACACCGGAGAGTCTTGGAGTTGGAAAAGATGTTGTGTCCTGTGTCCTCTGAGTTCGGAATCTGGGACAACACACCTGGCAGATAGCCCATGTTTTCTCCCAGCCTTGAGCACTGTGGCGATCACCTGGGCACAACGGAACCCTTGGTGACAAAACATCCCTGAGGGCTGGAGAGATGGCTTAGTGGTTAAGGCGTTTGCCTGCAAAGCCAAAGGATCCTGGTTTGACTCTCCAGGACCCACGTAAGCCAGGTGCCCAAGGAGATGCCTGTGTCTAGAGTTCGTTTGCAGTGGCTGGAGGCCTTGGCGTGTCCCCTCTCTCTCTCCCCCTTTCTCTCTCTCTCTCCCAAATAAATAAAATATATTATTAAGAAGAAGGAGGAGGAGGAGGAGAAGGAGAAGGAGAAAAAGAAAACATTTCTGGGAGCATGATTCTGTACAGACCTCAGGCCCTCAACCCCAAGCAAGCAGACACTGCAGGGAGCTGCCTGGGCCTCCCCGCTGTTTGGGGGGGGGGCACCTCAGTAACCAAGAGAGACCAGCGTGTTGGGGCACAAGGAGAGTTTGGGCGGCCTACTGACAAGTTTCCCAGGGATCACTCTGTGGATGCAAGGACAACATTCCAAGCAGTGTGATGACTGCACTGGGGACCCAGTCAACATCAGTCACGCTGTTTCCAAGCAGTGCTGGAGAAAACAAGAAAAAAGAAAGAACTAGACTCAGGAATGAGGTTAAGTAGGACTGCTGTAAAATACCTCAGCAGTTGGTCCAGGAGTCACCCACCTGCCTCAGCTAAGCACAGTGCACCAAGCACCACGGAGGGAGGGAGGAGGAGAGGCCACAGTCAGGCATGTGTTCTGGAACAGCAGGTGAGGGGAGAGCTGGCAGAGGCAGATGGGGGAATTCTAACCAGAGAGCCAAGTGGCGCATGCGCTTGAAAGCCGCAAAGAGCCAGGTGCCTTTGCTGAACTGCCAGCCTGCAGGCATGCCTGATCTGGGGAAAACACTTTAATTAATATGTAAAACAGCAGCGGGAAGAAAAGCAAGGTTAACTTGCAAACCCATCACTACAGGCACATTAGGGTGAGGAAACCTTGGAAACTTACAGGCCTTCTGATGTGAAGCCACAGAACAGCTTTTGTGTGAGAGTGGCTTCCTAGGTACTCAAAGGCCCTTTTATCTGCCCCCCACAGTGACATTCCTCTCTCTCCCAGCTTCAAAACATCCCCTTGACTGGCAGGCGGCTGTCTTTCATTTGCAAAGAGCCTCCGTTTGTGTTTGGGACCCGCCTCCAGGGGATGTTTAAGACAGGAAGAAAAGCACCCTTTTCCTTTCGCAAGGCTCTCTGCTGGCAGTCCCTAGAACAGCCATCTTTGGCATTGGTGCCCCAGGACCTCTTTCTGCTCCCCGGAAATTTTCCGTCCTTGTCTGGGCCAAGCCTGCAGCTTATTTCTTGGGTTGAGGTCCTGAAATGACCTGAACGGAGGGTATCAAATGGGGACAGTGCCCAGGGCCAGCACATGTGTGCAGGAGACCCTGGACGCTCCCAGTCACAAGGACATAAGCTTTCCTTGGCTAGACCAGTGGAAGCAGCTCCATCCAGTGCTGAAAACCGGTGCAAGGAAGACATGTCTACCACTTCCCACGTGGTTCCTTCAAAGAGCTCTTAGAAGCCTTGTTTGAGGGAACTAAAAAGCCCTGCTAGCTCACCAGCCATGAGACATCCAAGAGACCCCAAAACAGGGGTAGGAAATTGTCCTCATCACAGAGGTCTTAGAATCCAACTACCCAGGGGAGCTGAGAGACGGAGTGCTAGCCTGTCATGTGCAAGGGCCTGGGTTCTATGTCCTGCCCTACAATAAACCACAAAAGTGAAACAAACAACTCCAGAAAGTTCATCCTGGGAAGACTGGACCATCGGCACACATATGCAAACTTCACACATCTTCAGGGGACTTTGCCACGCTATCCCATGTCCCTCCTTCAGAGCCTTCCTCTGCTCCATTTTCTCTCCTCTGGTCTCTATCCAGAAGCTCCCCCTACTATTGGTTCTAGAGGTGACACCGTCTATAAGTGTTGGGGTCATTTTCTCTGCTGATTAAAGATTTAAAATTCAGGTAAGGCTTTGAAAGAATCAAGTTTATTTCAAAGGAAGAGGTAAAGAAAGCGGAGAGGAGAACACGGCTCCCTGGAGGACAAGGGCATTCCACAGTGGAAAATTCACCATTCCAGCGGGAAGCCCGCCCACCCGGAGTCTATGATTGGTCAGCTAAATGAAGATGAAGATGCTGATTGGTCCACGATACATCCACTCCTGCACAGATCCCAGAAAGCCAGCCAAGCCAAGCTCCCAGCCCACGAGAACCTTCAGTTAGACCAGGAAGAAGAAGGAGGAAGTGGGGTCACCCTCTTCCACATCTTACCTTAGACCCTGACCATCGACCCAGGACCTTTTCCCCTGTCTGTCAGCCGAGCCAAGGAGACTGTCTGGCTCCTCCTGGGTTTCCGAGGAGCTGTCAGCTCTGTCTCAGGATCCTGTTTTCTTCCCCAGCCGTCCCTCCGGCCACAGTGTGGTGGGGTTGGCTGTCCCTGATGATGTGGGACGGAGCCTGGGCTCTGGCCTTGGAGCTCCCCAGCTGTGTGGCTCTCAAGCCTCAGGTTCTTGTTCATGCTTACCAAAGAATTGAAAAAAAAAAAAAAAAACAGACGCAGAGAAGAGTAAATGATGGAGGTTTTATGAAGGGAAGGTGAAGCAACAGCAAAACTCCCAAGACAAGAAGAGATTCCCCCTCCCCCGCAGTCAGGCTGGGAAGAGAGAGAAAACCAGAGAAAGATCTCTCTCTCTCTCTCTCTCTCTCTCTCTCTCTCTCTCAGACTTGTAGCAGGTCCATGGGTGTGAATGAGGTCTTCAGTTAGGATGCATTTCATTGCCTTGTCCAAATCTATATGAAGGGTCTTGATTGGTTGTTGCGTCCAGGAGGAGCACTGACTTGGGAAGGGCCCACCCATGGGTGCTAAGCCAGTGAAGAGTCGAGGAAGAACAACAGGGCACCTGCTACTGCTAGACAGCCACCCCGGGTACGCGGGAATCAGACTGCAGTTCCAGTTCAGCTGGGAATGGCGGCATCTGTGCTTCTTTGGGCCAGTCCCTCACTGACTACGAAGACGCTTATCAAGAGCGGTCCTCTTCTATCTCTAAAGCACCAATGGCTCTTAGAAGAAACTGCAGACAGTGGCTGGGTGCTTGGGTCCCGTCCCTCCCTAACTGCCTCCCCCCCCCTCCGCGGCTCTGCATCTCTTACTTCTAAGTGCGCATGCAGGATGCTTGCCTTATCCTGCTCTGACTTCCCATTTCTCCCCACGTCCTGGTGACTGGTGGGATGACTCTGTCCTGTCCCTTCAAGCTCAGCCTGTCCTCCAGCCCGAGCATTTGCCTGACACTTCCCAGGTGCCTTTTCCTTGATCTGTGTTCCAGGCCCCGCAATCCTCACCTTTCACTAACATCTCCTGCACTTGACTTACAGTTTCCACTGTCAGAATCTACTCCGCCTCCCACAGACCAGGGAGCCTGGCCCCGAGGACCCCACTGTTGAGTAACAGGGACAAGTGTCCACCCCTGTCCCTCGTCACCTGTACACATTGCTTCCATCTGTGGAAATGTAACTCGGAAAGCTCCCGGCATTCCTAGGCTTGCAGAAAGAGATTTTCCAAATTCTCACAGACCGTGGGCCTGTCATATGCTCCCATGTCATCCAAGGTCACATGATGAACTTTAAAGCCGGCAGGTGACAGTTTTTGAGAGATGGTTTGTCTGCTCATCCTGAGTGGGAGTGCTGTCTGAAGGAGAGAGGGCGGAGTAAGCGAAGCACTGCCTGTGATTGGCTGTCCCACATCTCTGTCAATGGTCTAGCTGGTGAGCTGGACCAGGACTCCGATTCTCTGAAACTCATTTTATTTGTTCCACAATGCCTATGCTTCAAGATCATTGCCAGGATTAGAAATGTCGGCTTATGCCAGCCAGCGTGTGGCCAGGCACATGCAGCATGCGGGAATAAATGATAGCTAGATATAAAGAGAAAATGGCTTTCCTCTGACCCCCTCGCACCCAGGGGAAGGAGTGAGTGGTTCAGTAGGTGTGTGTCTCCAGGCCAGTGACCTTTGTCTATGGCCAGTTTTCCCTTCTGGACCAGTGGCCAAACTGGTCTCTTGTGGACGATGAGGCATGTACTTAAGGACCATCCATCAGACTGGCTTCTGTGAAATGCTTGCATCCCTGTGGACTGAGGTGTGGCATGAAAGCCTGCCTCTTCCTGCTGTGAAGGCACCTTCCCGCATGGCCCTCACCATCTGCTCTTCCGCTGACATTCTCTCCCCAAGCTTCATGCCTGCCTTGTTCAGAAAACATGCGTCCTAGGGCTGGGGAGATGGCTGTAGGTAAAGTGTTTGCCATGCAGACACGAGGACCTGCAGCTAGATCCGTGGTGCCTGGGTCCAATTCTGGGCATGGTGGTACACCTACAATCCCAGCACTGGGGAGGCAGAGACTGACAGATCCTTGGGGCCCACTGGCTTTCTAGTCTAGTTGAATTGGTGAGTTCCATGTCCAGTGAAGACTGTTTCATGAAAATAAGGTAAAGTGTGATGGAGGAAGACTTTGAATGTTGACCTGTGGACTATACACACACAGACACACACAGACACACACACACACACACACACACACACACACACACACACAATGAACCACACATGTACACACACCACACATACGCATGCAAGGAAAGCAATCTTTCCTCCAAGTGCATCCGCTTTGTACATGTAGATGACACAAACGCAGAAGCCAAACTGTCTAGGGGAAGAAAGGAGGTTAAGAGGAGGAGCGAGGGACAAGGAAGGGGATGGTACAGGGCGTGGGGGAGGGGAGTCTGCTCAAAGAACATTATATATTTGCACCAAAAAGGGCTTTAGGTAACTCTGTAGAATGAAAAATTTTAATTAAAAAAGGGGCTGGGGAGATGGCTCAGTGGTTAAAGGCCCTCACTTATAAAACCTGACAGCCCCCAGGATCCACACAAAGCCAGATGCACGAAGTGACACGTGTGTCTGGAATTCATTTGCAGTGGTAAGAGACCCTAGCATGCCCATACTCTCTCTCTCTCTTTCAAGTAAATAAAAAAAAATATTTTAAAAAGCACCCCCCCAAACCCCATCCTTCCTATCTTAGCCGAAAGTTCTCGCCTGCAGCTCTCCCCTTGAGCTGCAACAGAGGGTGCTCTCCTCCCCTCTGGGGTTCATTTGGAGACCTTGGGGTGGCTGTGTTGATGGTGGGGGTGGTTCCTTCAGTACCTGTCTCCTTTGCTATCTGCTTATGAGCTTGCAGACAGACAGCTTCTTGGACTATAACAATAACGACAGCTACTACTATTGGGCACTTATGTGCTGTAGAGATGATTTATTTATTTTTGGGGGGGGCGGGGAGGGAACGTCTCCACAAAGCCTGTGAAGTTTGTAGACCTGGAAACTAACGGTTTGCAAGATAAGGGTTGGTGGGTGCTCTGGGAGGCTCCATCCTGCAGGGTACCCAGCTTCTGAAGGTCGCAGTCTGCAGTTCTCGCTGCCTTCCTCAGACCTGGCCTGGATTTATCCAGAAAAAAAAAAAAAAAAAAACTGAGAACACGAGGCTGTTGATGTTGTTATTCTAAATTGGATTACGTAGAAATTCTCTCTCCTCCAGTGAGAGTTTGGCAGCCAAGGGAAGACTCTGCCTAATTGTTGCCACGGGTGATTTTCTCAATCACTGCTCCAGTGATTGGCCTGGGGCCATTGCCCTGAATCACCACGCTGAAGAGATGCCTTTGTTTGTCCGTACAGAGGGGACCTCAGGTAATCACAGTGGACCCACCTCTGATTTTCTGATGTTTAGCACCAAACTCATGCTGGAGGTTGCGTAAGGAAAGAGTGCCCTTTCTGTTTTCCTTGGGAGCAGCAACAAGACGCTGAGCTGGAGGAGCAAGGCTCTGCCCCTTGTGCCTGTCTGCCCCATGCTGCCTTTGGCACCTAGGAGCTGGGTCTGGGCTGGGCCAGAACTTCCCACCCATTGGAGAATCCTGCTACCACATCAGAGGCAAGCAAGTGCCCTAGCTTAAAGATGCAAATCCCACCCTTCACGTCCCTCAGAGCCTCAGTCTTCGGTTGACACTTAGCCATACCCCATCCTGTCTCGACAGTTATGCTTGGTATGTCTATAAAGGTGTGACAGGGCCACAGTTTCAGAGGCGCTGTGTCATCTTTGCCCTTCCCTCCAGTTTTCTGTTTGTCTTGCATTCTGACCTCAAGCAAGGGGATCAGGCCGGCAAGTCAATGAACAAACGCTCTCACTTGAGGGCAAATCAAATCAACACTCGAGAATAAAAACGACGCTAAACATGGACTCTCGTGTCTCCCTGGGACCAAAGTTGGGTTTGTGTACAACAGCAGCCGCATCTGACGTGCAGAGGTCGGAGGACAAAGCTAGGGCACAGTGGTGGCACAGGCAGCTTCCTCCAGCCCCTGCCCCAACTTGTTTCGTTTTCCTTCCCCCTTTCTCGCTCTGTTTTTCAGGATGACTTATACCTTGGGGGCCTCTGCCCAGTAGCTGGGTGAAGATTGAAGGAAGCCTGGGCAGATGGACCATGCCTGCTTATGGGAGTGGGGTAAACTGAGGCCCACAGGGCTCCACAGTAGGCAGGGCAAAGGGACACTCCTGTCTGCTTTCGTCTGCCAGTCTGTGCTCAAGGCTGCTGCCACTGTCCAAAAGACATCTCCCTGCATATCTGTTTTCTCAGGAAAATGCTTTCTGCTTTTGCACGTGTATGTGTTCATATGTATGTGGGTGCACGTGTGTGTGTGTGTGTGTGTGTGTGTGTGTGTGACTGTACCATGTGGAATCCAGACACTGATGTGAGAGGGGCCTCTTCAATCACGTTCTAACTTATCATTTGAGGCAGGGGCTTTCACTGTTCTTCAAGCTCACTGATTTGGCTAAACTGGCTGACCAGCACCAGAGATCCTCTGTCTTTGCCTCCCAGTTCTGGAAAGACAGGTGGGCACCACTGTGCCCGGCATCTTCCATGGGTGCTGGGAATCCAACTCAGGTCCTCATGCTCGTGCAGCAAGCACCTGACCCATCGAGCCCGCTCCCTAGCATAGATTGCTTTTTTCTGAAAATCATATGCCTTTGTTTTTTTATTTTTTTACTTTTATTTATTTATTATTTGTTTATTTTTTGGGGGGGGGGCATTCAAGGTAGGGTCTTACTCTGGCCCAGGCTGACCTGGAATTCACTATGTAGTCTCAGGGTGGCCTCGAACTTGTGGTGATCCTCCTACCTCTGCCTCCCAAGTGCTGGGGTTAAAGGCGTGCGCCACCACGCCCGGCAGGTATGACTTTGTTTTTTTAGGATGTACAAAATCATTTGGGCACATTAAAGCTCAGGGTGACCACGAGGGGACCTCAAGCCTACACTCTATAAATCAGCATTGCAAAGCCTCCCTCCTTACCACCCTGTCAAACCTGTCACAATTACAAAGACCTGGGCAGAGTTGATAGGCCACCCATGGAACCCACAAGCGCATATTCTAGGCACTTCCTGTATTCAGAGTCCAGGTGTTCCATGAGAAGGAATTTGGAAGAATAATCCCAGGCCTCTGGTGAACTGAGGGAGATTCCATACACTACATATGTCGGTTTAATCCCATCAAACAACGTTTGTGACCTAGTCTGACAGGTATTCAGGGTGTGCATGAAGGCAATTTTTCTTTCAAACCATCTTATCGGCCAGGTAGATTCATCCCACGTGGCCATCTGCTCTGTTTTGCAGCCCTCAGCTGTTCTCAGAACTGGAAAAACATGCCACTGTGAAAAAAAAAATCAATGCCCTTGTCTCTTACAGACAGAGAGCACCTATGTGGCAGGAGGGGATGCCCCAGTGATACCTGAATTGATCACTTGGATTTTATCTCCCTTTGATGGAAAGATCTTGGGTTAAATAACAAACAACTCAATTTGCAGGCAGCTTATTCAAGCCAACGTTTTAGTAACTAACTCAAAATTTCAGAAGTAGAGGAAGAAGCCCATTGCATTTCCTATAGAAGGAGACTTGAGCCGTCCCTCACACGAGTCACGCCCTGATTGCGACTACATTTTCTTGGTGGTTACGGAGCTGTGGCTCTGTTTGTTTCAAAGACAAACACTTTGGATTTGGCTCTGTTTGGGGCTCAGCAAATCAGTGTGGCTTGTTCTGCTTTTACGGAGGTTCTGTTGAGTCCACGTCTGGTGTCCATGTGTGTGTGAACAAGACCTGCTTTCATCCAGAAACGTTGATAACAGGAAAACCTTGGATCGGCAGGTCGCCATTCTTCTCCCCACATGGACATGCAGGGCCCACTGCGCACCCACCTGAGGTGAAAAGCCGCTGCTCCAGGATTGGTGTCCAGGGCCAGCTCACGGACAGCCAGCCAAGTGGTGGCAAGCAGATACCAGACCTCACAACAGCTGGCTTCTGTTCGTACTCACTGAGTGGGTGCGATGAGGCATGGGACTCCACTGGGATGGCAGGGGGTCTCCCTCCCTTTATGAGTAGCAGGTTTTGGAAGGGCTGATGATCGACCCGTCCAAAGGCCTCCAGGGCCTGGCGATGGATGTGCCAAGGCCTCCACGTACAGGAGTTGAGCAGTCCCAGGCCTCCGCATGGGAACTTTGGCCCACTCATACATTGGAGGAAGTTCACACTCAGAAAGTACATTTGGAAATCCTGTGACATAGAGTGAGAGGTGCCCTGAGTGCTTTCTGGAATCCTGTCACCCTTTCTGCCTTGTAGCAACACCCACACTGTCAACTTCAACACTTCATAGCGTACAATTACACAACTCCCATGTTGGTATACACATTTTGATATGGTAGAATCAGACAGCCACTCTCCTTGTCTGAATACAGTCCTACTCCGCACCAGACGTCAGTATGCATCGTAAACCTTGGGCACTATGCTTTTTGGAAACAGACTCCTTTATCCTTGGCTTTTTTCTGAATTTACAAGGCCATGGGTCCCTATCTTGTTTTTCTGTTCACCAGAAGTGGACTGACAGGCCAGGGGGGTGGGAGCATGAGCTCCTTCTGCTCATTTCATGAAACCCCTCACTTTGTGCCCATGGTGTAATTAAGATGCACGTCGGCTCAGCCAGCAGCTGTCTGGGAAGTTCAGGGTGTCCATGTAGACAATGAAATACGCAGGCTGTCTGCCTGCCATTGGCTTGGGTTAGGTAAGCCGAGCAGACCACTGGAATGCACGGCCAACCCAGAATAGAAACCAAGCAATGAACAAATAAATGACATATTTATCACATCACCTTATTGTATAGTGAGATTCTGATGTGTGGTTCTCCTTTGGGAAGTCCCTCTTTCCATGGAGTTTGGGCAGGAACTCAGCGCTCCACACATGTGAGGCAGGCACTCTGCCAGTGAGCTATATACCACAACCCCTCTTATTTGCTTTATAACTGGGGAATGTTGTTTTCTCTTTTAGCTTCCTTCCTCCCCACCCCCACTTATTTATTCACTTATTTATTTAGGAATTTGATGGCTATACTCCTAAGTCTTTCTACCTGTCTTACTTCACTTACAGTAATTCTAACTCACCTTTCACCTTCCTGAGCTGCATCTTAATCTGTCAGCACAGTGACCCTTAAATTGAGCAAAATAATCTCTTTGAACCATGAGACAGGGAAATGACCTCTTGAAATGTACACACACTATGGTGCAAGGCAGCCAGGAGCACCACATGTAAATGACAAGTGGGAGACAACATGATTTACCTAACTAAGCTACACCTGCCAGTTCATGGCTGAGGGCATGGCGTGCAAATTCTTACACTCACTCCTAAGCGTCGGTCATATACAATATAGGAGTGGTGTGGATCTCTGTAAGTACCCATCACTCTGATATACATATATATTTTTAAAAGCCGTGTTCTTTTATTTCTCCTTCCTGGAATGGAGACTGAAGACAGCAGGGTTTACACACTGAAAACAGGAAAGTGAACAAACAGTGGCTCGTTCTTCAGAGTCAACAGTGCAAAGGCCAGCCGGGGCAGATGAAGCCAGGAACTGGCTCAGTGCAGACAAAGGGCAGATTATGAAAACAAAACTCTCTTCCACTGAAATAATTGTCTTTAATGACCAACCCGGGGACTGCGTTTAATGTGTCCTATTTGCACAAATGTTTGGGGCGAACGATGCCAGCAAGTGCTAATCAGAGAGCCAGATTGTTTCATGGACCCAGCGGAGGAGGAGGAGGAGAAGGAGGAGGAGGAGAAGAAAGAGGAGGAGGAAGAAGAAGAGCCTTTCCTCTTCCTCCCTTGGTCTGCTTGGACCCTGATTTTCCTTCAGAGTCCTGCAGGGACCCCTCCTCCTGCTGGGCCCCACCCACTCCAATCCTTGCCTACCTGCTCATATCTGTGGCTCTGAAACCCACGAGGTGGTCTCACTGCTGCCACTGCCAAGGGCACCCACTTGACTTCCATCTCTCCAGCCGACTTTGGGGGCAGGAAGATGGCCCCACAAATGACTCAACTTTGGAAAATGAGATAGCCACAGTGAGCGTGTCTATGCACTCCTTTCTGCTTTGATCTTTCTCTGGCTCAGCATGACACAGAAAATGTCCTGGGGGCAGGGTGCTCTGGGTCTGTCTCTTTTCCTCCCCCAGCCGGGACACGCTATGTTGAATGTTGGTGCGTTCAATGACTATTGCATGGATATGGAAATGGATCCCAGTGGTTCTGCACTTTTGTTTTTTAAGAGTTGATCCCAATATTTGGAACACGATCTCAGACTATCACAGAGAGTTAATAAAACTCCATCCTTTAGCCAAGCAGTGGAAGGAGAGCTGGGCCCCGAAGCTGGGCCTGGGGTGTTGTGCAGGGAGTCTCAGCTCTCCTCTGCCCGCCTCACCAACCCCCCGAGGACCAAACAACCCTTTCTTTCTTTGCTGGGGCTGAGTTTCTCAGGTCTGAGCCTGGTGAGGTCATTCTGTGTCTAACAAGCTCCTGTGGCACAAGTAAACAAGGTGCCCCAGTGTCTCCATGGCAACTGCTGTGTCCAGTGAAATGACCAGGCCCTTCAAAACCCAGGAACCAGGCTCTCATAGCAGAGAGATTAACAGAGGTGTGGCTCCAGGTTACCCTTTTACTGTAGAAAGGACTTCATGTTTTGGACCCCATCAACAGTTCTTATAAATGTTATACGAAGTATAAATTTGCTTCTTCAAAACCAGTAGCATCTCTTTTCTACTATTTCTTTAAATAAAGTTTTGTTGAGAACTGTTAAATGTTCATTTGATGCTGTACATGACCAGCTATGAATCCTAAGTGTAATAAAACTAAACTTGAATGCAGTCTTTCGCCCTGGTAAAAATTCACGCTGTGACAGTAGGTCTTTATCTCAAAGGTGTGAGGCTGGGTTCACAACAGTAACAAACAGATTTGGTCTGAATAATTATTATTAGTGTGGGGGTGGCACACATGTGACATGTGGCACATTTGTGATGTGTGGTACCTACCGTATAAGTGTGTTTTTGTACACATACCCATGCACACCTGTTTCAGCCCTTTGAGATAGGTTGCCAATTTCTTTGCAAAAAGAAAAAAAAGTACTTTTTAAAGTTTTAAATAATTTTTATTGGGCACCTTAATATATGGACGTATTGCAAATTGGTCGTACATATTCCCGTTGGGTTATATGTTCCCTCGCCTCCACCCATATTTCACGGAGGCCCTCCTCAGTAGGGTTACTGGCAATCACTGTGACGCCATGAATGGGTCAGTCAGTCCCTGGGGGGTTGAGGGAGATGCCACCCAGTCATGCTTACATTCTTTCCAGTCTCTCTTCCTTAAATTTCCCTCACCTTGGAGGATGTATTATAAGTGCCCTTTTGTGTTGAGTTCTCAGCAGCCTCTTATTTCCTACTTTGATGAGTTTTGAGTCTCCTCAATTTCTTCCACCATGTCCCTGGAGAAGGTTCTCCGGCTAGTGGTGAGAGCAGCACTCATATTAATCTGTCACTTCCTTGGTATGTTTCCTGGGTTCTGGTGGCTGTGAAAGAGATGACTTGAAATAGACACTCAGCTTTCTTTTCTTGTCATTCTGATGTGTTTTCATTCTTCCTGGTACTCACTGACATCTGTAAAGCAAAAGAACAGGGCTGGAGAGATGGCTTAGTGGTTAAGGCACTTGTCTGTGAAGCCTAAGGGCCCAGGTTCGATTCTCCAGTACCCGCGTAAGCCAGATGTACACAGTAGTACATGTGTCTGGAGTTCGTTTGCAGTGGCTAGAGGCCCTGGCACACCCATTCTATCTCTATCTGCCTCTGTCTCTCTCTAATAAATACATAAAATAAAATACTTAAAACAAACAAACAAAAAACAAACAAATAAAAGCAGGTTCTTTAGCCAAGAGTGAGAGTAGCATGGATCAAAAGGGATAAACAAACTTTTTTTTTTAAGTTCCAAGAAAAGATTTGTTGAGGGCTGGCTTGATGGCTTAGCAGTTGAGGTGCTTGGCTGCAAAGCCTAGGGACCCAGGTTTGATTCCCCAAGACCCACGTAAGCCAGATGCACAAGGTGATGCAAGTCTGTATTTTGTTTGCAGTGGCTAGAGGCCCTGGCACTTCCATTCTCCCTCCCTTTCTCTATTTCTCTTCTCCTTTCTCTCTCTCAAGTAAATAAACAAACAAATAAAATTAAATTTAAAAAAGGTTTGCCAAACAAAATTGTGCTTGAAATTTTTAGTTGTTGATTCAGGAGAATTCTCCCTGAAAAGAAAGGCTTATGCCCAGGTTCACAGCACTGTTGGATTCCTTCCCAGGCCCTAAGTCCAGCTCCCTACACTGTGGGTCATGACCCTCTATGGGGGTCACATGACTGAATGTGAATCAGATTTGGCAATAACACAACATTTCTGAACACACAGCACCCCAAACTAATTAAAAGTCAAGTGTGTAACGAATCTCAGGTGTTTCTGACACACCCACTGGGGTTGCATTGCATGACTTCCCTGCAGCCTCACTTCACAAAACACACACTTCACACAGCGCATGCTGTCCTACCACATCAAGCAAGGAACAAAATACCCTAGCTCAGAGTGGAGACTCACGCACGTTAGGGATCACAGCGGCTTCATTGCACACATGCAGCCTCTGCTCTGACGGAAACATGGTGATTCAGTCATGGAAACCGAAGACTTGAAACATTGTCCTACATCACTCCTCAGTCTGTAAGCCCAAAGTACTGTAGCTTTGTGTTGCATTAGAATGTCTGATTTTAAAAAAAATTACTGTTTAGAGTTGCATTTTTAAAAATTATTAAATGAAATTTGGGTTGGGATTAGGACAGAATTTTCAACACATTTCTGAAACAGCCCTAACCATACTTCTGCCATTTTGAACTATGTATTGATGTGAGGTGGTGTTCTTAGCATCGCCAATCATAAAATCAAAATATTGATCATCACTGAAAAACTGTTGAAGATGCTCCATGGTCTACAGTGTCAAATGTTCAGCCAAGATTTAACTCTTTATTAAAAACAAGTAAGTACATTCTCTCACTGATATACAAACTTGCTCTCAGCTTTAATAAATGGGAAAATGACATGTTTGCTAAAGAATTGTTTTTTTAAAAAAGAACTTTTTTATGATCTACCATCAGTAAATGTTTGATTGGTATGCCTATTTTATATATTTATATAGGTGGGGGGTTACATAAAAATTTCTAAAGTGGGAAGGGGGTCACAAGAGGAAAAAGCTGAAGAAGCTCGCCTTGGACCCCCATGTTTTATATAGTGCATCCAGTGTGTACAGGGGTGGGTATTATAGGACATCAAGCTGGAAGGGGGACCACAAGAGGGGAAAAGAGGGTGATATGTGACATGGAAACATGGAAGCAGGAGCGAGGCTCCGAGGAAGGAGACCGGGACATGAAAATGGGGGAGGAGAATTAACAGAAACAAAAGATGCCTGACAGCTCCACGATGAAAACCATTTCTTTGTGTGCTAATTAAAAAATAAAAACAAATCAAACAGAGCAGAGAACTATGTTTAAAAGGACTTGTACTTTTGCCCTTTTCATAACTCACCACCAACTGGGAAGGAAGTTCCTGGAACCCTGGAGGCACTTTACTGTAGCCAGGGAGTTTTATAGCCTTCCCCTCCCCATCAGGGCTTCAGACTCTGACTGCCTACAGTTCCTTTCCCCTGACCTGGTCTCTCATCTGTTCACTGCAGTCAGTCAGCAGCACCATCAGCCCCGGAGCTCAAGGATCCCAGTAACTTGCTGCATGTGTGTCCCGTTGTCTTCCTAGAAGGACATTCATACTCCTTGGCTGGGAGTTCTCGTTCAATCCTGGTTTTTTCAGTAGATGCATGTTAGTAATACTGTGGATTCTTAGGAAAGACTTAGGTCTGCAAAGTAGATTTTCTCTCTTAGTAAGAACAAACGTAATAAGACCAACCACAAAGTCTGTCTTACCAAATGCCCACAGCCCCTCAACCTCCCCATTTCTCTCCCTCACTGTCCTCTGGGCCACGCCTCATTAACCGTGAGGCGGGTGACCTTGGGTGGCCTCCTGTAGGCAGTCCCTAGGAGAGAATGTTAGTGGCCCCTCTTTGGCCAGTTTTGCTCTCTACATGCCTACAACCACATTCACAAGGAGAGAGGGGTCCTCTAGGACATATTGTGCACTGTCCCTGGCTAACTTCTGTCATCTCAAAGGTCGCATCACAGAGCCCCTCACAGGAACAAGAATAACACGCCTTTTTCTGTGTGTGTGCCCAGTATGTGTGGGCAAGTTTCATCATGGTGGAGAAAGCCTGGCAGAGCGGACAATCCACTCACATCTTCATACATGGGCAGCATGTGGCAGCAACTAGTCTGAGCCAGTTCTAAACACCCAGTAGGCTAGACCAATGAACCTCAGGCACATGCCCAGTGACACACCTCCTCCAGCAAGGCTCTACCCCACAAAGGCTCTACCAGCCGGACACTAAGTAGGACACTTAATTCCAAACACCTGAGGCTGCAGAAGACATTTTAGATTCAAACCAGCACACTGTAGTACTTTCTGTGGTGGCCTGGACTGTGTGATAAAACTAGCAATAGGGCTGGAGAGATGGCTTAGCAGTTAAGGAGCTTGCCTGCAAAGCCAAAGGACCGAGGTTTGATTCCCCAGGACCCACGTCAGCCAGATGCACAAGGTGGTGCGTGTGTCTGAGTTCGTTTGCAGCAGCTGAAGGCTCTGGTGCACCTATTCTCATTCTCTTTCTCTCAAATAAATAAATTAATTAAATTAAATATTTAAAAACTAGCAATCAGTAACATATATGCCCTCATGGTATCTGCTTTGAAAAGCAAAGCCCTTTTAAGTAGACATCTGAGTTGAGCATCTCAAACCTAAATGTCAGCAGTAGAACTGCAGATGGGAGATTAAGAACCTTTCCCAGGATGGCAGCAGTGCCACCCAGGACCCATGCCCACATCTTTGACTCAGGATCCTCCCCTTCGGCTGTCATGGCATGTCACTTTCTGCCTGGGAGGCTGGAGCAGAGCCCTCCACATCTTCCACTGTGATCTGTCCCCATGTCTCCAATGTCCACTGCTTCAAGTCACTGTGATATAGACAGAGCTTTCAATTCAGTATGGGTTCTCATTTCCCAGTCTCCACGCAGCCTGCACTGTGTTTGAATGAAGGAGTCATGTCCCAGGAAGCCATTGCTGGGAATGGAACAGAGGAACACTAGCAGGAATTACTTCTGGCACAGGGGACCGTCATTGTGGACAAAGCCAGCTGGGTGCAGTGTGGAAGTGTGGAGTCCCTTCAGACGAATAGGTTACTGTTTATAGCACACAGCTGAGGGTGGCCTCAGCGCCAGCCTGGCTTCTCGTCACGTGGGTCAGGGGTGGTGGCAGCAGGGTTGCATATGGCAGGTTGCTGTGGGAATGGAACATTGGTGCTCCCTCCTGCCCGAGTCCCTTGCTGAGACAAACACACGGCCCTATTAAGCTCATGAGCCACCTCTGAGCGTGTGCAAGCAGAAGTCGGATGCTAGAGCTCTCAGTTCTGTAAGTCAGAACCATGGTGTGCTGTCTGGAAGGTGGTTTCTCTGACCTTATCATTTTATTTGGTCTCCAGGGCTTTGAACAGTACCCATGTGAGTGCGTGTGTGTGTGTGTGTGTGTGTGTGTGTAACACACTGAAGAACAAATGCCTTTTGTCTTCACAATAGTTTTTTTAAAGATAAAGAGAAAGAGAGAGAGAGAGAGAGAGAGAGAGAGAGAGAGAGAATGGGTGCTCAAGTGGCCTCTCAGCTGCTGTGAACGAACTCCAGACGCATGCGCCCCTTGTGGGCAAGTGTGGTATTGCACCCTTGTGTCACTTTGCGTCTGGCTAAACATGGGACCTGGAGAATCAAACCCATGATCTTAGGCTTGGCAGGCAAGCACCTTAACCTCCAAGCCATCTCTCCAGTCCCACAATGTTTTCTAAAGTAAGTTGAATACTCATGTTTGTGTTATAATAATAGCTTTACTCCTCTATTGCTCATAATACAGTTCCAACAGAAATGAAATTTGTCTGTTTGGCTACTGTTCATAGTGACGGTAAAGTTTTATGGTGTAAAGGTAAAAATTGGCAGGAATATAAAGCCGGGATCCATCGTCCTAACACTTCTACCTGTGCAACTGCACCTCACAGTACCACAAGAGGGGCTTGGAAATGACATCATTTACAAAGTCACATTCAGCAACTCCTGCTGTCATGTAAGGCCATATGGTCCCCAAGATCCAAAGAGGTCAACTGCTGGCAGGAAGAGGCGCTGAAGTCCTCAGTAAATGCAGTGAGTCCTGTGATCTCCAGGCTCAGCCCCTGTGTGCAAACAACTTCATGTTGAAGATGCTTTTTTAGAACTCAGAAAATTTTAGAAAGCAGAGATAACAACGTAATGGAGAATAGCACAAATAAATAAAGTGTAACCACTATGTACATAGCATGTGTGTTTCATGGGGCAACTTAGAGATGATGAATAAGTGCTTTGCTGGGCTGGGAAGATGGTTGAGTCTTAAAGTCATTTGTTTGAATGTCTGCTGGCCTGGGTCCGGTTCCCCAGGACTCATGTAACCCCGTATGCACAAAGTAGCATGTGTCTGGAGTTTGTTTGCAGTAGCAAGAGGCCCTGGCATACCCATTCTTTCTCTATCACCCTGCTCATAAATAAATAAAAAAAACAAATTTTGAAACAAAAAATTAAAGAGTAGGCTGGGGGTGGTGGGGCACGCCTTTAATCCTAGTACTGGGGGAAGCAGAGGTAGGAGGATCACTGTGAGTTCAAGGCCAGCTGACACTATATAGTGAATTCCAGATTAGCCTGGGCTAAAGTGAGACCCTACCTCAAAAAAAAAAAAAAAAAAAAACAAAAACAAAAACAAAAACCTTAGGGAGGAAGCTTGAAGATACTATCTTATACAGGGATGTGAACAGCAGAATTTTGGTACAAGGGGCTCCTGGGTCTTGGAACTATCCCCAAGGACACTGAGGTACAACTGTGATGTGGTTCCCACAGGGCAGTGTGCTGGCTTCCGCCCCAAACTGACCTATATAAGCAGGTGTTTGGCAGCAACATAGAGAGATTAAGAACATAACGCTGTGTTCAGAGTGGCAAGAGCCATTAAGAGCAGGTCCCTGACAGGACGGGTAGTTCCACGCCCCTTTCCTCTGCATCTTGGCTTGAAGCATCAGCACTCTGTGGGGCGCGGACTGTGGCTGTCCCCCTACGGACTGTCTTGTGCCTCATTCGTGGATTTCAAATCAGAGGGGGTCTTCTTAGAGGGGGTCTGAGTCGTGCCAGGCACAAAGCTAGTACTTTTCAGTTATCCACAGGCCAGTTTTATTCAGTTTTTCCAAGCTGCTGAGAGACAATGTGGGAGGCAGTGAGGGAGGCAGATTTCATGGGGAGTGATTTCATGTTCTCGTCTTTGAGGTAGAGGTGTGGAATTCAGAGGTTGGGTTTCCTCTGTGGTAGACACCCAAGCTGAGGAGTGAGTGAAATATGTCTGTTTCTCAAGGAATCCCAAGCTGTGTGGACTGACTAACCCCTCCCCGGTCTCTGCCTCCTCCTCCCCAGACATTCCAACTCCATCTCAGTTCATTCTCGCAGGCAGCCTGCTAATCTCTCCTAAAGTGTTGATAATTTAAGGTGTGACCACTTCCCAGGAGGATTGCATTTCAAAAGAGGCCTCCAAAACAGAAAATGCTTCCATTAAAGGACTGAGAGGAAAGGGGAGGTTGTGATTTGTAAAGGACTTGTGCACTGAGGTCTGGGCCATTTCTCCAGTTTCTGGTGAGGGAGCCCTGAACCTGTGCCCGATGGGATGTCACACAGCAGAATTGACAACCCTGACTGGCCAGCTCCGTTTTCTTCCTATCACGCAGCACATCACAATAATTCTGGCCTAAAATTTGGTTTATCCACCTGTGTCCTAGCTGTTGACTGTGGCGCTATGCGGGTGACTCATTTCACCCTTACAGAGCAAAAACATGGACCCGCCTGGACAGTTTCATAGTGTGGGGATAACAAACGTGCATCCCAGGGTCCCACACTCGCTGGAAGCAGGTGAACACTCTCAGAAACACAAAGATGTAACTTATGCTTTCAGCTTAAAATATAACCACTGAAGGCTGGAGAGGTGGCTCAGTGGTTAAAGCACTTGCCTGCGAAGCCTAACGATCTGGGTTCGACTCCCTAGGACCCACATGAACCCAGATATTCACAGAGTGGCTCATAGGTCTGGAGCTGATTTGCAGTGGCTAGATACCCTTTTCTCTATCCCTCCATTTTCTCTATCCCCCCACTCTGCTTGCAAATAAATAAATCGAAATTAAATATATCTATGTACTGCGCTGGCTGTTTATGTTCTCGGTTATTTGGGCTCACTTCAAGGTGATACAACCCATGAACCAGGCTTCCCTCACCATGGTTTGACGCTATTCAGTCTGTGAGATAAACAAATACATGGCATGTCACTACAGATGTAAATATGTAGACTATGTTAATATTTTCAAGTTATTATCATGAGAATTATAGTAATTTCTGGTTTTACATGTTAAAAAAACAAACAAATCTTTTCTGACGTTCTTTCTGTGACCAGCCAACACTGCACATGGGATATGCATCGAGGACTGTGCATGTCGAAGCTCAGGTCTCTTCTCACGTCTTCCTGGGACCCTTCTGTGCTCGCCTTGTAAAGCCAAATTTAGGCTCCTTTGGGTCTCAGGATGACAGCTGCCTGCTTTGGATTTGGGTTGGCCAGGGACTGTAGCTGGTACTGTGACACTAATATTCTTTTATTTATTTTATTTTAGTTGGTGTTGTTTGTTTATTTTGTTTTCTTGAGATAGGTTCTTGCTCTGGCCCAGTCTGGCCTGGAATTCACCATCTTTGTAGTCTCAGGCTGGCCTAGAACTCATAGCGATCTTCCTACATCTGCCTCCCAAGTGCTGGGATTAAAGGACTTCGCCACCATGCCTGGATTTTCTTCTTCTTTAAAACAATTATTTCTTTATTTATTTGCACATATGCATGCGTGTGAGCTAGGGCCAGGGCCTCTGGCTGCTCCAAACGAACACCAGACAATTGCATCACTGTGCATTTCTTTTTGCTTCTGGCTTACTCAGGCTGCTTGGGAATTAAACCTTGGCTGGCAGGCTTTGCAAGAAAGCACCTTTAACTGCTGAGCCATCTTCCTAACCTGACAATATTCTTCTGAAGGGGCTTTGTCCGTGTGTGTGTGTGTGTGTGTGTGTGTGTGTGTGTGTGTGTGTAAGAGAGACAGAGAGAGAGAGAGAAGAGAGAGAGTTAGTAATAGGATGGGGTTGTTTCCGTCTTCTAATTAGTGATAGAGCCTGTGGCTCCCTGGGATAGTACCGTCTGCACCCACCCATGGCTCCAGAAAATTCAACCCTATTTTGACTTTGACTTTTTTTTTTAAACTTAATAACTTCACCTGTATATATACAAGGTGTCAGACGTCTATATGTACACAGAGGTAGTTCCCTGGAAGTTACTCCTCCTGTTGGCTATCTTTGTGGGGCTAAAACATCTGGTTTATATTTAACAATCAGTGAGTAAGAATAGGGTGGTGGTCATAGCTGCACAGTGGACCTGGGTCTGGTCATTCTGAGGTGACCTGAGGCAAGTCATTAACTCAGCTACTTTGGCTATGCTTTTTCCCTCCTTAACCCCAGCTGTACTCAGTTTCAGGTTGCTGGGATGAGTGTTCAAACCAGACATAGCTTGTAGGAGAAAGGATTTATTTCAAGCTTACAGATCCAAGGGGAAGTTCCATAATGGTGGAAGAGACTGGTCCCCTTTCACAGATCCAGGCAGAAACCACCACCAGCCAGCACACACCAAAAGCAACAACCAGCAGGGGCCCAGGCAGGACTCAAAAACCTCTCTGTGTACATTTGAGCTAGAACTCAGCTCTGCCCTCACAGACGCCTCTTCCAGCCAGGCAGCTGGAAATCCATTTTAATAAAACACCTGGGCTGGAGCGATGCCTTCACTGTTAAGTTAGTTGCCTGCAAAGCCCAAGGACCCCAGTTTGACTCCCCAGTACCCATGTAAGCCAGATGCACAAGGAAGTGCATGCATCTGGAGTTCGTTTGCAGTGGCCCTGGCATGCCCATTTTCTCTCTCTCCTTCTCTTAAATAAATAAATGAATGAATGAATAAATAAATTAATTAATAATTTTTGTAAATAAAAAAATAAAATTAAAGAAAAGCCTGAGTCTATTGGGGACATCATTTGAACTCCCAGAAGCCCCCACCTCTTTTAAGGCTGGCTTCCACTCTAGCCCAGGCTAATCTAGAACTCGCTCTGTAGCTCAGGTTGGCCTTGAGTGCACAGTGACTTCAGCCTCCTGAGTACCGGGATTATAGGTGTGAGCCACCACATCTGATTCTACTTCCCCACCTTTTGAGACAGGTCTCTTTGTACAGCCCAGGATGGTCTCCAATTTGAGATCCTCCTGCCTCAGCCTTTCTAGAGCTGGGATTACAGACTTGCACCCTCACACATGACCTTCTCATGATGATGATGATGATTATGATTGATTATTTTGCTGTTGTTTATCTAGGTAGGGTCTCACTCTAGCTCAGGCTGACCTGGAATTCACTATGTAGTCTCAAGGTGGCCTGGAACTCACAATGATCCTCCTGCTTCTGCCTCCTGACTGCTGGGTTGAAAGGCGTGCATGCCACCATGCCCAGCTTAGTTTGTAGTCCAGGCTGGCCTTGAACACACTAAGTAGTGAAGGATAACCTTGAATTGTTTTTTTTAAAGGTGTGCACTGCCACTCCCGGCTTGGGTTTTTTTTTTTTTAACTTTCTTTCTTTCTTTCTTTCTTTCTTTCTTTCTTTCTTTCTTTCTTTCTTTCTTTCAAGAGCAACAGACAGAGAGAGAAAGAGGCAGAGAGAGAGAGAGAGAGAGAGAGAGAGAATGGGCACATCAGGGCCTCCAGCTACTGCAAACGAACTCCAGATGCATGCGCCACCTTGTGCATCTGGCTTATATGGGTCCTGGGGAATCAAACTGGTGTCCTTAAGCTTCATAGGCAAGCATTTAACCTCTAAGCCATCTCTCCAGCTCCCTTTTCATGATTATTTATTAAACACATATTGAGCAGTGACTTCCCACCAGGGCTCTGGAGAACACAGAGCCAGTGTGCACCCTCTTTCTCAGTCACAGGGCCTCAGCCTTGAGGGGGCAGGGGAGACAAGATATTCTAACGGCCAGGCAGCGCTGCAGGCAGTGTGTTTGTAATGTGGTATTCCTTTTCTATACCTAAGTATCCACTAGTCTTTACTACTTACAGTACAGAACCTGCAGCCTAATGTGTGTGAATCACCCAAACCCATCAGCTTGTCCGCCTCTCGCTCCTGCTTCTCTCCAGGGACAATGTTTGTGGATAGAAAGAAGGTGTGTGCAGGAAGTTGGCCTCAGCCTCCTCTTATGGTGCCTAACACGAGCTGATTAGAATGTCCTGCAAGGCAGTTTTCCTTCAGTGGGTGGGAAAGTATCACAAGGTTTTGATCCGTCATAGCACCCGGATGTGAGGACCCAGAAGGTCTTGAATCAAGCTAGCCATGCTAAGGCACGTGTCTAATCTTAGCACTCTACCAGGAGGAAGAGGCAGGAGGATGGCAAATTTGAGGCCAGCTTGAGCTATCTAAACACACACACACACACACACACACACACACACACACACACACACGCCCTGAATTAAATTAATAGCTACATTCCATTTTCAAGTCTTTTTTTTTTTTTTTTTTCAAGGTAGGGTCTCACTCTAGCTCAGGCTGACCTGGAGTTCGCTATGTAGTCTCAGGGTGGCCTTGAGCTCACAGCAACCCTCCTACCTCTGCCTCCCGAGTGCTGGGATTAAAGGCATGTGCCACCACGCCTGGCTCCCATTTTCAATTCTTGAAACGGGTTTCCAGGTCTTTCTAAAGGTTTAGACATTTGGAAATAAGTAGATGTTGTCAGTATGTAGGTACAATCTGTTTTATGATGCTTTACAATCTCATTTGAAAATTTTCAAAAATGAAAGTGTATTTTCTCTTACTAACTCTCCTTCAACTAGATAAACTTAGGTTTGGTTGATGCCAGTGCCCACGGACCTATTTACCCTCCTGCCCCGTCCCCATTTAAAAAATCATCTCTTTAAGACTTCAGGTCCTCGAATGGTAGGATCCTTGTTTGAAGCCCATGATGGGCATCTGAGGCAATGCAGGGGACCCTGGTTTCTTGATCTTTGTTGTTGACAGTGAGGTGGGCGGTTTCCAGTCTGGCTTATTCAGTCCCACACTGAGAGATAAACTAGCTTTAACACCATCCCTGCAATGCTGCACAGAGAAGAATAAACAAGACAGGGCTTTTCTCTGCGAGCTAAACCATTAACCAGGTCATGTCGAATGTTGAATCTGAATCCAGTATCCAGCCAGGATCAGGCTGAAAGCTAATGCAGCAGTTGAGAAAAGCCTAGGACTCGGAGACCTGCTGTGACTGTTGCACACTCCCAGTGGAGGGGAGGAAAGGCAAGGGTCCTCCCAGGCTGCCAGAAGCCAAACTGTGCCAGGCCCCAGACACAAGGCCAACCTCTCTGGCTTTGTTTCTTCATCTGTGAAATGGGGTGTGTAGCCTGCTGTGTTTTCCTGTAGGCGAGGCTCTGCTATGAATGGCTGGCTCACGGCCAGCAGTGTGCATTTGCTGTTATTTTTATACCAGTGGATTTGATAACAAGCTAATTGCTAAGAGTCAGCTTCCTGTGAAATCTCACTTGTCTCATTTTGCCCTTGATTCAGTTCATTCATTTAACATAGATAAAATACACATTTGAAATCACTGCCTCTTCCTCAGGTGTTCATGAATATTCATTGAGCAGCTACTACTTAAGGATGGGGCTGGTTTCTGCTCACTTTCTATACCACCTGGAAGACAGTGCTCCCTGCTTGTGTGTGTGTGTGTGTGTGTGTGTTTTCTTGCACCTCACTGAGCCCCCTCCCCCCAAAGAAGGGGATGATGGGAACTGGGTACCAACTAGGGGCAGCCCTGCACTACAGCAGGCTGAGTGGGTTTCATGGGCTGTAAACGTTCCCCTGGGCTGCCCTCCTGCTTAAGAAGATAATGTCCTGCCCTTGGCCTTCACCTGGGAAGGGTGCTGCAGGTCCCATCATTGCTCCTGTGCTTTTTAGTTGTGCTTCATGACAACCTCTTTCTACGACCCATGCAGCATTTTCCCAGGCATTCTGAAATGAACCTTGCCTTTGTGCCCAAAGCAGGTTCCCCCTGCCTGCAATAACTCCCCCCCCTTCTGTCATCGCCACAGCCTGATTTTCTCCAGAACCACGCTTTCCACACACATCCCAAGAGGTCTTGGCTTCACTCTGAAACTGCTTCCTCCTCTCTCAAGTCCCTCTTGAGGATTTCCACACCAGCAGCTGAGCGACTCCCGCCTCCCTGAGCATTCTCCTGTGACAAGATGCGTGTCGCTTTGCATCAGATTGCATCAGGTGATGTAAGAAGGCTGGAAAAAAACAAAGTGTTATCCCCAGGGAGAGGGCCTCAGCTCAACAAAGAGACATGGGGAGGCCCCGGCTTGGGTTTCCACCAGGGACAGTCTCCCCTGGCTTCAGAAAAATCTTTCTGCTGTCCCACCTTCCATATTGTTGGTAGTGGTTGTTTATTTCATGGTCATTAACTTGGGGAGCTGGTGTAGTTCAGTGGTAGAGCACTCGCCTAGCGTGCATAAGGCTCCAGGCTCAATCATGAACAATGGAAAGAAGGAAGGAAAGAAGGAAGGAAGGAGAAGGGAAGGAAGAGAAGGGAAGGGAAGGAAAGGAAAGAGAAAGGGAAGAGAAAGGAAGGGAAGGGAAGGAAAGAGAAAGGAAGGGAAGGGAAGGAAAGAGAAAGGGAAGAGAAAGGAAGGGAAGGGAAGGGAAGAGAAAGGGAAGGGAAGGGAAACGAAAGGAAGGAAAAGAAGGGTGACCGGGAGTTTGGATTTAGCTCAGCTGTTCTGGCGCTTGCCTAGCATTCAGGAAGCCTTGGGTTCAATCGCCACTGCTACATAAACTAGGTGTAGTAGAACACGTGTAATCCCAGCACTCAGGAAGTACAGGCAGGAGGATCAGAAGGTCAAGATCATCTTCAACTACATAGTAAATTCAAAGCCATCCTGGGTATATGAGAGCCTGTCTCAAAACAAAGAACCAGATTGGCTCTCAGTTCTTCCTTGCTTTCTGAGGCTCCGGGCACTGCTTGTTTAATGGCGTTTGGTGTTCAGAACATGAACTGATTTTCATGATCCAAGGAAAGGTGATGAAAATATCACCAAGAATGTGGGGCACCTTGTGGAAAACTTCTCCTCCAACTGACACCCTGTCAATGACCATCCTTCTTCCTGAAACCTTGCTTATCATTAAGGTAGAAGCAGATGTCTTCAAATACACACTTACATGTAAATATACATATGGACATTGTTGTGTTTAAAATAGAGGTTATAGTATAATTTTATTTTATTTGGTTTCATCATGATTTTTTAGACTCGCTGTGTCCATGAGCTGTAGGTTCAGTGAGAGACCCTGTCTCCAGAAATAAAGACAAGAACCAGGCTTGGTGGTGCACGCCTTTAATCCCAGCACTCGGGAGGCAGAGGTAGGAGGATCGCCGTGAGTTTGAGGCCACCCTGAGACTACAGAGTGAATTCCAGGTCAGCCTGGGCTAGAGGGACACCCTGCCTCAAAAAAAAAAAAAAAAAAAAAAAAAAAAAAAGAGAGAGAGAAGAGCAATTGAGGAATTCACCCAGCATTGACCTCTGGCCTCCACCTGCACACACACGTGTACCCACATATATATGAACATGTATGCAGCCTCACACCACACCCATATGCAAGAAAAAAATAAGATAAAAATTAAAAAATAATCTAAACTTGTTGAAAAGCAAAAAAAGAAATAAATAAAAATAAAAAGTATAGCAAACATCTACCTCTTTGCTCGAGCCTCCATGCGTCCTCCTAAATACTTTCAGGTCCCTGTCCGTCCCTCTGTCTGTGTCCGTCTGTGTATACAGCTAACTTCAGGGGACGAGGTTTTATGATTTGTTTTGCTACTTGTTTTTTCATGTTGTGGGTTTCCCTCTGTCAGCACACGTATTATAATTATTCATGCTTCATTCTCTTTAAACAGGATGAGGGGATGCGCCCAGGCCACCAAACCTGCTGCTGCTCACAGCAGAGTGATGCGCGGCCCAGGGCTTCCGGATCCACTTCAAAACCTCTGTGCTGTCCTTCTTTCTTCCAGCGCCTGGTTCCTGCGTCTCCATCTTCGATTGTCCACTTCTTTTTGTTCCGCAAGGTTTTGGTCCCCCTTGGATCTCCCCTGTTCTGCAATGTTGTCAGGAAGTATCGAAGTGGGAACACATTTCCCACCCCACTGCTCCTCTGGGAACTGCCATCCCGTGTCCATCATCTCTGACTCCCTCCCTGCTTCCATTCTTCCCTCTTCTATAAAGAACACTTTTTATACATACACATAATGCACCCTGACCATAAGCCCCTCCCATTACTTTCGTTTGCCCTTCCTTCCCAATCCCGTTCACGGAATCTCTTCTATTTGGATGTAATTTTTTTGTTTAAGCTTTGACCTCCTCCACCGTCTATGATGACATGTGGACGGGTCCAATATTCCGTAGGTAGCAACAGTGGCTGCGAGTCAAGAATGCAACTGCCTCATCGTGCCAGGAAGACCGCGCCAAAGCCCACTCCCTATCCTTTGGCTCTTACATTCTTCCTGCCACCTCTTCTGCAATGGTCTCTGATCCTTGGAGGCCTTCCTCCTCCTCCTCCCCTCCTTCTCCTCTTCCCCCTTCCTTCCTTCCTTCCCTCTGTCTCTTCTCCCACTTATGTTCTCTCTCTTAAATATTTCTGTGTGCTGTGTGGTCCTCCTGGATAAACTTTGCAAGACTTTTAATTTTTTTTTACTTATTTCTTTGCCTGTTTTGTTTGGCATGGACACCTGTCGCATCTCTGCATCTCTACCCCCTACCCGTCTGGAACCCTTGGAGGAGACCCCTTACCTTAACACCCTGCATCCATTGAAGCTTTCTTTTGCCAGTCGTTTTATTTTTATTTGTTTATTTGGAAGAGAGAGATAAGGAGAGAGAGAGAGAGAGAGAGAGAGAGAGAATGGGTGCTCCAGGCCCTCCAGCCATTGCGAATGAACTCCAGATGCATGCGCCTCCTTGTGCATCTTTGCCCGTCAGTTTTTAATCATCAGCATGCTCTTTTCTCCTCTTCCCTTCTCCTCCCCCTTCTACCACAGCTACTTCTAACTTTATGGGTGCAATTTCCTCTAATCTCTCTGGATCAAATCCGATGTTTGATGATGACTATCTGTTTCCTGTCAAGTGAGTTATTTTATTTGCTCCTCGAGGTCATTCTCTGGTTGGTGTGTTCCTTCGGCCTGGGGTGGCCCTTGGTTCAGTTTTTATGAATGGGAGGCCAGGCTGGTTTACACAGGGCTAATGTGGGTTTCCTCTGCAGTTAGACACATCTGTTTCCTGCGCAGTCTCTCCCTTGAATGGTAAGCACCACCCCTTAGATATAGGGGAGGCACCAGGAAAGGCAGCCCAGGCCGCCTCCCCACACCCTCTTGGGACAGCTGCCAAGCCGGGGAGGGTTTTCTGAGAAGAACCACGGTCCTGAGGCTTCCTGGCTTTCTTGGTTCAGACTGCTTCCTGTATCAAGAAAGGTTCACAGCACCCCAGGCCAGGAGACCGTCCATACGTCCTGTGCATTAGGCAGTGAGGGGCAAAGACCTAAGCCACTGAGCACCTACCAGCTTAGTAGCTGCTGGAAGGAAGAACTGATCCATGTAATCAGAGAGACAGGCACTGCTTCTCTCCCACCTTTAATTCAGCTCTACTTTCACAAGGGCTCCAGCCAGGTTTGGCTGGTAATGTCCCCTAGGCTCAGGTGTTAAACTGCACCAGCTGCCAGCTGTTGGGCTTTGGGGAAGTTTGGATGAGGAGGGCTCCGCCTCTCTGGCTGGATTCCTGCACTGATGAAGCCAGAGCTTACTGGATTGGCATTGGGAGGTAGGTCCAGGTTGGAGAAACGTGTCTCTGGGGATATGTACCTTGCCCTGTTCCTCTCTACTCCCCAGCCACCACATGGTGAGCATTTCTGACCAGGGTGGCCTCAAACTCACGCGATCCTCCTACCTCTGCCTCCCAAATTCTGGGATTAAAGGCATGTGCCACCACGCCCAGCAAGAGCCTCTGTCTTAACTCACCAGGAAGAATGGAACTGGGGACCTTGGACTAGCACCTCTGAAACTGTGGGCAGACAGCTCTCAGTGTACAAAAATCCTAACTTCCCCTGGTCTCTTCAGTTTCATATGTTTGGCTTCCTCATTCTCCTATGTTTACTTATTTATTTCTTTATTTTTGAGGTAAGATATCACTCTGGCCCAGGCTGACTTGTGATTCACTACGCAGTCTCAGGCTGGGCTTGAACTCACAGCGATCCTCCTACTTCCGCCCCGAGTGCTGGGATTAAAGGTGTGAGCCAGCCACCACGCCTGGCCAGCTCTTCTCAGAGTCTGTGCTTGATCTCATTCCAGATCCCAAACGACTTTTCTCCTCACTGACTCGATAGGCAGGTCACCAAAGGTAGCTTCGACTAACACATGTTAGTGTTATCAGCTCAGACGTCTTTCTGGAACTTCATTTACTCAGCTCCCTACAGATGTGTTCGCTTAATGTCCTGCAAGCTGCTCTGACTCCACATGGACAGGAGTGAATTGATGACCCCTCCTCTCTAATTGATCTCCGTTGTAGTAGAATACCAATTGATTTCCATCCCCCCCAAGGAACTGCCTCTAATCCATCTTCCCTTTGCAGCAGAACGATCCCAGGAAACCCCAAATCTAATCAAGTTTCTTGCCTGATTAAAACCTCTAGTTTCCCTCTTGCATCAGAGTGCGTTTGAAGGCCCTTGGCACGCTTCCTAGGCCTCTTGTCATCTTGTCTCTGTCCTCTACACAGAGCCCTTCAACCATATAGCAAGGTTGACTCTTTCCTTATTTATTTATTTAGGTTGGAATTTTGAAGTAGGGTCTCACTCTAGCCCAGGCTGACCTAGAATTCACACTGTAGTGTCAGGCTGGCCTTGAACTCACAGCGATCCTCCTACCTCTGCCTCCTGAGTGCTGGGATTAAAGGCGTATGCCACTATGCTGGGTGACTTTTTTCATTTAAACAAGCAGTTCCATCTATTTAGACACATGTTATAGTTTGGTGTAACCGCTACCACAATTAGGATACAAAACAGTTTCATCGCCCCAAACTCCCTTGGGACATCGCTTTTGTGTCACACCCTCCGCACACCCTTGTTCTTGGTGTCCACAATCTTAGCCATCCACTGCAGACAAGCCTTCCAATGATGACATTGTATAGTATTGAAGCTTTGGAGACTGACTGACTTGGATTTTTTTCACTCACCATAGAACCTTTAGATGCACCCAAGCTCAGGTATGAATTAGTTCCATTTTTATGACTGAGTTATACTCCATGGCACCAAAGCCCCCGAGCTTCTTCATTTTTTTAAATTTTTGGTTGTTGTTGTTGTTGAGAGACACTTTAATATATATTTTATTTATTTATTTGAGAGAGAGAAAGAGAGAGAGAGAGAAAACGGGGGCACCAGGGCCCCCAGCCACTACAAACGAACTCCAGATGCATGCACCCCCTTGTGCATCTGACTTACGTGGGTCCTGGGTAATCAAGCCTTGAACTGGGGTCCTTAGGCTTCACAGGCCAGCCATCTCTCCAGCCCAAGAGACACTTTGTTTGTCAAGGTTGGGGCAGTTATGACAAGAGTTACCACCCACATTCTAGCCCAGATTCACCCTCCTGTGAAGACGTTGTTTCTACTTTTTTAGGGTAAATACTCAGGTGTGGGGAGAGGGTGTTTCGTTTTATAAAGATCTGGTAGGGCTGGTGAGATAGCTTAGTCAGTCAGTGCTTGGTGTGCAGGCACAAGAAGCATGAGGACCTGAGTTCAATCCCCACATCTACGTTTAAAAACAAGCACACACACGCTGGCTGTATTTGTAATCCTAGAGCTGAGGAGGTCATATCAGATGAATGGATCCCTGGGGCTCGCTCGCCAACTAGTCTAGCTGAATCAGTGAGCTATGGGTTCAGCAAGAGACCCAGTATCAAAAACAGGTTTAAAAAAAGGGGGCTGGAAAGATGGCTTACAGTCAAGGAACTTGCTTGAGAAGCCTAAGGACCCAGGTTCAATTCCCCAGCACCCACATAAGCCATATGCACAAGGTAGTGCATACGTTTGGTGTTCATTTACAGTGGCTGGAGGCCCTTGTGTGCCCATTCTCTCTCTCTGCTTTTTCCTCTTTCTCAAGTAAGTAATAATAAAAAAAATAAATAAATAAAAATAAAATAAAAAAAAAAACTAGAAAAAGGCTAAAAACCGTAGACATCACTTGAAGAATGATATCCAAAATTGTCCTCTGGCCTCCACATGAACACGGATGTACATACATACACATACACCTACACCCGCATAAACATGAGTACACGTGTGAATACATACATGCACACATGTGCGCATGCACACACACACAAACTTGTCAAGTTGTGATCCAGAGTGTATACTTTTTATTTATTTACATTTTTTAGGGTTAGGATTGATGTATAGCCATCTGCATGCTGTCACTCCACAAGCTACAAACCACCAAAGGACAGGAGCCACATGTAAGCTCATTTCATGGCCGGCTTATATTGGTTTTATTTATTTGTCTATTGATTTTATTTTCCTGTGCTGGTGCTCAAGCCTAGGGCCTTGCACATGCCAGGCAAGCTCTGAACCCCTGAGCGACATCCCTGCCGTATTTTGGATTTTTTATTGACAACTTCTATACTTACAGACAATAAACCATGATATTTCCTTCCCCTCTCCTCTTTCCCCTTCACAACTCCACTCTCCATCATATCCTTCCCTCTCTCCATTAGTCTCTCTTTTAATTTGATGTCATCATCTTTTTCTCATATTAGGGGGGTCTTGTGAAGGTATTGCTAGACAATGCAAAGTCATGGATATTGAGGCCAATCTCCGTCTGGACAGTTGTATTTTAAGGAGTCGTACCCTTCCTTTGGCTCTTACATTCTTTCCACCACCAATTCCGCAATGGACCCTGAGCCTTGGAGGGTGTGATAGAGATGTTTCAGTGCTGGACACTCCTCTGTCCCTTCTTCTCAGCACTATGTTGCCTTTTGGTCATCCCAGTGGTCACTGACATCTGAAAAGAGAAGCTTCTCTAACCAGAAGTGAGAGTAGCATTAATATATGGATATGAACATTAAGTGTTGTGCTTTCAGGGCAGCTTGGTGGGAATAATATATACATTTAGCCAGACAAGAGCAGACTTTATACCCCTAAGGCTCATGACCTCCCCTGTCATAGGCTTTTGATTAGGTTTTCAGTACCAGACATGTATTCCCTCCTGTAGAGCCTGCCTTCAGTCCAATTAGGGAGCAGTTGGTTTCCCCCGGAGCAGACATGCCACTATTGCACCCATTAGGTCATTTGGCCTGTCTGTGCAAACTTGAGGTTTCCAGTGTTCACTGTGTCCACTGCTGATGGCTTCTGTCTCCCATATGGCTGCATGCAGTGCAATTTTTTCCAACTTTCAGTTGGCTGGTCTACAGGGAGAATGTTTTCTGCTCAGCACCATCTTGATTTCTTAGTGATCTTGCCGCTCAGGCAAGTGAAGTCTTCAGCAATAAGGTTTTACCATCTGTTTCTCAAGGGAAACCAAGGGCTTTGGCAATAGCCTGTAATGTTTTGGAGGCAACAACTCACTGGAACATATCCCATCTCAGGCACTGAAAATTTTCTAGTAACAATCTATGGCTTCTGGATGTTCCATTTTCACAAAAGTAGGTTTTCATATGTCTTATTCAGAATATCTTAAATTTTGACTGACACTCCCCCTGCCCTTCTTTTTTTAAATTTTAAAAAAATTATTTATTTATTTATTTATTAGAGACAGAGAGAGGGAAAGAGAGAGAGGGAGAGTGAGAATGGGTGCGCCAGGCCCTCCAGCCACTGCAAATGAACTCCAGACGCGTGCACTCCCTTGTGCATCTGGCTTAAATGGGACCTGGAGAGTCGAACCGGGGTCCTTAGGCTTTGCAGGCAAAAGCCTTAACCACTAAACCATCCCCCCCCGCCCTTCTTATACACAGTCTCTTCCCCTGGCCTCACTTAGGCCTTTCCCCTCCCTGTAATCTGTTTTCTACTTACATATTTTGGACTTTTGAAGCTGGGTCTCACTCTAGACAGGCTGACTTGACACTCACGCTGTAGCCCACACTGGCCTTGAACTTATGGTGATCACCTTTACTGAGCCTCCACAGGGCTGGGATCGAAGATATGCGCCACAACACTTGGCTCCTGATCAAAGCTTTAAGGCCAGGCTGTGCCATTTCTACCTCTGAGTCTTTGTGTAGATGTGACTTTGCCTAGACAGCGATCTTTACTCCATGGTAATCAACTGAAAGCATCTAGATGTGAATTTGACAACAGTGTAGAGCAGGGTGCCGACTTCACAAACATCTTTAGAATTAAATGTGTCATGATAAAATATGAGTGTACACATAGGGCTCTGAAGTTTCTTTGTTGTTATGGTAAACAAACAAAATCAACTGTGGTGCAGGGTTCCCTCAAAGTAAGAGGTCAGCGGTCTTTCTAAGCCTGACCTCATCGTGTGTTTGCTGTAATGCAGGAATGGGGATGGAAAAGACGCCCCCTCTGGTTACGAAAGCCAACACGTCGGTAAGCGAACAATGTGGAGAGCGCTCCTATGTTCTAGGGGAGAGTGGTTCTCCAAGGCGGGGTGGGGGGCTGGAGCAGGGGTGGCCAGCCCTTGGGCCACACTGCTCAGCTCTGCATTAGTAGCTTGGGGATAGCTGGGCAACATGGCCACAAGCAGGCATGGGAGTCTTGTCACATATCTGGGGGGAAACAGGCACAGGCCAGCTTGGTTTCCAGGCCACAGGATCCACCCTCTGATTTAGATTCAGAATAGCTGGTGTGGTGGCACACACCTTTAATCCCAGTACTCAGGAGGCAGAGATAGGAGGATTGCTGTGAGTTCGAGGTCACCCTGAGACTAAACAGTGAATTCCAGGTCAGCCTGAGCTAGAGTGAGACCCTACCTAGAAAAAACCAAAATAATAATAATAATAATAATCATGGAATAAGTATTTAGTGTGATGAGGATCAAGCACTTAGTTTTTCTGTGTCTTTATTTTTTTCTAGATGGAAAATTGATTTTTTTTTCAGGGTATGTGGGCACATATGTGCCATGGTGCACATGTGAAGGTCAGAGGACAAGTTTGTGGTGTCAGACCTTGCCTTCCACCGCGTTTGAGGCAAAGTCCTGGTCATTTCTCTGTTCCCCAAGCTAGCTGGCCCAGAAGCTTCGGGGGCAGTTCCTGTCTGTGCCCTCCATCTCACTGAAAGCCAATGGAGTCTGCAGAAACCCAACACAACCTCCATGTTTCTTTGTTTTCTAAAGCGGGTTCTGGAGACCTGAACACATACCCGATCCACTGAGCCATCACCCGCAAACGTGAGAGTGAGCATACCTTCACGAAACCAAGGAAACCGAAATTTCCACGCTGATCTTAGTCCTCATGCTTCGAGCCTTCTCTACCTGGTCCTCCTCTGAGGTGGTGTGACATGACACTGAGTGTGACACTGAGGTGGGCAGTGGGGTGTGCGTACAAGGAGGTGTGAGCCCCCTCTCTGTCCTCTCCACAGGCTCTCACAGAGCTGCCAAGTCAGGATGTGTCTAGCTGGGGCCTTGACCCTGCAGGTCACTAAATCAGTTCAAAAGGTCCTGACCTCATTTAAAAGGAGAAACCTCGCTGTCCACATTAGGCAAGGATGACAAATAACAAGGGCGTCACTTGGAGCACACATGTGTGCCCGTGGATGCCCATCTTTTATTATGAAGTTCTGCAGGTGGAAGAAGAAGCCATCCTAGAAACTTGGAATTTGGGAAAGAATCCACTTATTACTTTTGTTCTAAGTTTTTTTCCTGAAATTTATGATTTTTTTGTGTTTATTTATTTTGGAGAGAAGGGGAGATAGGGAGAGAGAGATAGAGAGAGGGAGAGAATGGGTGCTCCAGGGCCTCCAGCCACTGCAAACAAACTCCAGAAACATGTGCCACCTTGTGCATCTGGCTCACATGGGTATTTGGAAATTGAACCTGGATCCTTAGGCTTTGGAGGCAAGTGCCTTAACCATCTCTCCAGCCCTTGTTCTCACTTTTATGTAGGTGGGATGATTATGAAAAAAATATGGGCTGCAAAATATCCAAAAAGGTAGGTGTTGTGGTGCATGGCTATAATCCCAGTGCTCAGAAGGCTGAGGAAGGAGCTTCACCCTGAGTTTGAGGCCAGCCTGGGCTATAGAGGGACTTTCAGGCCAGCCTGGGCTATAGAGGGATTTTTAGGTCAGCCTGGGCTATGGAGGGACTTTCAGGTGAGCCTGGGCTATGGAGGGACTTTCAGGCCAGCCTGGGCTATAGAGGGACTTTCAGGCCAGCCTGGGCTATGGAGGGACTTTCAGGTGAGCCTGGGCTATGGAGGGACTTTCAGGCCAGCCTGGGCTATGGAGGGACTTTCAGGTCAGCCTGGGCTATGGAGGGACTTTCAGGTCAGCCTGGGCCTCTGCCTCAAAAACAAACAACACATATTCAGAAACATTTTGCTTCTAGTGGCTGAAAGAAATTCCAAATAGGATTTAGGAATAGACAAGAATGCAATTATTACAAAAAAGAAAGAAGCTTGCTCTCTAGCCAGCAGGTACATGGTTTGGAATAGCTCCTCCCTCAAGAGGACCTGGAGCAGGAACACTTGGGGTTCACTTGGGACTCACCGACATGTGACCCCAGTGACCTGTAAGGAGCACAACTGACTCCGGTGACTCCTGTTTCTGCCTTGCTTTCTTCGATAGTTCCACCCTCCCTGACGTCTGTTACGACCCCCTTGCGTGAGTGACGGGTGGGGTGCTGTCCCCTCATTTGTGAGCCAGGCAGGGGTAAAAGTGAACATGCCTTCGGGCGTTGAAGAAACGGCCAGTTTCTAGCTCTTTCTTTCTCACTGTCTCCAGGAGCTGGTTTGGATCCTGGTATCATTTCACTATCATCCTGTTTGCTGCCAAGAGAGTCATGGCTCTGGGTTGGGCTCATGGCACGTTTGAAAGGCAAGAAATTGGCACACAACCGATTCTCCATAGGTGGCCAGGCAGGCAGCTGATTTCTACATTTTCCTTCCCAGCAGAGCAAATCTGGAAGCTACACTGGGGCCTGCTTCTAGCTCTGCCCTGATGGCCAACACCCCCCCAGTCCCCTTTCCTGAAGCAAGGGGACAGAGAGCTCTGTGTCCTCATGGAGATAGTCTCTGGTGTGTGCACACTGGGATGGATGCTATGAGCAGGACAGGCCAGTGCAGGTCAAGCTCAAGTGGGCTCCGCGGTAAGAGTAGGGAGGTCACCATCTGAGAATCCAAGTGCGTATGTGACGCTGAGGTGGCCAACGCTCCCTGGAGAGGGCCTGGTCAGAACAGATGACCACTGATAGAGTTCAGATGTGTGCAGTCCCTGAGGGGATGTCTCTGGAGCAGTCCAAATGCAACCGAGAGGACTAGAGAGCTTTTAGAGTATGGGCTCAGCGACCATCATCTCCCCCACCCCTTGCATCCAAACGCTGCTGCGGGCTGTCTGTCAACAGGTGGAAGGCCTTGGCCTGAGAACCCGGCTGCAGGCTGTTTCTGGGAACTCAGATGGCCATTGCAACAGCTGATGGCATGGGCACAGCACGTATCCCACACCTCTATGTAGTCTGACCCCCGTGGGAAGGAATGTGTTGCCATAAGTAGAAAGAGAGAGAGAGAGAGAGAGAGAGAGAGAGAGAGAGAAACTACATGTTGGGGTTTTTATTTTCTATTTATTTATTTTTACTTTGGAGTATGTGTTCATGCATGTTTATTTGTGTGTGGGCGTGGGTCCGTGAGTGTGCATGCGTGCGTGCATGCGTGCGTGTGTGTGTGTGTGTGTGTGTGTGTGTGTGTGTGTAGACAAGATGTCAATGTCGAGCATCTTTCCCGGTTGTTCTCCACCTTGTTCTTTGAGACAGGATCTTCCTCTGAATGTGGAGCTCACTGATCTGGCTAGCTGGTAGGTTCCATGGCTCCTCTGGGCTCTTCCTCCCCAGGCCTGGAACTCCATACATGCAGCGCTATGCCCGGCTTTTACATGGGTGCTGGGTACCAAGCTCAGCTCATCTAGCTTGAATGGAAGTGCATGGCTGGCTGACAGAGCCGTCCTCTCAGCCTTGTGCTGAAGTATGTAATTGCATTAAAAAAAAAATATCAGAGGCAGGGCGTGGTGGTGCACTCCTTTAATCCCAGCACTTGGGAGGCAGAGGTAGGAGGATCACTGTGAGTTCGAGGCCATCCTGAGACTACAGAGTGAATTTCAGGTCAGCCTGGACCAGAGTGAGACCCTATCAAAAAAAAAAGGTAATAATATTAGTTACCACAAAGTTGTCTCTGGTGTGAAGTGATCATGGTGCCTTTTGAGCCAGGGAGGAGTGTTAATATCACTTGGCAATGTTGCTTTCTGAAAACATACAGATGTATCAAGGTATGTGAAGGAGGGAAGTCATTTTATGCCCAGCAGTGTTTTCTTAATGTGCTTTATCATTCTAATCATCCGTTTTTATCTCTTAGATGCTTCTTATTAAAAATATATTTGCAAGAAAACAAAGTAACTAGCGCCAGAGTCATAACCACCCATCTTGTTATATTCTGGTCCTTTCCCTATGCCTTGGGTATTTATTTTTGATATTACTTATTTATTTGTGAGGAGAGGGGGAGAGAGAGAAATGGGCACGCCAGGGTCTCTTGCCACTGCAAACTCCAGATGCATGCGCCATTTTGTGCAAGTGGACACTGGGTGTTGTAGTAACCTTCTCATTTCTGGGATAAAACTTGAACAAAAGCGGCTGATGGGAGGAAAGTGGTTATTTGTTCAGGGAAGCTCCGTGACGGCGGGGGCGGGAGGGGAAACATGGCACGAGAAGAGGCAGGACGTCACCTCTGCCACAGCAGGTGGCAAACAGCAGCAGTAGCAGAGTGAGTCCAACTAACACCAGCAAGCCAGGGGCTAATCAACCCCAAAGTCCACCCCAGCCACACACCTCCTCCAGCAAGGCTCCACCTCCCACACTGCCACCAGCTGGGGACCAAGCACTCAGAACTCATGAGTTTATGGGAAGTCATCTCATTCAAACCACCACATGAGGGAATCAAACCATGGTCTGCAGGCTTCACAAGCCAGTGCCTTTATAAGCTGAGCCCTCTTTTCAGCCCCCCGCCTTGGGTATGGTTTTTTAAGGTAGGGTCTCATTCTGGCCCAGGATGACTTGGAACTCATTCTGTAGTTCCACACAGGCCTTGAATTCATGAACTCTGTCTCCCAAGTGCTGAGATTAAAGGTGTGTGCCACCATGCCTGGCACCTTGGGTATTTTTTTTTTAAATGGAGGAAAAAAAAAGTCTGTCCAAAGGGCCATCCTTCTTTTAATGGACTCTTTTCAAATATTTTAACGATCATCTTTTATGGCAAAACAATGAAGTCAAACACCACAAGACATTCGCTGCCTGACAGGCTCCCTCCCATGGTAAAGTGCAGGACGAAGCTGTAGTGTCATGGGCTGTGGGGCCAGCCTCGGCGCTGGTTTAGTGACATTAGCTATGTGCTAATGATCCCACACTTTCTCTGCCCAGTGTGTTCTGCACAGGGCTTGCCCCGGGGACATGATCATGAACTAAGCCTTGTTCAGGTAGAGGACAGGAGAAGAGCTTAAAGAAACCTCCATCCCTCAACTGTGAAGGCTGGACTTGCCACGACTCCTCACACACGCCGACCTATTCCCCACCTGTGTGTGGAAAATAACTGGGATAATGAACACTGAGCTAGCTGTGGTCTCATGGGAACATAGTCATCCACTTTGATCCGGGTGTGTGTCCCCAGGTCAGTGAAACAGTGTGTTCGGCCCTCCTTCCCATAGTATTTGTAGGAAAAGAATAATAGGAGCTGGAGTCTGGAGTATGATGGGAGACTTCCTGCCGCTCTTTACAGAGGGAGATGAGAGGTGCAAAGCTTCATGGGAAATGTTATTCTGGAAGGCATCTGGGGGAACCAGCTAGCCAAGGCATGGTGCAAACCTTCTTCGGAATTGGCTGCTAAGGCTTTCAGGGTCTGTGCACTGCTTTCAACATAAGGTTGTGTGATCTTGAATCCCTGCTTTCTACTGGCCCAAGGCTATGCACACGCAGGCTTCCTGCGGCGTGGATGCGGGCCTGTGCCCGAGATGGCTGCTGGAGGCCTGCTGTTCTTGTTTGCTTGGTTATCCAGGCTGTTTTAAAGAACACTAAGTCACCAAGCATCCTCTCCGAGATGTTCAGGATGACAGCGACCAGCCCACCCAGGACCTGGTGAGAACAGGGGGTGTGCCTGCAGTCCCAGGGGACAGCCAGCAGCCAGCTCACACCTCAGGCCTCCCCACACCTGCAGGAAGGTAAACAAGAGCCCCTTGAGTGGAGACTGCCCAAAGAATTCCATGCAAGCTTCGTCTTTGGCCACGCCCACAGGAGTGCCTGCTGGAAGCAGTAGTCATTCTACAGAGACAAACAAACAAACAAACAAACAAACAAACAAAACGTTCAGGGACTGGAGAGATGGCTTAGCAGTTAAGGCGCTTGCCTACAAAGCCAAAGGACCTTGGTTTGATTCCCCAGTACCCACGTAAGCCAGATGCACAAGGTGGTGCATGCGTATGGAGTTTGTTTGCAGTGGCTTGGAAGCCCTGGTGCTCCCATTCTCTCCCTCCTCTCTCTCTCTTTCTCTCTAACCCTGTCTCTTTCCCTCTCTCAAATAAATAAATAAAAATAAAACATTAAAAAAAAGTTCAGCCCCACAGATTGTGACTTTGTAGTTCTCTCATAAAAGAAGCCTTTGGAAGGCGATTTAAATGTCAAAAGCTACAAAAGCCTGGTGGACCAATGAGTTCCTGAGTTAAGAAAGAAGTCTGGTTCACAGCTTGGACACCAACCCTTTCCTGGAAGGTTCTTCCGTGTGTGGAGAGCTACATGCCTCCCCTACAGTCTTTCAGCTATCTTTTATTTTTTTAAAAAATATTTTATTTATTTATTTATTTGACTTAGAAAAAGAGGGAGAGAGACACAGAGAGAAAGATAGAGAATGAATGGGCACTCCAGGGCCTCCAGCCACTGCAAATGAATTCCAGATGCATGTACCCCCTTGTGCATCTGGCTAACATGGGTCCTGGGGAATCAAACCTGGATCCTTTGGCTTTGCAGGCAAATGCCTTAACTGCTAAGCCATCCCTCCAGCCCATCTTTCAGCTATCTTTTAATGACTCTACCTGTAGGGCTGTCCCTAAGCGAGGATCAAGCCTGTCCTCTGTCTCCTTTGCTTGGCTGGTTTTGTACCGTTTCTCACCATCTGACATGCCCTAGCACTCTGCAGATGTCTGCACACCAGACTCGGTTTCCCTCCCAGCATGTCAGTTGCTTGGGATCAAAGTGTGAGAGAGACTGGGGCAGCTGCAGGGTCACCAGATCCCAAGCAGGACAGGCTCCTGTCAATTATTTACTGAACAAATAAGTGATTGTGTCAATGGCTGCACCGGAGTTTTTAAACTCTGAATTCCTGGACTTGGGCTCAGGAGGACTGACATTTGTTTTTGTTTGTGTTGTATTCAAGTGACTTATTTATGTTTCTTCCAAAGAGAACAAAGGGCATCTTACAAAATATGCATGGAATAAGATAAAAATAGACATTGAAATCAGAGCAAAGAGAAAAATAAGGTGGCTTCATTCTTGTACAGAGGACACACCTATATTCTTTCTTTTGGGGTGTGTGAGTGTGTGTGTGCACATGTGTGAGTGTGTGATTCATTTTTTAAAATGTCTTTCTAGTACACCCCAAGACACAATACAGAAAGTTCAAGACATCTGAGGACAATGGTTCTCCAGGCTGGACCAAGGATTTTACCTCAGATCATGACCTTTCCCAATGGCACACAGCAAGGTTGAGTAAATGGAAAGGCTTTTCTCAGTTGAAACAAAGTCCTTTGTAAATAACTTAAGGAAAAAAAAAATCTTTGGCATATTCTAGCTTACCTGTTAGGAAAGCACTTAAACTGAGAAGAAAAGTACCAGCAAATGCTGAGCCCTAAGCCAAGAGCCCTGGGAACGGCTGTGGAGAACTCCTCATGGGTCCGCAGGACAGCTGTGTGCAAGGGCTGTGCGCTTGGGGTATCTCCGGGTTTTTCAGCAGTGGAGGCAAACACGGGTTTTATCATGGCTCCTGAGGGTCATTCCCTACACAACAGAGTCCCAATTTAGACACAACGACTCTGTGGGATCTTCTAAGACTTCAAAACTTCCTTTTCCAACCCCTTCTCTCTCCTCTACCAAGGTCAAGAGCCAAGCCCCAGGAGTTCATTTCCACTGGGTTTCTCTCTAGCACATTGAGCCATGCAAGGTCAGCTCACCTGCAGCTTCTCCAACCTCACAGCCACATCTCTTATCCATTTCTCTCACAATTTCCTTCCCTCTCTTCTCACCTGCAGAGCCAGGCATGGTGGGCTGTGGATTTTCTTTGCTTTAATTTTTTTTTTTCCCCCCTTCTTTCTGCCTGTTGCCTAACTTTTCCTTTCGCCCAGACCCAATGGAGCCACAGCCAGAATGTCTCTGCCTCCTACCTACTCCACCTTGGGCTGTAGGTCTCCTGGCCCTTCAGCGGCTGGGGTGAGGTACACTGGCACTTCCAGCCTGGGGTAAACATCGCCTTTCCCCTAGTTGACCTGCCTGTGCTGAGAACACATCCACCCTTCCTGCTCAGATTACAGGCTCGCATTTGACCCTGAGCCAAGCAGCTTGTTTTCTGCCTCTCACTGGATTTTCCACGGGAGGCAGCGGGCAGGCGGTTTGGGCAGAGTACGCAGGCCTTCTGTCCTCTGGGCCACACAGAGCTGGGGAACATTTATTCTGATAAAGTGACATTTCATGTGGGGAAAGCATCCGGAGCGCCATTTCTCACGTGTCTCATTTTCAAAACGATGTTGCTCTTGTTGTCCAGCCTCCCTCTTTACAGTCCTGTCTCCCTGGGATGTGACATAAATTTGCCCAATCCCTTGCATGCTCCTGGGGTGCCCTGTGCCCTGTGTAACCTTTCAGGTCATCACAGGTTGTCCTGGGGCAGGCCTTTCATGGAGGTGGGTTGTCCTGGTTCTTGGAAATGTACCTTGTTGATTAGTCCAAAGTCATGCAGCAGATTAGGAAATGTTGACGAACAACACATCCCATGAAAACAAGCTGCTGGCTGAGGTGTGCTCAGTCTGCCCGCGGGCGCCGACGATCTTACGTGGGCCTGACTCCCTGAACTTTACACTAGTAATCTTTGTTTTTCTGAAGCTGAGCTTTCAAGTGGTGTCATTAGACTCAGGCAACAGCGGTCATTTTCTGAATCCGCCTGCACAGTGGTGGTTGATCTGCTTTTGTGACCTCAGGCTCTGCTGGGGTTGACACTTGTCCTGGATGGGAAGTGAGTCTCTACACCCCTGTTGCAGAGCTCTTCCCTGGAAAGGTGTGATGCCGTAGAGTGCAAGGATGTCACTGCAAGAGATTTGTCCAGAGAACCAGGTGTCAGTGCTGCCCAATGGCAGTGCATGTGGCTCGAGACCTCTCTTCTGTTCCCTTCTGTAGTCCTCGCGTGTCCTTGCCTCCATCTCCCCTGTCCCTTGCCACCCCACACAGACTACCGACCTGTCTCCCTGGGACGTCACTCCACAGGGACATCACTGAGGTGACACCCAAGCAAAGTCCTGGTGAAAATCAAGAGGAGGGACCAAGTTTGAAAGACGCCTACTGCCTGCTGCGGTGTTTGGTGTTTCCAGGCTCTTGTGTCCCAGGACAAGGAATTGTATCAGAGACACACAGGAAGGGAATAGCAAGAGTGATGGCTTATTAGGAGAAATGTGTTACTGAGAGTGGAAGTGGGCTGGTGAGCTAGAGAAGATGGAAGGAAAAAGCACCAGGCCAGGACCTTCATATCCAGAGAGTCCACCTCTCTGACACCTGTGTATGGTGGGCTTTTTTTGACCCACCTGGCCCACATGGGAAGGTTTCCAGTCCTCTGGTTCCCATGACCTCCTCTTCTATGTTGATCTTGACACAGCTCTCTCCAAGTCCTTGTCCTGGCACACTGGGCTTGCTTGCACACTTCCACCTCACCACCTCCTCGCTTCTGATCTTCAAGGGCACACACCCCAGCTCATCTGCCAGCTTTCTTCTGTGTCTCTTCAATCTTTCTGGCCACTGTCTTTGGAGACAATGAAGCACCTTCCCCACACTTCCGTTGTCCCATCTCCTTCCTCTGCCTCTCTCTGTATTTCCCTTGGGCAGTTTACCAAATATTCTCTATAATCAGAGCTTCCCCACCACCAGCCCACCACAGTTCATCCTCAGTCAGCAATGTCATTGTGTTTTTCTTTATGTTAAAAACTAGATTGAAGCTGGGCATGGTGGCATACGCCTTTAATCCCAGGACTCAGGAGGCAGAGGTAGGAGGATTGCCATGAGTTCAAGGCCACCCTGAGACTACATAGTTAAGTCCAGGTCAAGCTGGGCTAGAGAGAGCCCCTACCTCGAGACAATAAAACAAACAAACAAATAAAAAAACAAAGCTAGAGTGAGGGGTCAGGAAGATGGCTTAGTGATTGATAAGTGATTAAAGGCACTTACTTGTTACAAGGCCTGCCAGCCTGGGTTCAGTTCCCCATCACCCATGGTAAAGCTAGATGCGCAAATTGGTACCTGCATCTGGAGTTGGTTTGCAGAATCAAGAGGGTGCCTATTCTTCTCTCTCTCTCTTTCGTTAACAAAGCTATTTAAAAAAAGAAACAGCTAGATTGAACCCTGTGGGGTAGAAAAGAAAAAAACCAAAACCACTACAGTCACCAGGAACTCCGTCCTCAGAAATTATCCTGGTTTTCTTTTTGTTCTTTTCTTCCTGGAGACAGACTCTCATATAGCCCAACTCATTAGTTCACTTATTGTGCTGGGGCAAAATATCTGAGCAAAATCAGCTCAAGGTGGGAAGGACTTGTGTTAGCATACAGTTCCCAGACAAGTCCATGGCGGGGCAGATGTGACGTGAGGGTGCGGCTCATGTTCAGCACAGCCAGGAAGCAGAGAAGGATACACGCTGGAGTTCAGACTGCACTCTCCTTTTCGTAAGGTCCACAACCTCAGCCCATGGACTTGTGCCCCTAACGGTGAAGCGAATCTTCCCACCCCAGTGAGCCTGCACAAGCCAACTGCACCCAGGCTTCCTGAGAGGCTGACCTCATCGATGCCATGCCTCCCAGGTGACTCCAGGCACTGCCAACTTGTCCATCAATGTGAACCATCACACCCGGGCTGGCCTCAAGCTCCCTTGTAGTGGAGATTGACCCGGAACACCCCGTCCTCATGCCTCCACCTCTGGAGTCACTAGCATTAGAGGTGTGCGGGACCAAGCCCTCCTGGTTTAGAGTGTTGGGATGGAACCCAGAGCTTTCCCTGTGGCAGACAAGCCCTCCACCAGAGCTTTCTCCATGGCAGACAAGCCCTCCACCAGAGCTTTCTCCATGGCAGGCAAGCCCTCCACCAGAGCTTTCCCATGGCAGGCCCTCCACCAGAGCACACCCTCCACTCTCCACCCCTCCACCAGAGCTTTCTCCATGGCAGGCAAGCCCTCCACCAGCTTAGTTGTAAGTCTCCCAAGTTCAGAAGGTGAGTCTCTGCTATGGTGCTGTGCTCCCAGGAGGCACACAGGATGGGCTGTGCAGTAGTCGTTTAGGGATGCTCCACTGAGTCAAGAGCAGCTTGTCCTCAAGCCCAGGATGTGCTTTGGACTTCTGGTATCACTCCGACCTTTCCAGGAATGTGGGGTCATGAGATTTCCCTGACCTGCCCCACCCCACTGGGCCAAGTTAGGGAAGTGGGTAGACCAGGAAGAACAGGAGGATCCAGGCAAGAGTAGTCGAAGGGCTTTACACGGTCTTGGGGTTTATTATATTTTATTTATTTGAGAGAGAGAAAGAGGCAAAGAAAGAGAGAGAAAAAATGGGTGCACAGCAGGGCCTCCAGCCACTGCAAACGAACTCCAAATGCATGTGCCCCCTGTGCATCTGGCTTGCGTGGGTCCTGGGGAATTGAACTGAGGGGCTTAGGCGTGGCAGGCAAGCACCTTAACTCAGGGTTTTTTAGAGGCATAGAGTATTGGAGGACAGATGTGCCAGGGATGGCCTGCAGGGAGCAGAGGGCACAAAGCCTAGGAGCAGCCTTGGAGTTGGAGGTACGCAGCAGATACAGGGTCACCAGCGTCTATGAGGGCCTCCCTGACTCCATCTTGGAGAATGGGGGCCTGCTACCAGATGGCTTTGGTCTCTTCCTCTTTCCCTCCCCACCGGGGATTGAGTCAGATCCTCCAACTCTTCATGCTAAGCAGAGTTTGCTGTCAAGCCATGCCCCCCCCCCAAACCCCAGATGCCAGGTGAGGGACAGCGCAGGCAAGGGTCATGGCGAAGGAAACAGGCAGAAGGTGAGGGTTTCAGCCACACAGGGACACAAGTCACCAGTCCCTGGGGAGACCACGTTAGGGTGACCCAGGCTGTTGTTTCCTCAGCTCAGGGTTTTGTTTTGTTTACCCCTTGGGTTTCTTCAAAAGCCAGCTACTGTGTGACAGGGGCAGGTGATGGATGCCCAGGCAGCGAGGAATGTGGAGGACAGAGGAGCAGAGGGCTTGGGGCCCTTCTGGGTGACACCTGCATTCTGCTCCAGGCCCTGCACCAACTCAGTGCGATTTATCCTTTTGTCTCTATTGTCGCTGCACTGCCTGGTCTGGCGTGACTCCAGACCCGGGAGGGTTGATTGACAGTTCTGGGTTCTGTGCTGTTAAGTGTTTTTTTTTTTTTTTTCTTTTTCTGTGTATTCACAGGGATTCTAGAGGCCAGTGGAAGCCTCCAACCATTACACTGTCCCATGGAGAGCTTTGACCTCAAAGTACTTTGTCCCTAACTGCCTTGGGGAGAAAGTTACATGCAGAGGAAGGTGAGGCTGGGCACACACTGGTCCTCAAAACCTTCCAGGCTGTTCGCATGCACAGGGCTGCCTTTCCACAAAGCAACGTGATGTTCTAGAAAAGACCTACATTTTGGAATTCCTTTGAGTTTGTTCAGCTCTGTGACCTGAATCATTCTTTGATGTAGAAAGCAAGATTTATAAACTACCATCCCTGGATGTCAGTGGCTAAATGAAATAATTGTGACATGGTGAGTGTTGGGTTCAGTTCAGTGGGGAATATAAACATGTCATATGGGATCATGCACAACTCAAAGCAGACAGTGCCATAAATCTGTCATGTTGTACATACATGGGCTTATTATAGAGAGGCAATATGGATATTCGTTACAAGTTAAAAGTGTCTCTCCAGTTTTTAAAAATGCCAAGCTTTAGATGCGTGCATAGAGGTCAGCCACGGTTATTTATAAAGAGGATTGGACAGGAACACAAGCTGGGGAAAAGATGACAGTATGTCGGTATTCTAGAATACAAATAGAATATGGTTTTTTTCTACTGTTTTTTAAAAAAATATTTTTATTTATTTATGAAAGGGGGAGGGAAGAGAGAAAGAGTATGGGTATGTCAGGGCTCTTGCTACTGAGTACGAACTCTAGACACAGGCACCACTTTGGCTTTACGTGGGTACTGGGGAGTCTAATCCAGGCCAGCAGGCTTTGGGGACAAGCACCTCTAACCACTTAGCCATCTCCCCAGTCCCTTGAGTGTGCTTTACTTGTTTCATGTCACATTTTAGTATGGACATTCTATTAAGTTTTTGCATCTGTCCACCGAGGAGAGGGTGGTGGCTCTATGGCCATTGTCCCTGGTTGTCCCTGTAGCAGGCGGCTGGCATCTCCTATAGGCTACTGCTCAGGACTCTGGAAGATACCCTGGCCCCGAGGGTCTGCATGAGGGGCTGGAGATAAGGGACTGGAGAATATGAGGCCACTGCTGTGTTTGGAGGCACAGGGCCACGTCTTGCTCTGCTGAGGTGAGCAGCAGAGGCCAAGCCACCGAGGCAGTTTGAGCTGTCAGAGTGGACAGGGCCCCAAAGTGAAACGCTTTCTCTTGGCTAAGTGCAGGAATTGTCCTTGGGCTTATAAGGGGAAATTTAGGTCATTACACGAGTACAGGTCTGAAACGGCAGAAAGGCCCGGCCTCTTCTTATCTGTGTCCTCTTGTGGAGACGTCCACGTCCACTCCCTTTGGAGAAGGCCCTTCCTAGAGAATTAAGATGTGTGTGACGACTGCCGTTTCCAGAAATCCTGACCTCAGACAGCTGAGGTCAAGACTAACTGGCTAAACCAGCCACTCATCCAGGGCCTTATAGGAAACCCCAACCTGAGTCTTGAGGCAGGGTCCTCAAAGCCCTTCTTGCTTCCTTGGGCGAGGGCTATGTCTGCCCTCCTCCCTGCCTCCCTCTCTTCCTCCCTCCCTTTATTCCTTCCCTAAAGGTTCCCTTCTCTTAAAGTTCTCCCTCGTAAAGCTCTAAGTTATGATAAAATCTTTCTGAACCTCATCCTATGATCTGTGGATTTCATTCATCAAATTCATAAGACAAGAATCTGAGGACACCCCAAAATTATCGGTACATTAGCAAGACGTATTGGTGTGTTGGCAAGGAACCCCATTCCTGTTTCATAACCTCCGCCTTCACTGTTCATGCATGAGGACTGCCTCTGCCCAGTGTGCCCACGCTTCCACCTGCACCCACTACTGTCCCACCTCCACTTCCCGCCTCGGCCTGCTGTGTCAAACAGAGCTGCTCGCTTGGGTCCCACTCCCTGCATGTGCCCTCCTCCTGGCTGAGCCCTCTTCTGTCTTCATATTCCATCTCCCAGGAATGACCTCCGCTCCAGGACCATCTCTCTTCTTTGCAGAACCATGTGTCCCTGCCTGCAGGTGTTCGGGACAGCAGCTCTTTTCTACCTGATGGGGTCTCTGTGTGTGCTTGGGCTGGCTCTGGCCCTCCTTCTGAATGAAACCACCACACGTGGGCATGACTCACGAGTGTGGCTTGTACGTCAGCCCTTTCAACACTCATCGCAAGGGCCAGTCTACTCTAGGTGTGTAATAACAGCATGGTAGTGGTGGCATCACTCCCTCTGTGTTTCTGGACTAGTTCAGGTATATTTAAGCTGTTTATGCAACACTGCCACCAACAGAAACAAGAAGTCGTAGTACGGGATGTTTTCTTTTTCTTTTCAGTCTGAAAATTCATTTCTTTAATAAATACATGTTTATGAAACACATAGTGTGTTCCAGGCATATTAACACACGCTTTCTTTCTCCCCAAGTCCTTCCCTGCCCTCATAAAGCTCATCTTCTGAAAGAAGAATCAGATCATGAGCTACGGACATCATGGGACATCACACAGTAGGCCAGAATATAAAAAATGTTGTAGCAATAAGAAAGTGAAGTCAGGTAAAGGGGGTTGGGATCATATTGGATGGAGACGAACTATTTTAGATGTGGCAGGTAGCTAGAGACCTGTGTGCAGACAGACTGCTAGTTCACACCTTGAGAGATATCAGCAAGGTTTGCATTTCCATGGCAGGTGTAAGTGTTCAGGGCACAGTGGAAAGTTTACCTCTGGAGTGCCATGTACAAATAACATTTGTGTGGGCTTTGAACACAACTTAACTGCCATTTTTTTTCTTTAGCCCCACATTGGAACTCTTCTAGGGATAATGAAGAAATTAATTGAATAACAGGGTAGAGTTTTTTTTTTTTTTTTATGAAGGGAGTTTTTATTATAAAGGGAGATTTATAAACTCACAGTCACTAGCTCTAAGTCCATCTTAATTTTCGCCCAAAGATGAGAGCACCTCCTATTGATTTAGTAACTATGTCTGGTCAGGGCTCCTTACAGAGCATCTTTCTCGCCCCTCTCTGGGTAATGTTCTGCCCTTTTCTTTCATTAATCTCCTTTTAGTGGATCCTTTTAACTTTGCTTTGTGTCTTTATGGTGACTAATTGATACGTTAATAAACATCATTTATAATGTGTGTACTCCACGCCACCCCGGTGCTTTAGCTAAAAACATGAAGTCTTTATTTTCAAAACAGATTTCAAAAACGACATGAGGGCTGGAGAGATGGCTTAGCGGTTAAGGCGTTTGCCTGCGAAGCCTAAGGACCCCGGTTCTCCAGGTCCTACATAAGCCAGATGCACATGGTGGTGCATGCATCTGTAGCTTGTTTGCAGTGGCTAGAGGCCCTGGGGCGCCCATGCTCACTCTCTCTCTATTTATCTTTCTCCCTATGTCATTAATAAATAAATAAAATCTAATGTAAAAAATATAAATAAAAAACCAACGTGAATCCATAACTCATTTAAATCATTGCAGATATTCACATGAATTGTCAAAAATAATGCAGAGGCTGGGTGTGGTGGCGCACGCCTTTAATCCCAGCACTTGGGAGGCAGAGGTAGGAGGATCGCCGAGAGTTTGAGGCCACCCTGAGACTACATAGTTAATTCCAGGTCAGCCTGGACCAGAGTGAGACCCTACCTCGCAAAACCAAAAAAAAAAAAATAATAATAATGAAGAGGCACAGCATGTACCTTTCTCCAAATTTCCCCCAAGGTTGACATTATACAAAACTATAGTACACATACATGGAAAGAACAAACATAGTCCACATATGCACCGATCAACACAGTCCAATATTTTTACTCCCATGTTCTTGGTTGTACATGTGTGTGTGTGTGTGTGTGTGTGTGTGTGTGTTAACAGGATCTAACCCTGTGTAGGATCATTAAAGCACAGATATGGAGCAACCCATACTGTCTTCTCTCTCTCCTCACTTTCTTCATTCCTAACTTCTGGGAACCATAATGTAACTTCCACTTCTAAAATTGGATTAGATTGCTTAAAAAATATTATAAAAATGGAATCACATCATATGTAACCTTTTGGAATGGAATTTTTAGTTTATTCTAATTTTATTTCCTTTTTCTGGCATGTGCAAGTTGTATCTTATCTTCATATGCCTATCGGTGTACGTGTGTATGCAATTGTACATGCATGTGTTTTTAGGCCAAAGGTCAACATCGAGTATCTTCCTCAATTGCCCCCCCTTTATATTCTGAGATAAGAGCTCACTGATTTTGGGTAGGCAAGCTATCAGGAAACCCCAGGGGTCTTCATGTCTCCACCCCCACCCCAGCACTGAGGTTACAGGAATATACCACCAAACATGACTTTTTTTAAAAAATAGAGTTTAATTTTATTTTTATTTATTTACTTATTAGAGACAGAGAGAGGGAGACAGAGAGAGACTGAGAATGGGAGCACCAGGGCCTCCAGCCACTGCAAACTCCAGACGTGTGCACTACCTTGTGTATCTGTTTTATATGGGACTGGGAGTATCAAACCGGGGTCCTTAGGCTTTGAAGGCAAACGCCTTAATGGCTAAGCCATCTCCCCAGCCCCAAACATGACTTTTACACAGGTTCTAGGGATCTGGACTCAGGTCTTCATGCTTATAGCAAGCACTTCACTGTCTGAGCCATCTCCTCAGCACCCTGACTTTATATTTTCTCACAATATCTGTATCTTTACATCTCATCAAAATGAACTGCCAATATGTGTTCAGAGGTACAAAGATAAAAAAGCATTCTAAAGCAAACACATAAAACATTTGACCTAAAGTATAAAAGAAGAAATCATATTTTTCATTTCTATAGAGAATATTAATGAATGAAATTGTTTTGTTATAGCAACAGATTATGAAATTATATGGCATGTTGTTTACATACAATCATTGTCCTAGCAATTTCTATTAAGTGTGTTAGGAGTTGGATTGTGTCCTTTAGATGACATTGAAACCCTGGTTCTAGATACTGCGACTAGAATTGTGTTGGCAGGACTTTACACTGACCAAGTTGAGACCTAGGCAGAAGTGGGATGTTTTAGGGTTGGGCCTTGAGGTTGATAACATGGACCTTCTTCTTGACCCATCTGTTTCCTGTTCTGCCAAACTGTGAAGAGGCAATGTGTCCCAGCCACATTCTTCTGCCACCTCGAAGCTGCCTACTGTCATGACTTTCCTGCCATGAAGAACTATAATGCCTCAAACCGTGAGCCAAAATAAACCCTGTTAGGAAAAAGCTGGAAATGAATCCAGAGAAGACTCATTCTGCTCAACAGCAGAGATGGGTGGGAAGCCCAAGGAGGGCTCTGGCCAGGCAGGTCCGAAGCCACTTCCCTTACAGAGAAGGGCAGACTTATGGGCGGTGGGAGCCTACCTTGCCGCCGGGCTTGGGCCACTATAGGAAATGATCATGGACAGGCGGTTGGGGCCATTCCAGCAATGTGATAACTGGGAGGGTTTCTCTTGTGGGAAACAGTTACAATGAATTGGCAGTCAGAGTCCAGCAATGAAGACATTCTGGTTCTAACAAGCCCTTCCTTCCCTAAGTTGCTATGGGTATTCTGACTTAGCAATGAACAAGTAAGTCATACACCCCCACACACGGGGGGGGGACAATGTAGACACACAGGGAAGGCAGCCACCAGCCTGTCTGGAGCCAGCAGCAGCTGGAAGAGAAGCATGAAATAGGTTTTCTCCACCCGCAGAAGGCACCAACACCTCCATCTTCCAGCATCCATAACAGTGAGGCCACGAAGGCATGCTTCTTAATAAGCTCTAAGTCAGTTACAACTGTTTCTAAGAGGTCAACCTTCTTTTCTTTCTTTCTTTTTTTTTGTACTTTATTTTTATTTTTTTATTTGAGAGAAAGAAGGAGAGAGAGAGAGAGAGAGATTGAGAAAGAGAGAGAGAATGGACACGCCAGGGCCCCAGCCACTGCAAATGAACTCCAGATGCATGTGCCACCTTGTGGGTTCTGGGGAATTGAACTGAGGTCCTTTGGCTTTGCAGGCAAACGCCTTAACCGCTAAGCCAATTTTCCAGCACTCAACCTTCTTTTTTAGGGGCAAATCATTTTGACTTGATTCCCTTGATAGCTAAATTCTGGTCCTATATTTGTTTCCACCAGGTCTCCCCCGCCACCCGAATGCCCACTCTGCCTCTCATACACGCACTGTGTCATTGTGATTCCAGTCCCACCTTCACCCTGGCTTCCCCACCACCGTGCTGTTCTGATGGACGTCCTGTGGTCCTCACCCTTGGGGCCACAGGTGTCTTGCCCACCTCGCTCTCACGTTCCCTCACTCCTCCTCCTTCTTACTATCTCCAGCTCCTTGCAGCTTTGTGTATGATCTTGTTACATCTCGACTGGATGAGACCTCGACTCCAGCTTCATCTTTGCTTCCTCAACCTGTTGCTGCCACAGCAGGTTTCCCACAATGCAACACCAATCACCATCCTCCTGGCAAGCCCTCCCTGCACCACCTCTCCTGTGAGTCCTCTTGGCTCTGGGTCTGTCACTACTCTGTCCTTCTGGTCAAACAGATGCATGGGAACTGTGCCTTCTTGGCTTAATATTTTTTGTTTCTATTCTTTCTCCGGCCCAGTGTTGCCATAGAAATGTATTTTAAAGCAGTAAACATGAACACATACATATAGTCTCTGTCTTTCAGAGACATATGGAGGCCAAGAGAATTTAAATACAGTGGGGTAGTTAGAGGTGTGACTCCAGCTGTCCCCTCCATGGCCTGTTGCCTTGTGTTAGTGTTTGAAACAGAGACCACGGTTCTCTAAGAGTTTGGGGGATTTTTGGTCTTAGTTTTTTTCTTTTTAGTGCTGGTGATTGAACTCAGGGCCTAGGGTGCAAAGCATGCATCTTACCACAAAGCAGGTCCCCACCCTGGATTAATTATTTTTTTAAAATGATAGCCATCCCTTAAGTCTAACAAAACAGAATGATCCCAGCACTCAGACTTGCTGTGAGTTCAAGGCCTGCCTGGGACCACAGAGTGAGTTCCAGGTCAGCCTGGACTAGAGTAAGAAATAGACTTGTAAACCCCAGCAAAGGGTGGACGGGTGCCCATCAGGGACAGAGGACTCAGGGTTCTATGTTTTGGCCTCTCAACAGAGAATAGATTTGACTTTGAGCATGCTCGCTTTTTAGGTTTTCTTTGAATACTTATGCAAAAGGGTCTTTGATCTCTTTATGGACCTGGTTAGTTGGTTTTGGTTATCTTTTCTGCTTAACGCAACAAGGAGTCATTATTCTTAAACATGAAACAACACATGGCTTTGTCTGCAGTCTGTTCTGGAATGACTATGGTTAGCCTGACAGGGTGCTAGAAAAAGTGTTCATTTCTTTTTCTTTCTTTGTCTCTTTCTTTGTCTCTCTCTCTTTCTCTCTCTGTTTTGTAATAATTTTACAAGAGCATGTGAGGTCATAAATTTACTACCAAAGTGGTTTGCTTGAAGTACTGTAATCTTTCATCACTGTGATGATTTTTTTTTTGAGAGAGAGAGACAGAGAGGAAGAGGGAGAAAGCGGGGGGGGGGGGAGAGAATGGGAGCGCACCAGCAGCCTCTCAGCTGCTGTGAATGAACTCCAGACACGTGCAGCCCCTTGTGGGAAAGTGCAGCATTGCAACCTTGCATCACTTTTTGTGTGTGGCTAAATGTGGGACCTGGAGATTGGAACCGGCGTTCTTAGGCTTGGCTAACTGCTAAGCCGTCTCGCAGCTCACTGTGATTCTTTCTGATGTCTCAGATCCGTTGTTTCTTTACCTTTAATCTTGTATTAGGAGTCCATGGACCTGGATAGACCCTGCCTCAGCCACATGTCCTCAGCCTTCTAAAAATCCCTGGGTGATCTTTTAGGGCCTAGGGTCCACGGCTTGGGAACGAGTGGCTTTTAGTAAGTTCCTTGACCCGGGAGAGGAAAGAGCCACTTCACTTCGCCCTGGCAGACAATCTGGGAACAATTTTCCCAAAACACTTCTTGCTTTCCACACGAACCAACCATTCTAAAAGCACAGCCTGCCCCAGCAGCGGCTACTTGTGCCCCTGTGCCAGGCCTGTGATGGGAAGGCTCAGCCTTATCACCACGGGGTTCACCTCCCAGGGGAGAAACATGATCCCTAAGAAGCAAGGAAGCACTCATGGTCCTCAAAGCTGGGAATCTTGAGGACCTTGGAACTCTCCACTGTGTCCTGGAGGCTGCCCTTGACTTTGACCCTACCTGGTATCTCTTGACCGTTTCTAACCCCTCCCCCTTGTCTGACTGTTTGTGTAGATTGTCCTGTATGTAAGAGATGAGGCCTCCAATGAGATGTCTTGTCAGGGGCCCTACCAAAAGCCATCTGGCTGCCAGTAGCAGCCAGGATTCAAGTCTAAATGTCACAATTCAGGTACTTTTTTTTTTTTTTTTTGGTTTTTCATGGTAGGATCTCACTCTGGCCCAGGCTGACCTGGAATTCACTCTATTCTCAGGGTGGCCTTGAACTCATGGCAAACCTCCTACCTCTGCCTCTCGAGTACTGGGATTAAAGGTGTGTGCCACCACGCCCAGCAACAATTCAGGTACATTTAATGGTAACGTCAGATTAAAAAAAAATCATAGTATTTAAGAAGCCATGGAGCCTCCATTATCTTTAAATAATTTATTTTATTTTTACTTATTTAGTTGACAGAGAAAGAGGGAGAGAGAGAGATATAGAATGGAGAGACCAGGGCTTCCTGCCACTGCAAACAAACTCCAGATGCCTGGGGAATCGAACCTGGATCCTTTGGCTTTGCAGGCAAATGCTGTCACCATGAAGCCCATCCCTCCAGCCCATCCCTCCTGCCCATCCATTTAACTTTAAATGTCTCACATTCAAGCTATAGAATGCCATTAACTTTCACTTATTTATTTAGCTCTTATAGGTTAAAATTTTCATATAAGAAAGACATTTCTTAACATCAATATTTTATTGTTAATGTTATTGTTTTTATTAATGGAGAAATTTACTGTAGGAACATAGTACATATTGATCATATTGCCATTGAGTTATGCTCTTATGTCTCTTCTCCCCCTCCCCCATTTCACTGAGGGCCTTCAGCAGTGGGGTTATCAGCAATCACTGTGTGGTCATGAATATGCTAGTGTGTGTGTGTGTGTGTGTGTGTGTGTGTGTGCGTGCACACGTGTGTGGTGGGGACAATGCCTCAGAATACACCCTCCTACCCCCGTGGCTTTTACATTCTTTCTGCCCCCTCTTCTGCGGGGCTCCCTGAGCCTCAGACGACATGTTTTGAGTCTCCCTGAGTGCTGGGCTCTCAGCAGTCCCTGGTTTTCTGCTCTGATGAATTTTGATCTCCTCAGTGTACACTGCCATCTCCCTGGAGGAGGGTCTGAGGCCACCACTGAGAGCAGCTCTCGTACTTAATCCATGTGTAAAGCAATTTTGAGCTCCAGTCTCTTAAGGAACAGAATGATGAAGGGATGAATGAGTCTGCCAACCACGTAAAGTCATTTGTGTTCACACAGAACATCATAGGCAATGATGCCCAGCAGAATGTGGCAAGAACTAGTTGTCTGTGTTCTGAGAGGGATGGGACACGGGAGGACTTGTCCTCAGCAGAGGGCCACCGAGTCAGTGGTACCGGCCTCTCTCAGGACAGCAGGCAGAGGGGAACAAGAAAGAACACACGAGCAGGAGTCAGACAGGAACATGCGCACGTGGTGGTGGAAAGAAGCAGAAATACAAACATTTCTTTTTCCTTTTTTGGTTTTTCGAGGTAGGGTCTCACTCTAGCTCAGGTTGACCAGGAATTCACTAGGTAGTCTCAGGGTGGCCTTGAACTCACGGCGATCCTCCGACCTCTGCCTCCTGAGTGCTGGGATTAAAGGCGTGTGCCACCACGCCCAGCAGAAATACAAATTTTGTGCAAATGAAAATTTGACAGCCCAGGGCCTGAGAGGTCTGACAGAGGCCATGCAGCCCTGAAAATCACTTTTGTCTTGTATTTCGCTTGCCAAGGCATTGTGGAGGTCATGAGGTGGACAGGCCATGGAGTCTCCTGAACATGGTGGTGGGGGGGGGCATCAAGGTTTCCACTTTCCTCTGCTTCAGGCCCACATCATGGCTCAGTTCTGTGGTAAGAGGCCACCAAGCCTTTCCCCCTCCATCCATCCTAGGTTTCCAAGCAACAAGAAGACGGCGTTTTGTTTTCCTCACTTGAGGAGGTGGACACTTGGGATCTGAGCCCAGGGCTCCACCGTCATCAGGCCATGGACGTGCGCAGCCTGGAACATGAAGTTAGTGTGCCCAGGTTGGGAAATCAGGAGCTTGTGCCGGTAAGGCACCCTCCCCTATAGACAGCGAAACACAGAACCCTGGGGACGAGCTGAGTGAAAACACATTTCATTGAGTTGGGGTTTTGTTACGAAATAGATAAACTTGCACGGTTTCCAGGCCAACAGGATTCAAACTGCTGAGGTCTTGACCAAGTTGGCAGTGCCTTCTGGAAGTCTCTTAGTTCTGGAATTAGCTGCTTGGTGAGACTAACCCTCAAAGGAGAACATGTGAGTTAGCCAGGAAACCCAGTCAGCCCGTCCCCAGTTCGTTTTATTGTACCACTGGGCACCCATCCAGACCCCAGGGGCCCTTTGCCCCCATGAGATTGTTACGAGATTGTTACTGAGCTGAGAGGAGAGCTGAAGGCCCTGCCTGCAGGCTTGGGGAGTAAGAGAGGCCATTCCTGTTTGAACGGTCCTTGCCCCTCCTTTGTTTTATTATTTCTGCGAAGATACAACACATAGCAGAAGACCTTCCTGCTGGAAGTGCACAGCCCAGTAGCATGTAGACTAACCACAGTATTGCATCACACTCCCCTTGGAACATTTTCATCACTCCAGAAAGTAGGCCGTTCTCCATTTCCAGGGACCCCAGGCTCTAGCACCGCTTAGCCACCTTTCTGCCGCTATTAATTTGAGTGTGTGGATGCCTCACAGGCGTATAGCCACAGAAGATATGTCTTCAATGCTGTAACGTTCACCAGTAATGCAGCATGTGCCAATACTCCATTCTTTTTAAAAAATATTTTATTCATTTATTTTTCATTATTTGAGAGGGGGCAGACAGAGAGAGGAAGAGTGCGCCAGGGCCTCCAGCCACTGCAAATGGCTTTATGTAGGTATGCCATACTCCATTCTTTTTAGGCCTGTGTAATATGCCATTGTGCCGTCGAGACACATTCTGGACTCTTAGTTTTTAAATAAGGAGTTAAAGAATAGGCAACTGGGCTGGAGAGATGGCTTAGCAGTTAAGGCGCCTGCCCGCTAAGCCTAAGAACGTCAGTTCCAATCTCCAGGTCCCACATTTAGCCAGATGCAGTGATGCAAGGGCGTAATGTCGCACTTGCCCACAAGGGGGCGCACGTGTCTGGACTTCGTTCACAGTGGCTGAGAGGCTGCTGGAGTGCCCATTCTCTGTCTTCCTCTCCCTCTCTCTCTCTCTCTCTGTGTCTCTCTCCAAAAAAATAAAAATAAATATAAAAAAAATTTAAAAAAAGAATAGGCAACTAACTGTCTTTGAATCCCGCAATGAGCAATGGCTGCACTGTCATGGACCAATTCCTCTGTTTCTTTGCTTTTGTTCACTTCCTCAGTGATGTTCTTCCACCCAATGGCCTCTCATCTGTCCTGCTGGCTTGAGTGTGGCTCTGTGGGGGCCTACTTACCACTGGCCTGCTTGGTCAGGGATGTTTCTGGAATGGGAAGTAGCACTGCGGAGTAGTGCCTGCTCTGGGTTTAGGGAGCTCATACGTTGTCCTAGCCAGGGCCTGGTGTCCTTTGCGGCTGGAGGTGTGGGATTGTGGACTAGTTGTGAAAAGAATCCATCTTGGGGTTGGGGTTGGGGAGATGGCTCAGTGGGTAAGAACACTTGCTGTGCAGCTTGAGGACCTGAGTTCAATCCCCAGCATCCATGTTAAAAGAAAAGCCAGGCAAGCCGGGCATGGTGGCGCACACCTTTAATCCCAGCACTTGGGAGGCAGAGGTAAGAGGATTGCAGTGAGTTCAAGGACACCCTGAGACTACATAGTGAATTCCAGGTCAGCCTGGGCTGAGTGAAATCTTACCTCAAAAAAAAAAAAAAAAAAAAAAAAAAGCTGGCTATGGCCACGTATGCTGTAACAGCAACCATGACGGGGCAGAGACAGGAGGATCCCTGGGGCTCCCTGGTCATCTAGTGCAACCGAAAGATGGTGGGCTCCAGGCTCAGTGAGAGACTATGCGTCAAGGAAACAAGACAGAAGAACCATAGAAGATGATGCCTGAGGTCTCCTCACTTTCTTTTCTGTGGAAAGAGGGATAGCTACTGTGGTAGTTTGACTAGATGTCCCCCCAAATAGTCAGTGTGTTATTAGTTTGTAGTTTGCATCTGCATCCACCTGGCTGGAGGCAGTGTCACTGGGCAGATCTTAAGGTGTGGGATGGGTTTGAGATTTCAATCTAAAGATATACAAAGTTGTGCCTAGCTGGAGTTCCTGAGGTGTGCTGTGCTGTGTGGCTTTTCTCTCTTGCCTGGTCCTGTGCAAGCAAGCCAGCTGCTTCTGCCATTATGGAACTTCCCCTGGATCTGTAAGCTTCAATAAATCCCTTCCTCCTTAACTGTGCCTGGTCTGGAAGTTCATCTCAGCGAACCTGCAGCTGTCTGCTACAGCTACTAAGCACATCTCTTAGGATGCTTGACCTAAGAAATCTAGGAGACTACATGTTTTCTTCAGTAGTCATAGACTAAGCTTGGGACTGAAGACAGCATGGCGTGGCTTTACAGACCGGTGGAACTCGGCCTGTGGGAGTGGCAGAAGAGCTACACTCTGTCTCCTTTGAGTAAATGGACAACCTGCCCAAGGCTGCCTGGCATCCGACAGCCTGGCAGAGGCTTCTCCTGGCACCATATGGGATGTGAACTTCCCCCTTGATTCCTGGATTTATTTTGGGATACTGGGCTTTGGAAAGGTTACAGGAGGTTGGGTTTAGCTTGACGCCACAGCTCCAACCAAGGCCAGAGAGAGACTTGGGCCCTGGGCCGAAGTACTTTTAGACCTTGCCTTCTCAGGAGAGTGAGTTATATTTGGAAATGCTCTAGCTGCCACTGTCCACTCGCTCTTTCACCGATGTGGAGATACCTGGGCTCTGGGGAGGGTGCGGTGAGTGAGCTCCTGGGGACGGTCTTGGGCTGGATTCTCAAGGCAGGTCATCTTGAACAAGTGCACCTGCTAGAGAAACGCCAGTGCTCCCTTTGTCACCAGGAGCTAGCAGCCTGTCACCAGTATTCACTTCTGGGAGTCTGTCACAAGTACAGCCATGGCTTTCCTCGCTCAGTCCACTCTCCCTCCAGTGGGCTTCCCAGGCATGCAGGTAGGAGGAGGAGGTGACACAGTGAGTCATTAAAGACCATTGTCTTTTCCAAGCACAAGACAGCTTGTGACAAATACTTGGCAAGGACCAGCTTAGGGCAGGAAAGTTGTTTCCACTCAGGGTTTGAGGGTGCCATCCATCTTGATGGGAGGTAGAGCAGGATGAGTCAGGGGTGTGTGGCTGCTCGCTCACATCGGGAAGCAGAGTAGAGATACAAAGTGGTCCCTGAGACAGACCTCCAAACCCACCCTGCACTGGTCCACTTCCTGCAGGTAGATCCCACCTCCCAAAGTTTTCACAACCTCAAAAAACAGCGCTATCAGCTCAGGACCAAGCACACAACCTGTGGAGAACATTTCACATCCGAACCACAAATGCTTTTCTAAGAAAGGACAAGAAGAGGGGCCTGCGTGTGTTCAGCTGCTCACTTCCCTGCTTCACCCGTGCAGGGAAGAGGAGTGTGGGGCCCGGTAGGGACAGGATGGGGAAAAGGGCTCTGGTCTGGAAGGAGTACAGAAGGAGAGGCCTCTCTTAATTCACCACAGACCTTGACATCATTAAAATTTGAATTACAGCCTTAGAATTAGAGCGCTAGAAAACGACTCCCAAGCTCCATTTCCTACCAGCAGGCCCTCACTTTCCCTGACAACTTCAACTACTTGGAAAAGCATCAAAAGGGAAAAGCTTAAGGGCTAGTTTCCAGCACGCTGAAAAGGCTCAGGTGGTCATGACAATGGGCTTCCCTTTTTGGGTGTAAGAACTCGCCTTTGGGAAGGAGAGATGGGTCAGTGGGTAAAGGCGCTTGCTTGCAAAGTCTGATGGCCTTGATTTCCTAGTCCCCATGCAAAGGCAGAGGCACAAACTAGTGCAAGTGTCGGAGTTTGTTTGCAGTGGCAAGAGGCCCTGGTGCATTCCCTTGCTTTCTCTATCTTTGCAAATAACAATAATTACTTTTTAAATTTTTATTTATTTATTTGAGACAGAGTGAGAGAGAGAGAGAGAGAGAGAGAGGGGTGCGCCAGAGCTTCCAGCCACTGCAAACTCCAGTACCATGCACCACCCATGGACATCCTAGCTTATGTGGGAACTGGAGAATCAAACCGAGGTCCTTAGGCTTTGCAGGCATGTGCCTTAACTGCTAAGCCATCTCTCCAGCCAGCAAATAGTTATTAATAATAAGAATAATAAACACCCCACCTCTGAGGCTCTCCCGTAGTTGAAGGTGGATTTCAATGGAGCCTGCACTATTTTTTCACTCAACTTTTCCCTGTAAAGCAGATATATTCGGACAATCACCCCCTTTCCTTGTCTTGGGTGGGAAACAATTGTATTTTGACTGGATGAATTTTTTTTTTAACCCTCTGAATTGGCTCCTTTATTCCCAAAAGTAAAATTCCAGCTTCAAAGCAAATCTTGGCCTATCTGCACCAAATAAGGCAGCGACCTGCAGAACAAAGCCTGGATTGTCAGGAACTTCCTGTGGGGGTTCAGACTGGGGTCCAGCAGGCATTCCTGACATAGTCTCCAGCAGCTCCTACCTCCAGGCTCTTAGCAACGTGCAGCCTTTTGAATTTGCTTAAATCTATTAAGAAGTAATTAAGTAGTTAAAGGTTCTTTTTCAGCTGGGTAGAGGTTCCGGTGGGAGGTGGGCTCCAGGAAAGACAAGCGAGGAGGGCCTTCGGGCCTGGCCTTCCTCTGAGCTGACCTTGCATGCTAATAAATCCATCCTGTATTGTTCTGCTACTGCCAATTTATGGCCTACAGGAAACTAATCTTGTACAATAACTACCTTCCTGTACTCAGTTCCTAAGTAGAGCCAAATGGGCTTGATGGCGGAAGAGGTCCCCAGCAGTTCCCGGGAAACAGTGCTGAGCCAAGCAAGATCTGATAGGAGCTGGGAGCTCTTATTGACTCTGGCCGTATAATTAGGTTCCTGTTTTGGCCGCCCTGCACTTAAGAACAGAACATGAAAAGCAATCCTCTCTGCGCCACGCCCACCACGATGATTTCCACTCCAAGCTGCAGAGTGGGACGCATCTTTGAAACATGTCTGGAGAGACGCAGTTGCAGGGAGATCAGGGGAGGACTGTGTACCTCCGCCACCAACATGTCACTGGGGTCTGGGATGAAAGAGAGACCTGTGTTGTGAGTGTAAAAATGCCCAGAGTGGAGTAAAACTTTGTAATGAGCCAGCGGGAGACTGTTTGCTTTGCAAAGTCACATGCATTTCTTTCCTTTTTTTTTAAAAAGAGAAATATTTTTAGTTATTTATTTATTTATATTTATTTATTAGAGAGAGAGAGAGAGTGAGAGAAAGAGGCACATAAAGGGGAAAGAGAATGGGTGCTCCAGGGCCTCCAGCTACTGCAAACAAACTCTAGACTCAGGTGCCACCTTGTGCATGTGCCGTATGTAGGGGTCCAGTGGAGTTGAACCAGGGTCCTTTGGCTTTTCAGGCAAGTGCCTTAACTACTAAGCCATCTCTCCAGCCCAGTGCATTTCTTAATAGGAAGAGGGAGAGTTGAGGAGGGGAGAAGAGGAAAGAGAGGGATATATTTTTTTTCTTATGTGTGTGTGTTTATGTGTGTGCACGTGCGTGTGGAAGACAGAGGATAACCTGAGACATTCGTTCCTCAGGCACAATCTACCTTTTGTGAGGCAGGGCTTTGACTGGACTAGAAGTTTTTTTTAAATTCTTTTTTTATTGACAACTTCTATACTTACATACAAAAAACCCCATATTTCCTTCCCCTCCCCCATTCCCCGTCAGAACTCCACTCTCCATCATATCCCCTCTCTCTCTCCATTAGTCTCTCTTTTAATTTGATGACATCATCTTTTTCTTCTATTTTGAGGGTCTTGTGAAGGAATTGCTAGGCACTGCAAGGTCATGGATATCAAGGCCAATTTCTGTCTGGACAGTTGCATTGTAAGGAGTTGTACCCTTCCTTTGGCTCTTACATTCTTTCCGCCCCCTCTTCCGCAATGGTCCCTGAGCCTTGGAGGGTGTGACAGAGGTGTTTCAGTGCTGGGCACTCCTCCATCCCTTCTTCTCAGCACTATGTTGCCTTTTGTGTTATCCCAGTGGTCATCACAGTCTGAAAAGAGACACTTCTCTAACCAGAAGTGAGAGTAGCATTAATATGTGAATATGAACATTATCTGTAGTGCTTTCAGGGCACCTTGGTGGGAATAATAAATACATTTAGCCAGACAAGATCAGGCTTTTTACTCCTAAGGCTCATGACCTCCCCTGACAGACTTTTGCTTAGTTTTTTCAGTACCAGGCATGTATTCCCTCGCATAGAGAGGGCCTTCAGTCCAATTATGGAGCAGTTGGTTTCCCCAAGAGCAGACATGCCACTATTGCACCTGTTCAGTCATTGGGCCTGTATGGCCAAACTTGAATTTTCCAGTGTCCACTGTTTGCACTGCTGATGACCTCTGTCTCCCATACTCTGCATGCAGTGCAGCTTTTTCCAGCTTTCATCTGGCTGGTCTACAGGGAGAAGGTTTTCTGCTCCTCACCAGCTTGCTTTCTCAGTGACCTTGCCTCTCAGGCAAGAGATGTCTTCAGCAATAGGGTCTTACTATCTGTTTCTCAAGGGAAACCAAGGGCTTTGGCAAAAGCCTTTAATGTTTTGGAGGCTACTGGGACCTCCTTGGCCAACAACTCACTGGAAGGTATCCCAACCCAGGCACTGAAGATTTTCTAGTAACAGTCTATAGCTTCTGGATGTGCTATTATTCAAAAAAAAAATAGGACTTAAGTGGATGGTATTGTACATATGTAAGTAGAAGAACAGATTACAGGGAGGGGAAAGGCCTAAGTGAGGCCATGGGAAGAGAATGCGTGAAAGAAGGGTGGGGGAGGGTCAATCTAAATTCAAGATATTCTGAATAAGACTTATGTAAACCTACTTTTTTGAATAATGGACTGGAAGTTTTCAAATAGACTTGGCTGAGGGTAGGGAACAGTGAGGACCAGGGATCCACCTGTCTCTGCCTCCCCAGTGCTGGGATTAAAAGAGTATATCACTATTTATTTTTAAATTTAAAAATATTTTTATTTGTTTATGCAGGGGGGGTGGGAGATGGAGAATATATGGGCATGCCAGAGCCTCTTGCAGCTACAAACTAACTCCATGTTGTGCATCCAGCTTTATATGGGTACTAGGTACTGGGGACTGGGGAATTGAACCTGGGCCTGTACGTGTTGCAAGCAAACACCTTTAACCACTGAGAAATCTCCCCAGTTTAGTATTTTTTTTTTTTGTTTTCTAGAGAATCAAATTCAGGCCCTCAGTTGAAGGCAAGTACTTTGCCAACTGAGCTATCTCCTCAGACTGAGAAATTTTTTCAGTAAATTGACCACCTGGCCAAGTTGGTCTTGGATTACAATGAGATATGTTGACAAAAGATGGAACTATATGCACAATGTCTTTTAGGTTTATAAATTCAGTGAAAACTGAGCTAGAGAAACGAGTTTGTGCTTTAAAGAAACCGAATGTAATCTCTGACAAGTGTCTGGCTCTCCAGGGCTGCGTCTCCCCATGGCCTTACTGGACCCCTGCCCACATGGATGGGAGAAGGGCTTCATGCCCACACTGACCTGGTGTGTGAAGAGCACCCACTTCCTGTTTTATTTTGTTCTAGAACGGCAAAGCAAGGAGAGTCTTCTCCAGAAAGGATGGGCATGCTTTCCTGACTGCGAGATGGGGGCAGAGATGACCCAAAGGCACAGATTGTTGTAGGTAAACAGGAGTTAGGCTTGGTGGTCACTGAAGGATGGACCTCACCTGATTCCCTGGGGACACTAGAAAAGGCAGAGGAGGTGGAATCTGTCAATCACTCACTGGTCTAGAGACCACCCCTCACCTACAGACATGCTACCCCTACAGCTACCCCTTGATGCCAAAATGTACTGTATCTTCAGAAGTCCCCTGAGAACCCTTCCTGCTTATCTGAGTTCTAACTCAGAAAGTCTAACTCCCCCTCTCACTTTCCCGCTTTCTTTCTTGTCTTCAGATGCTGGCCAAAATCTAAGCAGGCTCGCCCTGGCACTGGTTCTTTGCTGCCGTTTTTCTCAGTAAATCTCCTCTACCTTTCCTTTTTCACATCTCCTTATCCATAGTTCTAATTTTTTCTGCTCCTGTGACAAAGAACTCGACAGTATGAAAATCTGCAACAGGATGGTGACACTTCTGGAGCTTTTTGCACCAGCCAGGTGGGGACCCCAGCCTAAACGCCCTCTCTCAGAACCACAGTCTGTGGATCTGGCCCCTGACTTCTCAGAAGCCTTGTGGGGGCTGAGGGGTCTTCACAGCTGAGGCTGAGCGAACCACATGTTACCACGAAGTGTCTGTGGCCCAGTTCCCCGTGGTCTCTGAGGAGGCCCAGCTCTACCAGGCCCCATGAAGCCAGAGGCACAAAGCAAACCTGGCTTCCTGCTGCTTATGGCCAAGGCCCTCCATGATGTTCCCAGCCATAAAAGTATATCTGTTAATATCCAGCTAGTAGAATTCTATAAAGATTAGAGGTTATCAGCACAAAGTAGTAAAAAATACGTTATACATCACCGATGTATAATTTTATCTAAAAAACCACAATAGTGAATGTTATTATTACCATTTCTATTGCTATCAATGGGAGTATTGCCTGAGTTGAGCAATTGTCTTTTTTATGATGATTTTAATTATTGTGAACTTTACAGAGTGAGCACATTGGTCATATTTCATTAGCTTGTACTCTTAGCTCTCCTCCCTCCCATCCCCATCCCATGGATGGCCCTTCTCACTGGGATTGCTGGAATTCATTGTGGGTCATGAGTGTACCAGTCAATCTCAATAGAACACTGTGTTCTTGTGGTGGGAATTGTGTGTGGGACTGGGTGGCAGGGATCAAATAGTCTAAAGTGGGTTGGGATGGCCAGGCAAGGATTCCTGGACATGGTATGCTCCTGGCTCCCCCCACGGTCGCTCGTCCTCTCCTTCCTCTCAGCGTACGTGCCGTATATTTTCATAGTACTCTGTGGTCACATGTCGCTTTTCTTTCCCGTGTCTTCTTTAAACATTTGAATCAGTGCACATGGTCAGAATGGTTACTGATGGCTGTCCAGGGAAAGAAGGGCAGGGGTAGAGTCAGGTCATGTGCTTGCAGATGTTTACATCTAAGGGATAGGACATGACTCAGTAGTCATGGGATGCCTCTACTCTCACTCGGGACTCTGCAGAGGTTGTAGGTCTGGATCCTTCTGGTCTAACTTTAGTCTCTCCTTCCTTCTTAAGGCTTGCATGGGACTGTGTTTGTGAAGGTTCCTTGAAGGTCATGCTGGTTCCTGGACACCAGCTTGTCCCCTGCAGCATGGGGAACGTGGCCATCACTGGTAGATAGATAGCTGCTGGAAGAGTTGCGGACTGGACGCATGGAGCATGTGTCTTCACACCCTCTGAGGTCTCGAGGGCTCCGCTAGGTGTTCAGGAGACATCCTCGGCTACAGAAACAGAGCTATGGTATGTTACCACCCAGCAGCAAAGCACACAGACTGTCCAGTCACGACACTGTCCCCCTGCACCAGGGTCAACGCGTATCCCTTCTGTATCCATGGTGATGCTGCCTTGTGCTGCTTTGAGACACAATCACTGAAATGACCCTGGTAAGTCAAATAGCTTGATGCCTTGCCTTGGATGTCGTCATTGTGCAAGTGTTTGAGAGAAAAGCCACCCCGAACCAGGGGTGGTGGATGGGGAGCCCCTGCCCCACCAGCTCTTATCCCTTATCAGAGGAGGGTTTGAGTGGAGAGACCAGCTGTGGCTTTACCTGCCCGAGTGGGATAATTCTCAGGTAGTTATTCAAGGCATAGGTTTCCAGTAGGTTACCAGAAAAATGAAAAGGTTATCTGGGAAATTACGGCCAGCAGGCCCTGGAGTTGGACAGGAGCCCTCTTCCATTCTCCAGTGAGTTGTGTGGAAATGCGTTAACAGTATTTTTGCTACAAAGGCCCACCACCACCAGTGCAAACCTGCAAAGACACACACCACACAGCCTGCTCTCCCTCCTGTGTGTGGACTGAGGAAAGGATTCCTAGCTGGAGGGGGCAGAGAGTGGTTCTCAAAGGCAAGGAGAGGAGGAGGTGACAAGGGGGACAGGAGTCGGTGACGGAGGATAAAAACTCAGTCAGGAAGAACAAGTTCCACAGTATGGGAACAGTGTATGGGGTCATACACCCAGCAATCCGTGATTGTTTCTTCCTAAAATAGTTAGCAGAAAGGATGTGAAATGTCACCGACACTAAGAAATGATAAATATTTGCGACAGAAAGGCTAATTATATCCTGTTTTGATCACTAGGCATTATTTATGTATTGAAATATCACCGTGCCATAGAAACGTGTACAATTTCTCTGTCAATCACAGATAATTAAAAAGAAAAGAGAACATAGGCCAGGTCTGGTGATGTAAACTTGGGATCTCAGCTACTCAGGGGTCTGAGGCAGGAGGATTGCAAGTTCATAGCCAGCCTGTGAAAATTAGTGAGATAAAACATCAAAAGAAAGCTGAGGGTCTAGTTCAACTGTAGAACAAACTCAAGATCCTAGGTTCCATCAACAGTACCCCCCCCCCCCACACACACAAAAAGCACAAAGACAAAACAAGCAAAAAAGAACCCAGAAGGCAGGTACTGAGTTCGGGACTCAGATGGGAGTTTCCGAGAGCGCAGCTCGCTCACCTTTTCTCAGCCACTTGTGAGGGACGTCACCCGTCTCCTCCTCCGTGGGATCACCGTGGACACAGTCCGTGGAGGGACCTTCCTGGCCTCACAGACCCTGGTGACACTCTCCTCGTTGGCCGTTGTAAGAGTCCTGTGAGATGGTGTGCACTGGAGACTTATCCCATGGCGTACATGCTAGCTGTAGCTATTTTTAGTGCTGCCATTGTTCCCGGTGCTAAGGTTTTCTCCATTTGACTACAGTCCAAGGACCGAAGTTTCTCCACCATCTGGGGGGAGTCACTTGGCCTCTCCCAGTTCTCTGGGGTTGGCAGCAGACGGGATCATCTGCAGGTCTTACTGTCCTTTATTTAGGGTGCTCGCAAACTGTGCAGAACGTCATCACGGAGCAGCGTGCTGGCCTTATTAAGCCGGGACGTGTGTGTGGCCTGGGAACATTCCAGGTCAGAGCTGTGGAGCGCGAGAAATGAGTGTGCCCCAAGTGGGTGCAGGCTGCTGAGTGTCCCACCGATATTCATGAGAAGATCTTCTCTTCTCTTCCTACCGGAGCGTAGTGGCTTGAGAACACCTGAAATTAGGGGCTGGGCAGATGTCTCGGTTGGTGAAGTGCTTGACATACAAGCTTGAGGACCTGAGCTCTCATCCCAGCACCCACGTCAAAGCCAGGAGTGGTGGCCTGCTCCTCTCATCTCCTCACTGCGAAGCAGACACAAGGAACTCCTGGGGTTTTGTGGCTCAGTCGGCCTAACTGAGTCAGTGAGCTCTAGGTTCAGCGAGAAGCCCTGTTTAAAAAAATCCGGTGGAGTGTGATTTAGGAAGACACTGACATTAGCCTGGCTTCTGTATGCACACGCTTGCTCATAGGCTCAAACACAGATATACACACGCATGCACTGCACATACACACACAACACAAAAAAATATCAAATGCTTTTCTTTTTTTTTTTTTTTCCTTTCAGGCAATAACAGTACCTGTCCGTCAAGCATGTATACATTAGATGGAGTCCCGGAATCCATGAAATCGAAAACAAAGCCAGGTGGGGTGGTGCACACTTGTAAGTGGGGCTCGCTGCTCACTGGCCAGTGTAGTCTACATTCCAGGCCAGTGAAAGGCCTTGTCTCAAAAATAAAATAAAATAAAATAAAATAAAATAAAATAAAATAAAATAAAATAAAATAAAGTATAGGACAGGCAGGCATGGTGGCACACACCTTTGATCCCAGCACAGGTGTGACAGGGGTAGGAGAATCATCATGAATTAGAGGCCAGTCTTAGACTACATAGTGAATTCCATGTCAGCCTGGGCTACAGCAAGACTCTACCTCGAAAACAAGAAACAACACAACAAAAAATGTGTATAGCCCTTAAGGAATGACAATACTTTAGCCTCCATGCAAACATGCATTGCACACCTATATTCACACACATGCACACACACACACACACACACACACATGCATACATGTAAAAACAATACAAAGCAAGTGTAAACTACATAAAGAAAACCTGCAAGTTCAATCTAAGTAACATTTTCCTGGACCAGCCCACAGTAGAGAATTCACAGAGAGAGGCTGCTATGGTCTGGTCCTCAGACCTCCCTCACGTCTGTCCCTGCATGGTCTTTCAAAGGGTGCACTGCAGGGGCACTGCCTGCATCTGGCTGTCACTTCTCATTGTTCTCACCCTCCTGGCCAAGGGCTTCAGCCTCCCTCTGGTTACCATGGCCTTGCTGCCAATGGTTTCAAGTCACTGATGCTTCAGGGTCACCCTCATCAAGTCACTGGTCCAGATGGAGCCTCTCTGCCAGGAGAGCTCTGGTGTGACCCGGTGGGTGGCCCCTCATCACAGTGCCCACATGAGCAAGACTGCTGTCTGCCCCATTCTGAGCATGTGCAGTCTGCTGCCTGAGTCAGGTGGGACTCTGACCTCTCACTCCTCTCCCCCTTAGTCAGCATTGTGAGGGGGGGCTACTTTAAAACCACGTGGACACCATGTTTCCCACCCAGCGTGTTAAATTATCCCCCTCCACGTGTTGGTCTGTAGCAGCATGGACTGTGGCTTCCGTCATGCCCAGGGGACTCTGACCTGTGCTATCATGGCTTTGCTCGCGTGTCTTGGATTCTGGAGGCTCTGAGGACAGGCGCCCTTCTTGCTGCCTGTGTGTCATCCTTACTTCAAGATTCTCCTCCAGGGCCGAGGCTCGCCTTGAACCTTGCTGTCTCAGATGTCCCTTGCTGGTTCTGCAAGGAGTAGAGATTGGGAACTGAGCTGCCCTCCTCTGGAGTTGCGGAAACCCTCCTGAGCAGGGGAGGCGATGGGGTCAGCTACTCTCTGGTGTGTTCTGTCCCTGCTGGTGCCAGCGGGGTTTCCTGTGTGATCTTCCTAAGTGAGTTGGGTGTGCAGGCTGGATGCCCAGCTTTCACTAGGCCAGCCCTTTTCATTTGCTAAACACTTTAATGTGTGTCCCTTGTCTGCAGAACATTTGTATAGTTGAGACTGATGGTCACCCAGGAAATGTCAGTAAGTCAACAGAAGGTATCCTGAGCCAAGCAGCATGGAATAACTGGAGTCAGGAACCATGATGGATGGACCAGCTACTTCCATGATGGATGGACCAGCTACTTCCATGACGGATGGACCAGCTACTTCCATGACGGATGGACCAGCTACTTCCATGACGGATGGACCAGCTACTTCCATGACGGATGGACCAGCTACTTCCATGATGGATGGACCAGCTACTTCCATGATGGGATGGACCAGCTACTTCCATGATGGATGACGGGATGGACCAGCTACTTCCATGACGGGATGGACCAGCTACTTCCATGACGGATGGACCAGCTACTTCCATGACGGATGACGGGATGGACCAGCTACTTCCATGATGGATGGACCAGCTACTTCCATGACGGATGACGGGATGGACCAGCTACTTCCATGACGGATGGACCAGCTACTTCCATGACGGATGGACCAGCTACTTCCATGACGGATGGACCAGCTACTTCCATGACGGATGGACCAGCTACTTCCATGATGGGATGGACCAGCTACTTCCATGACGGATGGACCAGCTACTTCCATGACGGATGGACCAGCTACTTCCATGATGGATGACGGGATGGACCAGCTACTTCCATGATGGATGGACCAGCTACTTCCATGACGGGATGGACCAGCTACTTCCATGACGGATGGACCAGCTACTTCCATGACGGATGGACCAGCTACTTCCATGATGGATGGACCAGCTACTTCCATGACGGATGGACCAGCTACTTCCATGACGGATGACGGGATGGACCAGCTACTTCCATGACGGATGACGGGATGGACCAGCTACTTCCATGACGGATGGACCAGCTATGGACGGATGGACCAGCTACTTCCATGACGGGATGGACCAGCTACTTCCATGACGGATGGACCAGCTACTTCCATGACAGGATGGACCAGCTACTTCCATGACAGGATGGACCAGCTACTTCCATGACGGATGACGGGATGGACCAGCTACTTCCATGATGGGATGGACCAGCTACTTCCATTCCACCATGACCAAAATACCTGACAGAAAATTGTAAGGGAAGAAAGAATTATTTCAGCTCATGGTTTCAGGGAAATTTCAATTCACTATGGCATGGGGTTCATAGCAGTGGGAATGTGTGTGGTCAGGGTTCCTCACATCATAGACCAGGGGAGCAGAGAGTAGGTGGAACTGGGTTGGGTTACAATTTTCAGTGGCCCACTGTTAGTCAACCCCTTCTACCAGTATGACATTTTCTTTTAAAACTTCCATAGACTCTCCAACAGGGCCACCAGCCAGGGCATACACATACAAAGCCTCTGCCTGGGGGGGACATTTCACATTCTGGCCACAGCAAGGGAAAGGCTGAGCTCTCCAACAGGGCTACACATATGGGAGACAGTCCTAGCTCTTCTGGGAAGGCAGGCTCTCAACTTCTTAAATCTCGTGTACAAATGTTATAGTTGTTTGCAGATGGCAATGCCAGAGAAAGTTACCTATAGGTAAAGAAGGAATGTATGCAATCAAGTTGGCATTTTGAAAACAAGCAGAAAAAAAAAAAAAAGACTTTTTTAACAATTAATTTTTTAGGTCAGCGCACAAATGAGTGGGTTTCATTATGGCATTTTTGTGCATATGTTTCATTATACTTTGTGCTCTCTACTTTAAAAATAATAATTAATGCCAGAACACCATCAAATATTTATAAAAACACAACACAGCAACAGACAAAACAAATAATATTCAATTTTTGCTTCACATTAAAAAAAAAACCCAGATGAATTAGGGAATTAAATGTAGGAAAGGAAAAATACACATCTGTGCTAAAGCAGAACTAACTCAGGAAAGATGCTTCCTAAGTGTAAACCCACTGCAGAAAGTACAGAAAAAAATTCCAAATATGTAAGAAGAAAAATTTAAATGAACAGAAACCAAAAACAGGAACAAGTTTAAAACACAAATACAAAAGGGCAAATACTTATTTTTTTTCCAAGTGGTTGGTGGCCCTGTGTGTGTAAGTTAAGAACCAAAGGTCACCTGCTCCAGAGGCGAAGACCTCCAAGCAGAAGAAGCTCTCTACTGGAAACGTCCAGAAGGAACTCGAGCCAATGCTGGACCAGAGAACAGTACTGGGACGAGTGTCAGTAGCCAGGTGGACTCTCCTCACGTTGATAAGGGCAGTTGTGGTATTTTCTTACAAATGAGGATTAGAAAAAGCTGCAAAAAAACCTCAACTGACTAAAAAGTTCACACCTCCTGCTTCCTTTACCAAATTCCCCAGTTAGTCATGTGGCCTCTGTGTGGTTCCTTTGTTGTCTTGAGGACGAGAGCCCTACCTCATGCTAATCCTGTAAAGGCACCATTTCTTAGCTTTTACCTGCAGAGGCTGGTTCCCATATAAGGCCACATTCTGAGGTCCCAGATAGACATGAACTTGGGACACTGTGCCAACAGAGAGAATTCCATTGTCCCAGAATGTGGTCCTGCCTGGTGGTCAGTGTCACTCACAAGGGACACTTCTTAATCTAGCAAAGCAGACTGGCATGATGACGCTCTGACCTCAGCTTGATGAGACATGTCACGAAGAGATGGTGATGGGGTTGCTAGCACTCCTTCTGTGGGAAGGACTGCATGTTTTTTCCCTAGATTACACCCTGATTTTTAAAAACATATGAAAACACAATTTTTAAATGAAATGACAGCAGGAAGGGATTCACCATTATTTTAAAAGCCTAAAAGCCTATCCTTAAATGAAGACTCTAAATCTGTCCACTCCTTTTCCCTCCCTCCCTTCTTCATCCCTCCTTCCCTTCTCTTTTTCCCTCCCTCCCTTCCTTCCTCCCTCCCTTCCTTCCTTCCTTCCTTCCTTCCTTCCTTCTTTTCTTCCTTCCTTTCTTCCTTCTTTCCCTCCCTCGTACTCTATTTCTCCCTCCCTCTTTCCTTTCTTTCTTCCTTTTATTGCATTTTCACCCCCCACCCATCCTCACTGGCCTATGAAACCTGACTCTGCTAAATACACTTTCATGGTTAACTATTTATATGCTTGTTACCCAAGGCTTGATAAGAATTTCTTGAAAACAAGAGTGGGATATTGTTTATTTTTCTGCTTTTACTGTCAAGCAAACACATAAAACTAAGCAGGCCTTGCTCCTACCCAATAATGTGAATGTAGAATGAATGGTGAGTGGAAGGATGACAAAAACAGGGCTTCAGGCTCTGACCACAAAGTTGTCCAAAGGAATTGATCTCCTTCAACAAGACATGGTGCAGGCTCCAACAACAGAAAAGCAGCCATATGTTCATTTTTCAAGCTGCTCCGGGAACTGTGAGTCACTTGGGACACATAGCAAGGTGACAACGATGCTCGCTTTTGTCCCCAGGTTTTCCTAGAGGAGAACACTTGGACGCCACTCAGTTCCTCTTCTCAGAACAACACATTGGCTGTACAAGGAAGTCTCGCCCACGGTCAATTTCAGACGGGGGTTCTCTCCTGCCTGACACTGGGGGGAAAGGAGAAAGGGTGGGTGGAGGAGGGCTGGACAGACTCCTGGCTCAAAGCCTACTGCACCGCGGCTGGGGTCCAGCTGCAAGGAACAGGGTGGCAGGCTTGTTCCATGTCACTACACCTTTCCAAGAAATGCTTGCAGAGGGAAAGATTTCCTTGTTTGTTACTTTTTCTGAGATTAGTATTTGCAGGCATTCATGTACACAGAATCACATTATGATCACATTATGTGTACATGGTAGAAAGCGTTCCATGGGAAGCTGGTTAACGCAGCCATTGGCTTATGCGTGTGCATTTGTGCTCTTGTGTGCATGTGCGTGTGTGTGTGTGTGTGTGTGTGTGTGTGTACCACTACATGTGTGCATTTATCTCAAATCCTATATACAGTACTAGAGCGCCTGGAGTGTTGACTCGTAATAAATCTCTAGATTTGCCCATCACGCACATCCGCTCTGCTGTGTCCGCTGACCCTCCACCGTTTTTCTTTTTAGATTCCACACAGAAGTGAGGTCATCCTGGCCTTTTCACTCAGCACAGTCCTCCAGGCTCATTTGTGTTGTAGCAAATGGCGAGATCGTATTTGTTTTCAGGGCAGAATAATGTTCCATTGCATGTAATATGATGCTTTCTTTATCCTCCAGGCTGCACAAGCAAACACTTAAGTTGCATTGTGTCTTGGCTGCAGTGAATGCAGGGTGTGGGTACCACACCCAGTGGAGAGTTCCCCTTCCTCTGGGTATAGGTCCAGAAGAGGGGCTGGCCGTATGTGATGGTTCCTTAGAAATCTCCATTCTGCTTTTCACAATGACTGCACGGACCTGCATTCCTGGGAACATGGTTCTCACAATATTTGGTTTCCCTCAACATTTTATTTTTGTTTACTTATTTATTTATTTTTTATTATTTTTTTGAGACACACACACACACACACAGAGAGAGAGAGAGAGAGAGAGAGAGAGAGAGAGAGAGAGAGAGGAAGACAGAGATGGGTGTGCCAGCAGTGTCTCAGCTGCTGTGAAAGAAATCCAGAGGTGTGCGCCCCCTTGTGGTCAAGTGCTGCATTGCGCCCTTGCGTCACTTTGCATCTGGCTAAACGTGGGACCTGGAGATTGGAACCTCTGGAGATTGGAACCTCTGGAGATTGGAACCAGTGTTCTTAGGCTTAGGAGGCAGGCGCCTTAACCCCTAAGCCATCTCTCCAGCCCAACATTTTATTTTTTATTTGAGAGAGAGAGAGAGAGAGAGAGAGAGAGAGAGAGAATTGGTGCACCAGGGCTTCAGCCACTGAAATTGAACTCCAGACGCTTGCACCACCTAGTGGGCATGTGCGACCTTGTGTTTGCCTCATCTTTATGCATCTGGCTTTCGTGGGATCTGGAGAGTCAGACATGGGTCCTTAGACTTCACAGGCAAGCACCTTAACTGCTAAGCCATCTCTCCAGCTCTCATCTTTTTGATACTAACCTTCCTCATGGTTGTGTAGTGACATCTGCCTGTGGTTTTATTTGCATCTAACTGATGACTCGTGAGCCTGAGAAAACTTTCATATATATTCCTGTTGGCCATTCTAAGTTCTTCCTTGGTCTTAGGTCTACTTAGATATTTTGCTCATATTCTCATACTGACATAAAAATTATGCATACTTATGGGACACAGTATGTCAAGTCAATGAGAGTATAGAACACCGAATGAACCAATCTGTGTTTTTAAAATCTTCTTAAATGTCATCATTGCCTGTATTGGACCTTTGAACTCCTCTTTCTAGTTCCTTAATAAATATGTAGTATGGGGCTGGAGGGATGGCTTAGCAGTTAAGGTGCTTGCCTGCGAAGCCAAAGGATCCAGGTTCCCCAGGACCCACATAAGCCAGATGCACAAGGTGGCACATACTTCTGGAGTTGGTTTGCAGCAGCTGGAGGCCCCAATGTGCCCATTCTCTCTGTCTTTCTCTCTCTCTCTCATTCTATCTGCTTAATTTTTTTTCTCTCTCTCTCTGTCTCAAATAAATAAATAAAATATTTAAAAAAATCTAATGTGCTGTTGTAAGCTCTATTAACCCCACTGTGCTACAAACATAGTATTTCCCCCTCATCTCTCCGTATTTCAGCTATCTTCTTTCCTCCAGCCATCTTCTTTCCTCTCATCTTTTCATAACTCTAATAACCACTCCTATACTCTCTACTTGCATTAGATCAGATGTTTTAGTTTTCACATCAAAATGGGAGCAGGCATATCTGTCTTCCTGTGAGTGGCAGATGTCCTCCAGGCTCAATCAACATTGTTACTGGGGTGGTTTGAATGGCTGTCCCCTATAGACTCAGGTGTTTCATTAATGCTTGTAACTTAGGTCTCTAGCCTCCTGGTTTGAGGAGGTGTCATTGGCAGCAGATGCTGGGGTCCAGGCCAAAGGTGTGTTCGGGGGCAGATCTGAATTTCCAGCTCAAAGGTATGCACAGAGGTCTGAGCTCTGGGGAGCCCTGTTGCTTGCTGCCTATATATATATATATATATTTTGGCTGCTGATCATTTCTCTCTCTCTGTTTGGATTTATGAATGGGAGCAAACTTCTCCCTGCATTGATGAAACGTTCCCTGGATCTGTGAGCTTGAAATAAATTCCTTCCTCCCATAAGACTGTGTTTGGCTGGACGCTCATCCCAGCCATGTGGAGCTGTGTACTATGGTTAAAACTATGGGATTTCCTTTTCTTTAATGACCCATTAATAACCCACTGTGTACATAGACCACCTTCCCTTATCATTCTCTCACTGGTGGACACCTGTGTCGTTTCGATATCTTGAATATTGTGATAGTGCTTCAGTGAATACGGGAGTTCAGATACCTCTTTAATGTCCTGATTTGATTTCCTGTGGCCATATGCTCCTGTGTGGCTGGCTGGATCATGTGCTAATTCTATTCTGAGCTGTTTGAGGAATCTCAGTACTGTTTTCCATAATGGCCATACTCATTTACATTGTCACCCTCCATGTAGGAGAGTTCCCCTGTCCCCACCCGTGTTCTCACCGTGACTCGTCTCTCCATCCTCCACTGGCCTCTTTGGCTTTTCTCTGGAGCATTGTGAAGTTTTCATTGTGGAGGTCTTTCTCCTCCTCCAAGGGGTTTTGTTTTTAAGGGAATCATGAATGGAGTTGTTTTCCTGACTTATCTCCCAGAATGTAGGAAGACTGCTGAATTGTGCACGCTGTTTTGTACCCTGCTCCTTCACTGAAGTGTTCAGTTCTAAGAGTTTCCTGGTGGAGTCTTTAGAGTGACATACACAGAACATCCGATCACCTGCAGGTAAGAATTATGTGACTCCTTCTTTTCCCAGTTATATCCCTTTTATTTCCTCCTCAGACTTGATGTTCTAGCGAAGAGTTCAAGTGCTGTATTGAATAAGAGGGGAGAGCGAGCACCCTTATAATTTCTTCATTTTAATGGGATTGTTCTTGGTTTTCCCACATTTAGTATAAGATTGGCTACAAAGCCCAGACACACAACAAAATAAGAAAATTTTAGGTCCATCTCCTTGATGAACAGAGCTATAAAAATTTCCAATGAAGTACTTGCAAACAAAATTCAAGAACATATCAAAAGGATTACTCACTATGGTCACAATGACCATTTCAGGATTCAGGAACTAAATTTATCCTAAATGTAACACAGCATATAAATGGAGCTCATCCCAATAGATGCAGAAAAGGCTTCTGACAAAATCCAACAACATTCCTGCTTGACAAAAACCCTGAAGAAACCAGTAAATATGTGCCTGTTGATTTTATGCTGGTACCATGCTATTTTGATCATTATGGCTATGTAGCATATTTTAAAGTCAGCTATTGTGATACTGCCACCTCTGTACTTTTAGTTCAGGATTGCCTTGGCTATTGGGTTTTTTGTGGTTGCCTATATTCTGTTCATTTCACAATTGAATTATTTGGTTTTGCACTATTGAGGTGAATACTTGCTTTATTTTTGGGCAGTCATTTCTTTTTAGTTGTATGGTTTGTTGATTGTCTACTATACAGAAACTGTTCAGTTTCATGTTATTATAACTTATTTATTTTTGCTTTTGTTGGCTTAAGTGTTTGATAAGAGTCCAAAATATCATTGCCCAGACCAATATCCAGGAGACTCCCCCTCCACCCATGGTCTCTTCTAGAAGTTTTATTTTGGCTGCTGTATCCATTTTAAGTTAATTTCCATGTACAGTATGTGAGGAGGTCTAATTCTGTTATTTTCCATGGGGTATGACATGTTCTCATGCCACTACTGCAGACACAACTACCCTTTCCACATTGCCCTTTGTGTACTTGTCAAACATGGGTTGACTATGGATGCTTACGGTTACATTTGCATTCTCGATTCCAGTGGTTTGCAAGTCCTGAAAATGGAGGAGAGCCAAGATCCATCAATAAGACAAGGAGACAGCTGACTGCCCACCATGAGTTCTGCCACCTTGACCACATCTGCCTGGGCCCCAGAGAAACTGCTGAGGAAGTGGTGACGTGAATATTGCTCTTACTGCTAGCCCGACAACCAGCTCCAGGGTGATGGTGACAGACACAGTGATCAATCAAAACCTATTAAAGCAGAAATCCAGAGGCTACAAAGAATTCAACTCTAAATCAAACTGCCAACAGATCTGCCACGGTTCAGGGAACATTGCAGAAGAGGGGACAGAAAGATTGTTAAGAGCCACAGAGTGGATAGGAATACCCTGAGACATGGTTCCCCACTACCCCACAGGGACGACTGAGGCCTTCCTGACCCCACAGTGGATACCATGATACCACGGGGAGGGCCCACTGAGTGGTGGGGGCTGGGGTGAGGGGTTAGAAGAGTGTAACCTGTTATATTCTATATAAAATTAAATTAAAAAAATAAAAAAGTAACCTTGCCTTAAAAATATAAATAAGTAAATCCATCAATGTATAAAATTATGAACAGATACTATAAACACAAACACATCCTCTCTCCTTCTGTGGAACTTTGCTTGGGGGCAATCTATGAATTTGAAAGTCAACTGGGGATTTGCTGATGGTGGAAAGCTTTACAGACAGCTGCTTAAAGAAATCCTGAAAAAGTCAAGGATGAAGATCAAAATCAAAATTTTATTTTGAAGGGTGAATGAGGATGTGTCTTAGAGCTGAATATTGCAAAGCTCACCAAGCAATGTGGACACAGCTACTAAATGACAGGAAAGGCCGTCCTCACATAGCGTTAAGTGAGAAGAGAAATGCAAGTTCCAAGGCATTATACAAGATACGACTATCTTTTTTTTTTTTTTGAGAGAGAGAGGGAGGGAGGGAGAGGAAGAGAGATAGAGATGGGCACACCAGCAGCCTCTCAGCTGCTGCGAACAAAATCCAGATGCGTGCGCCCCCTTGTGGCCAAGTGCGGCATTGCGCCCTTGCGTCACTTTGCATCTGGCTAAACGTGGGACCTGGAGATTGGAACTGGCGTTCTTTAGGTTTGGCAGGCAGGCGCCTAAACCGCTAAGCCATCTCTTCAGCCCACGACTATCTTTTTATAAAACTAAATAAAATGCCTAAAAGAACGATGGCTGTAATGTGTGAACAGGCTTCCTGCTCCTGTCATGGAATGTGTCCGCTGGAACTGTGGGTCAGAATAAACCCTTTCCTTCCTTCAGATGTATCTGATCAGGCGTTTTCTCGCAAATAAACCATAACAGAGACGCCCTTGTTGAGCAGATCTTTTCTTAGTTATGCTGCACCGAGGTGCTCCCAAGACAAGTACATGCTTCTGAGCCATGACAGTCAGTGCTGGAAAGCAGTTAGAAGTTATATAAGCCAGTGGAGCTAGTTGGCAAGAGCAGCTGTGTTTATCTGTGCCAGGACTCACCAGGGACGAATACCAGATTTACATGTGATGATGTGTCCTCACTGGTGGTAAGGCTGTCAGTACCAGAGTCAGAAAGGAGTCAGTGGGAGTTGGTGTGGAGACTGGTCATCTGACATTCCTCCCCTTGCTTGGTGTTTCTAAGATGGTCTACAACCCTGGCAGAAGCAGAGGGACCTGCTCTCAGAGCCCCTCCTTATGTCTGGTGAGGGCACTGCTGTTTGCTCTGCCAAGCTTTGCTCTTAGGATTTTCTGAATTTGTAGCTGCGCAAAGCCATCCAGAAAAATGAACAGTTTTTATAATCCAGCTGATCCCAGGAAGCAAACATGCACCATTCTGTGTGGGGCATGCTGACATTGCCAACGCAGACACATAAATATCAAAAGCCAAGCTTCTGCGTAAGTCATCTGACATACAATTTCAGATCTGAGGAGGAAAAGGTGTCATTTTCCGCCTGCTTCTCTCAGAACCTCCAGAGACTCCTTCCTCCCTCAACATTAAACACGTTCACCTTTGGTATCCTCCTTGCACAGGGCTTGAATTTCCTTCTAAATTATAAACCAAAGCTTGGGGTGGTGAACCTGAGACTTAGGAAGCTTTGGAAGTTGAGGGTTTTGATCTTGACAGTACAGCTTTGAGCCTGGACCACCATCCCATAGCTCAGCCAGTTCATAGACGACCACTCTCTGGGTCACTCGCTCCCAATGTCACCAGAGAAAATGTTCAGCCATTATCTCTTAGGTGCATTTTACAAAGCCATGACTGACAGGCCGAGCAAGAAAATGGTGGCCTGCAGGAGAGGCAGCGGGATCCAGAGTGTAAGATGTTGTGCTCAGGAGGGTCGGAAGCTCGCTCTGCAGGCTTATTGCGTGTGTGGACATGCCCTCTGGTTGTAAATTATATGGGGGACAGGCATTCTGATCAAAATCAACAAATACAGGAGCTCTTGCAAACCAAAGGAAGTTCTGCTATTGTTACACGACCCCTGGACCCCTGTCGCAGTCAGGTTCGCATTGCTGGCCAGAAACACAACCAAGAGCAGCTTGTGGGAAAAAAGGTTGATTTTGGCTTACAGACTCAAAGGGAAGCTCCATGACGGCAGGGGGAAACGATGGTATGAGCAGAGGGTGGACATCACCTCCTGGCCAACATCAGGTGGACAACAGCAACAGGAGAGTGTGCCAAACACTGGTAAGGGGACACTGGCTATAACACCCAGAAGCCCGCCCCCAACAATACCCTGCCTCCAGGAGGTGTTAATTCCCAAATCTCCATCAGCTGGGGACCTAAGTTCATGAGGGACACCTGAGTCAAACCAGCACATCCCCTTCACAAGAAGTCCCTCCAGGCACATGTTGACCCCAGTGCAGGAGGAGCTCTGTCACCTGCAGTGTCATCCCCTTACCTACCAGTCCCAGCTTCCAGACTGTGTGTCTCTTGCCCTTCCAGGGCATTATCAGCACTGCTCATGTCACATTCAGTCTGCTCTCTCCTCCCTGGACATGGGACTTGAGGACTGTAGTCCTCAGAACCATCTGGGGCACTGTTGCATTCTGGGAAGTGCACCCGCAACACATCCTCCATGTACAGCCTGGCCAGTCTCAGCCTTTCATTCAGATGCTCCCTTGCAGGCGCTGTATCATCTCACCTTCATAAGAGAGGAGACAAGTCCCAGAGAACCCAGAGTTTGCTTGGCACTTGGGTTGGGGAGCCAAAGCCATCAAGTCCCCAGCACTCCAGCCCCAGCATCCTCTCTCCTTCTGTGGAACTGGATGCTGTCTTGGGGGGCGGGGTTATGCTATGGTCTCAGTGGCCTTCTAGAAGCCTAGAGGAATCAACTGGGGAATGTCCCTGCAGGCCACCAGCTATACATCTCTGCCGCTGGGATGGTGGTAAAGCTTGCTACAGAGAGAGAGAGAGAGAGAGAGAGGGAGAGAGAGAGAGAGAGAGAGAGAGAGAGAAACTGCCTCCCTGTAAAGAAATCCTACCAGGGCCCTTGAAGGTTTTTCTTGATGGTCCCTAAAGAACAAGACTTTTTTTTTTTTTTTTTAAAAATTTATTTATTTATTTATTTATTTATTTATTTATTTATTAGAGACGAGAGAGAGAGAGTGAGAGTGAGAATGGGCATGCCAGGACCTCTAGCCACTGCAAACGAACTCCAGACACATGGGCCACCATGTGCATCTGACTTACGTGGGACTTGGAGAATCGAACTGGGGTCCTTAGGCTTTGCAGGCATGTGCCTTAACTGCTAAGCCATCTCTCCAGACCAAGACTGCCTTTTTTTTTTTTTTTGGGTGGGGGTGGGGATAATACACCACTGGCTCCAGGCTGATCTCAACCTTATGGCAAATCTCCAGTCTCAGCTTCCTGAGAGCTGGGATTAAAGGTGTGAGACTTCCCGCTTGTCAGGAACAATACTTTTTAAAAACATTTTAATGGTAATTTTTATTTTTTTATTTGAGAGCCACAGACAGAGAGAGATAGAGAGAGAGGGAGGGAGGGAGAGAGAGAGAGAGAACACATTGGGGCCTCTAGCCTCTGCAAACAAAGTCCAGATGCGTGTGCCACCTTGTGCATCTGGCTTATGTGGGCATTGGGGAGTTGAACCAGGGTCTTTATGCTTTACAGGCAGGTACCTTAACTGCTAAGGCCCAGGATCAACACTTTTGATGCCTGAGACAAAGCTGCTTCATTGCTGCCAGGCTGCTCTGGGACTCCCTCTTACCCTGTGCCCCTGCTGAGTGGTTTCCCCTGCTATTCGATCCATGGCGACTCTAAGAGTGGCTTGGTGAAGTCTCACGCTGATCTGTCCTCTGCCTCTTACTTGTGAATGCAAGATGAAGGGAAGGAACGAAAGGCACTCCTGGTTTAGAATTAACCTCTTTCCTGATGCTAGAAACAGCCGACCATTTCCTTTGGAACTCCAGCGTGGCTTAGCTCACCACACACCATCTATCAAGCTCCTAGCCCCACAATCACCCAGCCAGACTCAATGATGGTGTTCCTTCTGTCCTAACTGGGCACAGAAGCCTTGGCTCAGCTCTTCTCCAACATCTCTGGGGAAACCTTTAATACAAGTCCAGCGGGTCTACGTTCAAGCCACTTCTTTTTGAGATGAGTCCTTTGTGACGTATTTTCTATGAATGTCGACATGCAGTCGCACACTTCTGCACTCACACACTTGTGCACATGGGCCCATGGGGGCCTGGGGTTCCTTCTGACATTCTATAACTGCCTCTTGGAGAGGCTCCATCCTCACTTCTTTTCTACATCTGCAAACCGCTCTTGAATAGCTCTGCCGGTTTCTTCCCACAGTTACTTCCTTAGATCGCTGCCTGGCTCTTCCTGTGTTGCAAAAGTCACATTTAGATTCACAGGAACTGACAAGAAAGAGCAGAACACCTTGTTCCAGTGAGCCAGATTGCAACATTGTTGTCATTACCAAAGCTTCCCGAAACCCAAAGGGTCCCCATTGTCCCCACAGAGCCGAGCTGGTCTTCACTCCTCCTGTCCAAGTGCGGTGTGCAGCCTGACAATGTACACGAAGATATATTTGCATAAATTGGTGAAAGTAAGTACAATGCCACCGTCATTCATCAGCTTCAAGAGTAGATTAGATGTTTTTGCTAATTTCGATGCAGTAAGTGGAACTGTGTGAGTGCAGAAGGCGAAACCATTTTCGCAAGCAAGTGCGATTGGATGCTATGTACATACGTGTCGTTTCACGAGAAGTGAGCTCACACGGTTGGGAATTTCAGACATAGGAAGAGTCTACTTTTCAACATGTTTCAGATACCTAACCACTAGCTGAAGACAAAGCAAAACATTTCAAAAATATTTGATGTTAATGAATTAAATTATGGTAATATTGATAACCAGGAACATACAAATAACTTTCTAAATAGAATCCCTATGCTTAACAAGAAGGCGCTGTGTGTGGCACAGCCAGGCACTTCAACTGCTTCCTGTTTCCTCACAGAGTAGCCTTATCACATCCCACATTACATAAAGGAGGACGTGAGTCCTGAAGAGAGCAATGCTAAACACTGCATGTCATTTGAGTGCTGGGAAGGTTGGCCTTCATACCCAAGGATGCAAGCCAGTGGTTATGGAGGTCTTCCTTGTGGGACTTGAGCACCCTCAGCTTTTGGTAGCCTTGAGCAGGGGAGGTCCTGGATCCAACAGCTCGAGTTCACCCAGGAAGGATGCTGCATAGTGAGTTACACTGAGTGATTTACATGTTAATAAGAGAAAGCAGCATGCGGCTGTGTGCGGCAATTGTATTAAACGAGCAAAGCTTGTCTGTCCATCTCTTCCTTGTCGTCATGAGATACCCAGAAAGATGGGTTAGATGGGAAGTACAGAAAAGCAGGCGTGAAATTACCAGGGGTAGTTTTGTCTTCATGTGACCAATCATATGCGAGTTCTGTTCAGTAATTATCCAACCCAACTTTCATAGCCACAGGAGCACAAGGTCCAGTCCAGTACCACGAATGGAGTGTCCAGAGAGGGTTCTTCTGGCTTGTGCCCTCTCTTCTGGGGATTGCCAGGATGGAGGAGCCAAAGCCTGCACCTTCTCCGACGGTTGACAAGAAACCTTAGATTCAATTTCGTCCCATTTGTCCTTCTAGGGAGGAAATTCAAACAGCAATTGGCAGACAGGCCCTTTGTGACTAATTCTGAACACATCTTTGGCGTCTGGCAGGCGTTAGAGGTGGGGAATGAACACCTTGCAGTGTGAGCACTTGAGTCTGGGTCTCTTCTTAGTGGCCACAACTTGGTGAGTCCCTCAGAGTCAGGCTTTGCGTGCTGAAGGCCCGGGTGCCAATCGTCCCTTTTTAATTCACTGAGCTGATGGGAACTTCGGTAAGAAGAGTCATGCCACGCTTCTCGCGCTGCCACGCTGTCACATGCCAAATACTTGATAGATATTTTCCGGGGCAGTTTCTACTCTGCCAGATGACTTCCCATTTCTGGACTTTTGACCTCGTATCTCAAGCCTTTGACAATGAGGAAGCACTTCATTTCCAACTTGGGAGAGAAAGCCATGGCTACAAGGTTGTGACAGGAAATGTAATTCAGACAGACACATTTCCCCTGCACTCCAGTTTCCTGTGACCTCCAGAGCTGCTTTGGCCAAATGTCGGCTGCCTGCTCCTACAGCAGCTCCCAGGCTGTTCTGAAGAGCAGCCGGTGACTTGCTTGTGAAACGACTCCACAGGGCTGCAGACCCTCCACACTCCGTCCTTTCTCCCACCAGGAGGGATTTCTGGCAGGATCCAGGGAACATGTGGGTATCCGAGCTCATTGACCACGTCCATGGTGTTACACATTCTAGGCTGAGCGGTCATCATGATTCTGTTGTATTCAGGAGAGAGCTGGGGTGGGGAGCTGTCCTTCCCAGGAACCTCTGCAAGGCGTATGTGCCACCATCTAAACCTTAGAGGACCAGGTTGGTTCTGTGCCTTCCCATCAGCCGCTCCTTACAGCTCACATCACTGTAACCTCTGGGCAATAGACCTGATTTTTTTTTTTTTTAACTTAATGTGCCCAAATTGCACACGTGGACTTTCTTTAGGAAGAAAAAAGATAGGGAAATCTCTTGACTTGGTGCAGTGGATGAAAAACAGAATCTCAAGGCTTTGCGAAATCTCCACCCTGGGGCTCTGCTTGCATCTGGGCATCTGTTTGACCGGAGGGTTCCACTGTTCCTTTACTCCCATTGTTGTCATCTGGCGAGGCTGGCTTCCCATCCTCAAAAAAGAGCTCTGGATGCAGCCCAAGCCTGGGAGGCACTAACCAGCTCCTTTCTCAGCTGTTGTCACAGACCCTAAACGTTGGGACTCCAAGTTTGTGCTAGTTGAGGTCTTCCTGGTACGCATGTGTGGACAAGAGCCGAGAGGAGACACTGTGCACAGCTGATATTCAAAGACACCTCACCTTACCTTACCTTATTCCTCATGGAGACCTGGGGGCAGTAGCATCATTTCCTACTTCTTCCGGGAAGGTTATGAATGCACATCCTTGCGTTGGCTTTGTCGTGAGTTCTTAGTGTTTATTCAGTAAGTGAACCAAAGACTCCAGGGTCCCATTATTTCGATGACTAGAAACAGACTTATCTTATTGTTCCAATGCTTTGTTTCAAATGATGGCTTTTCTGAGAATTTCTTCTTTGGGTAAGCTTTTCAAAAATGTCGGAATAACTTTTTAGCTGCCCAGACTGGACATGAAGAAGTTTCTGTTGCCAATGTCTCATGAAGCCACGGGACACGCTAGGACCCGGGAGTCGACACTGCTAGATTAGTTTGACCTCAACTTCAGGTTTTTCTCAGATCTCACAGGTTTTTAAAAGAACACTCTTTTCTGTTCTAGAATCCAATACAGTAATAACTGTATTTATTACAGGTGGAGATTCTTGTGAAAATGTTTATTTATTTACTTAGAGAGAGAGAGAGAGAGAGAGAAATGAATGAATATGAGTGTTCCATGACCCCCACACACACAAAAGAAACTCCAGGTGCATGTTCCACTTTGTGCATCTGGCTTCATATGAGTCCTGGGGAAATCAAACTCAGGCCAGCAGGCTTTACAAGCAAGTGCCTTTAACTGCTGAGCCATTTTGCCAGCCCACGAGTAAGCCAGGTATGCTGCTGCATACCTTTAATCCCTACACTCAAGAGGCAGAAGTAGGAAGGATAGCTGTGAATGCAAGGCCAGCCTGGGACTGCAGAATGAGTGCCAGGTCTGAGTGAGAGCCTATCTTAAAAAAAAAAAAAAAAAAATTAAGAGTAAAACTTCCTATTTAGAAAATAACAATTGAAGGACTTTATAAAAGGCTGGCAGAATTATTCTGTGAAGAACAAGATAGTTTTTTTAGATTTTATGGTCCATGTACTGTTACAACCACTTAATTCTGGCACTGGAGTGTAAACAATGGTACTATATAAATGATATGTGTGGCCGTGTACAAATAAAACTTTATTTATAAAGACATGCTATAGGCCATGCTTAGCAATAGGCAAGTCTATTGTCCTCTAACTTTGTTAATTTATGAATCATTACCAAGCCCGATTTACTTATCAGTAAAACTTACCTTCTCACATTGCTACAATAGCACTGGAGGCCTTTCTTTGTAGTATCCTGGACTTCATATGTTTTGTGTTATAGGATGTAATAGAGCCTTGTCTGAATTACACACTAGAGGTAGCTGAATTCTTTTGGCTGAAGAATTCTCTCTTTACCTTTATGCATATATAGAAATACCTCACACACAGTGCTTAACCATGATCATAGAAGTTTAGGTTCCTCTTTTGCGATCACTTCTGTGTGGTAAAGGTATGAACTATAGGGAGCACTTTTGAACAAAAGTCTTTTCAGCCCAGTTAATTGGTTCTATTTGACTGGAATTTAGTTTTTTAAATTATTTTGATATTTTTCATATAAATATGTTGCATTCTGACCCCATGCACCCCTTATTATTCTCCCTTACCCACCCAGTGCCACTGTACCATTGGTCTTCCCACCACTTCCAGTGGGTACACCAGTGAAGAGAATGACCCTCCTCTGGAGGGGAGTGGCCATATGACTCCTCTATCCATAATGGAATGTGGACTTGGCCACGGCCAAGTGTGGGGTTTTGTGCAGGTGGTTGTAGCTGCTATGAGCTCATGAGTGCAATGGTCCTGTCACGTCCAGAGTCAGAATTCCACTGCACTCCTCCCTGTCCTCCAGCCTCTACATTTGCTCAGTGCTCTCTTCTGTGATGCCCCATGCACCCTTGGAGGGGACGATGGTACATTCAGTGTACTCACCAGCTACTTATTTTCAGTACTTTAACCTCGGATGATAATCTTCATTAACCACCTCCCACTGCCAAAAAAACAAAGAAAAAAAGAAAGAAAGGCTGGAGAGATGGCTTCGTGGTTAAGGCGCTTGCCTGCGAAGCCTAAGAACTCATGTTTTAATCTCCAGGTCCCACATAAGCCAGACACACAGTGACACAAGTGTGCAAGAGACACACACGTCTGGAGTTCATTCGCAATGGCTAAAGGCCTTGGTGTGCCCATTTTTTCTCTCTCTTTCCATCTCTTTCTTTCTCTCTCTCTCTCTCAACATAAATATAAGAAAAAAATATTTTAAAAAAGAAAGAAGAAAAAAGAAAGACAAAGAAGGAAAAGAAAAATTGCTTTTCTGACTAGAGCTGAGAACAGAAGTAATCTGTGGATGTGAAGGTAAGCATTTAGGAGACAGGTTGACAATACATCTGTTTAGTAAAACAATAGTAGGTTCTTCCCTATGGCCTACTGCAGCTCAGCCATAAGCTTTTGACCTGGTTTTCAGAACTATGAATTACCTTTTATGAAGTGGGCCTCAACTCATTCACCTTTCATAGGGTCACATTCATATGACACTTTCTGAGAACTTTTCTGTTCTCTCTCTCTGTGTGTGTGTGAGTTGGAGGTCTAACCTAGGGCCTTGGGCATGTGAGGCCAATATTTTACCATGTTATAGCATTCAGCTTTTAAAGTTCACAGACAAATTGGAAGGATAGTGCTGACAATTTGAAATGCCCTTGACCCACATGCACAGATTCCCACACTCGTCGGTTAATTTTCATGTTTCATGGTGGCTGGGTCACGGGATACCCAGATATTTGGTCACGCTTTGGGTCTGTCAGTGAGGCTGCTTTGGAGTGATGGCGCCATTGAATGCGAATGACTTGAATCAACTGAGTCCAACCAGCAGGCAGCCTCCAAACTGTGGCAGGCTCATCCCACCAGCTAGAAGGTTGAAACGACCGAAGCTTCAAGAGAAGCCTGCCCTATTGACGGCCGGGACCTGCGACCTCGGCTTTTCTCCACCTTCTCACTGGAGCTGAGGTTTGTTTTGTCCTGCTGGTGTTTGGCCCCAGATGGAGGGCACCATCTCCTCTGGCCTCCTCTCCTCTGGCCTCCAGCTTGCTGTCTCACTCTTCACATTGGGGGACTTGTCAGGTTTGAGATCACATGACCCAATTCTTCATAATAATTCTTCAGCCTGTTAATTCTTGTTTCTTTAAAGAATTTTAATATCTCCGCCATTAACATCTTGCACCACACTGGTTTATTTATGACAATGGGTTGACTTGCCCAAACACACCATCGACCTGAAGTCCACAGCTGATAACAGGGTTCACTTGAGGTTGAACATTGTCTGTCTTCAGACAGATGTAACGTGGCGTACATAATGTGGATGCGCCATTACAGTACCCTAAGGAGTTTCCTCCGTGCTCCTCCCGCTCTTTCCTCCTCACCCCCATCCCCTGACAGCCACGAGTCCTCTTTCTGTCTCTTCAGCTTGTCAGTCTAGGGTTCTCAGAGAGCTGGAATCATATGGTATGAGCCCTTCAGACTGACGTCTCTCACTTGGCACTGTGGGTTTTCATGGCTTGAGAACTCACTTGCTTTTCTTACTAGATCCTGGGTGCATCAATCCATCCTCCACTCACTCACAGAAGAGCATCTTGGTGGTTTCCAAGTTGTGGCAAGTTAGGAATAAAGCTGCCACAAACGTGTGTAAGGAACAGGGCGAACACCACAGAGTGTGACTAGATCCCATGAAAAGATGTGCCTATGTTTTTAAAAAAACATTTTATTTATTTATTTATTTATTTATTTATTTATTTATTTATTTATTTAAGAGAAAGAGGCAGAGAGAGAGAGAGACAGAGAGACAGAGACAGAGAGAAAAATGGGTGTGCCAAGGCCTTTAGCCACTGCAAAAGAATTCCAGATGCATGTGCCTCTTTGTGCATCTGGCTTACATGGGTTCTGGGGAATCGAACCGGGGTTCTTTGGCTTTGCAGGCAAATGCCTTAACCACCGAGCCATCTCTCCAGCCCCGAGGTGTGCCTAGTTTTGAAGAGACACACAGATGTTTGTATTGTTTTGTTTTTCCTGGGATACAATGTGCGTGATTTTTAAAAAAAGTTTCTGGAAGTTTTTAATGCTCCAGGAAGATCACATGCACAGTCCTGTCTGTGCTTAGCGACTTCTTTACATAGCTGAGAAAAATGAATTTCCCAGAGTTACGAGGTGTGGTTTTTTTTTGGCTTGTTCAGTGAAAAACAAAGACACTGGAGAAAAGGAATGTCTCAGAACATCCTCAATTTGTGAGTAATCGCATTTTACTTCCTGCTTGGCCTGCAATTGATCCTCCTGATAAGCCCAGGCTCCAGGGCCAGGTGATGGGGAGAGCGGAGAGGGGAAAGGAGTGTGGGGCCCGAGAAGCCCGCAGGCTGCTTGCCTGCCTTGCCTTACAGGAGAGGAGTCCATGTGTCTGCGTGTTTTTCCACATGCAGATGTGTTTTTCCGTGCATGTGTGGAGGTCAGAGGTCAACACAGAGTGTCTCCCTTGATTGTCATCCACCTTATTTTCAGGGACACGGTCTCTGCCAGAGCCTGGTGCTCACTGACTTGGTGAGATCAGAGAGGGAGCCCGCCCAGGGGCTGCGGGGTGGGGGTGAGGTCCTCCTGTCTCTGCCTGTCCCATGCTGGGATGACACGTGATTCTGTTTCCAACCCTGGCATTATACTTGGGTGCTAGGGATCCAAAATCAGGTCCTCATGCTTCCATGGCTGGCTAGTGCTTTCTTTACTTACTGAGCCACTCCAGCCAGGAATGTTGGTGTTCACATGAGTACTGTACTCGGCTTAAGCTTGTAACATAGATGGAAAGTCAGTGAACCACAATGGTTTTATCTGGACACTGTGAAGCCAGAGACGGCAAACCAAAGCCTGCAGGTCTCAGACTGCCAGCAGCTTGTTTTTGATTTTAATATTTATTTATTTTAAAAGAGAGAGAGAGAGAGAGAATGGGCACAACCAGGGCCTCTAGCCAGTGTAAACAAATTGCAGATGTGTGCACCCCCTTGTGCATCTGGCTTACATGGGTCCTGGGGAATTGAACCTGGGTCCTTTGGCTTTGCCGGCAAGTGCCTTAACCACTAAGGTATCTCTCCAGCCCATGTGAAAGGACTTCTGTGATGTAACACGATGATGAAGTTGCTCTGCCACACAGTTCTCAGACACAGCCCCGTCACCAGCCATCGATGTGGGCTGGCTAACCGTGCCATTCCCTGCTTTCTTCCTGTGGGGTCAGTGTCTGGCCTCAGCTCCCTTTGGTTGGAAGGATTTTTTAGTACCTTGGTGAGGCAGAGCTGTGGGCAGTGACTCCTTCATCCATGTTCATCTCGAAGTTTCTTTATTCTGCCTGTATTATGAAGGATAGCTTGCTTGATGTCCAGTTCTTAGCTCACATTTTTTTGTTCTTTCATTTGCACATATTGCTCTTCTTTTTTTATTGACAACTTCCATAATTGTAGACAATAAAGCATGAAGTCCCTCCCCTCCCCCATTTCCCCTTCACAAGTCCATCATATCCCCTCCCCCTCTCCATCAGTCTCTCTTTTATTTTAATGACATCATCTTTTCCTCCTTGTGATGATCTTGTGTAGGTAGTGTGAGGCACTGTGAGGTCATGGATAACCAGGCCATTTTCTAACAAGAGCATGTTGTAAGGAGTCCTACCCTTCCTTTGGCTCTTGGAAGGTGTGATAGGGATGTTTCAGTGTTGAGCACTCATCTGTCCCTTCTTCTCAGCACCATGGTACCTTTTTCGTCATCCCAGTGGTCACCGCCATCTGAAAAGAGAAGCTTCTCTACCCAAGACTGAGAGCAGCATTAATATATGAGTGTGGACATTAAGAGAAGTGCTTACTGGACAGTTTGGTGAGCATAATATATACATTTAGCCAGACACCAGCAGACATTACACTCCTAGGTCTCATGACCCTCCCTGTCATAGGTTTTCAGTACCAGGCATGTATTCCCTCCCATAGAGAGGCCTCCAGTCCAATTAGTGAGTGGTTGGTTTCCCTTATAACAGACATGCCACTATCACACCCGTTCAGCCACCAGTTTTTGCTTCCACGTTGTCTCTAGCTTCTTTCCCACCACTAGTCTGAGGAGGTTTCAAGACACTCCCGGGGACTCTAGCTATCTTCTCTAGCTACTTGATGTTTCTAGGTGCAGCAGAGACTCTGCCTCAGTAAATAGGTTGGGCAGTGACTGGGGAAGATGACTGCCATCAACCTCCACACACCCACACACATGCGTGAGCACCTGCGCACAAATGCTCCTTCCCACCAATGTGCCAATGCACACATGAGTAAACCATACACATGAAGAAAGAGAGGGAGGGAGGGAGGGAGGAAGGGAGGGAGGAAGGAAGGAAGGAAGGAAAGAAGGAAGGAAGGAAAGAAGGAAGACAGGAAGGAAGGAAGAAAGAAACTGGATCAAGCATTCTACCTTGTAAGCAGGAAGCAAAAAGTTCTAGATGGCTCCATGGGCCAAGGAAGGACCTTAACTGGACATAGGCACCTGAAAAGTGATAGCAGAAGCAGCTGTCCCCAAACGTGGCCCACACCATCCCTCTGTGTGACCACGGGATGTACTCCTTTCTCCTGCCCGGCCTGCCCCACCCCTCCCTCCGTTGCCCTCAGCCCCGTTTCTGTCCCAACAGCACTGTGTTCGAATGTAGCTTCGTCCCTAAGAGCTGTGTTTGCTGGCCACCCCACACATTTTTGGACTCAAGTCTGGCCTCGGGCTTTCCCATCCTCAAACATTTTTTCCCCAGGTGACACTGGCGTAGCACTCTGACCTTCAGTCCCCTCCCTGTGAACTTAGCGGGAGTCAGACTTCTGAACATGGGAAGCCAGGAGATCCTGGCACCCACTTACACCCCGGCAGCCCCGCCCCTGACACACTCGGACCTGAGGCTGCACCTCACTCCCGGCAGCAAGGGTCGGGCCTGTGTACTTTATCCCTGTAACCCCTGCTCTTAAAGTAGAGCTTGCTGTGAGCCAGTCAGCAACTGGCTGTCAGTACTTGAATGGATGCAGCCCCAGAAGTCAGGGTTTATTTACTGGGGCAGAGGCGTGTGTCTCTCTTTCTTACACAGTGGCTGTGAGAGTCAAGTGAGAAAACATATCCTATACCTGGACATCCTCCCTGGCAGATTCTGGTTCCTTCCTTCCTTTCTTTCTTTCTTTCTTTCTTTCTTTCTTTCTTTCTTTCTTTCTTTCTTTCTTTCTTTCTCTCTCTCTCTTTCTTTCTTTCTTTCTTTCTTTCTTTCTTTCTTAACAGAACTGTGTCTGAAATCTTTTCTTTTTTTAAATTTAATTAATTTATTTACTTGAAAAAGTAAAAGAGGCACACACACACACACAAACACACACACACACACAGAGAGAGAGAGAGAGAGAGAGAGAGAGAGAGAATGGGCACACCAGGGCCTCCAGCCACTGCAAACAAACTCCAGAAGCATGTGCCCCCTTGTGCATCTGGCTTACGTGGGTCCTGGGGAATTGAGTTTTGAACCTGGGTCCTTAGGCTTCACAAGCAAGCACTTAACCGCTAAGCCATCTCTCCAGCCTGAGAGATTTTTAAAAAAATTTTGAACATGAATTGTATTGATTATAAAATATAAATTTGAATAATAGTTTATAAAGAAAACATTCTGGCAATAGATGTACTATGGAAACTTTTTTTTCTGGTTTTTAAGGTCTCACTCTAGCCCAGGCTGACCTGGAATTCATTCTAAATTCTCAGGGTGGCCTTGAACACATGGCGATCCTCCTACCTCTGCCTCCTGAGGGCTGGGTTTTAAGGCGTGTGTTATTCCCACCAAACTGCCCTGAAAGCACTACACTTAATGTTCATATTCATATATTAATGCTAATCTCACTTCTGGTTAGAGAAGCTTCTCTTTTCAGATGGCAATGACCACTCAGATGACTCAGAAGGCAACATAGTGCTGAGAAGAAGGGAAGGAGGAGTGCTCAGCACTGAAACATCTCTATCACACCCTCCGAGGCCCAGGGTCCATTGTGGAAGAGGTGCGGAAAGAATGTAAGAGCCAAAGGAAGGGTACCACTCCTATCTTTTTTTTTTTTTTTTTTTTTTTTTTTTTTTTTTGAGCAAGGTCTGTGCAAGCTACAGAGATAAAGAGGAAGGCTTTCCATCCTGAGCCCTGCAGAGCTCAGCCCACATGGAACACAAGGCTGACGTGGCACATTCTGTCACCTCTCACTCACGCAAGGATGAACTGTAAGAACCACGACTCTGACCCACAAGAGACGAACGACTTTTGATTAATGACCGAGGACTGCGCATGTACCTGTTACTGCACATATGCTACGGCTGCAGACATCTGCCAGCTTGGCGCTCGGCCCACACACAAGCACCAGGCTCCAGCACGGCTCAGGCCTCAACCAGCCAAGGGCAGATAGACTGGTGCGTCATTTGGGAAGTACTAGTGTGTCAGTAGGGGAGAAGTACTCTGCTCTGGCCACGCTGACTTCATAGTAGGCATAAACCAAGCAGAGCCTGCTCCCTTCCGAAAGTGCAATGAACCACTGCTGTTGAGACACTGAGGTCTTTTGGGCTAAGAATTAAAGCACATTTTATTTGTTCACTGATAATACTTGGGACATTTAACCCTTCTTTTATCAATGCATTGATCTGGGATTTTCTTTGGTCAACATTTGATGTAAAATGCCCAAGATAGTACTTGTTTTTGGTAATAGCTCAATGGCCTATGTGCTTATTCCCCTCGTTTCCCTTGCTCAGTCCCCAGCAAAGTCCATAGGAAGCTGTGTTAACCTGCACACCATTTGAAATCCCCTCACTGGGAAGAATAGTTAGCTAGAGGAACAGATGCTTCATGGCTTTCTGTCCAGAAAACAACAGAGTAGAGGAATGAAAGAGGAGTAAGCCAGGCAGCAGCAGTCAGATAAGGAACCTTACCCACAGTGCCTCAGGGGACGTCCCAGCCTGCTCCCCAGGAGAAGACCGTGACGGTGTGGCAGACACAGCCAGCACCATGGAGTCCCTCATCCTTTGTGGTCTCCACTCAGGTAAAGCCAGATCCTTGGCTTCCCAGTAGAAAAGGACTTGAGGACGAGCCTGGTTGAGGCAGAGCTGGCGTTTCTTAAGAAGGAAGTTTGACGCAGATGTAAGTATGGTGGCTGACAGGAGAGACACGCAGGGAAAGAGGAGGGCACACCGAGCCCTGGCCGGGGCCTTCTCAGAAGAGTCATGCTTAAGTGTCTAGTGGGGCCATTCACACAATGTTGATGGCTCTTACGTTACATCTTAAAGGGCTGTTAAGAAACATTTTTCTCTTCTTTTTTTTTTGGTAAATGAGATCATAGAATGGCTTTGGAGGTGTCTCAAATGGGATTGTGATCTAATAAAACAAAACCATGGGCCACAAGGGTTGCACAATGGGGTGAAGATGTGACTTTTACTATAAATGGGGTTTCTCAGGAGCTTCCAGGTTTATAGATGGTCAATGAGAAAGACCATCTACAACTAAGCCTGAACCATCGTTCATTTCTATTTTAACACTCTTATCTGAAATATATCTCCATAGAAATATTGACTTTATGTTGACAACTTTCATAGCAAATGTTAATTATGTTGGGTTTTTAATTCTCAGCTGCCGGGAAGCCTCACCAGACACAGAGAGGGCTCCTTTCCCTCCCCAGGTCCCCATAATTTTCTCTGTCTTCCCTGCCTCAAAATGACAGTCCTTGAAGCCACCCAGTTTGCCTTGTTATGCATCACATGGACACATTGACAGAGGGCTGAGCAGCTCCCCTCTCAGACCCGTGAGCCATGGGATGGGCCCAGGGGTAATGAGTATGAAGTGAGATCCCAGCATCTGGCATCAGAGATCTGTCTACAGAGCAGGAAGCCAGAAAGAGCCTGTCCTCACAGTGACTGCGGGGGCTGTAGAAGGCCCGGCCACGGGCAGCTTTGCCATGGAGTCTGCAGATGGGCTCAGGTGTACCTGTCCTTGTCAGGGGACAGCCAACTGTGGGAATGAGTGTGAGCCAGGGTGGCTGGTGGCTGACAGAGTAGCTTACTATTGAGTTTGGCTTTCCAGCATTAAGACCAACTTGCTCAGCCTACAGGAAGACACGTAGCATTCGTAGCCATGGGATCACTAGTATGTTGAGGGAGGAAGCAGAGGGCTCACTCGGTACTGACCCTGCGGTTGGTGGTCACGATGCCCTGGACCCCTCACTCCAGGGTCCTGGGATCTCAGCCATGGCTTCCACGCCCCTGCTCCCCTCACCACTTTACCTGGTGTGGCTGCTCTGTGGTGGAGTTCCGCAACCTTTCAGGCTTCTCACGGGAAACTCATCAGATTAATTTTCTTCACTATACCTTTTAGCATAGAACACTTAACGTCTTAGTTGCTTATAGTTTAAAATCTCAAGGAAAAATTTACCTGAGGTTTCTTCTTTAAACCATTTGAGTTGATAGTTTTCATACATGTGCATGGAATATTTTGCTCACAGTCTCCTCTCATTACCTTCTTTTCTCTCCCTTTTCTTGCCTCTCTTCCTTTGGTGCCTTCTTCCTTCTAACTAGTCCCTCTTCTACTTTGATGTCTTTTTTGGGTGTATTTCTCTACCATTTATGATGAAATATTGGTGGCCTTTATTTTGTGTGGATTTGGCATGGGTAACAACAGTTGCTGTGAGTTCCTGAATGCAACAACCACTTCATGTCCCGAAGGCAGAACTCCAGACCACCCGTCCCCATCCTCCGTCTCCTACATTCTTTCGGTCCCCTCTTTTGCAGTGTACTTCTCCTTGGGGAGAGTGACAGAGACACCTCTTTTAGCACTGAGTCGTCAATAATCACTTATTTATCTGAGTTTTCTTCTGGGGAATATGTAAAGGGCTCTACTTGCTATACCATGATACTTTCTTGCAGACCTCTGCCCAGCCCCCATGGCAGGGCAGGCCTTCAGAGGATAAATAATTGCAGGAGACTCCAGTTTCTGAGTGTTCTCCAAGTTATCGCTTAATTGAGATAAAGTGTCCTTTTGTTATTTGATGCTGGCACACCTCTGTACCTTGGGCCACTTTCCACCTCGCCTTGTCTTTGCCAGTAAAGACACAACACCGAGATGACCATTCCAGAACCTTCCCAATGCCCAGAGATACCTTCCCACTGAAGGTTCACAATCAGATGCTTCTATGCAGTAATAAGAAAAGTGTGTAATAGGTACTAAATTGATGTTTTTTCAGAAACAAACTGACCATATAAAATCAAAACCAAACCAAACACACTGTGCCCAGTATTACTTTTCTTTCTTTAAAAAACATTTTATTTTAATTAATTTATTTATTTGAGAGAGGGAGGGAGAGAGAGAGAGAGAGAGGGAATGAGTGTGCCAGGACCTCTAGTAACTGCAAACAAACTCCTCCAGACACATATGCACCACCCTATGCATCTGGCTTTTGTGGGTCCTGGGGAATTGAACCTGGGTCCTTTGGCTTTGTAGGCAAGCACATTAACTACTAAGCCATCCCTCCAGCCCCCAGCATTACCTTTTGTGTCTCCTTCCTGTCATCAGAGACATTTGGCAGCAAAGTCATCTGTGACCTGACAGGTACCAGTCCACATGCTGTGCTGCAAGCAGAGGTCTGCACAGGCCCTCATCCTCCTTGCTTGGCCATTTTACATGGAGAGAGAAGAGCCTGAAAATGACAGGAGATGTCAGGGGAAGCTTGCATTCTTCCCTCTGCTACCCAGAAAGGCTGTCGACCTTTTTTCCTGGAGCCTTAGACAGGGGACTCCAGCATGCAGAGGACAGATAGCATTCTGATATGTACAGCTGCTGAAAGGAAGATCCCCAAAAACCACCCACTGAACAAACCAACCTTGCTTTGGTGTGTGGGACCTTGCCTTCGTTTGAATTTGTTGCACTTATGGTGTAATTGGTGGTAAAGACTCTACAGTGAAGGTAGCTGAGGGTGAGTGGACAGGCTCATAGGGGAGACCCTGATACAAACATACATCTGTTTGTTCTGTTCTTTTTAAAAAATTTTTTGCCTGACTTTGCTTTGCCCTAAGTATACTTCACCTGGACAAATGGCATGCTCAATGCGCAAAAGTTGAGTTTGCAAAAAGGGAAACTGAAAAAAAAAAAAAAAAGTATTGGGAAAAAGAAAATCCTTACCAATTCAGCAACATCAAGAGGTGAGAGGCTGGAGGGATGGTTTATTGGTTAAGACATTTGCCTGCAAAGCCAAAAGACCCAGGTTCGATTCCCCAGGATCCACGTTAGCCAGAGGCACAAGGGGGTGCATTCATCTGGAGTTCGTTTGCAGTGGCTGGAGACCTGGCACGTCCATTCTCTCTCTCTCTCTCCCCCTTTTTCTGTCAAATAAAAAAAAAGAGGTGAGAAGAAGTAGGTGGTGGGTAGGATGAGAAACAGTAAGATGGGGGAATACTATGTACCCCTCAGCATGGCCACACTTCACCCCTTTCTCAGGGCACAAGAGCCCTGGGAGCAGGAAAGTGAAATATGGCACATTGATACCCTGTGTTTCCTCGGCTCTGAACAGCACAGACTTTCTGCTGATGACGGAAATCAGTCTATGAAAAGAACCAGCCTGTCAGTATGTTCTTGTTTTTCTCCACCAGCAAGGAGCACAGCTCGTTTCCAGAAGCCAAAAGGAACACAAGCTGCCTTTGGTCATTCAGTCCCCTGGGGAAGCTCAGACGTTGCGCCGCCTTGGGTGTTCTTGCTGTGCTGTCTGACCATTGCTGGGGAGCGCCTGCCTGTCTGACCTGCTCCTCAGAGCACCACACAGGAGAATCGCTTGGTCTCACCCTGCTCAGAGGAACACTCACTGCCCATTGTACTGGGATGACAGGCTGGCTTTGGCCCCTTTCAGGAGTTCCACATACAAAAGTGCTTCCCCTGGTTCACTTTTGGGAGTTGGGAGAACACATAACTCAGTGTTCATTTGCCTTCTGCTACTGACCCCTCGCCTCTTTAGCACCTTTCCACCCTCACCTCCTTACCTTGAAAGAAAGAAGAATTTATTTCAAGGTGTGTTATAATTTTGACCAATTGTTCAAGGTTCTTGTAATTAAGAACACACACCACACAAACAAAACAAAACAAAACAAAACAAACAAAACAAAACAACAACAACTTCCAGCAATTTGAAATCTATAGTAAATGAGTGACAATATTTATTCATTGGAAAAGACCTTTAAATAAAGGCTCAGAAGAAAAACAAAGGGAAATAATCATTTGGTATATTTCTCAACAGACTGCCTTTTAATTTGTCAGTATATGCATTTTAACTTGAGCCAAGAAATCTGCCTCCCTCGTTATTGCCGCGCACGGAGTGTCACCAGGCAAGGCCGTTACTATGGCAAATGCTATTTACTAGGGAAGGACTGCAAAGAAGAGTGGCACTGAACATGTCACACACACACACAAGCGCTGGAGAAAAGTCACCATCCCCTGAGCCTTTGAATTGTTAAAAAAAAAAAAAAAAGAGTGGACTGCTAAATCACATGTGTGAGGAGCAGATTCGGGAGGAGCGATCACTTGTTCCATAGACATTGGAGGGGTCCAGGGAAGGAGGCGGGTCTCCAGGGCCTTGTCTCTACATGGACAGCGCAGACTTGATCACATGAGAAGTTAAAGATGGGCTTGAAACAACAGGCAGGCAATTATCTTAATGAGACGCATGCATGATTAACTAGGAGGTGAATTACTCAGACGATGGCTGCTGCTATGGGAATGGAGATGAGGGACATGAAGTGGGCGGTGTCTGACCAGGGAAAGTCTCACGCAGGAAGAAGCACAGACCTATCATGCCGGGCAGTGTTGGCATGGGCCAGGGGAGAGTTGGAATAATGGAACAGGTAAGATGTACATTTGGGCCTTAGGAGATTTGCTAACCTAGGCAGTGTGGGGCATCAGGAGAAGAGTGGGGTTCTACATTCAGAGGATCAATGGGACGCACCTCTTCCTGCCCCTGCAGGAAAGGAGGGAGTGCGGAAGGTCTCTCGGTGGTCAGGTTCCTCACGTTGTCCCGAAAGGTGCTGACTAACAGTGACCACTGTTGTCTGCGCACTGTATGTTCGGCCCCACCCAGCTCAGCTGTTGGCGGTGTTTGGAGAATCCAGCTTCCGTGGGACATTGGCTTATCAAGAGACCTTGCTCCAGACTCCGTGTCCAGGGTGGTCATGCTTCCTGGCCACCTGTAGCAGACAGCTTCAGGTTCACTGAGATGAACTTCCAGATCAGGCACAGTTATGGAGGAAGGGATATTATTTATTGAAACTTACAGATCCAGGGGAAGTTCCATAATGCAGAAGAAGCTGGCCTGCCTTCACAGGGCCAAGCAGAGAGAGAGAAAAAACCACCAGCCACACAGCACAGCACACTTCAGGAACTCCCTCTAGGCACACTTTGCATATCTTTACAATGGAATCTCAAACCATCACCACACCTTAAGATCCGCCCCCAGTGACATTGCCTCCAGCAAGGTGGCTACAGATACAAACTATAAACTAATAAAACACTGAATATATTGGGGGCCATCTATTCAAACTACCACACCACCCCATCACCTATATCTCAGTGTCTCTAGACTTAAGGTTTTGGGCCACATGTCCTAATCTGCCCATCCACCCACCCATCCATTCTGCATGCTTCCATCCATCCATAACTCAGCTCTTTGGTCCCTTCAGCATCTCTCCCGAAGCTCATTGCCTACCTGCTGAAACAGTCTGGTTTCTGGACCTAAAAGCGCAGCCCAACCTGCTCCTGCCATGCTAGCCGTCATGGGCATGCTGGGCTTTTGCAAGAGACACATAGACCACACACATGACCTACCTCTCCACAGTCTTTCGATGACCACTCAACACTTCTGCTGGGGAAGTTTCTGAAGCTTGGGGTGTATAACCCAACGGAGCATTTTGTGGTCCCACTCCACTCACCTTGCAGCCCACACACCGTTGAGGACTGTGCGTATAAAGCATTGCACTGAGAGGAGAATGTTGAATAGTATAGGAAATAGGGTTAGTTAGAAAGAGGACTCAATGTGTGAGATGATCTGGACTATGAAGGTGATATTAGGCCTGAAAGACGAAGAGGTTTTGAGAGGTGCAGAGAAAGAGAAAAGAGTGAGGATGGACGTGGCTTGGGGATTGATTGCCTCTAGGGAATGAGAGAGAGGTGAGGGTTATCCATATGGGAAAAGGATAGAATGACCAGGGAGACTGACAGGACATTCTGCTGTGGATGGAGGGCTGATTTCAATTCCTAACGTGAACCTTTCCTCACTGATTCCAAAGGGAGGCCTGCGGGTGGTTCTTCTGGGGGCGGCTATTATAGTCACAAGTGACAAGGCAGGAAGAGCAAGGGAGTGATTTCATTTGGCAGTAAAAACAACGTAGTTCTTGATCTACAGATATTTTGCTCTCTCTGTGTGTGCACACGTGTGTCTGAATGTGCATCTGTGTGTATATAAATTGTGTACATTTGTCACGTGTATGAATGTTTCTACATGTGTGTCATATCTATGAGCATAAGGTTTGTGTCTGAGTGAGTGTAAGTTCTATGTATCTGTGTTTGTGTATGTGCGTGTGCACACATACAAAGCCAAGAGAACTTGACCACATCACTCGGACTGAAAAGACAGAGTGGAGGGAGCCAGGCGTGGTGGCTCACGCCTTTAATCCCAGCACTTGGGAGGCAGAGGTAGGAGGATCGCTGAGAGTTCAAGGCCACCCTGAGAATACATAGTTAATTCCAGGTCAGCCTGGGCCAGAGTGAGACCCTACCTCGCAAAAAAAAAAAAAAAAAAAAAAAAAAAAAAAAAAAAAAAGACAGAGTGGAGGACTGTTACAGAGGAAGGAGGGTGATGGGGTGGCGGGTGCCCCGTTGTCTCCCTACCTCTGTATGCCAGTACCAAGGGGTGAAATTATTCACTTGAGGGTGCATGCATTTCTTGGAGGTCTAAACAGCATGGTGGAAGGAGGTTGTGGCATATGGTGGCAAGGGTGAGCTGGCTTTGGTGCTGTTCTGGGTTCTTCTGGAGCAATGCCCCTCAGGCAACAACACTGTCTTCTCACAAGGTTTGGCGATTGGGTGCCAGCAAGGTCCCTCTCTGGGTGGCCTTTCCTCCAGTCACATAGCCTTGCTTTGCCCTCAAGTGGCTCTGGCCTGTGCCTGTGTCCGCCTGCTATCTTTTCTGATTAGGACACCAGTCCTATTGGGTTTGGGCCTAATTCCCATGGCCTCATTTGCCCTATGTCGACTCCTTCAATGACCTCCTTCGACAACAGCCACTTTGGGGGTCGAGGCTTCAGCATGTGAGTGTGGGGACATGGTTCATTCAGTTGATACCAGTGATCAGGTGAGTTTTTCTTCATCTGGTGAGGAATTAAGAGGCAAGAAAGATGGAGGTATGGTAAAGTAGAAATAAGGTTTTTATTGATAGAAAGACTCCCTCTGGAAAGTAAGGGTCCCAACCAGGTTGCCATTGGGTTGGGATTTATTTGTTTTGCAGGTCGCTCCTGTTTCCCATTCTTTTTTTAAAAATAATTTATTTATTTGACAGAGAAAGAGGGAGACAGAGACAGAAAGAGAGAGAGAGGGAGAATGGGTGAGCCAGGGACTCCAGCCATTGCAAACGAACTCCAGACACATGAGCCCCCTTGTGCATCTGGCTAACGTGGATCCTGGGGAATCAAACCAGGGTCCTTTGGCTTTGCAGGCAAATGCCTTAAGTGCTAAGCCATCCCTCCAGCTGGGTTTCCCATTCTTGTCCCCGGATTTGTCCTTAGATTGGTGTTCACCTGGTGTTTCTGGACTCACAATTAGATCATCTGCCTTGGCCCATGTCTCACCTTGGTCCATACGGGGGACTGCTGGCCTGAGAGCCAGGTCTGACGCCTGCTTGGGGAAATGAAAACCATGCTTGAGAGATCAGGGCTGGCAGCTGAACCCAATGTCAACCTGCCCCCTTAGAGTCTCTGCCACCTTGGAGCCCCTAAGATTCTGAGCTCACTGGTCTCCCGGTGCCTGCTTTCTTCCCTCTAGAGCTTGGACTGGCCACAGGCAGTGGCTGGCTGCAGAGAAAGCTGACTGCGCCGCTGGGGGAAAGTTAGCCTGTCCCTTTGTTCTGGAGAAGAGACAAGTGGCTGCAGAAGCCATTATCGTGAGAGCCAATGGCCCCAGCTTCCTACAGAAGCAGGTGATGACCCAGGTGTCTCCACCACACAGAGCGGGTTGGAGGCCCACCCCTCGCATCTGTGACACTGTAGCATGTAGTTGCTGTAAGGGGAGCTGAGTAGCCCATGGTTCCTGAAGCTATTAGTTGTGAAGAGGTGAGGGGCAGACTTGTCTTTGAAAGCATGCATGGAGAAGCTGGCGTAGCAGATGGCAGGCTGCAGCTAACCAGTGACTGGAAACGGTGCCAGCAGTCACCTGTACTGGCCCAGGTTTTCACGCTGACTGCACTTATCCTCATGCCACTCTGCCGAAGTAAGTGGCATTTGGCTGGTGGACATGGTGGGGTGCTAAATATGGTTTATGCCACATGTAATTGCTGAGTATTCCCCTTAATCATGCACATCCTAGATCCACACATGGCTGAGCGCCTCAGTTTAGCAGCCTGACCCACAGCTCGGGTCCCCACCCCCGATGCTATGGGCACGCAAGCTGCAGTGCAGAATGTCCTGTGCAGTGGCCTTACTTCCTGCCCATCTCCCTAACAAATCCACTCTTGGTGAGATGGACATTTGTGCATGAGCATTAGATGACTGGAGTTTATTTAATGGGGTTAAGATGACAATGTGATGCGAAAGCCTTGTCAACAACACCCCTGAATACATTTCCTGTGGTCTTGGGTGTTAAAAATACATAAGGCCTATGCACCACTTAGGGTCTGTGTTGCAGCGAGGCCTCTGGTATAGGTCAGTGATGATATGAACTCTGCACTTTTCTTAGCACATTGCTTTCACTGTCAGTGAGTTGTGTTGCTAGCTTTGGAGTTGTTGTTGTGAAACCTCTAGGGGAGAGAGAGAGAGAGAGAGAGAGAGGGTCTAATCCATGTGATGGGTGGTGTGGGTCACTGGTGGCTGGATACAGGGAAGCACTGAAGGGCCAACTGGAGAGTCCTTGTGCCCAGTCCCCTGTCCCCCACTGGCTCCATCCAGTTTAGCCTATGAAGGCTTCTCTCCCATGAAATGTCAAGGTCACCTTGTGGTTTGGGAAGCTAGACCTTGAAGTTGTGCTGGTTTCCTCCTGCCTGAGAGCTGCTGCTGTGAGGTCCTGGGAGACAGTGGAGAAGTGACAGGATAGGGAGCCTAAAAGCTTAGGGTGCAGTCAGAGGTCATGACTACGGGCTAATGTATACTCAGCAGTGGAGCATGCGACAAAGAGTCAGAGGAGGTGTTTCCAAGGGAGAGACGTGTAGGGGTCACTCAGGGGTGCAGAGACTTAGTGTGGAAGTGCTGGGGTGGGGCATCTGGGAGGGAAGGATAGTCCTAGAGTGCCCCAGGTTTGGTCTGTGTAATATGAGGCTGAGCTTCAAGTGAGCCAGGGCCAGGTGATTTAAAGCAGAGACCCTTGAGGTCACAGGGCTGAGAATCAGAGGCAAGATTGGGTCAGAACCTGACAGCCAGATGAAGGATGACACAGGGAATCTACTTGGCACTAAAGGCTACCTATCTTTCAGACAGGTGCCTACTATTCAGAAGATGGACAGGAGGAAGCTGAGATGGATTGTGGCCAAGTGATACAGTGCCCATCAATGAGAGGGCTTAGCCAAGAGTGGATAGTGGAGCCCATTAAAGACAGGGGGTAGACATGTGCTGTCCTGCGGGTGTGTGGCTCAGACATGAGCATGCATGTGTAGGGGGTCCTTGCAGACAGTCTTTAACAAGGTAGAAAATGAGATAGACATTTGAGTTCACCTCCTGCTCCATTAATTTCTAGGTAGGCTTGATGGATGGGGGCTAGCTGGGAGCTTAAGCTTCTTAGAGAAGAGTAGCTGACATTAAAACAGAGAAAGGCAGATGGGAAATAGAGGTGGGAAGGGATAAAGGAGAAGTGATGAGAAGAAGCAGAGGAGGGATACAGCTGGACTGAAAGGGTGACTCTGGTGGGTTGGCGTTTTCAGGTGGCAGTGGGCAGAAATGGGCATAGTTACCACCAGAGAGGTGAAGAAATGAATGCTCCACAGAATTTCTACAGACTGCCGGCCAGGTCAGTTGCTGGGGAGGAGATGGATTCTGCTAGCAACATCTTAAGTTGATGAGAGGGACTGATTAGAAAAATGACAAGTGGGGATGTTGCCATGGTTACCTTGAGCCAAGCATCCTCAAGTCCTAGCTGAGGACATCCCCTTTGCACGGCACTTCTGTTCTTGTGGGGAAAGGTGGCCAACACAGGAATGAGTGAGGGGAGGGTGGAGCAGAGCTGCAGGACTTCCCCCTCTTGTGTGGTGCAGGTAAGCATGTGGAAGCTGGGGGACCACCTTGGGTGGTGGTCTTCAAGAATGCTGTCTACCTCCTCCTCCTCCTCTTCTTCTCCTTTCATGAGGAATGCTCTCTCATTGGCTTGGAGTTGGCCTATTAGGCTAGACTTCCAGGATGCCCCAAGGATCCTCTAGTCTCTGCTGCCTTAGTGCTGGGCTTATAGATGTGTGCCGCCATGCCTGGCATCTTTAACTCAGGTTTTCACATTTGCCAGGCAAGCACTTTATCTGCTGAGCTATTTCCCCAGCCTGTGGGGAGACTTTTACAGTGAATTTAGATCTGGTGATGGCATCACAAGACACAGAGGAATTATGGGGTTCCTTGCTAATACACCAACACACCAATACATTTAGGGTACCCCAGATTCTAATCTTATGAGTTTAAATAATTAAAATCCATAGACCAGGGGCTGGAGAGATGGCTTCGTGGTTAAGGTGCTTGCCTGCAAGGCCAAAGGACTCAAGTTTGATTCCCCAGGACCCATGTAAACCAGATGCACAAGGGGGCGCTCACATCTGGAGTTCGTTTGCAGTGGCTGGAGGCCCTGGTGTGCCCATTCTCTATCTCGAATAAATAAAATAAATTAAAAAAAATACAAACTCTTTAAAATCCATAGACCAGAGGGTAAGATTTAAAGAGACTTTGTTAGATTAAAAGTAGGTAAGAGAAAAAAGTACAGAGAGCTCCTGCCTTAGGGAAGGCAGGACAGGTGCAGAGGCCATGTGGGCATAGAAGTCTCCTCCCGCACCTCATCTCAGTCCAGCAGAACTGAGGGAGGGGAGGGCTGACCAGAACAGGACCTGGAAGTTCATGAGAGGCGAAGAGCCCAAAAGGGAAGACTTTGCTTTCCTGGCAAGCATCTATCTATCATCGTTTGTGGTGGGCTTTACCCCAGGGTTCAGGTGAGTCTGAGAGGGCACTGCTCGGTCTGGACTCGGGAGCTGGCTCAGGAAGAAGTCAGCACAGCTGAGTAGGAGAGAGAGAGCTGACTGGATCAGAGGTGGAGCTCTGGTTCTGCTGAAGAAGGGGGGGTGTTCCCTCTTTGGACCCTCTCTTCTGACTGGCTATCTAATAATAAAGCTACCTGATTAGTTCCCCCTCTGTGTCACTTAAGCTGACCACTAAGTGACCAGCTGGGGTTAGCCACATTTTGTCAGCCTCTGAGAGCCCTACCTGCCTTCCCTGAGAATCAGGAGCTGAGCTATGTGAAAACCTTCCAACCTTCCAATGCAAAGACACTCCTGGCCAGCTACCAGGCCTTGAGTCTTCCACGGGCAATGATCCCCATGGCCAGTCAGGAACAAAGGCAGCAGCCATCATTCTTTGTAGTGTAGCATACTTGGCAACGGGTGGCAGGATTACCACTTACAAATATGAATGACAAAGTCTCTTTGAGAAGTTCAAGCAGTGGAACGCAGGCTGCATTTATGGTCTTTAAAGCACCATCACTCTAAAATACATCCTGTTGATTTTAGGACTCAGTCCTAACCCGTGGCATGTCATCTAGAAACTTCCAGGATGGTCCTAGAAATCTTTCCCATCTCATTTTATCACTCACTCCACTCTCAGACAGTGCTGGAGGCTCCGTGAGCCATGGTCACACAGTGCTGGGGTGTTGCACGCTGCACGGGCGTGCAGTGAGGAACCTCATCTCACTTCCCAGCTTCCTCTCTCGCAGACCCTCCATTGCCCAGAGTGGGCACTGTCCCCACTCCCCGCTACAGGCATCTGCCTGCTATGCCAGAGTTTGTGTTCTGTGCAGAAACTGTTCTTAGAGTCAACTGTGAAGCCCCCTCCTTTTTGGTAGATCAATAGTAGGCAGATATCGACAACTTCCTATCAGTCACTCCATGGTCGTCTTTTCCTCTTTACTAGAGATTGGTATCCAGGCTAGGGGTGGACTGCCTGTCATACATCTGCGAGTGTAGTCATAAGATTAACTTTTAGCTAATAAGGTCTAACTGGATACAGCACTGAAGGTTTTATGAACCCTTTCATATCTCTTCACAGCCCTTCCTTCTTCCTGGAATGCTCTTATCATTTGAGCTCTGGCAGCTCTTTGGGAGCCTGAGGATAAGGGGTAAATGCAAGAGATTCCAGAGTCCCAAAGGTGTTTGGAGGCAAAGCCACCAGATCAGCTATGGACCGGTAGACAGACTTTCTACTTTATTTCGCCATAGTTATTTGCATGGAATCGGCTCCTGGCGGACTATATAATGAATCTGAGTCATTTCCTTCTGGGCTTACTTCCTCCATAGACTAATGATCAAAGGTAGAAGTTACATTTTGAAGCCTGTATGCCCTCAGGCACCCATGGCAAATACTGGGCAATGAACATGCCGCATAGTCATTTGTGAAGTAAAACATCCGGTTTTGGGCCAAAATTTTGGGTATAGATTATGCAAATGAAAGAAAATGTTGAAATCCCATCAAAGTCATAAACAGTGTGACAAAAAAAGCCATCAGGAAATGAATGGGAAAATAGGCCAAAACATAATCACAAGGGTTCTTCCCCGGAGACAATACCACCGCATCCCAAACCTGACATGAAGTGCTGCACTGTCATGGGAAAGCTCCTCCAAGGCTCTTGCCTAATCCCGAGACTCAACACTTTTAGTAGAAGAAGTTGCCAGAAAGTACACGTTAGCAAGTCCTCTTGGAGAGAGGCAGAAGCAGGGAAGCTGGGGAGAAGCATGCCTTCCTGCGATAGGTATGGTCCACTGGGCCCATGCCTGAGCAAGAACAGCAGACTTTGCCTTGGTGGGGCTTGGGATGTCAGAGCAATTCCTGGAAGCATCCTTTGCCTTGCCGGGAAGCTTGGCAAAGTTCTTTCCTCTCTGTTGTTCAACTGTCAGGGATATTATAAACCCTGCACATAAGAGATGATAAAGTTGGGCTGGGCAGAAGGCGCAGTGGGTAAAGTCCTAGCTGCACAAGTCTGAGGACCTCACTTCAGATTTCCAGTGCCAGCAAAATGTTGGGTGTGATGTGGTGCCCCTGTAATCCCAGAAATGGGGAGGGAAAAACAGGGGGTCCCTAAGGGTCACTAGCCAGCTTGTCTAGCCCAATCAGTGAGCTCTGGGTTCAGCGAGAGACCCTGTATCAAGGAACAAGGCGGGGGCTACTGAGGATGACCCTGACGCCTCTGGACTCCATACGCACAGGTGCCCATGTGCATGGGCACCTGCCCACACGTGCATGCACACATAGAGGCACATACCACACACCCACCCAAAGAGATAGGAAATCATTATAAACAGGAAACCAAGCACAGGTCTCCGAATAATCATGGAATATCAGGAAAAACGCTCCGTAGTCCATGAGTCATGCATGGGCTGACTTAGGAATGAACTCACAGCAGCGCCATCTTAACTCGACGCAAGAAGTTTATTAGCATAGCCAAAGCTCTCAAAACAATTTATTAAACAAAACAAGCCATCGGAACAAGAGCCCTGTAGATAGCAGGTCAACGTCTAAATCAATAATATTGGATGTCACTGGTGACATGTTGGATGTGTAGCGGACGTGATCACTTCTGCCGCAGCGAACGAAGTCACTGGCAATGAAATATAATTTGACACCACAAAAGATTTGTAGTGGGCGTCACAGAGCCAGTCCCTCTGCCTGGGATCCATGAAGGGACCCTTACTGTAGTGGCTGTAGAGAAGCTTGCTAAACTATGTGTTGTTCGCTACGCGGGAAACCAAAACACACAGTAGCAGCTTGGGTTTGTAGAGATGGGAGTGGAAGGAGGTGGAGCCTGGGGTCCCTATGTGGTCCTGCTTCCTGCCTGGCTGGCTTGGGCAAGCTATCCGACTTCCTCTGCATCTAGTGTCACACCTGAGAGGGTTAAGGAAGAGTGGTTCCAGCGGTGGTAGAGAGCTAAGAGTTGTAAGACAATTGGAGAGGGCCCCAGCCTATCCTGGCCAGAGACGCTCTGAGAGAGGGACAGGGTGGCACCAGGCAGGACTCAGAACTCAAGCATATCACAGAGGTGGGACTAGGCATTGGGCTTAGGAACCAAAGTGTGGCCACTAAGCAAGAAGATGAGGCAGCATCCCGGGCCTCTTGGTCTCTGCTGTGATTTCATACCTTTCCTCTAACCCCTCCAACACCCGTTCATCTGCCTCCAGCAGCCACACTCCAGATATAGAGGTCCCCAGCATTGCTGTGACACGTGACCCTACACTGGGACATCAGGCAACCCGAGCTTATCTTTCTGATTTCCCCAAGTCCAAGGTCAAGGCATTAGCTGGGTTGGTGCTTCTGAAGGCTGCAGGCAACATTCTGACTTTTGCCCACCTCTTCCTGCACTCCCTGGTCCTCCACATGCAAGGTCCTCAGGATCCCTCCTTCACCGTCTCACCATCTCTGCCCACGGAGGACCTGTACCCTTGCCTCTTCCTGTGAGGATGCTAGGATCTAGCCCCCCCCCCACACATGCCATCAAGATGAGCTGACTGTAGGCTTTCTGGGGACACTGGTCAAGACCCATTTTCACATGAGAACATAGTCTTAGGTTCCGAATGGACATGAATTTGAAAGACACTATCTAACACCTGGATTTCTCACTCTCTCTGATACTACAGGGAACTCAGGCAGTCAGTGGGCCGTCACCAGGCAGGTCCCTGGGCTTCTGACTGGCAGAGCTGTAAGACCAGCACAGCCCTCAGCAGTGACGCTGTGGGAAGACCTGAGCTGCCTTCAGTGATCCTCCGTCTTCCGGGAGGCTCAGATCTCACCCTCACCGCCTTGGTTGCACTGGAATGCCTTGATGCTGGTCACTGTCATTAACCACTTGTGTCCCCTGATTGGGAACAGATGACCCTGTGTCCCTTGTCTTGTCATCTGTCCTGCCTCCAGACCAGTCATGTTTAGCAGAACATGAAGAAATACTGTATGGAATTTATGTATACTCTCCCCGACTTACCAAGATTTCAGGACTACTTACTTAAAAAAAAAAAATTATCTATATATTTATTTTTTTACTTATGAGAGAGAGAGAGGGAGGAGAATGGATGTGCCAGGGCCTCTAGCCACTGCAAATGAACTCCAGATGCATGCGCCACCATGTGCATCTGGCTTACTACATGAGTTCTGGGGAATAGAACCCAGGTCCTTAGGCTTTGCAGGCAAGTGCCTTAATTGCGGAGCCATCTCTCCAGCCCTTAAGGACTTTTTCTAATCTACGAGATCTGATCAAGTAACCTTGGTCATTCATTAACTTTCTGGGGTTGATAAGTTCCTTTCTGTACAGCATGCTCACAAACAACTCTGAGAGGTTGCTCAGGCAGATATCTTATCCTCCTTTCAAATGTGGATAAAAGATGACGCAGAGGTAAATTGTCCTGAGCCTGGGTCATGGGCAGATGAATCAATGCGCACAGCCGCGCTTCCCAGCCCCAGACCCAGGGCTGTGGGGAGAAATGGCACACGACATTATCAGGCAGCAAAATGGGCCGGGGAGCAACGAGATCAGAGGCTGGCTCTCTGTAAAAGGAAGTATTCTCTCGCTTTTAAATCCTTGCAGCGTTCTGTGCCTGTGTGGTTCTGTTCTGCCCAGGGAGCATGTGACTAATTAAATATGGGTCCATTTGGTTAACTTTCAGGAGACAGCTCTTCCATTGGAAATAATGATTGATTCATCCCCACCATAAAACTGATTTCTGTGCACTTTTCTCATTTGTAGTCGAGGTAACCCGATGTCTTCGGCTGATGGCTCCGGGAATCTTCATCTCTTGTGACTTTCTGAGTATAACAAACAGGAAATTGCAAGTCAGCCATTTAACCTTTCTGCCTCAGTTACGCACTCTGCAAATGAGTGATAATTAGGTCTTTCCTAGAGAGAGAGAGGAGAGCCAGGAAGGGACTAATTCAGTTTGATCAGAATGCCAGGCACTAAAATGCTGGGTTTGTATGCACATGACCATGAGGATGTTTGTATGCACAGACGCTGCGCCCCATGGCCTGCTGGACTTGAGACGCGGCTGAATTGTAAAGGTGGCAGAGAGATGTCTTGATGTTTAATGATTCTTCCTGCTGCTAGAAAAGCATGCACGTATGCAGACGACCCTTCCTGTTTACTAGGGTCATTCCTGAGAATGCTCTGACATGACCTTCTAGATGGAAAGAGCTGGAAAGGGTTTTGGGTAGGCGGCAGAAGTTTCTGACAGCAAACAGCTTGTGCTTTGAGAAGGCCTCTGTACCACTCTGCAGATGTATCTCCTTGCCCCCACCTCCGTGGTGCAGCCCCTCCCCGCTGGCCTTGCCGTGGCTGCGGAGGGTTTAGGGTTCTTATTATGCTTTTGTTGATGTTGCTCCCCTCAGTGTTCCTCCAGCGACAATCCCACTGGTAGTTGTAAGGCGCTGAGCATGGAGACTCCTTAAAAATCAGTCTGAAATTAAACATTTAAAAAAACAAAAAACAAGGGATGGAGAGATGGCTTCACGGTTAAGGTGCTTGCCTGCAAAGTCAAAGGACCTTGGTTTGATCCCCCAGGACCCACATTAGCCAGATGCACAAGGTGGAGAGTGGGTCTGGAGTTCATTTGCAGTGACTGGAAGGCCTGGCCTGCCCATTCTCTCTCTCTCTCTGCCTCTTTCCCTCTCTCAAATAAATAAATAAATAAATAAATAAATAAATAAATAAATAACTCAAAATGCTGAAGTTCTGCTGCCATGTGCTATGGCGGAAGTTTGGGCCGCTGCTCATACGAGTATGCGGCAGGAACTTTGCTTTACCACAGGGGCAAGTGTCCTGCCTAGAAGAAGCTCAGCAAATTGTTCACACAGGAAAATGGTTATCTGTGCTCTGAACTCCTGTACTGGATGCTGAGCAAATCCTCAAATCCTTGCTTTCTGAAGCTTTTTTTTTTTTTTTTTTTTCAAAGAATTACTTATTTGAGGGAGAGAGAGAAGGAAAACAAATGAGAGAAGGAAAATGTGCTGGGGCCTTACACACGGGAGGCTTCACCTGAATGTGGACGGGCTCTGGGTGCTGCGCACAGGAGCGGGGAACCGTTTGTGAGAGGACCATGTTGGGGAAACCAAGCAGAAGGTGATAGATGGGTTTAAGGGAGCGGAACATGAAAGAAAGTGGGAGCTTTCGAATTCCATTTAGGAAGACCTTGGACAAGTCTCAGAGATAGGTTAGGTGGCCCAAACATCCAGCAAGAACAGAAGATCTAAAGTGAAGGATGGGGTGTGTCAGTAGAAACCCCAAAGCACTGTTCCTTCCAAGTAGTGTGTCCTCCTGAAGAGTGGACGGGCCCTTGATTTACATGCTGCCTAAATATCACGGGTAACTCGTGTGCATGCGTCATAGCCTCTCCTCTGCTGCTGTATTTCCAGGCCTGGACTCTGGCCAAGCTGTCTCTTTTCCAGGGGCTCTCGTGTTCCTACTATTCCTCCCCCCAACCTCTCCCCCAAGGGAAAAGTCCATTTGGTGTGACTTACATTTTCATTGTTGTTGTTGTTGTTGTTGTTATTATTGACACTGGGTCTCTTTATATAAACTAGACTTACCTTGAACTTGCAGCAATCCACCAACCCCATCCTCTGGAGTGCTGGAATTAAAGGTGTAGCCCTTACTTCTTGAAAAAAGCAAATTCTTTATTTTTAATTTCCTTCTTTCCCTCCTTCTTTCTTTCTTTCCTCTTTCTTTCTTTCTTTCTTTCTTTCTTTCTTTCTTTCTTTCTTTCCTTTCCTCTTTCTTTCTTTCTTTCTTTCTTTCTTTCTTTCTTTCTTTCTTTCTTTCTTTCTTTCTTTCTTTTTCTTTCTTTCTTTCTTTCTTTCTTTCTTTCTTTTTTTTCCTCTTTCTCTCTTTCTCTCTTTTTTGGAGACAGGACCTTACCCTATTGCCTAAACTGGCTTGGGTGTCCAGGCTGCCTTGAGCTTAGCAATCCTGTAGTACTTCATTGCTCTTTGCAATGTGAGCAATAGTATTAACATAATCACTAAGATTTTTATATTCTTGGTGTATTACTTAATTGATGGAAAATGCTTACTGCCAGTTAAACAGACCTGGCTAGTAGGGTGGTTTCTGGTACCAGCATCATGCCAGCAAGGTTGAACCTGCTGCCACAAACATCCAGATATGCTGCACAAAGATAGAAGCACAGAAACAAAACAAATAGCCACACTTGAAGAAAGCTTCCAGATCCAGAACCAAGTCCACTCCTGCCAACACAGCAGCAGCTCATGAACCAGGGCTGGGGGATGCTGGAGTGCGGGTCTGTGTAGGCCAGGGAGGTGAGGTGCACCCGGGCTGGGGGATGCTGGAGTGCGGGTCTGTGTAGCCCAGGGAGGTGAGGTGCACCAGGGCTAGAGGATGCTGGAGTGCGGGCTGTGTAGCCCAGGGAGGTGAGGTGCACCAGGGCTGGGGGATGCTGGAGTGCGGGTCTGTGTAGCCCAGGGAGGTGAGGTGCACCAGGGCTAGAGGATGCTGGAGTGCGGGTCTGTGTAGCCCAGGGAGGTGAGGTGCACCAGGGCTGGGGATGCTGGAGTGCGGGTCTGTGTAGCCCAGGGAGGTGAGGTGCACCGGGCTGGGGATGCTGGAGTGCGGGTCTGTGTAGCCCAGGGAGGTGAGGTGCACCAGGGCTGGGGATGCTGGAGTGCGGGTCTGTGTAGCCCAGGGAGGTGAGGTGCACCCGGGCTGGGGATGCTGGAGTGCGGGTCTGTGTAGCCCAGGGAGGTGAGGTGCACCAGGGCTGGGGATGCTGGAGTGCGGGTCTGTGTAGCCCAGGGAGGTGAGGTGCACCCGGGCTGGGGGATGCTGGAGTGCGGGTCTGTGTAGCCCAGGGAGGTGAGGTGCACCCGGCTGCTGGGGATGCTGGAGTGCGGGTCTGTGTAGCCCAGGGAGGTGAGGTGCACCAGGGCTGGAGGATGCTGGAGTGCGGGTCTGTGTAGCCCAGGGAGGTGAGGTGCACCGGGCTGGGGATGCTGGAGTGCGGGTCTGTGTAGCCCAGGGAGGTGAGGTGCACCAGGGCTGGGGATGCTGGAGTGCGGGTCTGTGTAGCCCAGGGAGGTGAGGTGCACCAGGGCTGGGGATGCTGGAGTGCGGGTCTGTGTAGCCCAGGGAGGTGAGGTGCACCAGGGCTGGGGGATGCTGGAGTGCGGGTCTGTGTAGCCCAGGGAGGTGAGGTGCACCCGGGCTGGGGGATGCTGGAGTGCGGGTCTGTGTAGCCCAGGGAGGTGAGGTGCACCCGGGCTGGGGATGCTGGAGTGCGGGTCTGTGTAGCCCAGGGAGGTGAGGTGCACCAGGGCTGGGGATGCTGGAGTGCGGGTCTGTGTAGCCCAGGGAGGTGAGGTGCACCAGGGCTAGAGGATGCTGGAGTGCGGGTCTGTGTAGCCCAGGGAGGTGAGGTGCACCAGGGCTGGGGATGCTGGAGTGCGGGTCTGTGTAGCCCAGGGAGGTGAGGTGCACCCGGGCTGGGGGATGCTGGAGTGCGGGTCTGTGTAGCCCAGGGAGGTGAGGTGCACCAGGGCTGGGGGATGCTGGAGTGCGGGTCTGTGTAGCCCAGGGAGGTGAGGTGCACCAGGGCTAGAGGATGCTGGAGTGCGGGTCTGTGTAGCCCAGGGAGGTGAGGTGCACCCGGGCTGGGGATGCTGGAGTGCGGGTCTGTGTGTAGCCCAGGGAGGTGAGGTGCACCAGGGCTGGGGATGCTGGAGTGCGGGGTCTGTGTAGCCCAGGAGGTGAGGTGCACCCGGGCTGGGGGATGCTGGATTGCGGGTCTGTGTAGCCCAGGGAGGTGAGGTGCACCAGGGCTGGGGGATGCTGGAGTGCGGGTCTGTGTAGCCCAGGGAGGTGAGGTGCACCAGGGCTGGGGGATGCTGGAGTGTGGGTCTGTGTAGCCCAGGGAGGTGAGGTGCACCCGGGCTGGGGGATGCTGGAGTGTGGGTCTGTGTAGCCCAGGGAGGTGAGGTCGAGAGGAGCACACGGTGTGGATTTCAGGTTCGCCCTAAGAAATGACAGAATTGCTTCTTTCCCAACCATGACACTATTAGAAGGAAAATAGTGGAATATTATCTACATTCTGCGAGAAAATACTGTCTTCCTAGCTTTCTGATGCAGAAACATGATAACATGACACAGACCATTAATGTGCTTTTTGAACAAATTTTCAATGTACTATTTGAGCAAATACTAAGAAAGTTTGCTGCAGGAAGCACTCATTAATGGAAACTGTGAGAGACAGGTTCAACAGAAGAAAGGGTTTCCTATGGGACACTCAAGGTAAAGGAAGAGGGCATGGAGCAGAGGCGAGTCGTTTTAAAGCGTATCAAGTATATAAGGCAGAGTTTCGGCTCCTCTGGAGCTAAATCACCCAGAAGCACGCGCATAGTCACAAACAGCACGCTGGATCCGGCGGGGCGAAGAATTGCAAATGCTGGGGTCCACGTTAGACTTGCCTGAGATTTCCAGAGCAGCACTGAAAGATTCGAAAGAAAGACCGCGTAAATCTAAACAAATGGATGAAAAGAGAATGAACGAATAAACAATCCAGTGGATATCCTTACGTATGTAAAAAAGAAATGCTGAAAATAATTAGGCTAACATAAGAAGAAAGAAAACAAAACTAGCACATGTATGTTTATATACATATAAACAAATCTGTGTATATGTATATACATATATGTATTTATATGACTGAACTGCACCCCTCACATTGACATGCTGAAAGTCTAACCTGCCATGTGGTTGTGTTACGTTTGGAGTTCATCTTTACAGAGGTAACCGAGGTTAAATGAGGTCATGGGCTGGGCCTTTATCCAATATATCTGTTATCCTTCTAAGAAGAGATTCGGACGCTGGCATGTTTGCACCAGAGAAGAGGGTATCCAAGGACACAGAGAGAAGATGGTATCAGCTAGCCATGGCCAAAAGCCTCAGGAGGGACCCAGACCTTGATCTTGACCTTCCAGTATCCTGAACTGGAACTCTGATGTTCCCTGTTAAGTCTCCACGCTGCAAGCCAAGCACATCGGTACAGAATCTATGTGCTGAGTGGCTGTGTTTCCACCCAATTTTAGAATAGATGTAATTCAGTTATCCTGTTTAGGAATGTGTAGGAAGATAAGAAGACAAAAAGAAAAGAGTTTTTTTTTTTGACTTAAAAAGAAGAGTTTCTTCATCCGTCCAAACAACTCACAGTATGACTGAGTAAACACACATAGTTCAAAAAAAGAGGCTTTGCCAGGCAGGTTGAGCTAGAAGTTTCTGTGGCAGGAAGGAGAAGGGCATGGCTGAGATGGAGATCGTGGAGCCCTCCAGCAGGCCGCAGGAGACAAGGCCTCCACCTGGGTGGAGCTTACCCAGGCTTCTCTGCATCATTTCTGAGAATGCTTTACATTAACAATGTGATTGGATCTGGAATCACCCAGGAAACAACTGTCTGGGCATGTCTACCAGGGAGTTTCTAGATAGCTTAGTAGAGGTGGGAAGATCCACCCTCGATGTGGACAGCACCATTCCCACCGATGGGGTCCTGACTGGGCAAGAAGGAGTCAGCGAGCTGAGCACCAGCACCCACCACTCTGCTTCCTGACTGCAAACTGAATGTAACCAACTGCATCCTGTTCCTGCCACCGAGCCTGCCCTGTTGTGATGGACTGGCACCTTGAACAGTGAGTCAAGTCCTTCCTTAAATTTCTTGCTTTCTTTCTTGCTTGCTTGCTTTTTTAGGGCTGGAGAGATGGCTCAGAGGTTAAAGGCACTTGTTTGCAAAGCCTGACAGCCTGGGTTTGATTCCCTAGTACCCATCACATCAAGACAGAGACACAAAATGGCTTATGCTTCTGGAGTTCATCTTCAGTGGAAAGAAGCCCTGGTGTGCCCATTTTTTCCCCTCTCTCTCTCAAATAAATATTTAAAAAGTTTCAGATATTTGTCACAGCAACAAGAGAAGTTACTAGTACAACTTCTGACACTGAGCTATGCATTGTGTTGCATACAGATGGAAAACTGTGTAATTAAAGGAAAATTCAAGAGACAACCAAGAATGTGCTTGGAAGTTTTGGGAAGATTCACTAACTAGGCCAGAGGAGCCAGTCAAAGACTCCAAAGTGATGCTGAGTTTACTTTCCCCACAAGACCATGGGGCAGTGAACAAGTCCATCTCATCTCAATGCTTGCATAGGCGGTATACATTTTATATTCATTTTGTATCTACTCAGTACTTTAGACAATTAGTGCTGGGGAGATGGCTCAGTGCTTACAAAGCCTACAGGCCCAGGTTCCATTCTCCAGTACCCATGCAAAGGCAGATGTATGAAGGGAGTTTGTTTGCAATGCTGCTGTAGTTACTGCCATGTTGCTGGGACGAACATCCAACCATCTGCTTCTATTTATTTGAGAGTGACAGAGAAAGAGGTGGAGAGAGAGAGAGAGAGAGAGGGGGAGAAACCACTGCAAACAAACTCCAGATGCATCTGGCTTACGTGGGTCCTGAGGAATGAAGCCTCAGACCGGGGCCCTTAGGCTTCACAAGCAAGTGCTTAACCACTAAGCCATCTCTCCACCCCCGGCACCTAGGTTTCTTTCTCCCCACTCTCAAAGCTGTGGTTCCTGCTGTGAATTCCTATGAGTCCTTCTTCAACAGCATTTACTGTGAGCCCTGTTTCTGTGACTCTGCAGGCCACCCTTCCAGCATCCCAGCTTGGAGCCCACTTCCCTGAGCACACATCACTGCACGCAGCACTCAGTTCATACTGAAGAAAGGGCGGCAGACCTGGGTCCTCCCAATGTTTGGCATAGTTTCTGAAAGCTCAGATTCTCAAAAACATCGACATGTATGATAGTCTTTGACTTGGGTTTTAAATAGTGCTCAGTTTCCAAATTGAAATGGTTGTTCCTATAAATCAGAGTTAGGAACACAGGCCCAGGCTGGAGAGATGGCTCAGTGGTGAAGGCACTTGCCTGCAGAGCCTAATGGTCTGAGTTCGATTCCCCAGTGCCCACATAAAAAACCAGATGTAAAAGTGGCGCATACATATGGAAATCATTTGCAGTGGCTAGAGACCCTGATGTGCCCATTGTCTTTGTCTCTTTATCTCCTATCTCTCTCTACTAGCAAATATAGAAATAAAAATATTTAAAAAATAGAGACAGAGAGAGGAATGGGGGACAGAAAGAGAGAGTGAGAATGGGCACAGCAAGGCCTCTAGCCACGGCAAACAAACTCTGGATGCATGTGCCACCATGTGCATCTGGCTTACATGGGACCTGGAGAATCAAACCTGGATCCTTAGGCTTCACAGGCATGTGCCTTAACTGCTAACTCATCTCTCTCTGTGTCTCTAATAAATAAATAAAAATAAATCTTTAAAAATATTTAAAAGCCAGGCGTGGTGGGGCACACCTTTAATCTCAGCATTCAGGAACCTGAGGTAGGAGGATTACCAAGAGTTCGAGGCCACCCTGAGACTACCTAGTGAATTACAGACTAGAGTGACTAGAGTGAAACCCTACCTTGAAAAACAAAAACAAACAAAAATTAAAAAAAATAATAAAAATAAGGAAACACAGCCCCAAGAGCAGCTGTGGTTACTTCTATCACTGCACCGTGCCCCGCCTGGCTCTTGGCTCTGCACCCCTGCACCGTGCCCCTCCTGGCTCTTGGCTCTGCAGACAGCCCTAAGGCGCACACTCAGATCGTGTGTGAGTGGGATTTTGTGCAGTAATGTATCAGATGCACTGTAGTCATCTTCCCAGACATCGCTGTCATCTGTAAATCTTGTCATCCCATCAAGTTGTCTGTGCAATGATTTGTTCCTTCCAAACTCCCCGTGATTATGGCTTCTGGGTCAATTTGATCGCTGCCGCTCCTCCATTGCTTATTGGAGACTCAGGATGTGTGCAGATAATTCTAATCTGCCATGTTTCACTGATTATTTTATATTGCCATTAAGTAGGAAGATGGAATTGTATTTCACAAAAAAAGTGTAAGCCAAGAAATGAGTGACTTGACGTGCATTGATCCTACTATACCCCTCACTGTAAAATCCTCAGGCTCTGTAGAACTGGAAATTGGGCCTGCAGAGTCAACTTCCTCTGCTCCTCTCTTTTTGGGGGAGCCCTGTAAGCCCTTCCGGCTGGTGCAGCTATCAATCATAACTGTACTCTACCTACCACATAAAGCCAGAGCAAGCTATATATTGACTCATTTTGCACACACCCCTTTTCACACTTTCTTCTCTTCAAACAACTTATGAACTCGCTTACATGTGGTAATTTTCTTAATTGTGGCTTGGACAGTTGTGCTAAAACCATGTAAAGAAAATGAGGGAGGGCTGGAGAAATGGCTTAGCAGTTAAGGCATTTGCCTGCAAAGCCAAAGGATCCTGGTTCAATTCTCCAGGACCCACGTAAGCCAGATGCACAAGGGGGCGCATGCATCTGGAGTTCGTTTGCAGTGGCTGGAGACCCTGGCACACCCATTGTCTCTATTGCTCTCTGCTTCTTTCTCTCTCTCAAATAAATAAATAAATAAATAAATAAATAAATAAATAAATAAAATATACTTTTAAAAAAAGGAAATGAGGGAAAAGAAGTATAAGGATGAAAGATGTGTCTTCAGTGGGGGACTACTGGGAGACTGGGGTGGTCCGAATCCTTTGAGTCCTGAACTCAGGAGTAAGTGGATACACACACAGGGGATCTGGATTTGTGGAGGACTGTGAGCACCTTTCCTGGGAGACAGTTTTTCCTGGGTGAAGGTGCAGTTAGGGCAGTTAGGAATGAGGGCTGAGCTGTACTAGTAAGTGAGGTTTTGCAATGTTAAGCACCGAGGCTAAAAGTCCAGATTCAGTTAGAGTAATGATGAAATACCATTGGCACAATTACTGCATGACACTGCATTTTGCTGAAAGCTGCAGAGAGTGGGTGGCCCTTGGGGGACACTGCAGCGGTCTCTCATTCTGGAGCAGGTGACCCTGTCTAGTGCTGAGGAACTGTGTCTGCTCAGAGGGCTGGGGGCCCAGAGATGCTCGGAGGCCTCCCTGGGAACAGCCTTCCAAGGAGAACGGGTTTTGCCCCTCTCTGAGGATGGACAGGGCATAGTCTATAGCTTCTGCTCATTGAGAGGGTGTTTGTCACAAGGTGATGTAAGGGACATAGGCGTGACTATTGTTGCACTTACCTTCTTGTGACTGGGACAAAACACCCACCCAGAAGCTTGCTCATGGGAGCAAAGGGTTTATTTCAACTGACAGTTTCAAGGGGAGGTTTCATTATGGCAGGAGAAGCATGGCACAATCAGGAAGCTGGCTCACATCATCACATATCAACCACCAGTAGGTTGGGACAAATAGACCCAAGGCCGATCCCCAATGCTACACTTCCTCCAGCAAGGATCCACCACCCAAAGGTCCCACAACCTTCCTGAAGGGCCACCACCTGGGGACCAAGTATTTAAAATACGTAAGACTATGGGGGACAGTGTACAGTCAAACCATCCCAACTATGGTTGCCAGTCAAATGTGAGTAAATTGTAGAGTAGGACTCCTCTAGCTAGAACTATAAATGTAAACATTTGATCTCATTTGAATTATTTCTCGTGGAACCATGCCATTTACCTCACTTATAGAGTTCACCAAACACATTAATGATTCAGATTCATGAAATGGTAACCAGTGTAGAGCTTCGGACAGCCCTGGAAAGAAGACAATGTGAGTAAGGATGTCAGAGTGGGGCCCTTAGGAGGCCTCAAAGCCTCCGTGGTTTGCTGGCCTATCTTCATGCTTCGACAGTGATCTGTAGTGGTGCAAACACTTCGTGTGTTCATAACAGAAATGGGTCTGAGTCAAACATGTGAAATGCACTGTAGGTCCAACATCCCCAGCTGTGTGTACTTTGCACTTCACTTAAGCCATGTGCTTGTGAGTATAAAGGGCAATGTAGTCGGGAACAAGTTAGACCTGCCTCTGTTTACTACAAGCTACAGGTTAACGGGTGTCAAACAGTCACCGTCCTGCACCAGGAGAGGAGTGGCCTGTGGACACAGCGCCCTCTTCCAGGAGCGCAGGGAAGGCAGGTGGAGCAGATGCCTTGCATGCCTGGCCTGAGGAAAGATCAGCCCAAGGGTTGTCGGGGGTTTGGGAGATGGATCACCTGTTGTGAGGATGAAAACAAGATATTTGTGCACTGGGAATGAAGGATGCAGAGGGAAGGAGAAGGAGGAGGAGGCCAGCTTGCTGTGTTTCCTGGGAGTTTTGAGCTAGCACAGACTGTGTTTAGTTCAGGCATCTTTGTGGGTGCATGCGCAGTGTTACATGCTTGCTGTCCTTCACTTTGGACGCACCACGCCTGTGCATCTCCCCATGACTGCTCTTCTCCGTGAGGTATCACACTCCAGTGAAACTGCCCGGCTCTGAGGTGAAACACAGGAGTGCCTCTGCCATCTTTGTGACTGTCTAAATCTGGGGGAAGCCTGTTTCCTCCTGTGTAAATCACGGCTGTGACCATGACCTTGCAGCATGCGTGTCAGGTGCTTATTAAGGACACATGTGCAACAGCTGCATAGCCTGGCTGTTCCCTGAGCTGTCAGAGAGTAACTTCAATCATCAGAACAGGTGAATTATGGAGGAAGCATGCAGGAGTTTCTGGATCTTTCCTGATTTACTTTGATGTTTCACACTATACACAAAGCTCAAGGGCAAAAATCGTAGGCAGCTTTGCAAGGCTGATAAGTTTGTATTTCTTGTCAAACCATCCAATCAAAAGCATATTGATTGGCTCTGATGTCAGATGACCTCTGACTCTCAAAATCCATACTGGGTCTGAGGGAGGCCATGGTTTTCTCCCAAGACCTCAGTTCTTTGGCCAGAGTAAAGGATGAAAGGGAAGATGTGTCTTTAGAGGGAGATTACTGGGAAACTTTCAAATAAATACCTTTTAAAACATCTTTAAAGACCCACAACTTTGAAGCTATTTTAAGGAGATACAAGTAGCTAAAAGGTCCAGTGCATAGAAATCCAGGTGTTCACACAGATGGAAGGATAGACAGCATTCTCTGCCAAGTTTCTTGTATCCGTGTGCAAGGTGCAGTGACTGCCGTGATCCGACGGTTACGCCTGCAGATCTTATGACGAGGTGTTTACTGGTAACATTGATTGGGATAGTGGCAGTTACAGGAAGCAAGGGACAGAGGAGCAACCATGCTGTGTGAGTATAGCCACATGTGTGGTGGCTGCAGGGGACCTCATGCAACCAGCTTCAGGAGGCTCTGCCAGCTAGGTGTGGGTAGGGCAGGTCTGCATGCCCACCTCTCTCCAGGCCTCTCAGGTCTTCTGGCCATGGCTGAAACAGCCATGCTGATGCTGGCTTTACCCTTTATATCCTCACTATCTGAGTAGCAAAGTTCTTTAAAGTTGTCCTGAACACTGGATTAGTGACAATTATACAATTGATGCCACGGGTGCACAAGCGTAGGCCCCGTGAGCTTCTGGCCCCATTTTCATCAACCGATCCATATGCTTGTTGTACACATGCTTCTAGTTAAAAAGGTCTTACTTGATCTATATTGTCAATTTATGAACATTGAATTCAAGCCAGCAGGGCTGTAACTCAGGCCTGAACAAAACTCCTCTGACACACATTTTCCATAGAGCATGTCACAGCCTTCTTTGCTCTTTGGGAAACCAGGAAAAACTTTGGCACTATAAATGGGGATGTTTTATACAGTGAAATCACCAACAAAAAATGTGCACCAAAGTGTAAAGAATGTGGCACTGAACAGAAGGCACTTGTGTAGAATATGAAACAAGAAGGCAGGGTAGCGTCAAAGCCTATGGCTGCGAAGCTCATTGGCCCTTCTCAGGAAGCTGCTGCTGTTGTTTGAGTGAATGAGCTTGTTGTGTCCATCAAACCTTCCTCTAAATATTTATGCTCAGGCCCATAGGTTAGTGCTGCTCTCACTTTTTATCAAGGAAGCTTCGTTTTGCAGTTGGCAAGAACACGCCTTTACTCCCAGCACTTGGGAATCAGAGGTAGGAGGATCGCTGTGAGTTCAAGGCCACCCTGAGAATACATAGTGAATTCCAAATCAGCTTGGTCTAGAGCAAGGCCCTACCTCAAAAAACCAGAAAACAAACAAACAAACAAACAAAAATAAGAAATTGCTGAGGATACTTAAGACTTGTCAAAGTGCTGAGAATAAATGACCGTGGAGTGCTCAGTGCTAAATGAGACATCTATACCACTTTCTGCACCGCTCAGCACACATTGCAGAAGGGAAGATTCTGCATAAAGAAGCAAGGGGTGGGGAGGAGTGCTTTGGAACCCTGTCCCCCAGATGTGACATGGCCGCTGCACTCATGACCTTACAGGATACCCGTTATCTGCACCATATGGGGCCCATGACCACTCTATCATGGTAATGGGGGAGGTCATGAGGCCTCTGTTCCTCCTTGAGGGTTTAGTTAATAGCAATTGATGGCTGTTGGGGGAACGGGAGGCATATTCTTCAGTGGTGTAACTACTGTTAGCTTGTACATGCTCTGGTAGATAATCCCCGACCCTTGCTCATGCAGACAGACCTGATTAAACTCAGCGAGCCTTACACACACACACACACACACACACACACACTCACACACAGAAAAAAAACAATAAAATAAAATACATCAAAGTACTAGAGAGACTAGGTGGGGGAGGTGCTGCCTGTCTCTACAACTCTATGCCCATGGGCACAAGCCAGTCAAGAGCTTTGAATTTGTGGTTTGGGGATTATAAACCAATTTTAGGGACCAGGTAGATTGGCAGTCATGAAATCAGTGAGTAACAAGACTGACTGCCAACAGCTCAGCTTCTTAAACTGTGGGTCCCAACCACATGAGGTCAGGTAACAGAATGTGGGGCTGGTGAAAAATTTGGCATCTGTAAAAGGTTTCTCAAACTGTACTCAAAACCAAATGCGTGCCGGGTGTGGTGGCACACACCAGCTCTTGGGAGGCAGAGGTAGGATTGCCATGAATTCGCAGCTCCCCTGAGACTACATAGTGAATTCCAGATTAGGTCAGCTGGGGCTAGGTTGAGACACTACCTTGAAAAACCAAAAAACAAATAAACAAACCAAACATGTAAAGAACGTGAGATGTTTTGGGCAGTAATCTCCTGTGTTGCATTACGTGACTTCACCGCAGCCTTGCTCTGAGCACATAACGTGAACTTGGCACTCTTCATGCCATCTCAGATTCAAAACTATGAATTGTATTTTTTACCGAATGGGCAAGTTTATTGCTCTTCTAGAAATGGAAAGTTTTAATGATGAAAACAAAGATTTCATATTTTCCAGCCATCACGCATCTGCATGTAAGCATCAAATTTATTTAAATTTCAGTTGTATTGTGTCAGGATGCTTGAATTTCTGGCTTGAGACTCATAAAACATTGTTAAATACATTTTGACTCAAGATTCAGGCAGAATTTCCAGAAATTTCTGAAATGCTGTAAACATGTTTCTGCCATCTTGTCCTCACTTATGCAAAATGGCATTGATGATCATAAAATCAAAATATTGAAAACTGTTGAAAATACTCTGTCCTGCAGAAATATTCAGCCAAGATTTAATTATTTATGTAAAAATAAACAAGTACATCCATCTCATTAGGATGCATTTTGCATTCACCTTTGATAAACAGTAAAATTATATGTATACCAAATGTTGTAAAATGAATTTATTTATGATATACTATTAATAGATATTTGATTTGTGTGCCTGTAAATAAGTAAATGTTTATATGTATGTATGTGTATATTCATGTATAAGTTTTATATAAAGTTCCTGGTTACTAGTGGGAAAGGTTTAAGGAGCCCTAGTGTATGCCTAGATTTCTCACCTGGCCTCAGTTCCTAGAATTAAAAAAAAAAAAATTCTTATTAAATCTAATTGTGAGGCGAGAGAGAGAGAGAGAGAATGCCACCGTGCCTGAACCACCTGATGCATTTGGCTTTATGTGGGTACTAGAGAATCAAACATGGGCCATCAGGCTTTGTAAGCAAGCACCTTTAACTGCTGAGCCATCTCTCCAGCCCAGTTCCTAGATTTTTAACCTTAATGGTGTCAGAAAGAATCTGATTGGCACTGTTTGGGTCAGCTGTGGCTGGCAACAAGCAGGGTAGGGGGCTGGCAATCTCCCCTGGGGGTGTTCTTCCCCCAGGGTGGAGGTCCTCACTGTCCTTTGGCGGGGGGAGCATGACTTTCCTACTTTCCTGGCATCTAGGTTCATGTCAAGGAACTTCCTTTCATTGAATTGCTTAGAAAGCTGCACTTGGCACCCCAAATACCGAGTGAGTGTCAGAGGCCAAAAGTGAAGGACTATATTTTTGCAATCCATCGTAATCTCTCATTTTCCTTTCCCCACAAGTTGTCATGGGAACCCAGAGTAAGGTAGCTCTTAAGCTGTGAAGTTTCATACAATTTGCTCAACCTCTTCAGGCCTCATGCCTGCGAGCAAATCCCTCTAATATCCCCCTTGTCTCCTCTCAAAGTGCTGTGAGAATCAATGCATACTGACACAAGACATGGCACAAGAGAGTCTGAGGAGGTGCCATGTGATACGCGTGTCACTGTGGCATCCGTGAATAAGCTCTGAAGACACCCCACCCTTGAGCCCTATCCAGAGTGTTTCGATGCCCCAGATCAGTGCACCAGGTCCAACCCTGTCCTCTCTGAACACGTGCTTTGCTCCATGAATAAATGCGCCAGGTACCCAGGGAGACAAGCAAAGGGGAACGAGCAGGAGGTCATCTGGCTCTCGCCTGAGTGTTTCTGTCCTGTACCAAGACGCTCTGGAACTTTCTGTCTTTTGCTTTTGTGTATTAATCAACTTCTCATGGCTGGGAAGAAATATCTGACAAAAATCAGTTGAGGGGAGGAAGGCTTTATTTCAGCGTATAGTTCCAGCTTATAGACAGAACCCCATGGCTGGGAAGGCATGGTGGCAGGAGGTTAAGGCACCTGGTCACATTCAGTCTGCAGTGAGAAAGCAGCTAGCAATGAAAGCCGGTGCTCAGCCAGCTGTCTCCTTTTTATACAGTCTAGGGACCCAGCCCAGGGAATGGTGCCACCACAGTTAGAATGGGTATTCACACTTTAACTAGCATAACCTTGAAAATCCTTTTCAGCAGTGAATAGAGATTTGTTTCCATGGCGATTCTAACTCCCATCAAGTTAATAACAACCAAAGATTAAGCACCACAGACATAAATGTATGTAACTGACATCAAACATATGGCTGTCACCTCCTGTGCAAAGCAGGGCGGTCTGAGTGGAAAGGGCATGGGGAGACGCCACCTGTTCATGGAGGCCCTGGCTTGGCTGGTCATGGAACTCGCAATGAGATTTGTCCAGTGCCGACTCCCTGCTTCCACAGCCGAGGTCATAAATGAGAGGAACGACACACAGGACAGACCCATGGTGTGCCAGGAGCCAGGAGTCCTTGACTAATTCATGTTTAAACTCAATTCCCACTGAGGCAGAATTGAGGCAGGAGTTCCGGGCGGAACTAGCCATGTGAGGTCACGCACTTCAAGGGGCCACCTTGCAGTGCCTCAGATCTTATCAGACCTTCAACCTGCTAGACCCCGGCTGGACACCCAGCCTTCAGAACTGCAGGACAGATCTATCTTTCCATTACTTACCAGTGTCCCGGAACTGGTCACTCTGTCATTGAAGCACAAATGGAGGAAGATGGAGTCACATGTGTCCCACCAAAGCCCAGATGGAATGGCTTGGGGCACTAACTAACTCAAGATCCCACCTGAGACGCTTTCTCTTGTCAACTTGAAAGATTAAGACTCACCTAGAAAACCAACTTCTGACCCATCTGTGAGGGATAATTCTGATTAGGTTAAGTGAGTAGGGAAAACCCATCTTAACTGTGGGCAGCACCAGTCCATGGGCTGAGGTCTCAGCCTGGATAATAAGGAAAAGGGAGCTGAGGACCAGCATTCATTGGTCCACATCCTGATTGCTGACACAACGTGACGGTTGCTTCATGTCCCTGGTCATGATGGGTTGTAATCTGAAACTGCAAGCCAAAATAAGCCTTTCCTTCCTTCAGTTCTTTCTGGTCAGGTATTTGATCACACGATGGAAAGTGACTAATGCACTGTCTAGTCTTCTAAGGTGGCGCCTACACCTGTTCCTCCACCGGTGACAAGGCAGCCTTCTAATTCTTATGACACAGTCCAAAAGTGTTGGAAGTGGTCTGACTCCACCCAGCAGCAGTACTCCAGTTCATCACCTGCAAGATGACCTTTCTCATTGGGGGCTATGGTGATTGTAAGTCGTTAGGACCAGATCAGGGAGCCCAGTCCCCTGCTTCCCCATGTAGACGGCGATCTTACCCTCTTGAGACACCCCTACGGCAAGCTGTGTCCCCAAGGCGCTCATCACCTCTGCTCCTGTCCTCCAAGCAAGGTGGTTCATTCTCTGAACACTTAACTTCCCCTGCAGATCATTAGCCACGAGCGCGTGTTTTGTGTTGGGTTTTTATTTTCTCTAAAACTCAAAAGTTCATACTGGCATTCAAATAACCCCCAAGGTGTCTCCAAACTTCTAGCCTGCCAGCGCAATGCCTCTGAAAGAGTGAGGGTGCTCTCAGAGCTGAGTTCAGAAGTAGTCTCTGGACTGAGGAATGTAGACAGATTTGCTTCTGGAGATCCAGAGGCAGGCAGATTCCAGGTCCCTCTGGGATGCAGAGAAAGTTGGCACTCATGGCTAGTACTCACCTATTCTGAAGAAGAGTCACATGCCTGGGAGAACATTTTTCCAGAGGTGCTTGGGGACTAACTTGTATGGGCTAAGGAAAGAACCAGAGAAAATGGGGTGACCCAAGCTAAGGAGGTTCTCTCTGCTGTTTCTTTATTTTATTTATTTATTACAGACAGAGAAAGGGAGAGAGAGAGAAAGAGAGAGAGAGAGAGGGAGGGAGCTCCTGGGCCTGTAGCCACTGCATACATACTCCAGATGCATGCCCCACCTTGTGCATCAGGCTTATGTGGGACCTGGAGAATTGAACCTAGGTCCTTAGGCTTTGCATGCATGTGCCTTAACTGCTAAGCCATCTCTCCAGCCCCTCTGCCATGTTTGTATATTTTAATAATCAGGCATTTAGAACATCACCCTTGTCTACTCACAGTATTGTCTTGGAAGGGAGAGGGGAGAGCAGAGGAGGATTTTCTGCAGCCCATGAAAATAAATAGGAAATAAAGAGATGGTATGAGGTGTCAAAGCTTGGCAGTGGCCTTAATTGAGATGCCATGTAAGCTCTTCCCCAGCTAGGTACAGGACTTCCATTCTGATGATGACAGCTGAATGGGATGCAGCATAGAGCAGGCGTAGTCGCTTGCATGACACAGGGGACAGGGGACGGTTAATAAATCCTCCTGAAAGTGGAGAGCCATCGTCCCGTCCTTGTCAGCGTTGCCTCCCCAGCTCTCACCGACCTGTGATATCTGTATCATTACAGCTTCCTTGACTCATCCGTCACACTTTGGGAATGGAGGAAAGAGATTAATTGTATGGTGAAACTCTTCAACAATTTGCTGAACCTCTGCATTCCTGACATTAATCTTTCCCCAAGTGCCCTATCATTAACTTGAAAAATCAACCGGGCAAAACCGTAGCATAGATTCATGCAAATGGAAATACATAAATAGTGTGTGGAGATGGAGGTGTGGAAGGGCTGTTGGGCACCTCAGAACTTGCTGGAAAGGAAAATGATACATGGGGCTTTCTCTCCAGAAGGTTCATCCATGGAACGTGCCACTTATCCACAACCTTGTGCCTCTTAGTTAGAATCACTTACTTTGTGCTTAGGCAGGAAAAAAGACATGAAAAACATTTCCTTAGTTGGGCTGTTTTCAAATTACTCAAATAAAAATCACTTGTCTTACTTGCCTCTCCAACACACTCTCCTGTCCAGTGATGGAATCCAGCGACGGGCTGTCTTTACGCAAATACTCTTCCATTCACAAAGAAAAGAGCCAGAGGTGTTGACTTTGACGGCTTCCCACTTTGTAATGATTCTTTTCTTTTTTGGTTTTTCGAGGTAGGGTCTCACTCTGGCCCAGGCTGACCTGGAATTCACTCTGTAGTCTCAGGGTGGCCTTGAACTCACAAGGATCCTCCTACCTCTGACTCCCGAGTGCTGGGATTAAAGGCGTGCGCCACCACGCCTTAGTCCTACCAAGTAACAAGTTGGCCAGAGAACTGCGCTTATGGGTCCAGGCTGGGAGTCTTGAGCCTGGTTTCCCACAGGTAGATTTTATCTTAGGTAAACTGAGGTCTCTGTCTACCCATACAATCATGCCAACCAGAAAGATGGTGAGGCAGGCTTCCTACAGAGGACACAGTGACATTTGAGCTGCGTTGGTTGGAGATCAGAGGTGGGCCTCCTGGCAGGTGTGCGGCTGTGTATAAATAGCAGTCAGCCAAGATGCCAATGTTCAGCACCGGTGTATTCTGGAAAGGAAAAGTGACGGTGTGTGGGCTTGTAACATCCCTGACCACTTGTGAATGGGGTCTTCTCATTGTCTGTGCTGAACTCAACTCCTGTGCACTTCCACAGGCATGAGATAAGTAAAGCAGAAAATACAACCAGGTTAAATGAACACATGTAATTAGAGGTTCTTGAAAAGGGACATTTAGGGGCTTCGGAGATGGCTTAGCAGTAAAAGGTGCTTGTTTGTAAAGCCTGATGGTTTGGGTTCAATTCCTCTATACCAATGTAAAACCAGATGTACCAAGTTGCACGTGTGTCTGGAGTGCAGGGACAAGAGGTCCTGGTGTGCCCATTCTTTCTCTCTCTCTCTCTCTCTGCATGCAAATAAATAAATAATTAAAACAAAAGAAAAGGGACATTTAGTGAGATGCCCAAATTTAGATTTTTTTCTAGGGTGTTCTGGGATGGTAAATATGTACATTGCTTCAAGTTGATGATAGGAACAAAATTTGAAGTGGGATTTAAAATGAAAAGTAATTCAATCAGTTAATGTTTTTCCCTTTGTTAATTGTACATATGTGCAGGATCAAGTTAAAACTCAGCAAAGCTTGGTTTAAAGTAAAAGGGTGTGTGAGTTGTTTGGGTCTGATTAGTGGTTCAATTAATGTGTACTGAGTGTGTCCTCATTTATACACCTTAGTGCTAGAAAAGCAGGCCCTCGGGAAGACGTTCTTTGAGATGACCCAGGAGACATTCTTGGACACTCGCTCACGCGATCACGTTAGATTGGTCACAGGCTGAGTGTCCCCGAACAAACCTTCTTTTCTGTCTTCTGTTGATATCTATGCCCAGGAAGGACGAGTGATTGACTGGAATTATGATTGGAGTTTGAGCTTTGATTACTGACTAAGTTAATAACTCATTCCTTTGAGTTCATGTATGAAGTAGGCAAGTTTGAATTTTTAAAAATTTTTAAATTATTTTTTATTTATTTTTGGAGAAAGAGACAGAGAGAGATAGAGAGGGAGAGGGATACAGAGATGGGCACGCCAGCAGTCTCTCAGCTGTTGTGAATGAAATCCAGATTCATGCTCCCCCTTGTGGGCAAGTGCGGCATTGCGCCCTTGCCTCACTTTGCATCTGGCTAAACTTGGGACCTGGAGATTGGAACCGCTGGACATTGGAACCAGTGTTCTTAGGCTTAGCAGGCAGGCACCTTAGCCTCTAAGCCATCTTTCCAGCCCAAGTTTGAATTTTTTATACCTTCTTGTATAACATTAGGGAGCTCCACTTGACTAAAATTGGACGAGAACATCTTTAATATACACAGATCATTTCTTTAAAATAAAGGTAACTCTTACTACATGCCTAACCCTCATTAAGTGTCAGGCAGTGCATCGGCACACACACTCATGGACGCACACACATGCACAACTTCCCCTTTAAGCAGTGTGCAAACAGCGTGCTATCATCAGGAGCATCAACAGACAGCTCTGACCACACCGGCAATGAATGAGCTGCGCACAGAATTCTTTTCCCTAAGAGAGCTCAGGAGATAATGGTCACCCATGGTTACACATTCCCCAAATTCACCAGGTTGCCAGGGACACACACACACACACACACACACACACACACACACACACACAATATGGACCTGGTTCTTACCTCCAGCTTATCTCCTAGACCTGGGGAGAGCCAGGCAGTGAACCACGTGCAGCTGTATGCAGAGTGGTGGAGTTCTGTGCTGGCTGGAGTTCTTTAAGGTGGAATGGTGCGCAGCTCTAAGTGGGCCCTAGACCCTCCTGGGAGTGGCACCCGTATTCACATTGCACTTGCCCTCTTTAAGAAGATGGCGTAGGTTGACTGAGGCCATTTTGAAACATTTGCCTCATCCTCACAATGCTCTTGAGGAATTGTGGTCATTCAGCAAACAGAGCCCTGATCTCCAGGACCATTAGCAAATATGAACTGTGCCCTTAAGTCAAACAGTTAAGCTGAAGACATTGGAGGTGTCAGGAGATTGAAGCCTCCTCATTCCATATGCCGCCTATTCTGCTCATCAAGAAAATCCATCTGCAGTGGTCCATGGCATTGACTCAAGTACTTCTGCATTGCTGTGAGAGAAACCCCAGATGGAACAACTTAAGGGCTCTTCTGCTGGCTCAGTTTCAGACCTGTACCTGGCCTGGCTGAGAGCTCTGCCTGTGTGACGGGAGAGGAGTGGAGGCTGTTCACATCATGGTGAATAAGGAAGCAGTCAGGGGCTAGAACTAGGGGCTGTGCTACAGATAAACTTTAATGACCTGCTCAGAGTGCCTATTTCCCCAGCTGAACCTCTCCTCTGAAGGCTAAATAGTGCCTCATGCCCCCTAACACAGAGTCACCAACTGGGGGACAAGAATTCAAAGCAGGTGCCTCTGGGTGACATTTCAGATATAAACCGCAGGGTAAGAGGTCTTCACAGAGCAAGAGGAATTCAAGCCTGTAGAACCGAGTGCCTTTAACAGATACTTTAAATTGTGCAGCAAATATTTTAATGGACAAAACCTGCATGACATGATGAAGACTTCACCACAGCGTGCGATGAGGTCAGGAATGTGGACGGGGACCGGGGAGATGGCCCAGTGGAGGAAGCACATGCTGTGCAGGCGTGAGTGCTTGGGTGTGGACCACCAGAACCCACTTAATGCCAGACGCAGCAGCGAGCCCTTGTCGTTTCTACACTCCTCCAGCAATATGAGAAGCAGAGAGACAGAAGAAGCTCCTGGAAGCTTGTGGGCCAGTTAGCCCAGCATATGCAGTGTTGACCAACAAGCGTGAACCTGCTTTCAACAAGGTGGAAGATAGGGCCCATTATCAAAGGTTATCCTCTGACACCATATGTGACATGACATATGTACACATTCACACATGTACACACAACAAAGAATGCATGAATGATGGAGTCCAATAATGTGTGTCCCTGTATGTGTGGGTGTCTGTGCCTGTGTGAACATGCATGTGTATAATTTAACAGTCTCAAATAACAATACGTGATTCATACAACCCTGCGTCATTTACCCAGGCCTCTTTAGAAATCTCCTGTCAGCCAGCCTGTCTTTCCACACACTCCCATCTACAGGAGCCCCACGAAGGAGGAGGCTGAGTATTCTGCTCATTTCACATTACAGAATTCTGCTAGAATTTCAAGTATTTGGAGGTCATGAGCAATGACTTCCAATCTTAAGTGAGGGCACACATTGAAGATGACGTTCCATTAAGAATTCCAGAGCTTCATGGAGTTGGTGACTCTGCCTTCTCTTGGCATGTGCTGCACATGTTAATTTTGCTCTAGGAATATGTGTAAGGGAGCTAAGTTTCACCACTAACACTCCGGAAACCTTACCAGATGTTTGGACATGGGCTTCATGAGAGGATGCACGGAAGTCATAAGACAATACAGCATTCTAAGCAGAAAGCACAAATAACGTGGGTGAGATGTATTTAAATCATCAAGCCTGAGTCTCCAATGCTGCAGGTCACATCCCACTCGCTTTAAGCTCGAACACCATTCTTTAAGCTTGAACACCATTCTTTAAGTGTGAACACCGTTCTTTAAGCTCGAACACCATTCTTTAAGCTCGAACACCATTCTTTAAGCTTGAACACCATTCTTTAAGTGTGAACACTGTTCTTTAAGTGTGAACACTGTTCTTTAAGTGTGAACACCATTCTTTAAGTGTGAATACCATTCTTTAAGTGTGAACACCATTCTTTAAGTGTGAACACCGTTCTTTAAGCTCGAACACCATTCTTTAAGCTCGAACACCATTCTTTAAGCTTGAACACCATTCTTTAAGTGTGAACACTGTTCTTTAAGTGTGAACACCATTCTTTAAGTGTGAATACCATTCTTTAAGTGTGAACACCATTCTTTAAGTGTGAACACCATTCTTTAAGCTTGAACACCATTCTTTAAGTGTGAACACCATTCTTTAAGCTTGAACACCATTCTTTAAGTGTGAACACCATTCTTTAAGCTTGAACACCATTCTTTAAGTGTGAACACCATTCTTTAAGTGTGAACACCATTCTTTGAGCTTGAACACCATTCTTTAAGCTTGAACACCGTTCTTTAAGTGTGAACACCATTCTTTAAGCTTGAACACCGTTCTTTAAGTGTGAACACCATTCTTTAAGCTTGAACACCATTCTTTAAGTGTGAACACCATTCTTTAAGTGTGAACACCATTCTTTAAGTGTGAACACCGTTCTTTAAGCTCGAACACCATTCTTTAAGCTTGAACACCGTTCTTTAAGCTTGAACACCATTCTTTAAGTGTAAACACCATTCTTTAAGTTTGAACACCATTCTTTAAGTTTGAAAACTGTTCTTTAAGTGTGAACATCGTTCTTTAAGTTTGAACACCATTCTTTAAGTGTGAACACCATTCTTTAAGTGTGAACACCGTTCTTTAAGCTCGAACACCATTCTTTAAGCTCGAACACCATTCTTTAAGTTTGAACACCATTCTTTAAGTGTGAACACCGTTCTTTAAGCTCGAACACCATTCTTTAAGCTCGAACACCATTCTTTAAGCTTGAACACCGTTCTTTAAGCTTGAACACCATTCTTTAAGTGTAAACACCATTCTTTAAGTTTGAACACCATTCTTTAAGTTTGAAAACTGTTCTTTAAGTGTGAACATCGTTCTTTAAGTTTGAACACCATTCTTTAAGTGTGAACACTGTTCTTTAAGTATAAACACCATTCTTTAAGCTTGAACACCATTCTTTAAGTGTGAACACCATTCTTTAAGTGTGAACACCGTTCTTTAAGGTTGAACACCATTCTTTAAGTGTGAACACCATTCTTTAAGTGTGAACACCGTTCTTTCAGTTGGAACACCATTCTTTAAGTTTGAACACCATTCTTTAAGTTTGAACACCATTCTTTAAGTGTGAACACTGTTCTTTAAGTGTGAACACCGTTCTTTAAGCTCAAACGGCGTTCTTTAAGCTTGAACACCATTCTTTAAGTTTGAACACCATTCTTTAAGTTTGAACACCATTCTTTAAGTGTGAACACCATTCTTTAAGCTCGAACACCATTCTTTAAGCTCGAACACCATTCTTTAAGTGTGAACACCAATCTTTAAGTGTGAACACCATTCTTTAAGCTTGAACACCATTCTTTAAGTGTGAACACCATTCTTTAAGTTTGAACACCGTTCTTTCAGTTGGAACACCATTCTTTAAGTTTGAACACCATTCTTTAAGTTTGAAAACTGTTCTTTAAGTGTGAACATCGTTCTTTAAGTGTGAACACTCTTCTTTAAGTGTGAACACTGTTCTTTAAGTGTGAACACCGTTCTTTAAGCTCAAACAGCGTTCTTTAAGCTTGAACACCATTCTTTAAGTTTGAACACCATTCTTTAAGTGTGAACACCATTCTTTAAGCTCGAACACCATTCTTTAAGCTCGAACACCATTCTTTAAGTGTGAACACCATTCTTTAAGTGTGAACACCGTTCTTTAAGCTTGAACACCATTCTTTAAGTTTGAACACCATTCTTTAAGTTTGAACACCGTTCTTTCAGTTGGAACACCATTCTTTAAGTTTGAACACCATTCTTTAAGTTTGAACACCATTCTTTAAGTTTGAAAACTGTTCTTTAAGTGTGAACATCGTTCTTTAAGTTTGAACACCATTCTTTAAGTGTGAACACTGTTCTTTAAGTGTAAACACCATTCTTTAAGCTTGAACACCATTCTTTAAGCTTGAACACCATTCTTTAAGTGTAAACACCATTCTTTAAGTTTGAACACCATTCTTTAAGTTTGAAAACTATTCTTTAAGTGTGAACACCATTCTTTAAGTGTGAACACTGTTCTTTAAGTTTGAACACCGTTCTTTAAGCTTGAACACCATTCTTTAAGTTTGAACACTGTTCTTTAAGCTTGAACACCGTTCTTTAAGTTTGAACACCGTTCTTTAAGTGTGAACACCATTCTTTAAGCTTGAACACCATTCTTTAAGTGTGACCACCATTTTTTAAGTTTGAACACTGTTCTTTAAGTTTGAACACCGTTCTTTAAGTGTGAACACCATTCTTTAAGCTTGAACACCATTCTTTAAGTTTGACCACCATTCTTTAAGTGTGAACACCATTCTTTAAGTTTGAACACCGTTCTTTAAGTGTGAACACCGTTCTTTAAGCTTGAACACCATTCTTGAAGCTTGAACACCATTCTTAAAGCTTGAACACCATTCTTTGCCTACAGCAGTAGTGATGTTATTGAAGATCACTTTGTGATCAAGAAACATCTTGTGTTTCAAGAAACATCTGAGAATGGCGAGACCACTAGGAGAGCAGGTAATGTCCTCAGATTCCTGGTGCATGGATCACACTGGCTTGAGAAGATGTCAGATGAGGAGACATGCTGTCCTCAGGGAAGGTGTCAGATGAGGAGACATGCTATCCTCAGATTTGTGGTGCATGCATCACACAGTGGTTTGAGAGATGTCAGATGAGGAAAGATGTTGTACTGGTTACTTTCTTGTTGCTGGGACAAAGGCCTGACCAGAAGCAACTTAAGAAAGGGAAGGGTTATTTTGGCTTACAGTTCCAAGGGGCTACTTTTCATCATAGAGTCAGGAAGCAGAGGATGAACAGGAAGTGGGGGCTGGACTCTGAAAACCTCAAGATCTTCCTCCAGTGACCCACTTTCTCCAGCAAGGCTCCATCTCCTAAGGGTCCCTCAGCCTTCTCAAAGAGCACCAGGCACCGGGGACTAGTGTTCAAACACATGAGTCTGTGGGAGACATTTCACATTCAGACCACAGCAGGTGCCATTCCTTCCCCTTGCTAGATATAAGGACAGTGTGCTGTCATATATGCTTGTGGGGGGAACCCTTAGAAATTAAAACATTTTACTTACTTGCAATTAACAAAAATCTTTCTGAAGCAAGTGTTGGTGAAGATGGTAAGAAGAGGGAACCTTCATCCATATCTAGTAGGAGTGCAAAATGGTGTAGTGACCTTGGAGAAGGGTCTGGCAATTCTTCAAAATGTTAAACATAGAGTCACCATGTGATTCTCTAATTCCACAGCTAGAAACATGCCCACAAGCATGGAGAACTCTCATCTGAGCAAGAACCTGTACACACATGTTCTTATCAGCTTTATTCATAACATCCAAGTTAGAAATGCATGTTTGTCAACAGATGGGCCAATCAACAACGTGGGAGATGTGCACAATAAAACATTCATTGGGTATTCTGTAAAGAGGACCAAGTCTTAGTTCACGCGGGAACACAGACGATCCTTGACACGTTATGCTAAGTGAATGAAGCAACAATAGGTCACAGATTGTGATTCCATCTTTACTGGCATGTCCAGAATAGGCAAATCCATGGAAAGTAGGTTAGTGGTTGCTAAGAGATCCGAGGGGCATGAGAGGAAAATGATGGTGTCTGCTAATGTGCTTTATTTTTGGAGAATGACAGATAGCAGTGGCGGCTTTACAACTCTGTGAATAAACTCAAACTGACTGGATTATGCAGTTTAAAAATGAAGTTTACGGCATGTGAATCCCATTTGAATAAAATTATGATAAAAATCTCTCTGAGTTCTTTTAGATCCACTCAGACTCTGGCTTGATCAGTTCCCACGAATGATCAAGCTTCCCTTGGTCCTTCTGAGTTGCATTTAGCCCTTGGCTAAGATAAAAATCACATCCTAAGATAAACAAGAGAACAAAGCAATTGCAAGTTATTTTTTTTTTCACACGTGTTGGAATTTCATGTTTTCAAACATCTGAAGAGAATAACCCCCAAAATGAGTCAGAATGATAAGAGATATGTGTTTGCAAGACTGACACAGATGGTCTTATTTAAACACATTTTGGGTGATGATAAATACAGAAGCCTCTAGTGATACATGCTAGGAGACTCTGGATTGGCTATGAGACCAGATGAACATATCTTCTTGGGGGCTGTTTCTTTTTGTCCTTGTGTTTTCTGGAGCATAGCATGTGATTGAAGGAGACTAATCGTGTCATTGTTTTACAGTTGTCCTGGTTTGAAAAGATACCTCAACCAGGAATCAAGCAAACACCTTTTCTCTTTTTTTGAGAATATAGTTTTCAGGGGCAATCTTTTCCTGGAATGTAGCACGTGCTTGATAAATGTTTCATGAAGGAACTCATAAAATAATAAAAATAAGAAGAGATAAACATGGAGTGTATGACAGCGGAGTCTGAACTGAATCCTTACACTTTCAAGTTAGTATTAGGGTTTTAAACCATTTTGGACCAAATAAATATCCAAAATATTTGGGATTGGGTTTATGGATGGTCTATGTCCCAGAAGGCTTTGTCTTATGCTCGTGAGTGGTAGTGGTAAGAACTTTAAACAATAAGACATGGCAACTTGAAACAAAAAAATAAGAACAACATTTCCTGGAAGTGATTGGTGTGTATGGGGGGGGTGAAACTTAGTTCTGAGTTATGTCATGTGATTGCAAAATGTTTTTATTGGAATAAAGGAATACTGAAGCAGCATGGAATTTTTGTCAGTCTTTATTGCTTTTCTCTCACAAGCACAATGAAACCAGCGTTCTGTATGTATTGATGCCATACTCACATCCGACCATTTGCCTGCAGGCCAGCACACGATGGGCATGGGGTCGGTTGGTGACACAGGAGGTCTGGTGGAGTGCATCTGAGTGTGGCCACGCTCTTCACTGGTGGAGATTCTGTCCACATGCTGGAGCACTTGCCACTTGTGGAAACTTTTTAAACAGAAATGGGAAACTCAGCAATGCCCCTTATCATACATGCATGGTGTACAGGTATTGGTATGTATCTTGGTGCTTTAAGGAATGTGCAGATGGTCACTGGACCTCACCTGATGTGACCAGTGACTTGGTTCTCCGTGACCACCAGCATCTCTTGGCAAAGTCAGAGCTTAGAATTTGAACGAGCAGGACTTTTAGCTCAAACCAGCCAGTCTCTAAAGATTTAGAGAAGTCTCGATCAGTTTGTTTATGTGAATTTGCACACTCTGAGAGTAGCAGGAAGTGAGAATGCAGACATATTCTTAAATCCAACTATGAGAATGTTGCCATGTCGGTCAGCTTCCTTTACACACATGGAACATGTGACAGCATCTTAACATTCTTGTTCCTCAGCTAAGGATCGACAAAGCATTGGTTGATAAGGAAGCCATGGAGACAAGTTATCATCAAAATGAAAATGCAATGGGGGGCTGGAGAGACGGATTAGTGGTTAGGGTGCTTACCTGCAAAACCAAAGCACTCAGGTTCGATTCCCCAGAACCCACATAAGCCAGATGCACAAGGGGCCCCATGCATCTGGAGTTCGTTTGCAGTGCCTAGAGGCTCTGGTGTGCCGACTCTCTGCCTATCTCCTCCCTCCCTCTTTCTTTCTCTTGCTGCTTGCAAATAAATAAATAAAAATAAATAAAAATTGGGGCTGGAGAAATGGCTTAGTGGCTAAGGCGTTTGCTTGAGAAGCCAAAGGATCCCAGTTCGATTCTCCAGGACCCATGTAAGCCAGATGCACAAGGGGCACATGCATCTGGAATTCGTTTGCAGTGGCTAGAGGCTCTGGCATGCCCATTCTCTGTTTGCCTCTCTTCTCTCTCTCTCTCTCTCTGCTTGCAAATAAATAAAATAAAATAAAATAAAATAAAATAAAATAAAATAAAATAAAAAACTAAAAAAAATGAAATGGGGTAAGTCTCAATTGTGCTCTTCGCTGTCCCAGGTGACTTTGTATGCGGATGTACTTGTGTGTGTCTAGTTATCCAGCTGTAAACATTCTGTGGTTTGTTCTTAAACACTTTCCTTTCTTTATGAAAGGAGAGAAAGAGAGAGGGAGAGAAAATGAGAACGAGAGTGGATGGGCATGCTAGAGCCTCTTGCCACTGCAAACCAGTGCACCATTTTGTACCTATGGATTTACATGGGTACTGGCGAATTGAACCCAGGCCAGCAATCTTTTGTAAGCAAGCTCCTTTCACCACTAAGCCATCTCCTCAGCCCCATGCTTCCCTTTTTCAAATGCTCTCAAGTCATGCTTTTCATTTTCTACTTAATAATGGTGATAGGAATTGCTTGACATGGAGCACCTTCCCCCACCTTCTGGGGGGGGTCATCATCGCTAACAGTGAAGCCACCATCGTCTGCACTCTCTACCTTCCCTCATGAGCTCAGGTTCACGACCCCTCTTGCCCAGCAGAGCTCTCTAAGTTAACTCTCCACCCAGGGCTTTACTATAGTCTTACTATCCATTCATTCACCCCATAACTCTGCTCGGATCTCGCGTTCATCATCTATCTGCATGGGAAACGAGGCCAACACATTTACTACTTTGCTTTGAAGCTATCATGGGTGTGTCTGTGCTCAGGGCCTGGGATGAATTCCCAGAGGTCAGGGACCCCTCTCATTGATGTTTGAATTGCACCTCACACATGGCAACCTTGCAATAATCGCTTGTTGACTGAATGAGTGGGGAGACATTAACGTGGAGTCCACAGCTCATCTGAGAGATGCCTCAATGGTGAATGATTAAACAAGGGCTGGTGACTCTCAGCGTTCTTCCTTGGCCCTCCCTGAGAGCCTGTGGTCACTGAATAATCAAACGTATGGACATGGTCTCCTAGTGGGGGGACTACATTGCAAGGACAGTGACCACCACACACAAAGCAGATCTGTCACAAGCTTGTGCTAGCTTTTTCTTTTTAAACTTTGCATATTATTCCTGTTACTGTATGGTTAATTTTGCATACTCTTCCTGTCACGCTAGAGCCACAGAAGAGACATCTACTCGTAACACGGTCTTTACAATTTCACGTCAGAATCCTTGCATACAACACAGTGCAAATCTCTTTGTCTTGGGCTGAAAAATGAATTTACTATCGTGGCCGAAATTGTCATTTTAGTCCCTTCCTCTTAAGTGGCAGGCTGTGGCAGAGATTGAGGGAGGGACTCCAGCAAGTGTTCAGACACGTTTGTCCACAGGATTATTTTCACAACATCCCCACGCAGGCCCCTCGGGGGTCAAGGGTTAGAGGCAGTCCAAACAAATGGTTGACGATAATAGGTACAAAGGACTGGTGTGCCTGGTGAATGATTAGCCATCAGCCATCATAAACAAGAATGTTCTCTACATCCCATAAACAGCCTTGTCAAGAGTACAGGAAATGCAGAAGGTGACCACAGCTCCATGTCAGCCACCAAATGGTTGCAGGACACTTAAGGACTTTGAACTTTTCCAGGGTTTGGCTGACTACTGCGAGTGAAGTCCGGGTGGCCCGTGTGACATCAAAAACTGGTCATGGGCCAGGCATGGTGGCACATGCATTTAATCCCAGCACTCGGAAGGCAAAGGTAGGAGGATCACCATGAGTTCAAGGCCACCCTGAGAATACAGAATGAATCTCAGGTCAGTCTGGGCTAGTGTGAGACCCTACTTCAAAAAAAAAAAAAAAAAACCAAAAACAGCAACAAAAAAACTGGTCATGGGCTGGAGAGATGGCTTAGTGGTTAAGGCACATGCCTGCAAAGCCTAAAGACCCCGGTTCAATTCTCCAGGTCCCACATAAGCCAGATGCACAAGGGGGCACACACGTCTGGAGTTCGTTTGCAGTGGCTTAGGCCCTGGTGTGCCCATTCTCTCTCTCCCCCTCTCTCTTTACCTCTCTATGTCTCTAATAATAAATTAATTAATTAAAAGTTAAAGTGTTAAAAAAAAACTGGTCACTGCTCGCACCATAATTAAAACATACCCCTGGCCCTCTGAGCTTTGGTCCTTTCTCCTGTTAGCTTGCGTTTCTTCAGATTATTGTATTGTCAACCCAGAGGCCACAGTGTTGAGACGTCTCGTCTCCTCACCTGGTTTTATCTTGTCCTAAGATGGAGAGAGCAATTGGCCACGATGCTCATTCACACAGGGAGACTGTGAGGCTCTTACAGAAAAGAGATACAATGAAACACATTGCTGTATCTTCAGATACAGTGTAACTATTAAAAAGAGACTTGACTTTGGCATATATATGCTCGGCTGCCAAGGGTTAGAGGCAGTGGGGAGATTATGCAAATATTTCCAGTGGTTTTTCTTTTCTTTCTTTTTCAGCTGCAGCAAAACACTACTCTAGCTTGACTTTAGAAACAGCACTGAGGATTGCTTTGCAAGTGACATAAGGTGATGTCTCTACTCAGTTTAGGATAGATTGTAGAGTTAGGCAGTGATTAGCAACTCTTGCGTGCAAGGGGAGAATTAGGCCCTGGGGTCTGCAAAGCATCAGTTGATAAGGAACCCTCTGAGACAAAATTATCAAATAAAATGAAAAAAATAAAATAAAATAAAATAAAAAACTAAAAAAATGAAATGGGGTAAGTCTCAATTGTGCTCTTCGCTGTCCCAGGTGACTTTGTATGCGGATGTACTTGTGTGCGTCTATTTATCCAGCTGCTAAACATTCTGTGGTTTGTTCTTGAACACTTTCCTTTCTTTATGAAAGGAGAGAAAGAGAGAGGAGAGAAAATGAGAACGAGAGTGGATGGAATGGATGGACATGCACCATTTTGTACCTATGGATTTACATGGGTACTGGCGAATTGAACCCAGGCCAGCAATCTTTTGTAAGCAAGCTCCTTTCACCACTAAGCCATCTCCTCAGCCCCGTGCTTCCCTTTTTCAAACGCTCTCAAGTCATGCTTTTCATTTTCTACTTAATAACGGTGATAGGAATTGCTTGACATGGAGCACCTTCCCCCACCTTCTGGGGGGGGTCATCATCGCTAACAGTGAAGCCACCATCGTCTGCACTCTCTACCTTCCCTCATGAGCTCAGGTTCACGACCCCTCTTGCCCAGCAGAGCTCTCTAAGTTAACTCTCCACCCAGGGCTTTACTATAGTCTTACTATCCATTCATTCATCCCATAACTCTGCTCGGATCTCGCGTTCATCATCTATCTGCATGGGAAACGAGGCCAACACATTTACTACTTTGCTTTGAAGCTATCATGGGTGTGTCTGTGCTCAGGGCCCGGGATGAATTCCCAGAGGTCAGGGACCCCTCTCATTGATGTTTGAATTGCACCTCACACATGGCAACCTTGCAATAATCTTTTGTTGACTGAATGAGTGGGGAGACATTAATGTGGAGTCCACAGCTCATCTGAGAGATGCCTCAATGGTGAATGATTAAACAAGGGCTGGTGACTCTCAGCGTTCTTCCTTGGCCCTCCCTGAGAGCCTGTGGTCACTGAATAATCAAACGTATGGACATGGTCTCCTAGTGGGGGGACTACATTGCAAGGACAGTGACCACCACACACAAAGCAGATCTGTCACAAGCTTGTGCTAGCTTTTTCTTTTTAAACTTTGCATATTATTCCTGTTACTGTATGGTTAATTTTGCATACTCTTCCTGTCACGCTAGAGCCACAGAAGAGACATCTACTCATAACACGGTCTTTACAATTTCACGTCAGAATCCTTGCATACAACACAGTGCAAATCTCTTTGTCTTGGGCTGAAAAATGAATTTACTATCATGGCCGAAATTGTCATTTTAGTCCCTTCCTCTTAAGTGGCAGGCTGTGGCAGAGATCAAGGGAGGGACTCCAGCAAGTGTTCAGACACGTTTGTCCACAGGATTATTTTCACAACATCCCCACGCAGGCCCCTCGGGGGTCAAGGGTTAGAGGCAGTCCAAACAAATGGTTGACGATAATAGGTACAAAGGACTGGTGTGCCTGGTGAATGATTAGCCATCAGCCATCATAAACAAGAATGTTCTCTACATCCCATAAACAGCCTTGTCAAGAGTACAGGAAATGCAGAAGGTGACCACAGCTCCATGTCAGCCACCAAATGGTTGCAGGACACTTAAGGACTTTGAACTTTTCCAGGGTTTGGCTGACTACTGCGAGTGAAGTCCGGGTGGCCCGTGTGACATCAAAAACTGGTCATGGGCCAGGCATGGTGGCACATGCATTTAATCCCAGCACTCGGAAGGCAAAGGTAGGAGGATCACCATGAGTTCAAGGCCACCCTGAGAATACAGAATGAATCTCAGGTCAGCCTGGGCTAGTGTGAGACCCTACTTCAAAAAAAAAAAAAAAAAAAAAAACCAAAAACAGCAACAAAAAAACTGGTCATGGGCTGGAGAGATGGCTTAGTGGTTAAGGCACATGCCTGCAAAGCCTAAAGACCCGGTTCAATTCTCCAGGTCCCACATAAGCCAGATGCACAAGGGGGGCACACACGTCTGGAGTTCGTTTGCAGTGGCTTAGGCCCTGGTGTGCCCATTCTTTCTCTCCCCCTCTCTCTTTACCTCTCTATGTCTCTGATAATAAATAAATTAATTAAAAGTTAAAGTGTTAAAAAAAACTGGTCACTGCTCGCACCATAATTAAAACATACCCCTGGCCCTCTGAGCTTTGGTCCTTTCTCCTGTTAGCTTGCGTTTCTTCAGATTATTGCATTGTCAACCCAGAGGCCACAGTGTTGAGACGTCTCGTCTCCTCACCTGGTTTTATCTTGTCCTAAGATGGAGAGAGCAATTGGCCACGATGCTCATTCACACAGGGAGACTGTGAGGCTCTTACAGAAAAGAGATACAATGAAACACATTGCTGTATCTTCAGATACAGTGTAACTATTAAAAAGAGACTTGACTTTGGCATATATATGCTCGGCTGCCAAGGGTTAGAGGCAGTGGGGAGATTATGCAAATATTTCCAGTGGTTTTTCTTTTCTTTCTTTTTCAGCTGCAGCAAAACACTACTCTAGCTTGACTTTAGAAACAGCACTGAGGATTGCTTTGCAAGTGACATAAGGTGATGTCTCTACTCAGTTTAGGATAGATTGTAGAGTTAGGCAGTGATTAGCAACCCTTGCATGCAAGGGGAGAATTAGGCCCTGGGGTCTGCAAAGCATCGGTTGATAAGGAACCCTCTGAGACAAGTTATCAACAAAATGAAAATGAAACGGGGCAAGTCTCAATTGTGCTCTTCGCTCTCCCAGGTGACTTTGTATGCGGATGTACTTGTGTGCGTCTATTTATCCAGCTGCTAAACATTCTGTGGTTTGTTCTTGAACACTTTCCTTTCTTTATGAAAGGAGAGAAAGAGAGAGGGAGAGAAAACGAGAACGAGAATGGATGGACATGCACCATTTTGTACCTATGGATTTACATGGGTACTGGCGAATTGAACCCAGGCCAGCAATCTTTTGCAAGCAAGCTCCTTTCACCACTAAGCCATCTCCTCAGCCCCGTGCTTCCCTTTTTCAAACGCTCTCAAGTCATGCTTTTCATTTTCTAATTAATAATGGTGATAGGAACAAATATCTAATGAGCTCTTGCTACAGACTAAACATGGCACTGACATGTTTCACTTTCAGTAACCTCTGAGGTCGGCACACACCCAGGGTCTCAATTTTCCACATGAAAACCACAGTCAAGTCAAGGCAGGTCTGAGAGAGACTCAAGTTCATGGGGAGGTCAAGCTGTGACTCAAGCCCTGACAGGGTTAGTACCACAATCACCTCTTGTCGCCTTCCGTTTGATCTCTCTGTTTCTCCTTTGTCTCTGAACATGGCCAAGTTGTATTTCTTGCCATCTTGTGCACTGTCACCTCAGTTCTCAGCACGGTGCCCTGTGACCATGTGTGGGCATGTATGTGCTTACATGTGCTGCATTTCACATGTATGTGCTTACATGTGCTGCATTTCACATGCACTGCACGTAGAGTGGTTGGCGGCTTCAGACACTCGTGCTTTTCTGTACCTGTGTCAGAGGTAGGCCTGGAAGACTGCCTTCCTGTCTAACTCACTGAGATCCTGCTGTGGTGCCAGGCTGTCTGTGTGGCTTGGACAGCTTTTGCCTCTAAAATTCCTGTTTCACCCACTGTCTGTGTAGTTCACACCTTTCTTTTATTTTAATATTTTTAAAATTTTTATTTATTCATTTGAGAGAGAGAGAGAGAATGGGTGTGCCACTCCAGGGCTTCTTGGCACTGCAAACAAACTCCAGATGCATGTACATGCCTCCTTGTGCATCTGACTTATGTGGGTCCTGGGGAATCAAACCTGGGTCCTTTGGCTTTGCAGGCAGGTGCCTTAACCGCTAAGCCATCCCTCCAGCCCTGGGTCACACCTTTCTATACTCCCCCAGACCTTCTGCATTCAGCACAGGTGTAGAGAGTTGTCATGGTTTGGATGTAAAATGATCCCCCCCCACAGCTTATGCATTTGAGCACTCGGCACTAACCTGGTAGTGCTGCTTGGAGAGGTTGTTGCATATTTAGGGGTTGGATCCTTGCTGGAGGAATTGGGTCCTAAGTAGAGACCTTCAGGTTTCCAAGCCTAGCCATGTTTCCTGTCCTTTCTCTGCATCCTGATCTACCCGGATATGAGCAGGTGACCCCACACTCCTGCCACCACAGCTGTGAGCCACGCTTCCCCTGGGCATGATGGCGAGTGGACCATCAAACCATGAGCACAGACAGAGACTTCCCCCCTCTAAGGTTCATCTTGTCAAAAGCATCAGGTCACGGGAACAAGAAAACTAACTAACTTTACATTTTACTCTCTGAAACCCCTGTACCGAGTTTCAGCCAATATGGGCTCATCCTTCAAGATTTGCTTTGAAGGATTTTGAAGATTTCCCTTACCCAATTCACCCTCCTCACCTCTGCCCCAAGGGGAGCACCTCCACTTGCTAGGACGCTCTTGCACCTGTAGATGGTATGAATGGGAACTGCTGCCTGCTCGGTCTCCCAGAGGGAGCTCAAGGTCTAGCTTTTGCAGAGGTGGGGAGGAAGAGGGCAGAGGCTCCCACAGGCAGCCTTTGGAAGCAAGGCCATGTGCCTTTTAGTGGACCTGTGACTCTGGTGACATCACTCACTCCCCTGAGCCTCGGGTGGCTCTTCTGTTACTGGACAGCGCTGTCAGGCAGCATCTGCTAGGGGTTGACTAAACCAAGGGGTTTGGAATTCCAGAGCTGGTCCAGACACACAGCAAGTAGTCTACACGTGCTGGTCCTTCTTGTACTTCTTAGGCCTCGCCTTGAATGGGTGCTGGGAAACCGTCCCTGCCGAAGGACGGGGTGCTGAGGCCTGGGGAAGAGTTGGCCTCAGAGGGAGAAAGAAGAAGGCAGCCTTCAGGTGAGCTGATGGAGAGGAGCGATGCAGGATGTTCTCCAGTTTTACCTGAGCCATGACTTGTGGACCGTGGTTGAATAGCACACTGTGTCCTTGTGCTTAAAGGGTCTTCAGGCACACATACATCCTTCCCACGCGTCTCTAGCAAGAAGACCAGCCACTCGCTCTGTCTTCCTCTGCCAATTTGCATGCCTGCAGGGCTGTGATGGGATCGCTCAGCCTTCCAATTACGAGATCCACACATACCAATCTCTCCCTGTAAAGGTCTGCCTGTGCTGGGTTCCTTACTTCCTCAGCACTAGGGCAACATCGTCCAGAGGAAACATGCAAATGAATGGACAAATTATGCACCAATAAAACTTTATTTACACAGACATCCCACCAGCAGGAATTTGCCTGTGGGCCTGTAGCTTTTCTCTCAGTGTCTTAGACTATCAAATTCCCTTTGGAAACATGAAAGTTGTAGGTTGATATGAGATCACTGTGAATTCATGCCCGAGTCCAACACAGTTAAAACCCACTAAAATTAATTCTCTTTCCAGACACCTCTATTTGTGGGGAATCTGATAGTGTCTCTTTCCAGCTCATGCACACTTAAAAAAGAAGGCACTTGAGTACTTGATTCCTCCTTTCTGCCAATTTCCACAGATATATCGCAGATCTGTGAATTTCTGTTCCCATAGCTGTTGTCACACTTCTGGATGGACAGACTCCTTTCCTTTAGTTTATTCACCAACCCATCATTAACATGGCTTTTGTTGTCATCATTCTTTTTTTTTTTTTTAATTTAATGAGGTAAGGTCTCACTCTAGCTTAGGCTGACTTGGAATTCACTATGTAGTCTCAGGGTGGCCTCGTGTCATCATTCTTAAAATGTGGCTTTTATCAACCTATTACTTTCTAGTTTTCCAAGTATACCAAGCTGGGGCCTCCCTCAGTCTCCCTCCAGTCCTGTCCTCTCCACAGGTGGTACTCCATGTCTCTTTGACCAGCACACCCACCTTTGACCACCTTTGACCCTCTATGCTCAGAGCATTTTATCCCCACAGCACCTGTCCCCTTTCTCAAAATCTCAGCTCAGCTCTGACCTTTTCCATGAAGTTTTTCTGTCAGCTCTTCTCTGAGCCACCTGCCACTCAGTCACATGCCACCTTGCACCATCTTCTAATGTCTCAGAGTGGTTTTTATTTTCCCAGTGAGAGCAGCATTTTTCTGGTCAGCATTATGTCTTCTTTCACATGTGCACACTGGCCACACCAAATCCATTTTCTCAGGCACACATGAGGTAGTCCTAAAACAAAAGCACATTTGATCACAAGAACAATGTCAGTAAATAAGAATAAACTTCTTTGGGAAAATAGCATTGAAGGAAATCACTGCACAGTAAGAACTATGAGAGGCAGCTCGCCAAATTAGATAGTAAACAGACTACAAAGATTTGTGTGTGGGTGCGGGTGTGGGCACATACATGCCTCAACGCACATATGGAAGTCAGAGGTCAGTCTCAGGGATCAGTCATCACCTTCCACCTTGTGTGAGGCAGAGTCTCTCGTGCTCTGCTGTATATGCCAGGGTGTTGGCCCATGAGCTTCCAGAACTTTCCTCTCTCTGCCTCTAATCTTGCCATAGGAGAGCTGGGACTACAGAAGCGTACTATGGTGTCTGACTTTAAAATGGGTTCTGAAGATCTGGACTCAGGCCCTCATGCTTGCACAGCGAGCAGTTCACTCCCTGAGACATCTCCCTGCCCCCAGTATAAAGCATTGATCATTAAATTAGTGTTGTATTAGTATATAAACAGCCAAATCGGACTTAATATCCAGAAACAGATACATATATGTACGAGGAGAGGTGACGAGCTGAGGACAAGGCTAGCTCTGGGAAGGACTTGCTATGCAGCGTTTCCCATCCACACACCATCTGGGCTCTGGATGCAGGATGTGCCTCCAATCTAGGGTCCTTTAAGACGCATGAGCTTTCCTGCCCTGCTGTTACACTTTACTCTGAAAAGTTATTTAAAATCAGGCTGAGAGGAACAAGAAAGAGTCCTTAAGCAGGGAAACAGAAAGTGAGAGCAGGAAGAATGAGACAGGGAAGAGTGAGGCCCAGGCTGTGATGGAGGCCACACTGTCCCTGTGACTGGGGAGGGGACACAAGCTGGGGGGAGGGGCTGGAGCCTTCTGAAGATCTGTCCTTACTGGGGCCAGATAAAGCTCAGGTAACTGAAAGTGTCTTTTAATCCAAGAGGAAGTCATGTTTATTTGTGGTTGTTGACCGTTCTTCTGAGAGATGAAATACCTAGCTTCCCTCTGTCGTTCTCAGCATGGCCCTAACCCTTCACTGGCCACGGTACTGTATGGAGTGCTGACACGGGCTACGTATTTGCCATGACCTTTGGGGACAGAGAGGAAAGAGGCCCCAGCTGCTTCTGAATGCTCACACGAAGACTGTGGCACTGTTAACTTGCTCGTGGGCTTTCATTTCTCCTACTCATGGTGCACACTTTCGGTCTGTTCTTGAGGAAGATGAGGTGTCAGCCTGCCCTCCTTCACTTCTTTTATTTCTCAATATTGACTTTTAAAAAGTTTTTATTTATCTATTTCTCTCTCTCTCTCTCTCTCTCTCTCTCTCTCTCTCTCTGTGTGTGTGTGCTCATGCACATATACCAGGGTCTTTGTCACTGCACATGAATGCTGTCTGGATCTACCTGGGTGACTGGGGAATTGAACCCAGGTTGACAGGATTTCCAAGCAAGCAGCAACCCTTGTCCCATCTCCCCAGCACCACAAGATTAATTTTTATTTTTTCATTAAGATACAAAGTAGTAGACTTCCTTGTGGTATTTTCATACATACCATATGCTGTCAGATCCTCCTCCCTTGTTCCTCTCCCCCAGCCTCCCTCCCCTCTTTCACTCACTCATCCACCCCCAGTCTCCCCCTTTTCTCTTTCATGTCACATGTGTTCTGTTACCTTATTTATTCTTCTTCCTTAAAACCTCTTTTCTCTCCCTCATGCTCCTTTTCCTAATTTCATGGCCTATACCCACACCCCTCTCCCATAAGTGCACACACGTACACATTAGAAGCTAGGCTCTGCATATGAAAGAAAACATGTGGTATTTATTTTGCATGTTCGCCCCCTTTGATGTGTGGGAAGACTAGTAAAGGTGTGTGCGTGCGATTGTTGAAGGGAATCCAGAGATTGAATAGAAATAAAAGAATTTTTTTCTAAATGTTTTATTTATTTATTTATTTATTTATTTATTTATTTATTTATTTATTTAAGAGACAGGGGCAGATATAGAAAGAGAGAATGAGCACAACAGGGCCTCCAGCTACTGCAAACGAACTCCAGACACATGCTCCACCTTGTGCATCTGGCTTAGGTGGGTCCTGGGGAATCAAACCTGGGTCCTATGGCTTTGCAGGCAAGGACTTATCTGCTAAGCCATCTCTCCAACCCAACAACTAAAATGACCAGTGGTTTTTTTTTTTTTTTTTTTTTTTTTTTTTTTTTTTTGGTTTTTCCAGGTAGTCTCTCACTCTAGCCCAGATTGCCCTGAAATTCACTATATAGCCTGAGGGTGACCTTGAACTCACAGCAATTATTCTACCTCTGCCTCCTGAGTGCTAGGATTAAAGGCACGCACCACCATGCCTGGTCCCAGGAATTTCATTTCTGAGCATTTAAAAAAAAATTTGTATTTATTTGAGAGAGAGAGTGAGGGGGGCAGATAGAAGACACACAGAGAGAATGGGTGCACCAGGGTTCTAGCTACTGCAAATGAATTCCAGACACATGCACGACCTTGTGCATCTGGATTACATGGGTCCTGGGGAATCAAACCTGAGTCCTTAGGCTTCACAGGCAAGAGCCTTAATCACTAGGCCATCTCTCCAGCCCTCTGAGCTGTTTTTACAAAAACATGTTGCTGCAACAGAGATACTTCTGTTCAAAAACTGTTTTTTCCTCCTCTTCCTTGTTTTTATCTGTTGTAAGTAATTGTAAGTGAGTGGCACGGCCTCCTACATGTGAACACTCAGAATGCGGAGATCTACGCATTCCCATCGTAACCTACTTACCTTGTTATCATCAAAAAATAGACCCCAATTCTGCATTCCATGACTACACCGCCCAGGGGCTTTCTGGCTCTTTTCTCTGAAGAAGTGGAGCGGAAGGAACAGCTCTCCAGTCCTAACCTGTGACTTCCCATCGCTTTCACCCTGGCAAAGAACAAGAGTGTCCCGGGCCCACGTGACAGAGGGGCCTCCAGCCTCCTGCAGACAGGGTGAGGGAACGGCATTGGGGTGCCCAGCACAGGCTCATCTGGGGACAGGAAATCTCATCTGATCTGTGACATTTTGCCTGTTCGCTACCCTTGATGTATGGGAAGACTAGTCAAGGTGTGTGTGTGTGTGTGTGTGTGTGTGTGTGTGTGTTGTTGAAGGGGATCCAGGGATTGAGTAGAACTAGAAGGAGTTTTATTCATCCTAAGCAGGTCATTGCAGCCATCCAAGCTGGGGAGATTTATGAATGGCAAATGACTGCCTCCAGACCTGGTGACCCAGGAAATGACTGCTGAAGAATCTGGAATCCTCCAAGATCAACAACCCGGTGACAGAAACGCCATGCACTCTGACGATTTACGTGTTAGTGACAAAAGCTCTATTCTGGCAAGTGAGGTCTGTAGTTCCTGGTAGTCAGGATTGTAGACTAGCTAGTTCTGGCAAAAGAGGGTGTCACCATGGGAACGGATGTGTGTGTGGGGACAGGCATGGCTGCACCTGCCAGGGAATGCACCTGACAGCCTTAACACAGAGCAGGCATGTGCCGGGGTCCTTCACACAGGTCACAGCCTGTTTGTAGATGCTGGGTCTTCACCGTGACTCTGAGTGTCATCCTGTGTTTGTAGTTGGTGGGTCTTCACCGTGACTCTGAGTGTCATCCTGTGTTTGTAGATGGTGGGTCTTACCGTGACTCTGAGTGTCATCCTGTGTTTGTAGATGCTGGGTCTTCACTGTGACTCTGAGTGTCATCCTGTGTTTGTAGATGCTGGGTCTTACCGTGACTCTGAGTGTCATCCTGTGTTTGTAGATGTTGGGTCTTCACCGTGACTCTGAGTGTCATCCTGTGTTTGTAGATGGTGGGTCTTCACTGTGACTCTGAGTGTCATCCTGTGTTTGTAGATGGTGGGTCTTCACCGTGACTCTGAGTGTCATCCTGTGTTTGTAGTTGGTGGGTCTTCACCGTGACTCTGAGTGTCATCCTGTGTTTGTAGTTGGTGGGTCTTACCGTGACTCTGAGTGTCATCCTGTGTTTGTAGATGTTGGGTCTTCACCATGACTCTGAGTGTCATCCTGTGTTTGTAGATGGTGGGTCTTCACCGTGACTCTGAGTGTCATCCTGTGTTTGTAGATGTTGGACTCTGGGTCTTACCGTGACTCTGAGTGTCATCCTGTGTTTGTAGATGGTGGGTCTTCACTCGTGACTCTGAGTGTCATCCTGTGTTTGTAGATTGGTGGGTCTTACATCCTGTGTTTGTAGATGACTCTGAGTGTCATCCTGTGTTTGTAGTTGGTGGGTCTTCACTGTGACTCTGAGTGTCATCCTGTGTTTGTAGATGGTGGGTCTTTACCGTGACTCTGAGTGTCATCCTGTGTTTGTAGATGGTGGGTCTTCACTGTGACTCTGAGTGTCATCCTGTGTTTGTAGATGCTGGGTCTTTACCGTGACTCTGAGTGTCATCCTGTGTTTGTAGATGGTGGGTCTTCACTGTGACTCTGAGTGTCATCCTGTGTTTGTAGATGGTCATCATCCTGTGTTTGTAGATGTTGGGTCTTACTGTGACTCTGTCTTACTGTGACTCTGAGTGTCATCCTGTGTTTGTAGATGGTGGGTCTTCAGTGTGACTCTGAGTGTCATCTTGTGTTTGTAGATGGTGGGTCTTCACCGTGACTCTGAGTGTCATCCTGTGTTTGTAGTTGTTGGGTCTTTACCGTGACTCTGAGTGTCATCCTGTGTTTGTAGATGGTGGGTCTTTACCGTGACTCTGAGTGTCATCCTGTGTTTGTAGATGGTGGGTCTTCAGTGTGACTCTGAGTGTCATCCTGTGTTTGTAGATGGTGGGTCTTCACTGTGACTCTGAGTGTCATCCTGTGTTTGTAGATGGTGGGTCTTCAGTGTGACTCTGAGTGTCATCCTGTGTTTGTAGATGGTGGGTCTTCACTGTGACTCTGAGTGTCATCCTGTGTTTGTAGATGGTGGGTCTTACCGTGACTCTGAGTGTCATCCTGTGTTTGTAGATGGTGGGTCTTCAGTGTGACTCTGAGTGTCATCCTGTGTTTGTAGATGTTGGGTCTTACCGTGACTCTGAGTGTCATCCTGTGTTTGTAGATGGTGGGTCTTCACTGTGACTCTGAGTGTCATCCTGTGTTTGTAGATGTTGGGTCTCACCGTGACTCTGAGTGTCATCCTGTGTTTGTAGATGTTGGGTCTTCACCGTGACTCTGAGTGTCATCCTGTGTTTGTAGATGTTGGGTCTTACCGTGACTCTGAGTGTCATCCTGTGTTTGTAGATGGTGGGTCTTCAGTGTGACTCTGAGTGTCATCCTGTGTTTGTAGATGGTGGGTCTTCACTGTGACTCTGAGTGTCATCCTGTGCTTGCAGACCTTGGTCCATCATCATGACGCTGAGTGACATCCTTAGGCAGCACGTTGGCTTCTCCCAGAGAGTTGGTTATGGAGGGAGACAGAGCACATCACTGAGTGCTTTGCAGGTGGGTGATGAAGGGGATGCTCTGAAACCCCGCTTGGCTGTTACTATGTGGGCATAGACATTTCCCCAAGTCTTGGGATAAAACTCAGTGGGACTCATTCTTCTTCCATAGCCAGCATCCAGTCAACCTCATGCTGTCCACAAGCATCTTCCCATGTCTGGCTGGATTGCTGGTGAAGTGGTTTGTTTTGTAATTCTTCCCACCATCCCTACAGGGAACATGCATTTATAAATGAAACGTCACTTAATTAAATGGAGATAAACTGTGTTTGCTATAGCCCTGTAAGTATAGTTTGTTTGGTAAAATGTTCTACTAACACTCATGAAGTGCTGGTTTCAATCCCCAGTAGGAGGATCAGAAGTTCAACGTCATCCTTGGCTCCATGTTGAGTTCAAAAGCAGCCTGGGCTACTTGGGACCCTGTCTCAAGAAAAAGAGAAAAAAAAGACATTGAAATTTCTTCAAGTTCATTACGGCCATTTCAAGGGTGCCCAGTCTGGGGCTGTTAGCAACAATGCTCAAAGCACAAGCGGGGGCTGTGCAGGGAAGGAAGTCATGCCCACCTTGGGGGAGGTGTCGCTGCTCTACCCTCATGGCCATGAAGTTCAGAGGTGCCCTGGGTCACCTAAGCAGAAATGAGCATGCATGCATTCGGCTGATGTTGCTGACAGATCTTTGTGTGTAGAACTTCTGTTCCTCCCCAAGGATAGAACAGTTACAAACAACAAAAGGTAACCTCTTTGGCATTTCTCGAACATTCTTTCAGACCCTCCTCCTCATCTGACGAGTGCGTGTTTACCCCCTCTCTGGACACTGGTATCTCCCCCTTTGGCAGGGGTAGGTAGGTTAGCATTAGGGGCAAAAGATGGGAAGTTGAGGTGACAGGCCTGCAGGGGCACGTGGGGGTTGGGGGGCAGGGAGGTGGAGTCTGTTGTTAGGCATCCTAAGTTTTTTTTTTTTTTTGCTTTTGTTTTTCAAGGTAGGATCTCACTCTAGCTCAGGCTGACCTGGAGTTCACTATGTATTCTCGGGGTGGCCTTGAACTTACGGTGATCCTTCTACCTCTGCCTCCCGAGTGCTGGGATTAAAGGCGTGCGCCACCACACCCGGCACATCCTAATTCTTTATCCTATGTGCACCATGTAGTAAGAACACAGTGCATCGGGTAAGCTGTAAAACAGCCTCAGGTGTAGTTTTTCTTCCCATTTAGGAAAAAGAGCTAAGGAAGAATTGGTTAGCTGGTCTGCCTGACAACCCCAATCCCGTGTTACTCAGTGTTCCCCTAAGACACATAACCATTTCCCACCCCCACCACAAGTGTGCACACACTGAGATTCAGGGTGCTGGTTGGCTCATGCGACACAGAGTCCAAGAAGCCCCAAGTTCTCCAGTGGGTTGACCAGGAGTGCCCTGGTTTAGCGCCAGCCTGCACCTGAAGGACTGAGGGCTGGAGAAGCAAAGGAGTGCATTCAAACCATGCGTCTGAGACAAGGAGCTCAAGTTCCCATCCTCTTCTGGAGATTGGCACTGAGTGATGCCCAGCAGAGGTCGGGCAGGACCGTGACTCCCGGACTCACAGGCATCTGGAAACCCCGGGCATAGGAAAGCTGACACAACTCACTGGCCACCCAAGCTCTTGACCCAAATTCCCAGTTCCCGTAAAACGTTTTAATCATCAAAATATGGCCACACCTTTCTTGCTTGCTTCTTTTGGAAAATGCTTGAAGACCATGTGGTCATGTAATATGAACATGCGTGTGAAGCTTAGCAAAATGTGTGGTATAAAAACAAGGACACAGTAAGCCTTGGCAGTGTGTTGCCCACCAAACCACTCCAAGTATGTCAACTATAACTTGCTTTTCCATATAAACTGACAAACACAGGACTCCATGCAACCCAAATGTACTGAGTTCTCTCTGAAACAGCCGTGGGCACATTCTGAAATCTCAGTGAGCCGAGTGTTGACAATATTCTCATGTCCTCTTTCCTTGCCGCAAGTATATATGAGAGGGGATAAGCTTCATATGCTGGCCAAGGGGCTGCCTGCTCCCACAACAGACCTTCCATGTTCCCAGGAAAGGGGGTGGACTTCAGGTCTCCCTTGCTGAGGACCATCCAAGAGAAGTCTACATGGATAAACACGCACATATGTGCACACATATCAATGGTCACACACTTGTACACAGACAGGCATGCATCTGCATACGGACACACACGAACAGACCACAAGAGACAAGGCAGGCCTCGCTGGACATGAGGATCTCCCCAGATCTCTCCTCTCGGGCAAGCTTCATGTCAATGGGGAAACAGAAAATGTGAATCACTGCTGGTTTTTCAAACCTGAGGAAAGAGTCTGTCTTCACCCCAGACTCCAGTGTATTCTGTGGGAGCTGCCAGTTAGGGAGGCTTTTAAGTGACATGCTTAGCTCACCTGCTGTTAGATGGAGAATAGCTTGCTATGGCTCACAATTGCATTCCCACCCCGATGCATGTCTCAATTGCTATAGAAATCTATAGCTTCCCTACTCTAAAGGTACTGCTGTTATCCAAAGTTGCAACTCCGTCTTGGTGAGGGCTGGAGAGATGGCTCAGCAGTTGAGGCACTCGCCTGCAAAGCCAAAGGATCAGGTTCCATTCCCTAGGACCCTCGTAAACGCAGATGCACAAAATGATGCACTTTATTTGCAGTGACTAGATACCCTGGTGCGCCCCCCCCCATAAATAACTCCCTGTAGATGAGATGATATGGGGGGGAGTGTGTCTCCCATCCCATCCTGATAGTTTCCTTCCTCATCTATGTGTTGATGAGAGGCATATCCTGTGGGATTACACTGCTTTAAATAATGCTGCTGAGCAGAGATGGCCCAGCCAACATCCTATCTTCTTGCCAGTTTTTAATTTTATTTTATTTTACTTTATTTATTTGAGAGTGATAGACAGAGAGAGAAAGAGGCAGATAGATAGAGAAGGGGCATGCCAGGGCCTCTTGCCTCTGCAAATGAACTCCAGATGCATACACCACCTTGTGCATCTGGCTTACGTGGGTCCTGGGGAATGGAGCCTCGAACCGGGGTCCTTAGGCTTCACAGGCAAGTGCTTAACAGCTAAGCCATCTCTCCAGGCCCTTCTTGCCAGTTTTTAAATTTTTACGTCTTCCTTAGCTTTTGTTACCAACCAGCCAGTAAGAAGCAATAATTTCCTACCCATCCTTATGTTTCTAAACAGCAACTGCCAGGCCCCCACCATTGTCTACCAAGAAGCCCATCAACTTTGTTATGTAAGTTTGGCTTTTGACTTGTGGTTGATACTGGTTCCCTGTTTTGAAGGGATTCTCTGTATATTTTTTATACATTTATTTATTTATTTATTTGCGAGAGGGGGGAGGGAGGGAGAAAGAGAGAATGGGCATGCCAGGGCCTCCAGCCACTGCAAACGAACTCCAGATGCATGCGCCCCCTTGTGCATCTGGCTTACGTGGGACCTGGGGAATTGAACCTGGGTCCTTTGGACTTGCACACAAACGCCTTAACCACTAAGCCATCCCTCCAGCCTGGATTCTCTGTATCTTTGTTGCTTGTTTGTTCCGTTGATGTCTTTCTTAGCTAGGAAGCTTGTACTGTTTTTTTTTTTTTTTTTTTTTTTTTTTTTTAAAAACCACTGGCTGTATTAGTTACAGTTCTTGTTGCTCTAATCAAATACCCAACAAGACATAACATAATGAAAGGTTTATTTTGAGGGTACAGTCCAGGTAGTGGATGGTAGTGGGAATGGAAGGGGCTCCAGGTTGTGGAGGTAGAAGAGTCAGGCTGCTTGCTCAAATTTTGTAGGCCTGAAGCAGACACTGGACATGAAGCGAGGCCAGGATAATCAAGGCTCACTCCCCAGAGAGCCACTTCTTCTAAGTCTACCCCACCTAACAAAGGTTCTACAACTTCATCAAACAATGTCACTAGTTGGGGACCAAATGTTCAAGCATAAAGTCTGTGGAGGACATTTGATATCCAAACCATAACAATTGCTGTCAGGGTCTCCCCAGATTTGAAATGCACACTTTCAACTGTAATAAAAAGGAATTTGAATGAAAATCTCAGTTTAGCAGATATCAGGTAGCCTTAAACCAAGCATTTTAATATAACACTCAATATAAAATCACTTGTTACTTCCCTCGATTGTTACCACAACTGACTGACAGTTTTCCTCTCTCATGGGCTGTACTTCCAATGCTATCTTGACATTACGTTTATCTTCACAATCAGCATACCAGATGGAAATCATTCTGCAAGGGGCGCACCATTCCAACACGGGACCCACGTGCACGGAGCGAGGGTCCCGTGCAGAGACATGTCTCGGGTCTGTAAATGTTCCTCAGCCAGGGCTCAGTAGCTGGATTTGGGATCTCTCTGCTGTGAGTGTGTCATGGTCAGTGGTTACAGGGAGAGTTGGAGAACCAGCAAGATGGACTTATGAAGGTTAGATTACAAGATAAATGATAGTTAGATGATAGATATAGACAGATTAGGGGATAGGTGATGGACAGATGATAGTCACTTCCTGTGACTCTGTGCAACCTCAGAGCTGGCTAATATGAAGCTGACATCAAAATCCTTTAAAAAATCCCACCCTTCCTATAACTCTTGAGGCTTTCTGTCATCCGGGATACTAAGAGTCATGACACACCCTCCCTGTCTGAGATTGTTTGGTGCTAAGGATGGTGCCCAGGGCCTCACACGTGCTTCTGAACTACACATCCCAGCCCAGAGATTTTATTTTGATTCAATGATTATGTATTTAGTTTTGACTTAGGATCCTGTTAGCCTCAAATTCTAGAACCTTCCAACCTCCTGAGTGCTGGGATTATAGGTATGTGCCACTGCACCCAGCTTTATCCCAGATTTTTTAAAAAATATATTTTATTGATTGATTGATTTGAGAGAGAGAGAAGGGAGGGGGAGAATGGGCATGCCAGGGCCTGCAGCCATTGCAAATGAACTCCAAATGCATGTGCCCCCTTGTGCATCTGGCTTTTATGGGTCCTGGAGAATAGAACCCGGGTCCTTTGGCTTTGTACAAATGCCTTAACCGCTAAATCATCTCTCCAGCCCCCAGATAATTTTTTAAAGATGAGTTCCAAGAACCTTTTGGGCCAAGGAAGGACAATTTGAAGTATGGCCATGTTATACCAGGTGGCCACACTCACACAGGTGAGGCGATCTGGGGCAGCTGTGAGCTCTGCTGTGCCTGTGTCCTGAAGGACTGTCAGCCCACTCAGCTGTGGACCTGCGTGTGTGGGGACAGGGCTCGAAAGCTGGTGCTGCAGGAGCCTCTGAGCTCAGACTTAGGCTGTTTCGGACTTCAAGGAGACCAGCTACGACTGGACTTGCGGGAACTTCTCAAGCTTGCCTCTGTCATGGGCTAGTCCAGAAAGATGCAAGAGACAGATATCTCACTTTCTATAAGTGAAATGAAGCAGTAGATTCACCCTCCCCCAGGTCCCTGGAAAATGCCCCACCACCCTCTGGGCATCCTACGCCTGAGTGCTGTCATACAAGTGCGCACCTGCTGTCCTCGGGTATGAATGGAGTCAGTCTACCTTCAGCACAAATAAACACAGTGGCCCTGGATAAACTGTATTTCCTCTTCCTCTTTTGTGGTTGCTTTTGGCAGGTTCTCATGGGAATCTGGCTTGTGGAGAGCAGGCTTTTGCGTTCCTGGTTGACGGACAGGATTAGAAGGGAGAGGCCGTTAAAAGGGGCAGATGCGAGCTCCCACATGAACGAGGATGGATCTCTAACACAGTGTGATGGTTGCTGTATTTATACCTGTGGACTTAACGACCTTTCAAAACGGGCTTTGCTCTCCTAGGCATACAAAAAAAATTCCAATAAGCATACCATGACAGTGACCAGTCCAAAGCCCTCATTTTCCAAGTAGGCTGTTAGTCATCACTTCCATGTTTCTTTCCTTGGACTTTTCACACTTTTGCATTCAGGATATTCACTCCCATTCGAACAGCTCAGAAACTTAGGTGAGCGATCCAGTGGGATTCTTTGAGTGCAGTGTGTAATGGAGAGTCTTCCAAGTTAGAGGACTTGCCCAAGGTCCTATGGCTCAAGGTGGGGGGTAAGGCTGAGCACTGACCCTGGCCTCCTCACTCCGCAGGCCCACGTCGTCTCTGCTTGCTCGAGATAGGCTTATCTGACATGCTTGGTCAAGTGGAAACTTCTAAGTCACTCTGGGCTCACATAGATGGACCGTGTCACATCGATGACGTACCTTCCTTGGAAAACAAAACAACATCCCTCACGATTGTCCCTTTGTGCGTAGATGGTGGCAATGCTTGTTTACCAAGCCTTCTGTCTCCTCCCGCTCTGTGTCCCATTGAGATCATGGAAACACAAAGTAAATAGGCATGAGAAAAAAAAATGCCTCTGAGAGTATTTATTTAAGAGTATTGTTCCAGGATATGAACTAAGATAAAGGCTGGAATGAATGAGTGGCTCTGGAGGCCAAACACAGAAGCTTCATACGCTGTACCCAGCCGTGCTCCGGCCAGGGCGAGGTCAGGTTGTTCCCTTGGAACGTCTACCCTTAGGAAAGGGGCACCTTGCCAAGCCCTAAGCAACCTGGCTTCCTCACCCCAGAGGTGAATGAGCGCTCAAGGGAAAGAGCTTCTGGTCGGCTTGCAGGGTCTACAAGTGTCATGTAGGTGGAGTGGGATCCGAGGGAAGCCTTAAGGAGGGTGTAGCCAGGCAGGGGTGCTTCTCCCCAGCACAAGAGATGGCCAGATGGGTATCCCAGAAGGGCCCTTGGATTAGGCCAGGTCTAGAAGAGTCAGGCAGCCAGGGTAGGATTGTGGACTTGCAAAACACCCACAGCAGGGAAGCATGCTCTGCCAGGGCAGGACTCCAGCCTTGCACAACTCCCACTGCCAGGAGCTGGTTCTGCGTCTCATTGTACCAGGTCCCCAAGGAGAATAGAGGTGCTTTGGGTCCTGGTGTCTGTGAAAGGCGGGGAAAGCTCTATAGTTCAGAAGCCAGTTTGTTAGCTTTCAACACCACCCTCGCCCCCCCACCCCCAAGCGAAACAAAAAAACTGACGAGAAAGACGCTGTAAGCTAAATTGGGAAGACGTCAAATGAAATACAAAGCGGAAACGTACTCGCGTCTCTGCATGTTTAATGATTATTGACTTTTTAAATGGGTTTTGAAATAAAAAGCTTTCTGGATGAAATACAGATTTGAAAGGATTGCTAGAAAGTACAGCTCGAGCACCCCACTTATTTCACAACTCCCCCTTTTATGCATTAATCACTGCAATCCTCCACTTCCCATAAACATATACTGCAGTGCAAATTGTTCTACCACAAAAATGCCACGGATGCAACAGGAAGGTGCAGGGAACAGATTTTTTTTCATAAATAGTTCTGTTTACTCACCATTCGTTGTCAAAGGCGACTGTGTGAGGGGCTCTTCTGAAGAGGCCTGCCCTCTTCAGGGAGCTAGCTTCCTGCTTTACACAGTAGAACAGATACTTGCGTGGGGTTGACGTGGGCACACATTGCTTTCTCCTCTTCACCAAACGTAGTGGATTAGCTGCCCTCTTTGATTAAGCTCAGATTACTGGCCTGTGTTACGACCACTCTTCTGTGAGAGGAAAAAGGAAATGTTTTCCACATAGATTTTTGGTACCAGCTTATGACAGTGGGCAGCAGTTATAAAGTTGGCATGCTCCTCTCTGCACATGAATACAGCGCTGTGCTCATACAGTGTGGAGAGCAAACTCATTTCTTCTTTCTTTATTTATTTGACAGAGAAAGAGGGAGAGAGAGAATGGGAGTGCCAGCAGCCTCTAGCCACTGCAAATGAACTCCAGATGCATGCGCCCCCTTGTGCATAATGTGGGTCCTGGAGAAATGAACCTGGGTCCTTTGCTTCTGCAGGCAAACGCCTAAACTGCTAAGCCATCCATCCAGCCCCCATTTCTTCTTTATTTTTAATAGATCACCATAGTGGGTGAGACCCTGATGGCTTATGGGAAAGTTTAGGGCTACGATTGAGCATCACAGGATTGACATCCATCGACTCTCAGGCCAGACACTAAAGGCACTGTTTCATGGATGGAATATGGCAAGTATCAGTGCCAAGAGCCGTCCTGAAGAGACGATGCAAAGCGGGAAGGCTGGAGGCGAGGTGAAGAGCCCTCACTCCCCATTCTCTACTCACCCGAGATGTTACAGGAGCACGGCCAGTGGCCTTGGCGTCTGCTGAATTTCTCTTCTGCTTTTCTCTTGTTCAGGACTCAGGAGAATCTTCTCTTTGTCTTCTTCCTTCACACACTGGTCTACTCGGGTGGGAGCCCACCCTCAGTGGTGGCCCTTCATATCCTTATGGTCCCTTCAATTGCCAGCAACCCTGCCCGGCCGAGCTGGCTGCTGTAGCAGGTACTGGGCACGATAACCACTGGACCAGTGTTCTTTCTAAAGCTCCCCAGTGGATTTAATGCAGAAGCTAGGTCTGACATCAGTTTCCCTGACCTGAAATGGACCAGTCTGTATCCAAATGCCCTGGGGTGCATATGAACAACAGAACGCCCTGCCCATTTATAACCTGTGAGGTGGAGACTGAGGACCTGACGTGACGTTTAGATGAAACATTTCTAGCGGTCTTTCTTTTACATAAAGGATTTTTGCATAGCCCAGGTCTTGGCAGGCTGCGGCAGGAAATTATGAGTTAAAGGCCAGCCTGGGCCATATCTGGTAAAATTCTGTCTCAAAAGACCAAAGGCTGGTGCTGTAGCTCTGTGGTCAGCTTTGCCTGCTGCCCGATGCCTCTGAGTAGCTGTGCTTTGAGGGTTGCCTCCTGTTTTCCTTCCTCCTCTTCCCTATTTACCACTTTTCTTCCCCACTCTCACCCACTGCTTTGTGTGTGTGTCTATGTTTATTTTAGGATTAACTGATTTCTACACTGAAAACCTTTGGCAGGAATTATATATAATACTAATTTAATTGCATAGAGTACATAATTATATATAGTTCTTTTCTGTTAGCAAAGTTAGCTAAGAAATACAACTCTGTCCTTCACTCCCTGGTAAGTAAGATTACAGATATGGTTAAGATTGGTTTATTTTATTTATTTATTTACTTATTTATTTTGGCTTTTCAAGGTGGAATTTTGCTTTAGCCCAGGCTGACCTGGAATTCACTGTATAGTCTCAGGGTGGCCTTGAACTCACGGCAATCCTCCTACCTCTGCCTCCAGAGTGCTGGGATTAAAGGTGTGCACCACCATGCTGGCTTGTTTTAGTTTTTTTTTTTTTTTTAAGTTCTGTTTTTCCTAAAAAAATTCCTAAAAAAATCCTTAAAAAATTTTAATTTTTTTAAAATATATTTTAAAATATATGTCCCCCACGGGCTTAGGTATTTTTTAAGTTTTAAAAATTTTATTTATTTAAGAGATAGAAAGAGGGAGATATAGTTATATTTAGGTTAATTTGGTGCAATCCTTACTCTTCTTGTCAGTTAAATATTATATTATTCACTTTTTTGAATCTATATAGTGAATATAAAAGAGGTAGGGATAGGAAAACAGGGACAGAAAAGAAAAAAGATAGATGAAGCACAGGAAGAGAACCACACAAGGGGAGACCGGGAGCAAGGCCTGGGAGAGTGGGGCATGGAGAAAGAGGGACCAGGGGACAGTGGGAGCTAAAGATCTGGCAGGGGGACAGAGGAGGGGCAGGAGAAGGATGGAGGATAAGTTCGGGGTTCACTGTGGGATCCTCCAGCTGCCCTGAGGGCGGGCACACAGCTGTCACTAAGTCACTTGGCCCAGGAATGGGCAGAGTGAGCCTGTTGTGTCCACAGCCCACTCTGTGTTCACAGGGTTCTTGGTAGGAAGTCTTGTTCAGGAACCAAGAGCCAGCTTCCTGTCCTTCTGCTTGGTGCTCTGACCAGCCTGTTCATCCAAGCTCTTAGTACCCCATTGCTCCCTTCCTGCTGGGCATGCTGAGTGGACATGCAGGGAGAAGAGAGGGCCAGGCAGGGAGTGCTGATGAATTCAAGGTGTGGTTTCCGGTGCTGCCACACCTCAAAAGTTCTACTGTGGAATATAAGGCACACAGACTTTTGTTTTTCTATTTTCTTTCTCTTGCCTAATGTGGGCCAAAGCTCAGCTTCCATCCTGAGGGCCACATCAGAGGGCAGATGTGCAACATCACAAGGTAGGGCTGTCCCTCCTCACTGTCACTGGCTCAGTGCCAGCGCACCTGAGATCCTCAGATAGCAGTAACAGGTGTGCTTCCACTACCTGCAGAGAGTGGAGTGTTGTTTCTCTCTTCCCACTAGAAGGAAAAGGAAGGTGAAGTTCCCTGCCTGCTCAGAGAGGGAGTGAGGAGGGCAAGGCAAACACACTTTCTATGGCAGTTCCCTAGGGTTGAACTTGGCTTACTGAGTACATGGGAGCTGAGTTGGGAGACAGGACCCTAGGAAGGGTCCAGGCTGATGTTCTGGGTGTGTAAACATTCCCAGGTCCTGCTACGTTAGAGTCAGAAGAAGCTCCTATCCATCTGTGGGCCAGGGGCTGTCATAATCTCCCGCCTAGTCTTGTGCTATTCCTGGGTCACTTACAGACCTGTCCTTTTCCTGGACAAAGGACAGCGCCTTTGTGCAAAACAGTCATGAGACTGCGGTGTCTTTGTCCCCTACTCTCCACTGTGTGGGTTCTGAGCCAGCAGGAATGTCATCGAGAGGCTGAGACAGGAATGGGCTGAGTGATCGTGCTGTGTGCGCAACTCTCAGAAATCTGTGATCCTGAGCAACCAAGCTGGTGGAGAGAACACAGCCGGAAAGTGAGTCATGAGCTCTGGCCCTGTTAGAGCAGGGCTGTTTCTGAAAACAGGTCCACTGGGTGACTGGCACAGATGGTGCCCAGAGGACCAGAAATTAACTAGCTATAAACTTGAAGGAAGGAGTTCAACCAGCTCAAGAGGCAGTTCTGTCTTTCTCCCCCCTCAATCCTTTCAATAATTAAAGACAAAGATAACAAAACGTATTCAATACCTTGAAAACATTGTACAACATTTAAGGCTTCATGGAACAGCTTTTCTTAACTCTTGAATAAAGAAACAGAAGTCCTTTTCTTTATCTTTTTACTTATTTATTTTTAATAATTATTTATTTGACGGAATGACAGAGAGAGAGATAGAGATAGAGAGAGAGAGAGAGAGAGAGAGTGTATGAGCATGCTAGGGTCTCCTTCCACTGAAAAATGAACTCCAGACACATACTCCATTTTGTGCATCTGGCTTCATTGCATATTGAGGAATTGAACCCAGGCCAGCAGGCTCTGCAAGCAAGCACCTTTAACCACTGAGCCATCTCCCCAGGCCCTTTTATTGTATTTTTTAAAAATCTAGGGCTAGCAAGATGGCTTAGTGGTGTGGCACTTGCCTGTGAAGCCTAAGGACCCATGTTTGACTCTCCAGATCCCATGTAAGCCAGATGAACAAAGATGAGGTAAGTGCAAAGTCACACATGCCCACTAGGTGGTGGAAGTGTCTGGAATTTGATTTCAGTGGCTGAGGCTTTGATGTACCAATTCTCTCTCTCTGTCTCTCTCTCTCTAATAAATAAATAAAGTTTAAAAATCTATTTGTGCGCACATATATGTGTTTATGAGTGCATACATGTGCATGATACACATGTATGTATGGGGGTGTACATGCCACAGCATACATGTAGAGGTTGGAGCACAAACTCAGGTTTTTTTCTTCTTCCACCCTCTTTTGAGATGGGGTCTCTCTTGTTTGGTAGCTGTTGTTCCTAAGCTCCTGGGTTCTCCTGGCTTGTCTCCCCACCTCAGGCACATTGGGATGGCAGATGCGGCCTCCTATGTTAGGGTATTCATGGATTTGAGGATGCTCAAACTCTTGTTGGAAGGCTTGTAAGCAAGCACCTTTAACCACTGAGCCATCTACTCAGACCCCCAAGTTTTTCTTCATGTAACAGAGCCCCTAGAAAAGTCTAAATTAGGCTGAGCATTAACATAAGCACCGTGGTGGCTATTTTTATTTTTATTTTTATTTTTGTAATTGCTAAGGCAAGATGAGTTAATGAGAGTTACGTCTCTGGGAGACCTCCTCTGAGTTGTCACATATATTGCTGAATATATCGCTCATTGTAGCGAAACAGTGAGCCACCCCAAATTAGAAAAGTCCAGTCTTAGCCGGGCGTGGTGGTGCATGCCTTTAATCCCAGCACTTGGGAGGCAGAGGTAGGAGGATTGCCATGAGTTTGAGAACACTCTGAGATTACAGAGTGAATTCCAGGTCAGCCTGAGCTAGAGCGAGACCCTATCTTGAAAAACCAAAAAAAAAAAAAAAAAAAAAAAAAAAAATCCAGTTTTTCCTTAGAGCATTCAGATATCTATTAGAACCCTTTGGACATCAGATTGAAATTTACATGGCAACTTAGGATATATACAGATTTGTTCAAATTTGTTCAATGTGCCGGGCATGGTGGCGCATGCCTTTCTTTAATCCCAGCACTTGGGAGGCAAAGGTAGGAGGATCGCTGAGAGTTCGAGGCCACCCTGAGACTTCATAGTTAATTCCAGGTCAGCCTGGACCAGAGTGAGACCCTACCTCACAAAACAAAAACAAAACAAAACAAAACAAAACAAAACAAAACAAAACAAAACAAATTTGTTCAATGTTACTTAGGATTTCCTACTCACGTCATGACCTAGGGATGCAGCTCAAAGGGCCGAGGTTTCCACCACTATGTGTTTTTTTTTGTTTGTTTTGTTTTTCATTTTTCAGTTTTTCGAGGTAGGGTCTTACTCTAGCCCAGGCTGACCTGGAATTCTCTATATAATCTCAGGGTGGCATCGAACTCACGGCGATCCTCCTGCCTTTGTCTCCCGAATGCTGGGATTAAAGGCGTGCGCCACCATTCCCGGCTTCACCACTATGTTTGAGAGATGTTTGCCCACTTATAAAACTGACTGAGCAAGAAGACCTGTTCAAGCAAAATGAAAATGGGAACTTGGTCTTTAGACAAATTACTTTGGAAAAAGAATCAGCAAGTTTTCAGGCCTTGAAGAATAAGCAGATCATTAAAAGCTTCCCACTTCTGGTCAGACTCAACTCCATGATGACTTGATTTCCTACAGACGACCAGGTGAGTATCTGACCCGCATAGCAAGGGCAGAAATTTCTAGAATGATGATTTATCTTCCTTGTTCACCTACATTGGCAAAGACCTGCTCACTGGTCTCCTGTCTGGGTGCTCGGAGTGATTACGGATCTAGGATATGAAACACACCATTCCACTCCCCGTTTGTGTGCTTCCTTGTTCCCACATGTTCTCCTATTATTGAATCACTACAGGTTTCTAGAGAGGTAGATGACACCAGGGTCCTAGCAACCCCTGAGGGACAGTCCCTCCGGTTGGACCATGTTGTAATTCTAGGGCCTGTGGCCTTTGGACATGCCCTTTCACTGTGGCAGGCAAGAAACATTGTTTACAGGGCAACAGTCCTTCTGGTCACACGCTGCCAAGAATCCAACACCTTTCCCAGAAATAAGAGTTTTCAAAGAGGGAAGATAAACACGCCTTCCCACCAGAGTTAACAAGATAAGTTCATGCTGTGTGCACACACCCAAGGGCCTGCTGCCTGTGAGTTTGTGCAGCAGGGGCCTCTCGCTGGGGATATAGCAGTGGTGGGGACACCTGGCCCTAGACTGGGGCGCCAGTAAGAGTGGGCTACAGGGAGCTGGAGAGGTGGCTTAGCGGTTAAGGCGCCTGCCTGCAAAGCCTAAGAACGTTGGTTCAAATCTCCAGTCCCACGGTTAGCCAGATGCAAAAGTGACGCAAGCACTCAATGTCGTCCATGTGCACAAGGGGGTTCACATGTCTGGAATTTGTTCACAGCAGCTGAAAAGGCCCTGGTGCATCCATACCCTCTCTGCCTCTTCCTCTCTCTGTGTGTCTGTCTCTCTCAAATAAATAAAAATAAAAATAAAAATAAGAGTTGGCTGCAGGAAGGTAAGAATAGGAAGTGAACACTTCAGAGGCAACCAAATGCCTCAAGCATGTACAGCACCATGCACATGTGTTAAACTCATCAAGGGCTCTTTTAAGACAAGCCTCAGTAAGGTCATTAAACATACCAATAACACAAACTGGAAACCTGGAAAGAGACCCAAGGTCATAGGTCATTGATGGGAGATGGGGCTAGAGATTCAATGCACCTGTGTCCCTCAGTCACCAGTGTCAGTACTGGAGAGGGCACAGCGGTTAAAGCCCTTACTTGAAAAGCCAGGTGGCCTGGGTTCAATGCCCCAGCACCCATGAAAGCCAGATGCACAAAGTAGAGCAGGCATCTGGAGTTCTTGTGCAGTGTCAAGAGGCCCTGGAGCACCAATCCTCTCTCTCCGTTTCTCTCTTTCTCTCTTTCTGTCTTTCTCTGCTCTTAAATAAATAATCTTTTTAAAAGAAAAGAAAAGGGACTTTGTACCAACTGGACCACAGAATTCATGTTTTGGGCAACAGAAATGACTGGCTAGGAGTCCAGAGTGAAAGGGACTGGTGCATCCTGCTTCTGGAACAGAACCTTCTGTTCATGTCTCCGGGCTTATCACACCTACTTCTGTACATTCCCTCTCCTAGAAGACCACTGACTTAAAATATGGGCTTGACTCATGCAAGGTTGACTCAAGGCATTCAGCAGGGGGTTGATTCTAGCAGGTTCTACAGCCCTATGAGATCCTGCAGCCTTCAGTTTGGGCTGGTAGTCACCCAGTGAAAGCTTCAGGCTGGGATCAGTATTTTACCTCAGGAGAGATAGATGAGAAGAGAGATAAGGTGTGTCTCCAGGATGGACGCTCTCATAAATTCTACAAAAAGTCTCTCCTACAGCGCAACCACCCCATGATGCAGGAACGCTGGCCAGATTCCACCTCTGAGCACAAGACTGTTCTCACTCGAGAACAGCTTTACAACAGAGCTTGAAAATGCCTGCTGTGCCAGGGTGAAGGAGACAGACACCTGAGGACACTCAATACCCACCAATGCGGAGATCCAGAGGCTCCTAAGGGTTCATCATTGAAGCAGACTTAAAACACCACAGCTCTGGGAATTTTGCAGACGAGGAGGCAGAAAGATTGTAAGAGCCACAAGTTGAGACCTCATGCCCACAGGCATTCCATCTCCCCAAAATAACTGACTGCTGTTTCCACAACGGAATAAACTACAACCTCGTGGGGAACACCTGCGACCCCACTGAGAAGTGTCCCCAATGGAGTGGGGGCAGGGACGAAGGAAAAGAGGGTACCAACACGTGATGTATCCATAAGAAATATCTGGTTAATAATCCTAATTATAAACATTAAAAAAGAAAATGTCTGCTGTGACACATTACATACAATGGCCCTAAATTATTTTGCCATTAATGATAACACCTTTGCAACTTGTACATCTTCCTTCTGCCCAAAAGGCAGTGACATGCTTATAGAGAAAAACTAGAGAAACAAATAAAACCCTCCAAATACAAGCCCAATGAGTGAAAGCATCTGGGAAAACCACCATGCGTATGGATTGCACAGTGGACTAAATGTGGTGGCGGCCAGGGGTGAGGGTGGGGGGAGCAGGAAAATCAGCAAATATCAGGCTGTACCACTGCCTGCTGTGGGTCAGGCACCGGGGACACCTCTGCACACAGTGCTCCTGGCTGGGAGAGGAATGGAACATGTGAGGGTAAAAGCAGAGGTCATGAGCACACGGCTTGGGGTATCATCCTTCAGGGAAAATGGGGTTATCATTGGGGAATGACTGCACTACAAGGCTCCTTGTTACCTCTCCCCTGAGTTGTACTGAACGTGGGCCCTGGGTTGTCAAGATCAGAGGCCCGGATGCCCTTTGAGTACCTCATCTGATCAGCCTCTGGTAGCAGTGGATGACAGGAGACCAGAGTGATGCCCGTCAGCATGCTCTACAGATCTGGTTAATGCAAGGGGGAGGGAGAGAGACAGAGAAAGAGAGAGAGCGGGAGAGAGGGGGGAGAGAGAGGAAGAGAGAGGGGAAGAGAGAGAGAGAGGAAAAGAGAGAAGAAGAGAGAGGGAGAGAAAGAGAGAAAGAGGGGGGGAGAAAGAGAGAGAGAGGGGAGAGAAAGAGAAGAAAGAGAGGGGGGAGAAAAAGAGAGAGAGAGGGAGGAGGGAAAGAGAGGGAGAGAGGGGGAGAGAGAGGGAGAGAGGGGGGAGAGAGGGGGGGAGAGAGAGAGAGAAAAAAGAGAGAAGAGAGAGGGAGAGAAAGAGAGAGAAAGAGAGGGGGGAGAAAGAGAGAGGGGGGAGGGAGGACCACATGTGCAGGGGAAGCAAACATGGGGATCCTGAAGACCAGTCCTCTCTAGGAGACATCGGGGTGGTCGTGGGACAGCTGAATGCAGTGCCCAGGTGGTTTTTCTCACACAGCAGGGTCTGTACTGGAACTTAAACCTGACCAAGCCACCATGGCGCCAACCATCCCCATCCTGGGATCGAGGGTACCTATGAGCTGTAAGGGCACCCCCACTGTGTAGGGTTCTGAATGACTCAAGGGTCTAGGTTTTTTTTTTTTTTTTTTTTAGCATGTACCCCAGATTGTATGAGATGCTCTGGAATTCACAATTGTCTGAAAAAGTTTTAACAAAAATATCCCAGAGCTGGTGTTGGTGGAGGAAAAAAGCCCCCTTCCCTTCACTTCCCATCATCTTTTCTCTGCTCCTTTTCTCTCTCTCTCTCTCTCTCTCTCTCTCTCTCTCTCAACCACTGCCCTAAGCTTCCCACGTGACCGCCAGCATGACAGGCAGGTGAATTAACAGCAAAGGCAGTCCCGGGCTGGCACTGAAACTGCCTGGTCTGTGGGATTATTTGATGTTTATCACTTAAATGACTGAGGAAATCCACCACCAGCATCTTTGTTTTATTATCAATTTGCCCATCTTTTGATGCTAGGTAGAAATGGGACCATTTGTCTCCCCATGGTCCCTCGTGGTCTGTGACAATGACATTGAACAGTTTCTGTTTCAGGTCCAGTGCTGGAAGACACCAGCTGGAAGCAGGAAGCTGTGTGTGCCCAGTGGGCACGCCCATGCTCTCCCAGGTCGGTTTGGCTTGCCAGCAGCCATCCGTGCTAGCTTGACTTGTCTAGGAGGGTGAAGACCGGTATCTCAAACTCCTCCCCGCTGGCCCGTTTTACTCTCACTCGCTTGCTCTTGTGCTCTGCACCCTCCTAGCTCTGAAGTGACTCAGTCCTGAACTCGCAGTGGCCCTTGGGGCCGGGGATGAGCTCTGGGCATGAGGCTGCTGGTTCGTCTAAGCAGTTACTATGACTCAAGGGCTCATTTCCTCCTCTTTTCAGCTGGCTTGAGCAATACCAACAGGGTGGCCAGCCTCTCTGCCCCGATTCTAGTATTTCTGTTTTGGGTTGCAAAGGAAGGATTGAGGTTTTCAGAAGTAAAACCTCAAAATGTTAACCAAACACATCGAGGTTGGCAATCATTACAATTGTAAGGCACACTGTTGCAATGGGAGGCCAGGCTGAGCTGTGGACAGCTTGAGGTTACAGTTTTCTCTAGAAAGGTCTAAAGAGGAAGGGTGCTCTGGCAGGCTCTCATATCTGTCCTTTCCCGCTCATAGCTTATAACCCTTTCGGTGTCCCCTGCCCCCCCCAAAAGAAACCAGCATGATTGCCCATACACCTGCCTGCCTTCATAATCAACACAACACTCTTTCTTCTTGTCTGATTCCTCTCCCTCCCTCCCTCTCTTCCTTCCTTTCCTTCCTTCCTCTCTCTCTCTTTCTTTCTTCCTTCCTTCACACATCCATTTAACACAATTGTGCTGGCCTCCTGGGAGCCAGACAAATGTGCTCTCTCACTAGCAGAGAAGTGTGCTTCTAGACCACTGTAAAACAGCTCCTGTCCCGAGTCTGCCAGGAACCAGCTACTGCAAGGGCACCATGGGCCAGGGCAGGTGGGGAGGTGCAGTCAGTCCTGGCCCAATGCAACTACAGCACACCATACTGTGAAGTGGGAACACCATGGAGGTCTCTGTCATGCCCTTGGCATGAAAAAAAAATGTGTAAAGGTCTGGGGCTGTGTGGCAACCAGCTCTGAGTAGATGCTGCTTTTCAGAACAGAGGGATACAAGGGAGAGACACGGGTAAAAGAAAAGACAAATTAATCAGTTTGTCAAATCCTTCTTCTTAGAGAGTGTAAATGTCAGAAGACCCTTCCCCAGAAGGTGAGCAACTATTTCTCTCCATGTCTTCCTGTTGCGTGGGTGTTTGGGAGTCAGTACAGATTCTGTAATTGGATGGACCAACAGTAAATAAATCAAACTGATCTTAAACTTGTATGTCGGTAGGACTAGATCATATCTTGAACCTTGAATCATAATACTTTTTTTTTTTTTTTTTTTTTGGAGAGACAGACAGAGAGAGACAGAGAGAGAGGGAGATTAAGACAGATAGAGATGGGCGCACCAGCAGCTGCGAACGAAATCCAGATGCGTGCGCCCCCTTGTGGTCAAGTGCGGCATTGCACCCTTGCATCACTTTGCATCTGGCTAAACGTGGGACCTGGAGATTGGAACCGCTGGAGATTGGAACCAGTGTTCTTAGGCTTAGGAGGCAGGCGCCTTAACTTCTAAGCCATCTCTCCAGCCCAATAATACCCATTTTTTAAAAAAAAATTATTTATTTATTTATTTGACAGAGAATGAGGGGAGAGAGAAAGAAAGAGAGAGAGAGAGAGAGAGAGAGAGACTGGGCGCACCAGGGCCTCTAAGCCACTGCAAATGAACTCCAGATGCTTTCAACCCCTTGTGCATCCGGCTAATGTGGGTCCTGGGGAATTGAACCTGGGTCCTTTGGCTCTGCAAGAAAATGCCTTAACCATTAAGCCATCCCTCCAGCCCCATAATACCCATTTTAAACATGGGAACTCAATGGCTGTTGAACACAAAATAATAAACTAAAAGCACCACAAGTAATGGGCTGGGGAGATGGCTCAGTGGATATAGCACTTGTTGCACAGTGGAAGGACCTGAATTCAGACCCCAGAATGCATGGAAACACCACCAGTGGCACACTTCTACAATCTCAGCCTTCTCATGGAAGGTGGAGACAGAAGCATTTGGGAGCTTGCTGGCCAGCTAGGCTGGTGAACAAGAAAGCCTGCCTCATAACAAGATGAAAGGTGAGGACTGACCCCTGCAGTTGTCCTCTGACCTCTACATGCGTGTGCCAGGCCATGTCATGCCCTCCCTCACATGCATGAACACACACACACACACACCTGGATAAAAAGTTGAATGAGTTCTATTAAATTTTCAAAAGCACATTTTAGCTTGCTTGAGCACTCTGGTGTTAAATCGTTATCTCTTCATCATGATTTGAATTTTGGGTGACTACCACGAAGGAGGTTTATGTGCAAATATCCCTGAAGTGAATTTCTGTATCTAGCATCCTGACCACACACTTATTACCTTTTTACTCCTGAACATTGCGCTGGGGAGAAAAACTGGAAACAAAAAGACCTGAGAAAATGCTGTGCTGAGTCGTATGGTGCTGTATGGTGCTGTGTTGGGTGGTGCTGGGTGGTGCTGTGCTGGGTGGTGCTGTGCTGGGTGGTGCTGTGCTGGGTGGTGCTGGGTGGTACTGTGCTGGGTGGTGCTGTGTTGGGTGGTGCTGGTTGGTACTGTGCTGGGTGTACTGTGCTGGGTGGTGCTGTGCTGGGTGGTGCTGTGCTACTGTGCTGGGTGGTGGTGTGCTGGGTGGTGCTGTGCTAGGTGGTGCTGTGCTGGGTGGTGCTGGGTGGTACTGTGCTGGGTGGTGCTGTGCTGGGTGGTACTGTGCTGTGATTCTACCACTGAATCCAACTGAAAATCTATGACTCATAGGCACATCATAATGATCAAACTGACATGCTTCTACATTTTCTGCCACAGTCTTGGGTCAAGGAAAAACTTGACAAAATACATTATAAGTACGTGTTTTGCATGCACATGTTTTGTAGTTAGAAAGATGCAATTATCCCCACAGAGGATGCATTGTATTTCATCTAGCAATGTATTAGCTTGGTTTGCTCCTTCCTCAACCATGAGCTACCAGCCTCTGTATACCTCTTCCTCTGGTATAAGAGAACTCAGCCTTCTCCACAACTCATGTTTCTGGCAAGTTCTCTGATCTCTTCCAGGAGAACTGTCAGGAAGAACTCACTGTGTGCTAGTCTTTTCCATGAGAGGTTGAATTCTGCAGCTGAAGCTCTGCCGGCTCCAGGGCCTTCACTGCCGCTCATGGGTTCAGTTATCAGTAAAGGTCCAGGTGTCGGTGCCGATTAGAAAACCAGAGAAGTGCTTATCAGCAAATGTGACTGCCCACACAGAAATGGTGCCACAATTCTAAGTACCCCATTTCCCAACTTTTCCTGGAAAGAAAGCAGATTACCCACAGCAAGGGTGCTCATTAATACTCAGACTTTGCTACTGGAAGGACGAGGCCTGTAGAGGACCCTGAAGCAGCCCAGGACCTCAGAGCACTTTGCCCAGTGAGTGTGGACATTCTACCAACAGCCTCGAGTGAAAGGCAGTCATGTGCACCAACAAGCTCGGGGAGGACCGCAAATCAAATGATGGAACGCACTTCTTCCGAGCTTGATGTTCAAGGTGTCACCGCCAGACCAGTGTTTCCTGGGCCAGCTGTCTTTCCTCTTGTCACTACCTAGGGAGGTCATTAGATTCCTAACACAGGGGAGGAAGTTAGGCGATGCATCCCTTCTCTCTCTTGTTTTCCAGCCTCTTCTTAGGTTATTTAGTTGTGATGCTGCCCTCATAGCATACGAAGCATCTTCTAGAATTCAAAGGCAAGAAAAAAAAAGTGAGGGAGAATTTGTGTTCTGATTTGACCTTCATCAATTTGAAGTCGAGCCCAGATCTTCCAGCTGCTGAGGTATCTTCTGGACCCTTGCAAGAACTGCCCTCAAGGAAGCCTCCTGAGCTTCTGCTCAGGTCAGTTCACTCCAGCCTGGCACCCTGGCTGGGAAGTTACCGAGCAACATTCCAACAACTCCCAATATGGAAATAGCCTGGCTGCTGTGAGGAGCACTCATTAATGAGGAGCAAAAGGCCCCTTGTTCAATTGTAGAAAGGCTAAGTAAGGTTCACAACAGGGTGGTGGTGTGTGTGTGGGGGCAAATCCACATAAGCATAGTGTTTCCAGAGAGAGTTGCTGCTCCCGTGTTCCCAAGGGCGTTTCTTCTGGCTGCTCTGAGCACGTGGGCACAGCTCTGTCTTCCTGAAGCTGTCCCCCTTTGCCTGGCACTCTCACGGACTCCAGGGAAGCTCTGGGAGTGTCTGCTGAAGAAAGCGAATTACAGCACGAGATTTGCGCATCATATTTGAAAAGTGCCAGAGAGGGAAATCAATGAATCAATTACTTAAGGTCCAGCAAGTCTTCCACAAGCATAGCACCTGTGGTCTGCCTGGCCTGGAATTTCCATGTGGTCTCACATCTCATCTCACCCATGTCTCTGCCTCTCTGCCATTGAACCGTTCTAATTGTTTAAGACAAGGCTGTGACACCTTGAGGCCCAAAGCCACCGTGAGTACTAATGAGTCCATACCCCAAAGAAGAGATCTGAAAACATAATTTAAATGTAACCCAAACCTCATAAGAGAACCACTGAAAACAGCCAGCTGAAGTTTTAGGGAGTTGTGACATGGACCAAGAAAGTTATGATTCCAGATTTCATATGCAACCAGGAGCCCCCTCCCCTCTCATCCTTGGTGGGAGAATTAGTGTATTATGTAAATTCTTTTACAAATACTGCCCAGATGTCATTAATAAACCATGAAAGAGGAATCTGTGTTGGCAATTAGCATTTTTATTCTGTTCCCAGGCTGTTCTCAGCTTACAGATTACTCCACCCTGTGAAAATGGTGTCATCACCCCCAGAAACCTCTGTGGGATGATGCGCCTGTTCTGTGAGCTGGTGGGAAGGTGTGATGGAGGACCAGGAGACTCAGGTTAGGGAGCATCTACAATCACCAGTGTGGACCACGCATCCAGCGCTCAGATGCAGAAGCCTGGGTTTGGATGCGCTTGCCATGGGTGGCGATGTGGCCTGCTGGCTTACAGACTGAGCAGGTCTCGTCCAGGTACAGTAGTGGCAGCATTGACTCCAGGAGGTTGGAACATTGCTTGTGTGATCGTTGGTTTCAGAGCAGTTTCCATGGTGTGTTTGGTTATGGGATTGAGAGCCGAAGATGCCCCTCTGGCATCTGGATGGGCTTAGAACCCCCTAAAGCCTCAAGTTCTTTTGTCTTACGATTAACAAAGAATCAATAAACATAGACACGAAGAAAGGTAACTTGTGAAAGACTTTGTTAAAGAGCAAGAGGAAGTAAGAGAAGAACCCCTTGTGGGTCCAGGAAATCAACATGGCAACTTGGATCAGGTCTTTCTTTTTTTCTTTCAGAAAGTAGACATCCGACTGAGATGACCCTCATTGCCAAGTTCAAATGTATTTGAATGCTTAACTTTTACCAGGCTGAGGGAATAAAAGACAAAATATTGAAAAGATTAATGTGTTTAAAACCAAAAGAAGAAAAAGTTCCAGCCGTGCAGCTTTGTATCAACCACTCACAGGCATTAATGTTCTTTTTCTTTATTTAAACTTTTATTTATTTTTTACATTTTTGTTTATTTTTATTTATTTATTTGACACACACACACACACACACACACACACACACACACACACACACGAAAGGGGGGGGGAGAATGGGTGTACCAGGGCCTCCAGCCACTGCAAACGAACTCCAGATGCATGCGCCATCTTGTGCATCTGGCTTATGTAGGTCCTGGAGAATCGAGCCTCAAACCGGAGTCCTAAGGCTTCACAAGCAAGCACTTAACCGCTAAGCCATCTCTCCAGCCTGGCATTAATGTTGTTAATAATATACTGGTGGTATGCTGTTTGATGAACAGCGCCCCTGCTCCCCCCACATTCAGTGGGAAGGTTTGCTGTTCTTCTGGGCTAAGAACAATCTGAGTCAAATTCCTTCTGATGTGGGTTCCAGAAACTATTGAAAAGAAAACTAGCAGAATGGATTCACGTCCCTCCTCGTCTGAAACCTGAGTGAACATTTGGATACCTGGGATCATCTGAGACCGTCCGGGGGAGGGCAGGCTCTGTCTTTTCAGACCCTAACTCTGCAGACAAAGGGCTCGCCTTTGGGAGAGGGACGGAGCCAGGACAGGCCAGTCAAAGACGACTCAGTAGGTGGGGCTTTGCTAATGGAGGAGCCCAGGGCTGGCGCCAGGACAGATGGCTGGTGGGGGAAGGGCGGGTATCAGGAGAGCAAAGAGAAAGGAGGTGGCCAATCCCAGGTTTTGGCACAGTTGTTATTTGCAAGTTCACCTGGAAGTTCCTTTACACCTGCCCGGGGTGGGGGGGGGGGAGGCAGGGTCTTGTATCTCTCATGACTATTCCTAACTCTTGCTTCCTGGACTACAGGGATGGCCAGGGCATGTGGAAAGGGCAATGCTGAGGAACCCTCTGTGGATGAATCTTCTAGACACTAGCACGAAAGAACACAGACTGAAAACTGATTGGGAGACGCTCTGAAGGTTATCACGTAGAATTGGAAAAGAGGGAGGGAGAAGAGGCAGTCCTCTGTGTAAACACTATCACAGTTCCTCTTTAGCTCTCTCTCTCTCTCTCTGTCTCTGTTTTTCTTTCTGGTGTGTGTGTGTGTGTGTGTGTGTGTGTGTGTGTGTGTGTGTGTCATGCTCATAGGTGCAGGGGCACCCTCGTAAAGGCCAGATGAGAACGGCTTCCACCTTATTTCCTTGAGAAGTAATCTGAGCTCAGAGCTGCTGTTTTACAGACAGACAGACTGACTGCAGGCATTGGTAACTTCAGCTCATATTCCTTTTGCTCAAGGAGAACTGCAGGAGGGACGCCTGCCTCCCTGTGGAAATGCATTCATAAACACACTGCAAAGTCTGTGGAAAGTGTGGCAAGGATCCTGCTCACAGTGAGCCCTGTGCCTGGGCTGAGACTCCACTTATCACAGACCAGAGACCCTCTGCTCTCTCTCTCTCTGAGAGGGAGTAGGCAGTTAGGGTGCCTGGGCCCCTAAAAAGTAACAAGACAGCAAAGTCTGCACTTGCTAGAAACCAAAGATGATCTGACTTCTTATCTCTTGCCTAGTTCCCTAGACCTGTTTTTCCACAAACAACCAGGATCCTGCCTGGGAAGGAGGTCTTTCATGGGGTTATGGTTGGTCAAGTTCAGCCCCTGTAACTTGGTGTCAAGGGGAGCCTCTTCCTGAGACAGGTTCTAACCCTAACGGACTAGCTGTCCCTCTGGTTCACCTGAGCTGGAAGGAAGGGCCCACCACTATAATGTTATAAATACATTTTCGTGGGGAGGGCATGCTCTCTGAGCTGCTGGTGAGTTTCCCCTCGGCTCAGCCCAGACCCCCTCCCCCCCCCAGCACTTACTGTCCACATGGAGTCTTTACCTCCCTCCAGCTCTCTACATGGCGAGAGCTCTTTGAACTTTCTTTTCTTTTTTCTTTTCGTGGTTTTCCCAGGCCCTCCACGTGGGATCTCCAGCCATGTGGGTGCCTTTCCTTGGCTCTGTGCTTCCCTAAATAAATGTAATAATTTAATAATTATCCTTCTCAGTCTTTTTTAAATTCAATTCTTTGATTAAACTTAGAAATGAACCTAGGGTTTAGGGTTCAAGGATTTTCCTGGAGTCTCAGCACCCTGTTACATCTCCATAGAGATGGGGGCTGTGGTGCTCTCCGGAGGCCCATGGGGGCTCTTGTAGCCTGAGCTGGGTTGTTGAGACAAAAGCCAGCGGAGGTGCTGGTGGTAAGCAGCATGCAGCATTGCCAAGAGAAAAGCGAAGAGAGCCTGAAAGAAACGTGGAAAGCTTTTGCGAGCTTGCATGGACGCTGGAAGCATTCCTTTTGTGTTTATTCTTTTGAGGAAATGGAAAGTAGGTCCCAAGGTGAAGGGCAGTTGCAGGCTGGTTCTGAGCTTTTCAGTAGAGAAAATGCAAGTGAGTGAAAACACGGTTTTGAAAACATCAATTCCTTCTATTTATAGAGCTTGTAAAGCTGGTTTGAAGTCAAAAGCTGTAACAGCCAGTGCTTTAAGGCTCTACACACGCCAAATAAATTTATAAAGATCTTAAAAACTTTTAGCCAAAGACTCAGAATTGCACATCTAAGGCTACCCTCTCTGTTTTGCTCTGTGCCCACAGAGGCAGGTATTTGAACAGTGCTCTGGGAAGCAGTTTTTACAGCAGCCCTGACAAACTGATCTCCACCAGCCAGCATGTTTGCTTGAGACAGATTTCTAGGGAATTCTCTGATGATTTTCTTGTAGGATATGTATTTTATTATTTTGAGATACAATGCCTGCATTTGAAAGAAAGACAAATCTCTCAGCTTAGGGATTACTGCAGGAAATCTTCTCTTTTGTTCCTGGCTGGTTTTAGAATTCGTAAAAGTTTTCCTTGAAGATTATCAAACCTTTCCATCAAATGAAAACCTTTCTTTTTGTCTTTTTTTCCCTTTGTGGAGAGGTGGGTAGAAGGGTCAGAAGATTTACCTAGTCCAGCCCTTGTTAACTCCCCCCCCCACCAACACACAACTTGTTTAATAGAAGAGCCTTTTAGCTAATAAAATCTTCTAGAATCCATAAGGTGGATGGTGGGGTATTTCTGATCTGCTTGTGCCCATTGTGAATCTGCTTGGCACACACAGCCACACCAGGTTTCCTGCCAGCCTGGCCTGGGCATCAGTGAGTCTTCACTGCTCTTCTTACAGAGGAAAGACCCAATGCTTCTTGTGCCCCGGTTGCTGCATCTAAATCCCCACGGTGACTCTCAGCAGATGGTCTTGTGTCCCATATTTGACTCAGCCAAAGATGACAGGCAGTTTGATAACCTTTTTCCCCTTCTATACGTGTCTGGTCCTTTTACCCATGCGCAGAGTCTCCCCACCAAGCTCTAAGCCCCAGTCAGGCTGCCTTGGGTCTTCCCTGTCACAGGAGCAGGTCTCCAGTCACTTGTCATTCTTGATGGTGTAGCTTGACTCCCACACCTACCAAGTGATTAAAATGCCTTTGAAAACCCTTCAGTTAAGCAGAATTCCCCCAGCGCCTCTCCCTCTTTCTTCCTTCTCTCCATCCTTTCTTCTGGTTTTCCATTTTGCCTTCTAAAGCACCTTTCAGAGCCTCCATCCAATCCATAAGGTCTGCCCTGTCCGGGCTGGGGCAGCAAGCAGAGACCAGTCAGGCTCTCCTGCCGTCAGGCCAGGTCCTCCCTCGGAGTCCAGGGCTAACTGCAGGGTCCTGGTTTCCTGCCTGCCTGTGGACAGTGTTGTTGGTTTTTTTGCTTGGTTGTTTTCTGCCTGAATGATGGTGGTCCTGAGGCTTGCATCTTCATCCTCATGGATGCAGACCCTCCTTGGCCATCCATCCGCGGAGACTCTGCTGAGGCTTCTGTGTGTTCTGGAGACATGACAGTGTCTGCTGTAGCTAAGAAAACATCCAAGTAGGGTAAATTAAGATGGACATGATATGAGAAGGGGCACATATGGCAGTCTGTGCACCCATAAGAGGAAGTCAGATGCTCAGAATTCAGGGAAAGAGGATGGTAAGGGAACTTCTTTTTTTTTTTTTTTGCAAAGAGACAGAGCAGAGCCCAGCTTCTGGCACTGCCTGGGGCTTTGCATGCTGAGGACACTAAAAGGTGACACAAGGCAGGTGATGGGGTGTCAGGAAGGGCTAGTCCATTGGCCTCAGTTACATTTCCAGTCATCTCTTTTTTTTTTTTTTTTTTTTTTTTTGGAGAGAGAGAGAGAGGCAGATAGAGAATGGATGCGCCAGCAGCCTCTCAGCTGCTGTGAACGAACTCCAGACGTGTGCACCCCCTTGTGGGCAAGTGCAGCATTGCGCCCTTGCGTCACTGCGTCTGGCTAAACATGGGACCTGGAGAATCCACTGGGTGTTCCTAGACTTCACAGGCAGGCGCCTTAACTGCTAAGCCATCTCTCCAGCCCTTATCTCACTTTTATGCTAGCATTGGAGTCTGACAGCTGGGCAGAAGACCACCTGTGATATAAGAAAACAGGCAAGCAAGAGAAGGCCAGGAGACAATTTGAAAGGTGCTGCTATGGGGCTGAGCTGGCATGATGGCAAACAGAATAGGCGTGGAGTCCACTGAGAGATGGGTGCCCCTGATAATTCTTGACCTAACAGCGGTTCAGCAAGGCCCACTGAATGGACAGTCTGTTTCAATAAGCCAAGTAGGGTGACCTCATGGATGAAAGACCCCAAAGCATTGTTCACTCTTCCATGTCTGGTACAATCATTTAGTGAGTCCTCAGGTTTGGGGGTAGTGAATCTGTGACAGTGGCCAGGTAGATTCACAGTTTTGTGTAAATGGTTATATATCTTCTATACACAGCAATGTGCTTTTTACAAAAGAGATCATGCACAAGTCAGGCAGATGTCATTCCTGTCCCATAGAATGGCTGTCTGTGTTCAGTTCCATGGCAGGAGTGGGGCTGATGCACACACAGCTGTTTTTTTTTTTTTTTTTGTCAGAATCAATGCAGTGTCTGAAGAGGAAGAGAGAATTAGATGTAAAACAGAAAGTACCAAGCACTGGAGGAATTGGGAAGGGGAAGCACTTGACATTTGAAGTTGACACGTCTCTTTGGCCTGTTTCCAGATACCTCAGAGCCGTGGTATGCCATTCTTGCCTGCCACCCCCCACCCCAGCCTTCCAGTGTGCTGCTAAGGCCATGCGATGTAAGCAGGAGGCCCCCGATGAAGACTCCTGGTATAGTTTTGGGAGCATAGGTGAAGTGACCTCCGTTATAGTTTTCCACTCTCTGCCATTGTGGCTGCTGCTGGCACTTTTCTGTCACAGATGACAAGAACCCTCTGGCTTCTTAAGAGATGCACAGTCAGTAACTGCATGTGTTCTTTTTTTAAAAAATTATTTAGGAGTGACAGATAGACAGAGAAAGAGGCAGATAGAGAATGAGTGGGCCCGGCCTCCAGCCACTGCAAATAAACTCCAGATGCATGTGCCACCTTGTGCATCTGGCTTATGTGGGTCTTGGGGAATCAAGCCTAGAACCAGGGTCCTCAGGCTTCACAGGCAAGTGCTTAACCTCTAAGCCATCTCTCCAGACCCTGAATGTATTCTTTTTTTTTGTGCAGCTCACCAACAAGTCTAGCTAACCTGCGAACTGTAGGGATATACCTGTCTGTGCCTCCTTCCCAGCACTGGGGTTACAACCAATACACCCAACATTTTAAAAAAAAATGGTTTCTTTCTTTTCTTTCTTTCTCTTTCTTTCTCTTTTTCTTTCTTTCTTTCTTTCTTTCTTTCTTTCTTTCTTTCTTTCTTTCTTTCTTTCTTTCTTTCAGACAGAGCAAGCAAGAGAGAGAGAGAGAGAGAGAGAGAGAGAAAGAGAGAGTGCAAGAGTGAGAATGGGTGTTCCAGGGCCTCTAGCCACTGAAAATGAACTCCAGACGCATGCACCACCTTGTGCATCTGGCTTACATGGGTCCTGGGGAATCAAACCTGGGTCCTTTGGCTTCTCAGGCATATGCCTTGTGGTAGTTTGAATAGATGGCCCCAAATATATTCAGTGTTTTATTAGTTTATAGTTTGCATCTGCATCCACCTGGCTGGAGGCAGTGTCACTGGGTGTATCTTAAGGTGTGGGGGTGGGTTTAGGATTTCAATCTAAAGGTATGCAAAGTGTGCCTAGCTGGAGTTCCTGAATTGTTCTGTGCTGTGTGGCTTTTGGCTGGGGCTTTGCTTTCTGTGTTTAGTCCTGTGAAGGCAGGCCAGCTTTTTCTGCCTTTATGGAACTTCCCTGGATCTGTAAGCTTCAATAAATAATATCCCTTCCTCCATAACTGTGCCTGGTCTGGAAGTTTATCTCAGCAAACCTGCAGCTGTCTGCTACATGCCTCAACCTCTAAACCATCTTTCCAGCCCACACCCAATATTTTTGCATGGGTTCTGGGGATCAAACTCAGCTCCTTATGCTTTCAAGGGAAGCACTTTACCGATCGATCTGCCTCCCAAGCCCCTAAACCTGTTTTTAAGTTCATTCCCCAGGCCAGCCATAGTCTAGCCTGGGAACCCAGAAGCCGAGTGCATCTCGGTCAATCTCTGCCGTCCATGTTTGTCTACTCCCTCTGCTTGTTGACTCACTCACTCATGTATTTTAGATCAAGTTATGTACATCTGCATGATCCCTGGAAAAAGCATTTTTCCAAACTACAGTTACTAATTTAAGAAACTTCCAGAAATCACAAGATGTCTCCCAGCCTCAGTTTCCCCACATGCACCCTTCAAGAATGATAATATTTCCACGGCATAAAATTAATGATGATAGACAGCTAATCTTATTGCTTGGTCTGTTTAAACGCATATGTTAAAATGTAGTTATATGAATGTGAATACAGGGCTGGAGGTGGAATACTTGCCTCGCATACTGGAGGGAATGAAGGCTAGAAAATCGCTGGGGCTCTCTGATGAAAGTAGCAGATTCGGGTTTAGGGAGAGACTTACCTCAAGGAAGTGTGAAGGTGAGGGGTACAGAAGAACACCCGAAGTTCTCTGGCTCCACACACACGCACACGGCACGCACACCTGCACACAGCCCATCCTGTGCATCATACCGCAATCCTCTACACACACACACACACACACACACACACACACACACACACACACAAAGTCAACCCAGCTACACTAACTAAGTGTAAGCATTCTCTAGTTGAGGCTTGTTTTTCCTTGGTTTTTAGTAAAAATGCTTCCCTTCAAGTCATGACTATCTAGTGAAAAATGCCTTATTATGAAAATATTTTTAGGGCTGAAGAGATGGCTTAGTGGTTAAGGTGTTTTCCTACAAAGCCTAAGGACCCAGGTTCAGTTCCCTAGTATCCACATAAAGCCAGATGCACAAGATGGCACATGCCTCTGGAGTTTGTTTGCAATGGCTTGAGGCCCTGGCATACCCTTCTGTCTGTCTGTCTGTCTGTCTCTCTCTGTCTGTCTCTTCTCTCTCATAAATAAGTAAAATTTAAAAAATGTTTAACATTATTATTTAAATAAGTTTTATTCGGAGGGAGTTGGTAAAGAGCTGGGTGGCCAGTGAAAGTCTCCATTTCATCCTGTTTGGTTGACACAGGGGGTTTGGTGGCTGGGGGAGCCTGGTGGAGACTCTCGGTTGATGAATGTGACCTGAACGCAGTGAGGATGCAGCAGTCCAAGTAGTCACTCTGACAGAGTGTGGGCACCTGCTGGATATGGGAACCCACGGGGACTGGTGGTGGCTGGCCCTGGAGCATGCTGAAGTGGTTGGAGGCTAACGGGGCTCCTCTTGGTGGCAACTCTCAGACCAGAGCCCAGCACATCTACTACCCTCTTTCTTTTTCAAGTAGGCGCAAAAGCAGAGGCATTCCTTCCTGGCTGGAAGACGGCTGGCCATAGTGGACATCTCCATTGTGGACAGTAGTAGGACGGCAGGCTGGGTGCTCAGGAATGGAGATGGAGTCTAGGGCAGCACAACAGGACTGCCTTGTTTTGTATCCTTGCTCTTTCATATGACTTAGATGCTACAGTGGGGCACCTGCCTGCCTTCCTGCTGTCCCTGTGGATGAGTCAACCACCGGCCTCTCTGACACAGTCCTGCCTGAGGATCTGATCCCTTTTCTTAAAAAAAAAAAAAATTAATTTAATTAATTTATTAGACGGGGGCAGAGAGAAAGGGGCAGATAGAGAGAATGGGCGCTCCAGGGCCTCTAGCCACTGCAAATAAACTCCAGACCTATGAGCCACCTTGTGTACCTGGCTTATGTGGGTCCTGGGGAATTGAACCTGGGTCCTTAGGCTTCTCAGGTAAGTGCCTTAGCTACTGAGCTGTCTCTCCAACCCCACATTCACTTTTACTCAAGGACACCTGTCCTGCAGTTTCCTACTTTCTGTGCCATCAACACGCCTTCTTCTGGGTCAGTATCATTGTCACATAACCATTGCGTCTTTTCTGACCTCTGAAAGCGAAAGCGGGCACTCCTGTGCTCTTGGCCATGTCCCTCTCCAGCTCCTGTCTCACGTCCTCATTTTTCTTTGCGGCAGAACTTTCAAGGGAGTGTCTCACTGAGCTTGACCCTGCTCCTCCTCTCAGACACCACAGTTCTTGCATTCATGTAACTTCCACCTGCAGCTTCCGTTGTCCAGCCTCCAGAACTTCCCATTGGTCATCGGTTCTTGGTCTCCTGTAGCAGAACCCGCCCACAGTGTTTACTAGACCAGGTCCTTCCTGCCCGCTCTGCATCCTCCCCGCTTTTGCATGCAGGACCCCACACCTTCTCTATGTGTGCATCATAGGCTACCCATGACAGTCTCATTTTGGGGTCTGTTTCTCTTCTTAAAAATAATTATTTTAGGACTGGAGAAATGGCTTAGCCTGCAAAGCCAAAGGACCTAGGTTCGATTCCCCAGGACCCACATAAGCCAGATACGTAGCCGATGCGTCTGGAGTTCGTTTGCAGTTGTTGGAGGCCCTGGCACGCCCACTCTTTCTCTATCTGTCTCTCTTTCTCTCAGCTTCTTTCTCTATCTCAAATAAATAAATAAATGAAAATTTTAAAAAGTAACTATTGTTGCCGTTACCTTCTAGTTGCTGGGACAAACGCCCTAGCAGAAGCAGCGCAGGGGAGGAAGGAGCTGATTTCAGGATGACAGTTTCTAGGGGAAGCTCCATCATGGTGGAAGAAGCTGGCTCCCTTCATCACACATCCTCAGCAGAGAGAACCAATAGTGTAAGCTCAGGCTGGCTTAGGGCTAGACTCAAGCTTGGCCCCAGAGACTCACCTCCTCCAGCAGGGCTCAGCTTGCTGGAGACTTAAGTAGAAAGCTCAATCCAAAATGCAGTTAAAGGTACTTATCTACAATGCCTGATGATTCAGGTTCTATTCCCCAGGACCCACATAGAGCCAGAAGCACAAAGTGGGGCATGTACCTAGGGTATGTTTGCAGTGGCACAAGGCCCTGGCGTGTCCATACTCACTCTTTCTGTCTTGTCTGCCTCTCTGTCAAATAAATTAAAAGATTTTTTTAAAAATACCTGAGTCTCTGGGGCCATTTACATTCAAGCCACCACATGTATATTTTCAGTTTTTAAATTTTTTTTTGTCTATTTTCATTTATTTATTTAAGAGCAGCAGACAGAGAGAGAGAGAGAGAGAGAGACAGACAGACAGACAGACAGACAGACAGAGAGAAAGAGAATGGGCACACCAGGGCCTCCAGCCACTGCAAACGAACTCCAGATGCATGCGCCACCTTGTGCACCTGGCTTATGTGGGTACTGGGGAATCAAGCCTTGAACCAGGGTCCTTAGGCTTCACAGGCAAGCGCTTAACTGCTAAGCCATCTCTACAGCCCCCAGTGTTTTTTTTTTTTTTTTTTTTTTTAAAGAAAGGAGGTTCCAAACTTCCTTTCTCTGATGGCTGTTCATTCTCCTCCTAAGTCTTATCTAGTCTCCAACCTCTAGGCTCCATCCATTGGCTCCGAGCGACAGAAGGCGTTGCTGTAGGCGGAACCTCTTTCTCAAGGCCTTCTTCTTTACCCAGACTGCCTCCTGGCATCTTCTCCTGAGGGGCGCCTGGGAGGTGCTTGGGTCCAGCCCACCCAGGCCTGGGTTTTCATCTGCATGTTCTAGTCTGCTCTCTTGCAGCTCCCTCTCTTTGTCCAGGCCATCAAGCTGCTATCAGACAAAGCTTTTGCTTTCATCCTTATAGCACTGGCATCTCCGACACAGCGCCTCTCGTGTTTCTCAGCACTGTTGCTCTGCATCAGTCCGGCTGTGTGGTCTCTCTTCTGCCCTCTGTCCATTCCTCCTGCCTTTCTTCTACCCTCAGCATAGCAGCCAGACCTTAGCACAGGAGGCTGAAGCACTTTATTTGCCAAAAGCCCTCCAGAGACTCACAGTGCCAAACAGAACGAAAGCCAGGTATCCTGTCAGGGCCACCTCCCCACAGAGACTGTGGCCTAATGAAGGGGGCGGAGTCTGGAGGCAGACATCCCCATGCACCAAGTCTTCACCTTTCTGCTTGCTGACACCCACTGCAGTGTTTGCTGCGCTGTCTGGCTTTGCCTGACTGTAGCTTTGGCGTTTGGCAGGGTAGATGTTCCGAATGCATTTTTGACTAGTGATGTTTTAATTTAGGATGGGTTTATTGACATGCAAATCCACTGTCAGCGGAGATGCGATGCGTGGCGCGTGATAAGATGAAACAGACAACAGATATGCAGCCGGGCTTGTGCATCTTTTCTGATATGTATGTGAAATTAATGGAATGTATACATTAAGAATCTGGGAAGGGACTGGAGAGATGGCTTAGCAGTTAAGCGCTTGCCTGTGAAGCCTAAGGACCCTGGCTCGAGGCTCAACTCCCCAGGACCCACATTAGCAGTTAGCCAAATGCACAAGGTGGGGGGGGCACACATCTGGACTTTGTTTGCAGTGGCTGGAGGCCCTGGCACGCCCTTTCTCTCTCTCTCTCTACCTGCCCATTTCTGTATCTCTCTCTCTCAAATAAATGAATAAAAATTATATATATGTCTAGGAAGCCTTGGCGGTGGTTTTGCCTGAGCCCACCTGTGCGGCTTTTGGCTGGTGCACAGTGCTGTGGTCTGTGTGGTCTGTGTGTGGAGCCTGGGATGGGGTAAGATGGGGCGCCTGGACTCCAGGAGAAAGATAGTCCCAGCTGTCCAAGGTCAGAGGATGCCATCTGTCCCTCTTAACTAGGAGGGGAGAAGTCAGGGTGCAGGAGCTGTAACTTATGGGGCTCAGAGACTCTGATCTCACTTATATCCTGACTCAGAACTGCAGAGATGGCTAGCTCACAGAGGTCAGGCGCTCTGCAGGACGACACTGCACATGGGCCAGGTTGAAGGATTGGCCATAAACTAATCTCAGGCATGAGAGGAAGCTGAGGCATCACAAAGGGGAAGTCCCTGCAGTGGAGGTGGCTGCCTCCACATGATCCCAGGACGTGCTGTCCACCTGGGCTCCCTCCCTAATCACCTACCTTATCTGTGCAACCATTCCGTAGAAGTTTCTTGTATCTGCTTGGTCCTAGCAACCAGCTAAGCTCTGGATATGAGACCACCCGTGCATTCATAGACCTTGCACTCTCTTGAAGGAACTGGAAGGGGCTGGGAAGATGGCTCACTGTGTAATGTGCTTGCTGCAGGCCTATGAAGACCTGAGGTGGGATCCCACCCATCACCCACGTAAAGGTTGGTGTGGTGGTGTGCTTGCAACCCCAGCACTGTGGAGGCAGAGACGGTGGAGTTCATGGACTTGCTACCTAGCTAGCTTAGCCTAATCAGTTAACTCTATGTTCAGTGAAAGATTTTTTTTTCTCAGAAAATGTGGCAGAGAGTGTTGTGGTCCCCCCTAAGGCCAGCCCAGGAGGGACGGTAGGGTCTCTGCTGAGTTGGGGTGAGCAGCGCGGAATCACGACACAGACTCCGGGAGTTGGGTGAAAGCGGGAAGCGAGCTGCTGCAAACTTGTTTATTGAGGAAGTGCAAGTGGGTTTTAAGGGGCTTGGCTGGCTAATCGTTGTATGGGGTGGTCCCCTTTTTGTGAACAATGACAGCCTGTCTCTGGACAGGTCATCTCGTAGCAGGCTTCTCAGGAGCATGGGACTGTAGCTGTTGTCACGCCAAGCCTGTGCAGAACGCCATGTTCACAGAAGCCACTTCCTGGTTTCTTCTGCCATGTGGTCTGGCTAGGGCCAGGCCTGTATTGTGCCATACAAGAGAGCAACTAAAGGAACTGTTGGAGACTTTTCACATAGAAGCGTGGTCAGTCTTTTCTTCCATCCCGTGGCACATGGTCTATACTGATCAACCCAACATGGTTTTGAAATCTGATGCCATGCTTGGTCTGGGGTGGCACTGCTGGTCTGCTGGGTTGGGCTGGAATCATGACAGCATGGCACATGTGTGGGCAAGAACCACAGGTACCACACAGAGCAGACAGTAAGGCTGGAGGAGCCTTCGAGGAGGACGGCAAGTCCCGAGGTTTCTTCATACTAACCCAGATGGGAGTTGGAAATGACTGGGGACTGAGGGCAGGGATACAAGCTGGTTTGAGGGGCACGGTCACCTTTCCTAAGGAGTCCGTGGGCACACTTTGGTCACCAGAGGCTTAGTCAGTTCTGTGGCAGTCAGTGCAGCCACACTGACATCGCAGGGATGAAGGGTGGAAGGTTTCTAATAGAAAGGCAGCTGCTGGGATCATGAAGGGATCATGCTGAATCATGTTAGCAGAGTGGTTGGTGGCTGTCAGTGATCACGAAGTGACTTGGCAGTCAGAAACGAACCTGTCTACAGAGGGCTGGCAGGGCTGCTTCACTACACACATCACAGTTTGTGACTTTGGGGCAGGCCACACGGCTCCCAGAAGAGGGCCTCTACTGTGGTCAGGGGGCAGAGCTCGGCGGTCAAGGCTCTGGGTTGGTTTCCCTCCATGAAGAGGGTGACTTGGGGAACAGATGTGCAATAACTAAGCAATTAAAGGAGGTGGGTCATTTTCATCCCACTGAGTCACAGACCTGCCCTGCAATATTCTGTAGGAGGAACACAGAGCCAACATGTTCAGACGCTTGGCTCAGCGTCCAAGACTTGTCTGTGGGACTTTTTCCGAGGAGATAAGTTCTTTTCATCTCAGATAGACAGGGAAATGACAGAACAAAGAAAGGAGTCCACCCAAGTCCATCTTGGCCAACCAAGAGTTTACTAGGATCACTTACAAGAGCACAGGTCCCTTTAAATTCCTCTTCAGTCATATGCCTTCAGCTTTAACCGTGTGGCTATGTATGATCACAGGTGATGGTGTGGAGTCTCTCCCACTGGAGCGAGGCAGCCATTGACTGTAGTTCCAGGGGAACCTCAGTACCTAGCCTGGGCTTGTACACAGCAGACATGAGACCATGTGCTAGGTGCACAAGTGCCTTGCTATAGTGTGAGTACTGCCTAACCCCCTATCATGGCTTCTTTTATGTCTGTGTTGCTTCCAGTACCTGGGACTGTGATCCTGTCTGGTCACAGGGTCTTGGCAGATGTTATCTGGCTAAGTTGAAATCAGCAAGGTGGGCTCTAATTCAGTAAGACAGATGATCCTAACAGAAGAAGAGAGGTAGATGTCAGGTGACTCAGCTGTAAGTCAGGGATGGCCTGTGTTGTGGTTTGATTCATAAACTCAAGTGCTCTGAATGCTAGTTTCCCCAGCTGATGGAGATTTGGGAATTGGAACCTCCTGGAGGCAGTGTATTGTTGGGGGTGGGCTTATGGGTGTTATAGCCAGTGTTCCCTTGCTAGTGTTTGGCACACTGTCCTGCTGCTGTTGTCCACCTGATGTTGGCAAGGGGGTGATGTCCACCCTCTGCTCATGCTGTCATTTTCCCTGCCATCATGGAGCTTCCCCTTGAGTCTGTAAGCCAAAATAACTCCCTTTTTCCCCCACAAGCTGCTCTTGGTCAGGTGATTTCTATCAACAACATAAACCTGATTGCAACAGTAACATTGGTACCAAGAGTGGTATTGCTACTAGACACCTGACTGTGTAACTTTGGCCTTTTGGAGCTGATTTTCAAGAGGAATGTGGAAGGATTTGCAACCTTGGCCTAAGAGATGCCTTGCAGTGCCTTACAGATGCCTTACAGCTTGATGGTTTATTCTGGTCAGAGCTGAAAGACCTGAATGCAGTGAGAACTATGGACTGTGAGGTTTGGCTTGTGAGGGTGAAAAAGAGCTTTGCCTGGACTAGGCTAGAAGCAGTTTGTGTGAGAGGCTTGCTGTTATGCCTGTGTCCTAAGAACGTGTGCAGGGTTGCAGTGCGTAGAAATGAATTGGTGTGAGCAGAGGAATATGACACAGAACAAATGAAATCTTTGGGTGAACTGCTGCCCATTCAGCTGCAATTCAGAGATTACAACCTTTGAGATTGGGCCAGCAACAGGAAGAATGTAGACTCTTTTGAAGGGCCCTGAGTGCTCAAGGAGTGTCCTGTTCTTCAAAGTCTGCTTTATTCCCTCCTGGATTAACAAATTGGCACCCTACCTGCTATTGTGGAGTATAAGAAGTGCAGGAAAGAGAGGGTCATTGAGTTTGCAATACAGTCTTGTGTTTTGGAAATGGCCATGGGCAGTGTGAAGCAATTTTGCTGGATGCCTACATGGACACCTGATGGAGTTGTGAGGATGGACCGTGGGTTGCAGTGGAGACCCAGTGGGGATGCCAGGACCACGAGATGGCTGCCAAGAAGAGCTGCTGGCCCAGGATGAAGTTTTCCAGGACTGTGAGTAGCCTATCTGGAGGGAGGAATTGGAACTCCAGAGATTTGTTACTGGTTAGAATTATTAGAAATGTTGGTCTTGGAGCGACAGAGTTTGATGTTTGCCCTGGTTGTTTTAAATCTTGTTGTGGTTTGATTCAGGTGTCCCCCATAAACTTAGGTGTTCTGAATGCTAGGTTCCCAGCTGATGGAGATTTGGGAATTAATGCCTCCTGGAGGCAGTATATTGTTGGGGGAGGGCTTATGGGTGTTATAGCCAGTGTCCCCTTGCCAGTGTTTGGCACACTCTCCTATTTCTGATGTCCACCCTCTGCTCATGCTGTCGTTTTCTCTGCCATCATGGAGCTTCCCCTTGCATCTGTAAGCCAAAATAAACCATTTTTTCCCCACAAGCTGCTCTTGGTTGGGTGATTTCTGCCAGAAGATGTGAGGAGCAAGGGAGGAGTTCTGTTGGAGTGCCAGAGGACTCTTGGCCTGCTGAAGCCTGAGCTGTGAAGCCATAGCTAGCTGTTACTTAAGCGGCTTGGGCAGACGTAACTTATTACAGCAGCCATAGACAACAGATACCTTCCTACCTAAAGACTCTTTGCTCGCAAGCATTGCAATCCGTGTTCCAGACTCTACGTTTCCATACAGAGAGGAAATGGGGAGGATGGGCTCGTGACTAATTATCACTTCCTGTTGCTAAGATCAACGGCATGTCTGTCTGTCTGGACTTGTCCTAAGTGGATGTGGGGGATGAGTAACATTTTCTTCTTCACTGAGCGATTGGCTGAAGGGAAAAAGGAATCTGATAAATACTTTAAAAACCATTTCTCAAAAGATGTTTTCTTAGAGATATGTTTTCCAGAAATTTAGGAAAAGTCTTAGACTGTCTAATATCATGTCAATGTGTGTGTGTGTGTGTGTGTGTGTGTGTGTGCGTGCGCGCATACATGTGTGTCTATGTGTCTACATGACTTCCCAAGGTTTACAATGTCTCAGAGAAATTAAAAATAATATTGTAATATGATCTCGGGCTAGACGTCTCAAGCGTTCGAGGTTTGTCAGTTGGTTCCTGGGCTCTAATGAAGTCCTCACAGTGTCTAAATGTTTATATTAATTTTTTATTAACCCCCCCAAAGCCAACTATTGCTATGGATCTGTTGTGTTTATAGTTAGAATTTTGACTCAATGTGCTTGATAAACGTTAATAAGACCTGGGAACTTGGTTGGAGTTGTATGTGTGTTTGCACATGTGTGTATATATCTATATGTGTATGCATGTGTGTGTATGTGTGCACATGTGTATTTTTGCATATGTATGTACATGAATGTATGTATGCGTACATGCATATTTCGACGCATGCATGTGTATGTGTGTGCATGTATGTGTGTGTGCACAGCATTTCTCTCCTGTTTGGGGCAGGGAGGCAGGATAGTCATTGTCTCTGGTTCCTCCAACCAGCCCCACACAACATGTGATGCTGAACTAGTTCACCAGCTCACTGATAAAGGACCCGGTTCTGATTTTTGTTACAGTTTGCAATCTTGCATTGTGACCAGCTCACCTCGGCCTTTCTCTCCTTACTTACTTTAAATTCTTCTGAATCAGTTACTTAGGGGGACATGAAACAGAGAAAGCCCACACCAAGCCAGGACAATCGACCTGGCTTAGGAAAAGTCTTAGACTGTCTAATATCATCCAAGAACAGACACAGGACGTCCTGGGTATCCGTCCTTTTCCTCTGGCAACAGGAGGAGAATTGCTGACCTGCAGGACGTCTCTGAACACTGAGCATGTGTGGACCGTTGTGGATGCCTTTGGCCCCTGTTTCACAGATGAACAGTTATGGGAAGGCATCAAGAAAAGGACAACCTGGGCTGGAGAGATTGCTTAGTGGTTAAGGCACTTGCCTGTAAAGCCAAAGGACCCAGGTTTAATTCCCCAGGACCCAGGACCCACGTAAGCCAGATGCACAAGGGAGCACATGCATCTGGAGTTCGTTTGCAGTGGCTGGAGACCCTGGTGTGCCCATTCTTTCTTTCTCTCTTCCTGCCTATTTTTGTATCTGTCTCTCTCAAATAAATAAAAATAAAATATATAAAAGAGAAAAGGACAGCCTGTTGCGCCTTCTGTCCTTCACACGCATCCTGTTCATGCCACACATCATATGGCGGGCCAGCCATTGTCACTGATTTGAGACTGATGAAGACCAAGGCTAGCGGAGATACTGTGTCCAGGGCCACAGCAAACCTCATACTACCTCTGGACTAAACACAAACTCTGGGCTTCTATCCAGCATCTTCCCTGTGCTGTAGGCTGCTGGCCAGCCCAGCCCAGCTCGTCATTCATAAAGGTGACAAAAACGGAACACCGGGAAAAGCTAGCGCCCTTCTTGGGGGATGTATTCATTAACTGAAACCGAGCCACTGTTCGAGTCATTGCAGGGCTGTTTTCTGGTTTTTCTTTGTTTGTTTGTTTGTTTCAGTTCCTAAGACTCTTCCATGACTGTTCCCCTCTGAATCCAGAAGTCACCAAGTAGAACAGTAAGTTCAGGCGTGACTATGATTTTAGGGTCGTGTCTGAAAATGCTGATTGAATACTAAGAAATTAAGGGGGCAAGTATTTCATATTCCTCCAAAATGCTCCTTTGGGGTAGGAGAGAAAAAGACATAATCACTAGTTTGGAATTTCCAAAGTTCCATTTCTGAAGACTCTTACCTTTTTAGGTCACATGAAGAGGGGAGGAATTTAAGTGTTACTATATGTTCTGAAATTAGTCACTCATTAACTAGAACGACCTTGGAAAAGCTGGCTAACATTCCTCTCTTCCAGGTGCGACTATTCAGCAGCATTTGCTGTCTATTAACAGCGAGCGAGGTGCTATGAAGGACTCCTCAGGGTAGAACCAGACGAGATAAATGGACACTTTGATTTTACCACTGCTCGCGTGGCTAGGGGCTCTACTCCACAGACCGATTTGGAATGCCCTTCTTTCTCTTCTAGTTTGTTTTCCTGTGTCCATCCCTTACTTTGGCTCTTAGAAGCTGATCCGCTGGCAAGACTCTTGCAGTGATAATTACCAAGGGTTATTGTCTTGGGACTCCTGCCTCATCCTCTTTCATCAGTCCCTTTCAAGCCACCATGTGCTTCTTCCCGAGACAGGCAGTTTTATACAAACATGCACACACACACACACACACACACGCACGTGCAGTATATTTATTTATTTGTTTATGTTGTGTGTGGTATGTGTGCATATGCGTGCTTAGTGCACACACATGCAGAGGCCAGAGGACATCCAGTGTCTTTCTGGGCTCCTCTCCCACATGACTTCCCTGAGGCAGAGTCTTTCACCAAAGAGGAAGAAGCTGTTGCTTTCAGTCAGGCTCACTGATGGCCCAGCAAGCCTCGCTGGTTCGCTTGTCTCTGCTCCCCACACATGGGGGTACAGGCATGGGCCAGGCCCAGACTTTTAAGTGGGTGCTTGGGATAAAACTCAGCTCCTCATACTTGTGCAACAATCACACTTTCCTGCTGATCCATCTTCACACACACACACACACACACACACAACTAATATGGTACACACATACAGTTAAACTTATGTATATGAATAATTTATACATGTAACTGATATGCTTTATTTATAATTTACATTATACATGAATAACACACATGTACACACACACACACACATATAGTTGGTAAAGTATATATAAGTATAATTGACATTGCACACACATGTATGTGGCATACATATATACCCATAAATGATATGTATATCATTATGTGGGCTGTTTTCCCACAGCTCAGCCCTGCAGTGTGGCATTCCTCACCATCTTCCAGTTTTGTCACACCACTGAAACACCAGGATGAGGCATCTGTAGACCCCTTAGATAACCATAAGGAACATTAACTAGTGACTGCTTCTGTCTGAACCGGATGCTGCTCAGGAGGAAAGATGCCAGAAGTCCGTGTGTGGCCATATGTGGGTGTTCTGGAGCGTCTGGCTGGTTGTGCTCTCACTGCCTGTACGCTCCCACCACCAAAGGACAAGGCTGTGACCAGATGTCAATAAGAGAAAGGCCACAGACAGAATATTATCAACAGAAAGGGCAGAAGTAATGGACAATACTAGAATTAATTTAGAACACTAGTAACTGCAAGCATACATCCATAGGCTGATTGTTTATATATTGAGAGTTCATGTAAACAACCTTCCTTCCTTCCTTCGTCTCATTTACTATCCTCAGGAGCTCTGTGATCGAAGGACTTGTAGCTGCTTTGTAGATGAGAAAACCAGAGGAGGGGCTAAGCTTCCTGCTGAAAACCCACCCAACTCATGAGAAGACAGCTGCAATTCAGACCTAGGCTCACGGCCCTTGGGTTGATACCCAAAGACGCACACAGAGGGAAGTCACTGCAGAGGGCAAATTGAAATATTGTATGTGGAAAATATGACACCTTGGGTGTCAAACTCGAAGGAAGAGCTAACAAGGGCGGAGAATGTAGCTCCATTGTGGAGCTCCTGCTTAGCGTGGGCAAGGTCTGGTGTTTGATCCCCAGAAATGAGGGGGCTAAACAGGCTAAATGGCAGTGATCATAGCAAGATATGCTGAAGTAAAGCCCAGAATCAGAAACTGAAGTCTCTACCTCCTCCAGTCAGGAATAAAGTGACGTAAGAATTCACGAACTCAGTTGAGAGAACAAATTTCCCTAGTATGGGGATCATGTGAATGAAAAATAGAGATAGTGGTAGTATTTTATTAATGACAGAGAAGGTTCCAGCTCTAAAGAGAGCTGTAAGAACTAAGATTGAAAAGGATGGTGGCATGCCAGACAGAACAGGTTAAAAGGTGCCCTACACCTGGTACGTCACAACATCTGAAGCCAAGGAACACACTGACTGTACAGAGCGGGGCAGTGTGTCACCAGAGAGCAAGGAGGGCTAAGCTAGGGAGCAGTGACTAGCCCACGCCAGGTGACTGCAGGAGAAGCACCTGGTGACATCTTCAATGATGATAAGGGAACGTCCAGGGCATCACTTAAGTGCACATGGATGACCTTTGACCTGAGGATGAAGCAAGCATCTTCTCGGTCATGAAGGGCCACAGTCTGGAGGACACAAGGAATGCAGGAGTCTGACACGATACACGCACATATGTGCTTCCTTGTTTTCTCAGTAGGCAGTGACCAAGACCCAAACAAGATCAACAAGAAACAGAAGCCGAGCCAAAGCAATGGAGGAGCAATCCCAGGTGACAAGGGGCACAGGGACGGATAGCTCCAAGGGCAACAGGAACCGACCATGCCAAGCAGCTCAGCTCTTGCTTCAGGGGACCATGTGACAAGAAGTCAGTAGGAAAAGTAAAACTGTAGGCTGTGATGCAATACAGAGAACTATAAGAAACTAAAAATCAGAATAAAAAAAATCAAAGGCAATAGTTAGAAATAAAGAGAGGAAAAGACATGAAAAAGAACAGGTTTAGTAAATGAAAACAAGACAAGCCTTAGAAATATCCGTAAATGTAAATCAGCTAACCTTCCCCGATGTTCTCAGGTTTGGTTATAATGGAAACGCCACACAAACAGAGCTGGCAACGATGTGTCATGGAGACAATGGTATACACAGCAGACTAATATGTATTATATCCTGTTTTAAAATTTTTTATTGACAACTTCCTTAATTGTAGACAATATCCCATTGTACTTCCCTCCCTCCCTCCACTTTCCCCTTTGAAACTGCACTCTCCATCACATCCCCTCCCCCTCTCAATCAGTCTCTCTTTTCAGTTTGATGTCATGATCTTTTCCTCCTATTATGATGGTCTTGTGTAGGTAGTGTCAGGCACTGTGAGGTCATGGATATCCAGGCCATTTTGTGTCTGGAGGAGCACGTTGTAAGGAGTTCTACTCTTCCTTTGGCTCTGACATTCTTTCCACCCCCTCTTCCACAGTTGACCCTGAGCCTTGGAAGGTGTGTTAGAGATGTCTCGCTGCTGAGCACTCCTCTGTCCCTTCTTCTCAGCACTATGGTGTCTTCTGAGTCATCCCAAGGTCACCCCCATCTGAAAAGAGAAGCTTCTCTAACCAAAAGTGAGAGTAGCATTAATATATGGGTGTGGACTTTAAGAGAGGTGCTTACTGGGCAGTTTGGTGAGCATAGTATATATATTTAGCATGACGCCAGCAGAGGTTACACCATTAGGGCTCATGACTACCCCTGTCGTAGGTTTTCAGTATCAGGCATGTATTCCCTCTCCTGGAGTAAGCCTCCAGTCCAATTAGAGAGCTGTTGTTTTCCCCCATAACAGACAAGCCACTATTGCACCTATTGGCTCATTTGGCCTGGCTGGACAAATTTAAAGCTTGCAGTGTTCACTGTTGAGTACCTTCACTGGTGTTTTCTCTCTATATCCTTATAAAACAAACTATTTATTTGGTGTATGTATGTGTGTGTGCCACAGTTTCTAGATGGTTTTTATACGGGGGGGAGGGGGTCTGGGTAATCTGAACTAAGGTGCTCAGATTTGCATGACAAGGGCTTTTATGCAGCAAGCGTCTTCCCAGCCCCTATAGTATATTATTCATGGATTTTTTTGCTTCTTTTAAATTGTTTTGGTGTATGTGTATGTGGTTTGTATGTGGTATGAGTGCCTGTGTGCATGCATGCATATGTGTGTGTGCAGGTGCACCTGCATGCGTGTACCAGTGTGTGTGGAGGCCAGAAGTCAATGTCAGGTGTTTTCCTCAATTGTTCACCTTTTTTACTGAGGCAGGGTCGCCCACTTGAACCCGAGCTCATTGTCTCAGCAAGTCTAGCTGGCCAGCTTGTCCTAGGATCTCCTATTTCTGCCTCCCAAGTGCCAATGTTACAGATGGGCCACCATACCCACGTGGCATTGATGTGGGGGCTGGGGGTCTAAACTCAGAATCTCACGCTTGCATGGCAAGCAATTTATCCACACAGTCATCTCCCCTTCCTTCCTTCCTTCCTTCCTTCCTTCCTTCCTTCCTTCCTTCCTTCCTTCCTTCCTTCCTTTCTTATCATTATGCATAATCATTACACATGTTACATAAGGGCATCTTCATGCAAATACCTATTGTATATTGAGCGTATTATATTCTTTTAAATAAATGAATTTAAGAAATATATGCTGCCAAATATAAATCAGAAAGATACTTAAGGTGGTGACTGTGTTAGTAGGCAACATGTAATGGTCATAAAAGACACCCATGTGACAGAGTTGATGACACAGGCCGTTTGACAGAGTAGGCAATATGGAGATTAGGTATTGGCATAACCCAGCCAATAGGAACTCCATTCTGCCAACGGTTCACAAAGCAATCCCAAGAAGGGGCTGTGTGACAGAGGACGAGGAAACATTTGTGAGTTCTCGTCACAAGCCAGCCCTGGGTGGTTTTCCGTCACCTAAACCCAACATGATTGTCAGCAAACAACAAGAGAGTTGTTTTAAAATTTTCACATATGAAGAAACAAAACTGTCCCAAATAACTCTTTATGTTAGAAAAGAATTAAGAACTGAGCGTGGAAAGTACTTGGAACTGAGTCAGAATGAGGTGATGCAGGTCACATGTGTGGGAAACAACCCCAGTTGTACCCAGGAGGAAATGATGGTTCCAGCTGCACTCACTGGAAAGAAGAAACTGAAAAGCGAGAGAGCTCGGCGTTTGACTCTCAAAGCCAGGGAAAGTTGAAAGTAAACACCAGCCCGTAAGGGAAAGTTGAAATGTACAGAAATCAGAGACGGCGAGAAAGCACTGGTAACTAAAGGGTAACAGGAGGGGCGTCTCTGAGACGTTAGTAACAGAAACAAGCTCTGGCAGAAGACAAATTTCATACTATTGTTGGGGGTGAACAACTGCCAAGTTGATTGACTTAAGAAGAAAAATGAGTGTTAGGAATAATTCCATTTTAAAAGTAATTGAAAGGGTAAATTTCTGGAAGGGGGAAATATCATAAAATGTCAAAATGTATCAGAAGTAGTAAAAAGTTGAGAAGATGGATAAGCATTAAGGATATTAAAATGGAAATCAGAGACTTCTGCAGGCAAACGAGTCATCCAGACTCTTACAAATGCACCCATCTGCCTCACGAGAGCAGAGACTTTCCGAAAAGAGGGAAGGCAGGATCCTCCTAAAGGAATCAGATCGGGGCCTGTGGTGATGGCCACACGGCCTCTGCTAGCCTGTCCCATACCTGACTGCAGCCATTCACCCCCAAGGTCCAAGTCCAGCTTTGTCCTTCCAAACAAATGCCATTGTATCTTAGCCTCAAATTCCTGAGCCCCGTATTCTGAATGCACCCTGACCTTTTCGGTTCCCACTCCCATTTCTCCTTGGTCCTTGCTCCTTAAAGCACCGCTCATGGGTCTCATTGAGGTTTTCTTGTTTCCCTGTCCAGTGGGGTGAGGTCCTGGTGTTCTCATGGTCCAGCATAAGCCCCATGGCCAGTCACCAACGAGAGAACCTTGAAGACATTTCCACTCCCTTGCCTCTCCTTGCTTCACAACCCTCGCTTGTCTGTGCACAGGTTAACTCCAGCTTTCCCCTGCCTGTGTCTACATCACTTCAGCCAAACCTTGCTGGACCCATGCATCGTGTAAACTGCATCATTGCGGACCTCCCAGAGGCCTGGGCATCTCTGACCATGTGGCCTTGGTCCACTTATTCCTCAGTCACGTTGATGACTAGCCACACCTGGTCTTCTCTTCAGGAGCCCCCAGCAAGTCTCCCTCCTCACTCATTATCTTGACGGCATCACACGAGTGAGTTCCTGCATTTCCATAACTGCCTCTACCACATCTTGCCATGGGTAAGAGAACACCCTGCTTTCCCACCTCTTCCAGAGGCGGATGGTTTCCACTCCCAGCTGGGGAGGCTCTTCACTTAGGCAGTAGGTTTCAGGTTCTTGGCCACATCGTTGTATTGTCGCCATTCATCCTCCCTTCTTTGCCATTGCTTTTCTCTGCCATAGATCACTTTCGTGATGGTATCCATAGATCATGAGACACACGCACATGCACACACACACCCAGACCCACAGGCAGTCCTGTCTCTCTGTCTTGTTCCTAATTCTGTGTACATCTTCATTCATTTTTAAAATATATATATATATATATTTATTTATTTAAAAGAGAGAGAGGGAGGGAAGGAGAGAGAATGGGGATGCCAGGGTTTCCAGCCACTGCAAACGAACTCCAGATGCATGTGCCACCTTGTGCATCTGGCTTACATGGGTCCTGGGGAATTGAACCAAGGTCCTTTGGCTTTACAGGCAAGTGCCTTAACCACTAAGCCATCTCTCTAGCCCCATCTCCATTCTTTACAAACAGAAACTTCTCACACGTTGACTTCCATTCTTCCTTGAACCCAACCCAATGTCTATGCTCCCAACCACTGAAGAAAGTGCAGCCAGCATGGGTGATTGTCCCCTCAGCGCATGGGTGATCATCCTTCAGTGCATGGGTGATCATCCCTCAGCGCATGGGTGATCGTCCTTCAGTGCATGGGTGATCATCCCTCAGCACATGGGTGATCATCCACTCGGCCTTTGGGTGATCATCCCTCAGCGCATGGGTGATCGTCCCCTCAGCCTTTGGGTGATAATCCCTCGGCGCATGGGTAATCGTCCCTCGGCACATGGGTGATCGTCCCTCGGTGCATGGGTGATCGTCCCTCGGCACATGGGTGATCTTCCCTTGGCGCGTGGGTGATCGTCCCTCAGAGCATGGGTGATCATCCCCTCGGCCTTTGGGTGATTGTCCCTCAGCGCATGGGTGATCGTCCCCTCAGCCTTTGGGTGATCATCCCTTGGTGCATGGGTGATCTTCCCTTGGTGCGTGGGTGATCGTCCCTCAGAGCATGGGTGATCATCCCCTCGGCCTTTGGGTGATCATCCCTCTGCACATGGGTGATCATCCCTCTGCGCATGGGTGTTCGTCCCCTTGGCAGCGCATGGGTGTTCGTCCCCTCAGCACATGGGTGATCGTCCCCTGGGTGCATGGTCCTTCCTGGCAAACCCAGCTGTCATTCTGTTTCCCAACCTTCCACGTGGGTTTGGCACAAGGCGCCTTCCCACCTCCATGCTGTAACTGCCGTGGCTCATCTTTCTCAGGGTTGCATTTCCGCATGGCTCTAACTAGACACCTGCGTTTGCTATTGCGGACCGTCCTGGCCCTCTCTTCTCGCTCCAGAGAGCTGTTCCTCCTGCAGTCCTCCCCTTTCTAGTTGATGGGGACCTGGTGTCTTGCTTTCTGGATTGGGGTTGTCCTTGATTCCTCTTTTTTTCTCTCATCACGAAATACCTGCACATGGAAACTTTTCTCTCCCTTGTCGACTACTTGGTCCAAACTTAGGCTGTCCTCATTCAACTAGTCATGAGTTTGAAAACAGCCATTCTCTGATGTCACAGGGGAGGAATCAAATTGTCACCCTAGAGAGCACCTGCAGAATTTATTGGTGACCAGCACTTGTCTAGTCTCTGAATGAGACTGACCAGGTCTATAAGGGATGGACATGACACTGGAGACAGTGTGAGGATGGAGTGTCTAAACACCATGAATACAGCAGAGAAGTGGAACATGGGGGAAGCTTATGGCTGTGTTCTGTATCACAGAAAGGGGCTGCACTTAACATGGAATCATCTAGAAAGCATGATGAAATGAAGAAACAGGATCTATACATGAAATTATTTGCGTGCCTTCGCATTTATGCCTGGCATTGCTCAAGGATGCGCTGTACCAAGGACGTTCAGCAAGAAGATGGGAGCTGGAAACTTGATACAGAAAAGGTTGAGCCAGTGAAGGACAATTAAGAGGAGACCATTGTGATGGCGTAAAGATCCTTGAGCAATCAGCAGCCCTCCCTGGAGGGAGGTGGAGGGAGCAGGAGGATGGACTTGGAGAAGTGTAGTGATCCTGAGCCTCTGCACTTCATATAGGTGCCTTCCCCACCCAGCCCAGTCCTGCCTCATACCCTCCAGGGCAGCTAAGCTGTAGCTCCAGTGAGCTTGCTCCCTTTCCACAATACCAGAGCTGTTTATTTAAGCAATGCCTGTTATCACATGCATACATGTCTTCGTTACACATACGTACATGCACACTGTAGAAATCTTTAAGGGTAGAAAAAGTGAATACAAAGAAAGCAAACCTAGATGAAAATTGGAAGTTGAAGTCAGTCAGTTGCAACATTTAGCTACAAAAGCCCCCCCCCAGCCTCCTCTGGGGGGGTGGTTAACAAGCCCAGTGAGGGGAAGGAGAGGCTAGAAGGGCCTTTGGGTGGCTTGCAGATTTGCATAGTCAAGTTCAAGTCATCTGCAGAAAGTGTTGAGAGCTGTGCGTGAACCAGCAAGTGCATTTTCAGCCAGATTCCTTCTGAGAACTCCCTCTTGGTCCTGCTCCTTAGAGTCCTACTGATGAAATTTGGCCCAATAGGAATATGTAAGTACACACACACACACACACACACAGTTCCCATGCAATATACCCATAGGACTCCACATTCATCACCGCACACAATAGCTAGGAAATAGAGCCAGCCCAAATGCCCATCAACAAGTGAGTGGATAATGAAAGTGTGGTGTATACACATAATAGAATTTTACTTGGCAGTAAAGAAAAATGAAATTATAAAATCTGTGGGAAAAAATGGTTAGATCTGGAAAGAATTATATTAAGTGAGGTGACCCAAATTCAGAAAGACCAAAACCGCATGTTCTCGCTCATACGTACTATTGTAATATGTATATGTATGCTTACGAATGGAGGCAAACGTGGTTGAAACCTACAAGGCTAGAAAGGAGATCAAGAGAGGGCGATAAGAGATGTCAAGGAAGAGTGTGGGGGAGACAAAAGGACATGAAAGTGCAAAGGAGGGGAGAGAATTCAAGGTGGATACAGGAAAAGATGTCATTATGGTTCTCAATACTTTATATGCTAATAAAAAAAGACCATGCATGGGGGCTGGAGAGATGGCTCATCGGTGCTTGCCTACAAAGCCTAATGACCCAGGTTCGATTCCCTAGGACCCACACGAAGCCAGATATGCATGCACCTGGAGTTCATTTGCAGCAGCTGGAGGCGCTGGCATGTCCATTCTCTCTCCCTCTGTCTTCTCTCTCTCTGTACTTTCCAATAAATAAATAGTGTTTTTTTTTTTTAGCACGCAACAGGGAAAACAGTCCTTTAAATTTCTTGTATTTTGTAAGGCAGCAAGAGTGAGGTTGGGGGATGAAACACAGATGTGGAGGGAGGGGGGTCCATGTGCACAGCATGATACTCATATTAATGTCCGCAGTAGAGAAGTTGGTGATGAGCAGGGTTTGCTACAGACATCAGGAAATGAATGTGGGTCTGGTAAGGGCCAAGGGGAAGCTTCTGAGAGGGAGCCTGCATGCCACTCTTTCCACCTGGACCTCCCAAGTTCACGTGGCAGTCAGGAGTGACAAGCACAGGCTAACATCTGCAATCCTGTCCTTTCAGTTCTTTTCTTTGTGTGTGCTGCTATCTTCCTGGATGACCTTGTGGGCAAGCAGAGGATGGTCTCCCATTGTAACCTGCAACAAAGGCATAGCATGCCTCATTCCCAGCCCATCAGACTGCATGGAACTGTGGACTCAGAGCGGTCAGCAAAGTTGTGCTTCACCAACAGAGGGGGGTCCCCGGGGGTGAGGTAAGGCTGCAGACTGCCAACTGAGCTCCTGCTCCCCACACAGTTGGCTGAGCCCCCTTAGAGCCTGCGGGACCTTCCCGAGCTGGAGCTGAGGCGCAGCCCTCAGTGCACTGACCAGCTGTATGCTGTCAGACCACATTCCTCCAGCTGACTGGCACCATTCGTTCCCAAAGCCTCATCTGTATTCTCTGTCTCTCAGGGGACGAAGCGGGTCTCAATTTCTTTTCATCTGTTTGTGCTGAAGATTAGGTCTCTTGTTTGTTTCACTGGGCCCATTCTCGAAAGAAAAAAAAAAATGATGAATGCGCCCATGAAATATTTCAGCAAAGAATGGAGTTGGGATTGTCTATTAGCCCCCGTGTGGTCACTGCACTTCTCTCTCCCCTTTTAGTTAGGGGATTAAAGTTTGCTTTTATGAGTGTGAGTACTGCCCTTTCCTGCTAAAATTGTCCTTCTGAGCTTATTTTTTAAAAATTATTATTGTGGTTCTGTTTTCTCAATCCAGCTGACCTTGTACTTTGAATGAATGTGATGGTGATTTCATTTAGATAGCATTACAGAATGGAAGTAAATAAAACTATACAAAAATAACTTTTGCTGGATTTTTTTGAATATTGAAAAATATTTTGAGTCACAAATATTGTATATACTGTAACGAGGTCCAACTCATACAATATTGAGCCCTGCTCTTAAAAAAAAGTCGCTTGTGATTCACTTGCCCCTTTCTGAGATGCATGTGTTAATTCAACAGAGTTTTACTGACTAGGCCAGTGACCACGATAGCATCACAGCTGTGAACAGATCCAGTGGAAATTCCTGACCCGTTGTCTGGGAGTCTCAGTGCATGGGGCTTGCCATATATGCCCATCTAGTGTTCTCTTTGCTTACCCCCAGTATCTCAGCATCTTAATTATTTTCCTCCACCTCAGCCTGTTTTTGAGAGACTTTCAACAATGCATAAAAAATTGAAACAGGGTCAAAGATATCCATGAATGTTTCCTGAAAACATTGCCATGTGTAAAGCCCACTTCAGTGGGGTTTCTCCGTGGTGGGTGCTCAGTGCATCACAGCACCCTTCTTATGTCCACAAAAGGGAGCAAATATGCCGCTTGGACTTTCCATCCATAGTTCAGGCTGAGGCAGGTATCCTTTAAGTTCTTTTAGTGATAGTCCGGGACTGTAACATACTGCAACATCTGGCATCTGAGGGTCCTAGAGATTCAGCAATTTAGAAAAATACCACCACCACTGCCCACTTCCTGGCCTTAAGGAGACCCATCCCACCTCCGCAAATTCCGTGATCACAATTACCACTGGGTTTTAGTCTGTTTCAAAATTGAGAAGTTTTTTTACCCCTACACTGTACAGCTAGGATCATTATGGAGTTCCTCAAGGGCAAGAGCTGGGAAGGAGTCTGTGAGAAGGACAGCCACTCTCTTCTGGGGACCAGGCGAGGAAGCAAACCTCCAGGACCCAAATCCAAGGGGTGGGGAGTCAAAGCCAACACCGTGCTCTAGGAGAGATGGAGCAACGCAGAGCTGGGAGGAGGCAGGGCTCGCTCTCGCGAAGAACGCAGGCAGAGAGGGGGTGCGCTTCTTGGTGACAGGCCACGTGAGACCAGTGTCTATGTCCAGGGACACCCACAGGCTCCAGAGGCAGAGAGACACAACCCCAGAAACCTGGAAATGCACACTTGTGTAGAGAGCTGCGAGGTGCCGCGCCTTAAAGATGGCGCTGGCTTCCGCCTTCCGCCTTCCCGATGGCGAGTGCTCTCCTGGATAAACAAGTCCTTATTTGGCTTGGGCTGTGATCTAGGCTTGCTTTTCGCATATGTGGACCTATCTGCATTCACTACGTGGCACACCAGGGTTGGCTGTTCAAAGGCTTCTTAAGCTTTGGGCGGGCTTGTCCCGGGGGCAGTGAGTCTGTGGGTCAGTGAGTGAGTGAGTGAGTGAGTGAGTGAGTCAGAAGTCAGTCAGTCAGTCAGTCAACCCAGAAACCTGGTTCCTGAATAAACTGCTTCAAGAAATTCTGCACACTTGTAAGGGTTTCCTTGTGGCCCTTGAGCCTCTAGACCCAAGAGAGTCAAGGGCTTATGCCAAACCAGGCTTCCCAAGGCAACTGATGTGCATTCCTCAGCTCTGGTCCAGAGGATGACAACTTCCCATGTGCCTGGAGGTGGTCGTGAGTGGAGATAGCATTTGACCAAGGTTGGGAAAGAGCTGAGAGAGCCAGGAAAGCCCAGTGCTGTGTCTTGCTTAAGGCCACTTCCTGCCAACAAACTGCAGTGAGGGGTGCCGGGGAGATGGTGCCATAAGTAAAGTGCTGGCCATGCAAGCATGAGGACTTGAGCTTGGATCCCCGGTGCCCACATAAAGGCTGGGCATGGCGATATATGCTTATAACCCCAGGGCTGACGGGATCTCAGGGGGCAGAGACAGCAGGACCTCTGGGCTTGCTGGCTAAGTGGCCTAGCCAGATCTGTGAGCACAAGATTCAGCCAGAGACCCTGGCTTGTGCAATCAGGTAAAGATGGATTGAAAAAGACACTCTTGCCTCCGCAAACATGTATGCACATGTGCACTTATGCACATACATGTGCCCACACACATACAAACATGCACACACAATGTACACATACCACACATGCATATCTAACAAAACAATACAAATAGTAAAAAAAAAAATTAATTTTAAAAAAGTTATTGCAGGGCGTGGTGGCGTACGCTTTTAATCCCAGCACTCGGGAGGCAGAGGGAGGAGGATTGCCATGAGTTCAAGGCCACCCTGAGACTATGTACTGACTGCCAGGTCAGCCTAAACTAGAGACCCTACAAAAAAAAAACCCCAAAATAAATATAAATAAATAAATCAATAAAGTCATTGAGAACAAGGACCCCTCAGGCAAGATGGGCTGTCCTTGCGCTGGACTAGAATTCACCCAGTTCACCACGTGAATGTTAGAGCCAAAGATGAGAGCCACATCTTAATGTACGGTGACCCAAGGGCAACTAGAACAATGCAGGGCTGCAGGGAGTTTGGGCAGGTTTTCTAAGCTGCCCATTACTGCTGATGCTACATTTATGCAGACAATACCCACCAAGCGAAGGAACGGACCCAAAGGGAGCACCAGCCCGGTGTGATTCCCACAACACCCTGCGCATCCTTCAGTTTGGAAACCCTCTCTCCTCCCTGTGCAAAACTTCACTGTGGCTGAGTGGGTTTGTTTTCCAAATTCCAGTGCATTAAGACACATTTTGGTGGCAATAGATGGAACTGTTTATATATAATACAATCACAAATGCACTGTGCTGTGGCAAAGCAAGGATGACGAGTGTGGACAGGCCTGCCCAGTGCTGCTGAGAATAAACTGGGGAGATGGCCGAGACGGCGTGAGGACCTGAGTTGGGATGCCCAGCACCCGTATGAGACCCGGCACACAACCATGCATTTCTGCTATCCTGGCACTCCTACAGCCAAGTGAGGGTGAAGACAGGAGAAGCTTGCAGAGCAGCTTGCAGAGCAGCTAGCCCAGTGTACACAATGGTGAAACAAGAGACCCACCTCCGACAAGGTGAAAGAGCTGACCTCTGCGATTGTCCTCTGACCTCCACACGTGCACCCACCGCAGCACACACGTGCTCACACATACACGCCCCCCCACAACATATACACACATACAAAACAGAAAACAAAGCACGCAAACAAAAGTAACACAGGTAGGCTGAAAAACCGTGGCTTACATTGGAGAAAAACTAAAATACATGAACACCCACTGCTCAGTAACTTTGCATGCTCTCTGTCCCACCGCCATGGCAGAAGCTGATCTACCTGCCTGTCATGCCAACCTAGTGTTGGATGGATCCACGTGGATCTCACCCACGTCCTCAAATGCACATGGTGTTACTGTTGCTGTGGTCAGCCTGCCCACCTGCCTTCCAGAGGTGAGACCGAGCTGATTTCGCCTGGAAAAACGTGTTGAGATGGAACATCCACGTGTGGCTGGTATGTGGTGTCTCCATTTCCGTGGTGTGTCATTGCTTTCCTGTCGTCCACCTTACCAACTCCACAGCTTTGCACCAACCCCAAGGAGGACCTCATCCACCGTGTCCCATGCTGGGGCTTGAGTCAGCAGTTCTGCTGTACCACCTTGGTTTCCTCACCCAAGGGTGATGGCTGTGTCTGTGCCCAGACTTTCCTAGCCCATCTCATCTAATTTTATTCAGCTTTCACCCAGCAGCCTTGACCAGCTGAGGAAGCCAGGCTGTCCACAGCAACAGTAAAACCATGTGCAGACATAGGTGAGACCCATGGGAATTCCCATGCAACCCTAGGTTGACAGGATAAACGTCTACTTGTTTTCTGAGGCTGGATCTTACATGGCTCAGGAGGGAGAGGCAGGAGAATCAGGAGCCCAAGACCAGCATGTCTACAGAGAGGTTGAGAGTACCGTAAGTGCCAGAATTATAGGTATGGACACCATGCCTGGCTCACAAAACAACTGCACAATACACTGGCATTCAGTTATCTGGGCAAAGTAAGTAATGGATAGGCTGGTCGGGGAATAAGGACGGGGGAGCAGCGTGCTCGGTGATCAAACAGTCTCTGTTTATGTCAACATTGACACTTCAACAAAACCCAGAAGACCCATCTGAAGATCACCTGTGTGTTTTTGCTGCGAGGGCCATTTTAAGAAGTGGAAAAGAAGAAGAAAGAAATTAGAGTTGTTCGTTATTAAATGATATCATTATGTAGCCCCCAAATCCAAAACAAACCAGACTTGATGTCTTGTGTCTGTAATCCCAGCACTTGAAAGGCTGAGGCAGGAGGATTACCACTACATAGTGAGTTCCAGATCAGTCTGGGTGTATCAGATACTTTCTCATGTGGGGACAAAATATCTGACCAGAAGCAGCTCATGGGAGGAAAACACTTTAATTCAGCTTACAGTTTAGAGGGGTGCATTCATCATGGTGGAGAAGGCATGGTTGACCTCAGTGGGAAGATACCATCCCACCTACCCAGAGCAGAAGGCCAACAGCAAGGAAGGCTAGACTATAAGACGTCAAGGTCCACCGTCATTAACACACTCCTTCCTCAAGGTTCCACCTCCTACAGCTTCCACCACCTTCTGGGAACAGCGCCGCCAGCTGGTGATCAAGTGTTCATGCACATGAGCCTATGGGGGGATTGAACATTCCCATCAAAACTACCCCACTGGTCTACAGGAGGAAGCCCTGCCTCAGAGACACATGTGGGTGTAGCATTTGGTGACAAGGTTTACACAGCACACTATGGAGATGGTTTCAGAAGCCTCTTTGTTTATCTGTTTTTTTTTTTTTTTTTTTCCATTTAACAAATACTCATTGTGTCAGCGGCTGTGCTTTGTGTGGGGGAAACTCGATTGAGCAAAAAGCACTTTCTGTCTGCTGCAAATCCATACGTCAACTGGCCGCCGCCAGCAGTGGACAGGAATGGATTGGTGTCATTGCGGTGTCTGGAACCAGCCGGGCCTGCCTCTCGCCGTGCTGTTACCCAGCGCCGGGCGTGACCCGCCTTGCACACTTCTTTGCTCATTTCATGATCTTGGGCCACTAGCTCTTCTATTTCCTCATCTCCACACCAGGGAAACATAACCCTTATCTCTCGGGCATTAAACAATTAGGGAGACCAAAGGATTTGAGTATCTCTCTCATGGTTTCTCTGTATTTTTCCTAGTCTCATTAATATGTTTCGTTTGTTATAGTTTTTAAAATGAAAACCAATCCATTATTTGTGCTTTGTTGCACTCACCACCATGAATCTTAATTCTTAATTAGATTTACTGCTAAATGTAACTATTTTTTTTTTCTCATGGAAGTTTATATTTTGTTCCAAAGTCACTGCAGAGCATACACAAGGCTGGGGTTTCATGCACCTCCTTGCAAAGCAGAGTGATTTTATGTGTGTGCATTTTTTAAGTATCTAAGTATTTTCTACTAATTCAACACAGAGGAGGCCAAATTTGCTTCAGAAAGAAAGAAAAGGAGGGAGGGAGGGATGGTGAGAGAATAAAGGGAAGGAGGGGGGCTGGAGAGATGGCTTAGTGGTTAAGGCGCCTGCCTCCTAATCCTGAGAACACTGGTTCCAATCTCCAGGTCCCACGTTTAGCCAGACGCAAAGTGACGCAAGGGCGCAATGCCACACTTGGCCACAAGGGGGCGCACACATCTGGATTTCATTCACAGCAGCTGAGAGACTGATCGCGCGCCTATCTCTGTCTTCCTCTCTCCCTCTCTCTCTCTCTCTCTCTTTCTCTCTGTCTCTCTCTGTGTCTCTCTCCAAAAATAAGATAAAATAAATAGTTTTTTTTTTTTTAAAAAAAAAGGGAAGGAGGGAAGAGGGAACACATTTACATGCTCCTCACAGAAGACTTTTGAGGCCTGATTGCAGATGAGTTGAATATATAATGATTGTGCCATGTAGTTGTATATGTTGAAGATAAAACGGAGCTGATGAATAAAATATTCCAATAAAATCCATGAAACTAAATACATGTCCATTGTCTGTGCATAGACAAATTGGAGGGCAATAAACACAGTTCCTGAACTGCTAAATGATCAGTTACATGACTGAGCAATTTTAAAGCAGTACTTTGTTTATAATAATGCCTTTTTACAATCCCTCATTTCTAATATGTGCTAAATTAATCACCCTCCTAGCACATCTATTATCACCAAATTACTGTGTCTTATAACTGAATCATTCATTACCTTTTAAAACCACTAGTCTATGAAAATGTCTTTAACAGGCAGTGCTTCCTAAGTTGACCTGTTGCACAGAGTTTTCACATGCCTTGCAGGGATAAAATTTATTTGTATCAGTGAGGCTAAAACATTACCTTTTTATGTCCATGAATGAGGTGTCTTCCTCTTTCTTAGCCAGTGTGGGGGTTTGATTCAGGCATCCCCCATCAACTTAGGTGTTCTGAATGCAGGTTCCCAGCTGATGGAGATTTGGGAATTAAAACCTCCAGGAGCAGTGTGTATTATTGGGAGCGGGTTTATGGGTGTTATAAGCCAGCTTCCCCTTGCCAGTGTTTGGCACACTCTCCTTTGCTATTGTCCACCTTATGTTGGCCAGGGGGTGATGTCCACTCTCTGTTCATGCCATTGTTTTCCCCTGCCATTGTGGAGCTTCCCCTTGAGTCTGTAAGTCAAATAAACACCTTTTTTTTTTTTTTTTTTTCAAAAAGCTGCTCTTGGTCAGGTGATTTCTGCCAGCAATGCGAACCTGACTGCAACGGTGGCCATGAATGGTCCTACTTTTATGCAGGAACTCCACAGTCTTCCATTTGGTTCACAATACATGCCTGTCACCCTGCCAATGAATCTGGGAACTGCAAATCCTACACCTGGTTCCTTTTTTTATTGAAAATTTTCATACATGAACATAATGTAATTTGGTCATAATCCCCTCCCAGTACCTTCTTTTGTCTCACTCTCCTGCTGCCATTCACTGATCCTCCTCTTCTTCCAGACTGTCCTTCCTCTGTTTTGATATCTCTTTCTTTGTGTCCTCTGTGTTCATCCATGTTACAGTGTTGATGGGCTCAATATTGTGCAGGTCTGTGGAGGTAAAGGCAGCCTGACCCAGCACTGCTATGAGGACATGAACGTAGGGCGGATGCCGTCAAAGTCCTTCTCACCACCCTCTGGCTTTTGCATTCTCTCTGCTCCCTCTTCCACAGTGTTCCCCGAGCCCTGAAAGGCAAGATAGATAAGTCTCATGATAGCTGTCATGCAAAAACTTTCAGCGGATGTCTCCTCTTGAACCAGCCAACCCTCTGTGCGTGCTGGTCAGCACCCTATGAAAGAATGTGAGGCAGCAGGCAGGGGGGTGCCTCCGATCTGTGATCCACTGGTGGCTTCCCCATCACACTTCCTTCTCAAGGTGCCAGCAGGTAGAGTCCCTTTACCTCTCTGGAATCACGGGCACAGACTATCTGGGTGACTGAAATGCACGTTCTCGGTCCACAAGGCAAGGATGGTCTCCATGACCTTATCATGTTTCATGTTTCACTGTTGGAGAAGAAGAGCCGCAAGTCTGTCCAGCCTGGCAAGACATGGAGACGCCTCTGTGAAGAGGAATCCGGTGACGTTTGTTTCGCCTGAGAGGCCATCTTGGCTGAGGAAGGCGAGTCCCTGGCATAGGAAGAGCAGGGGGGACACCTCCAGATGAAGGAACTCAGAAAAAGTCTCCTGAGATAAAAGCTATTCTCTGGAGCACCCCCCCCCCGCCAAGGAACACAGCTGAAGGGACTGTGGGTTGCAAGTGTCACTCTGCAAACAGCCAAGAGATGGCCAGTGAGGCAGGCAAGGCAAGTGGAGGTCTGTGGGGTCCTTCCAATAGCTAAGTTATAGAAGCAGCCTGTGTTTCCATCAGCTGATGAATAGATAGGGAAAATGTGTGTCCTGAATACAATGGTGCTTTATTCAGCCACGAAGAGTGAAGTCAGGTCACTTGCTGGAAAATGAATGGAACTGGAAATCATCATACGAAGTGAAACGCCGCCTTCACAAAAGGAAATATTGCATCTTCTCCCCTTTGTGTATTCTAGATCTTATATAGATACGTAAAACCATTCATATCTTTATGAGACAAAAACAGAAGAAAGACCGGGCAGAGAAGAAGATGGGCAGGGAAAATGTGGGGCTGATTATGCCAACCCATATGGTATACACAAAGGAAGTCATCTTTAAATCATTTTTTATTTTTATTTTTATATTTTATTTTAGAGAGAGACAGGGACACAGAGGAAAAGAGAGAGAATTGGTATGCTAGGGCCTCATCCACTGAATTCAAACTCCAGATGTTTGCGCCACCTAGTGGGCATGTGTGACCTTGCACTTGCCTCACCTTTGTGCATATGACTTACATGGGATCTGTATAGTCCTTAGGCTTCACAGGAAAGCACCTTAACCACTAAGCCATTTCGCCAGCTCTATTTTTTACATTTTTTATGTCTATGTGTGTGTATGTTTGTCATGGTGCAGTGTAGCGGTCAGAGGACAGTGTTGGGGTGTTCATCTTGTCTTTCCACTTCTTTCTGAGACAAGGTCTCTCCTGTGTTTTTTTTTTTTTTTTTAATGTTTTTGGAGAGAGACACAGAGAGACACAGAGAGAGAGAGAAAGACAGAGATGGGCGCGCCAGCAGTGTCTCAGCTACTGCGAATGAAATCTAGATGTGTGCGCCCCCTTGTGGTCAAGTGTGGCATTGTGCCCTTGCGTCACTGCATCTGGCTAAACGTGGGACCTGGAGATTGGAACCCCTGGAGATTGGAACCAGCGTTCTTAGGCTTAGGAGGCAGGCGCCTTAACCCCTAAGCCACCTCTCCAGCCCTCTCCTGTTGTTTTGTCTCTTTGTGTATTCCAGACTAGCTGCCTGAGAGCTTCTGGATTCTCCTAGCTCTGCCTCCCATTATTGTAGGTACAATGGGAGCATAGATGCACGTGTTCCACATTATGCCTGGCTCCTTGAGGGTACAGAAAAATCAAACTCAGGCCAGCAGGTTTGCAAGCAAGCACCTTCAACCACTGAGCCATCTCCCCAGCCCCAAAGTAATTGTCTTTATGGAATCCCACCCTCTGCATGACAAATATATGCTGAGAAAACAGTGTTCATGGGGTTGACAGGAAGGGTCAGCACATGCCTGTCATCCAATTTGTGCGAGCAGGAATGTGCACACAATTTTCCATGCAGTAGCCATTGAAATGGAGCCTGGAACAAGATGGCCCAGTGTGATGGTTAATCTCTGCTTGTCACATTGTCAGGATTAAGAATCACCATGGAAACAATGTGTAGGAGGGATTTTCTAGATTAGGTTAATAGATGTGTGAAGACCCAGCCTAACTGTGGGAGGTGGGAGTCTGGGACTAAACAGAAAAGAGAAAGTGAGCTGAGCATAGGCATTCGTGGCTCTGCCCCTCCCTGTGGACTCAGTGTGACCAGCACCTCCTCCATGCCCTCCTTGGTGCAATGGACTGTAACCTGGAACTGCGAGCTCAATAAAACCTTTCTTCCTAAAGCTGCTTTTTGATCACAGCAGCGAGAAATGCACCCATCAGAGGGATGTCTGGGGAAGGGGGAGTGGCCTGGGCAGCCAGAGCTCACTGGAGGAGGGGGCGGCTTGAGGTGCCTGAAGACACATCAGGTAACAGTTTGTGTTCATCCCAAAGGAGGCTGGATGAGGGCAGGGAACGGTGTGGCAGTGCCACAGGGTGACCCTTGAGAACAAGTCCAGGGAGTCTGTCACAGTTCCTCACAGTGAATTTAAATAAGCAAAGACAACAAGGCACTTCGGGGATCAATATGAAGACATTTGCTATCATGCCAGACCTTTGAAGGTCTGCCTAAGGGTTACTTTGCACAATTCAATTATGAAGTGCCCCAGTGTTATCCTAGTCACATGTGTGTGCAGGTATGTATAAGCATTCATTTGGGATGGTTGAGCTGCTGGGGTCAGTGAGTTCATACTTTTAATGAACTGGGGGGACTTTGGAACATCATTGCTTCACATATGTCCCCTCCTTTCAGGGCTCCGATGATGCACGGTTGAGACCATTTGCAATCTACAGGCGGCATCTCGAGATCAGAACTGCACATGCTGGCAGCCTGTCTGGTTCATTGTGTGCACTTGCTCTAGTGCTCTTTTCAAGTTCATCAATCCTGATCCTTTGCTTTGCAGTCTCTAACCTACTGCTGCTCCCACCGCGTATGTGACTCTGCTCAGACATGACAGCTTCCCCACCAGACACATGCTTCTGGCAATGTTTTGATCTGAGCCTCTGCGTGCAAAAGTCTCCATATTCCTGTCGCTTCTCCACCTCCTGGGACCCAGCCAGAACCATAGTTCAGCCTCCTGCTCTGTGCTTCCATCTTCTGTTATTTTAAGGTCTGTTTTGAGTTTACTTTTGTTGACCACTTTCTTTTCTTACAGATTTTTTTTTTTTAAACTGGCAGGCTAGGCTGATAATTCACATTTGGTCTTGTTGGGGATTGGCAAATTTTATGTCCCTGCACATCTCCTTGTACTTTGATCTAGGATGTAGCTCCATCAGTTGGGGGCAGTTGGGTCCTTCTGAGTTTTGCTCTTTGGGTCTGTAAAGTGGGACCACTTCTGAGACTACAGTCTCTGTGCCCTCTGCTGATGCCCCGTGGAGTGCAAGCAGTCTTCTGTCTCAGTGATGGGCACATCAGATCCTGGCTGTAGGAGCTTCAGGGCCTCTTTCTCCCTATGATCATGGGTGGCCCTTTTCCTAGCGTGGAGTTGCATTCTCATGAGGACATAGTGCATTCCCCTGAAGACCTCAAGGCCTCTGCAACTCTGCTCCCTGGACTCCTCCTGGGGGCTGTATGCATTGGGTTTCTTGTCTGTTGCTTTCCCCTCAGGTTAGGGATACAGTAGCTTCCTCCTGTGACTCTCTTTCCTGAAGGGCAGCCTCAGAACGTTCCTGGCAGGGGCCAGGCTACTTATTTCTCTCTCTGAGGATTGCTGCCCTTCATTGGCCACCCACCAGTGCCAGAAACCCCTGCTCCACATTTTAAGCTGCTTTTTCTCCATGTTTCAGGTGGGAAGAATTGAGGCTCCACAGCCATATCCTAGGAAGAACTATACCACTCAAGATTTGCTCTTGGGCTGGAGAGATGGCTTAACAACTAAGGCACTTGTCTGCGAAGCCTAAGGACCCAGGTTCGATTCCCCAGTGCCGGGTGCACAAGGTGGTGCATGTGTCTGGAGTTCATTTGCAGTGGCTAGAGGCCCCCAAAGTGCCCATTCTTTCACTCCCTCCCTTCTATCTCTCATAAATAAATAAATAAATAAATAAAAAATTAAGATCTGGGACTGGAGAGATGGCTTCATGATTAAGCACTTGCCTGTGAAGCCTAAGGACCCCTGTTTAAGGCTTGAATCTCCAGGACCCATGTAAGCCAGATGCACAAAGTAGCGCATGCATCTGGAGTTTGTTTGCAGGGGTGGAGGCATCGGTGTGCCCATTCTCTCTCTCTCTCTCCCTCTTTCTGTTGCTCTCAAATAAATAAAAGTAAAATAAACAAAAAAATTAAAAAAATAAAAATAAATTAAGATTTGCTCTTCAGAGCTGGGGAGATGCTCAGTGGGCAAATTGCTTGCTACACAAGCATGAAAACCCAAGTTTGGCTCCCCAGTGCCATGAAAAATGCTGGCGGGTGGGCACCTGTAATCCTGGCACTAGGCAGGTAGAGACAGAAGGACTCCTAGGGCTTACTGGTTAACTACTCCAGCTGAATCAGTCGGGCCAGGACACTGTCTCAAAAATAAGTTGAAGCATAACCGTACAGCACAGAGTATGCAGGATGCTAGCCGATGGCGGAGTGTAGAGTGTTGTTACATCTGGCTGTTGTGTCTGGAAGGCCCCGCAGCCTCTACATTGCCCTGCTCTGTGTCAGCCTCCACCCAGGACAGCACTTTCCTTGACTACATGGCCTCTCCAGGCCACATCCCAGACATGATCACAAAAAACAGCCTAAAGTTTTCCACTCCCAGAGCTGATGTGAGCAGCCTTCGCTACGGATCCTCTAAATAACTTCCGAAGGAGTACAAGCCAAGGCCTCTGTTTTTGAGGGTCAAAGACAAGAAGCTGCAACAGCTGCAGGTACAAGTCAGCTTGAGGAAACACTTCCAGGTCAGAGGTTGTATCAGTTAGGGGGCACAGGATGTACTGCTCACTACTAAGTACTTCTTGGATCTCAGGGATTCGGACAGCACAGTATTCCTTCTCGTTCAAATGAACCAAAGATCATACAAACAGCAGACTCAGATTCCCCTGTTCCAGTGTGGGCAAATGTCACATGAAGTAATGAGTCATACAGGCTGCCAGTGGTCAATCTCTACTCCACCCTGTCTTGTGCATGGTATGTGGGTTTGAAATTAGAGTGTGGACATCTGTGGGTAAAAATAATCACAGCATTGCTCCTGTCAAAGACTAGAACAGACACTTGCTTTGTGCTTCTGTCAGAGACTGGAAAAGATGCTTGCTTAGTGCTCCTGTCAGAGACTATAAAAGATGCTTGCTTAGTGCTCCTGTCAGAGACTATAAAAGATGCTCGCTTAGTGCTCCTGTCAGAAACGATAAAAGATGCTTGCTTAGTGCTCCTTGTCAGTGACTACAAAAGATGTTTGCTTATTGCTCCTGTCAGAAAATGAAAAAGACGTTTGCTTAGTACTCCTATCAGAGGCTGGAAAAGATGCTTGCTTACTGCTCGTGTCAGAGGCTGGAAAAGATGCTTGCTTGTGTTCCACTTTGAGATAGAAAAGATGCTTGTTTAGTGTCTAGGTCTCCCAGCTGGGGAAAGCAGGCAAAATGAAGTGCAATTGTCTCATTTAAGAAACAGAAATTATTTTATTCACATAAAGATGTCTTCAACTGCAAGAAAAGTGTAATTGCTGAGTCTGTAGACAGCACACAGGAGAAAAGGCTGCTGAGTCCGTAGTCAGTGTGAGCCCTTATTTCCCCCTTTAACATGATGCTGAAGAGGAATGTAGTCACACAGTCAAGGAAAAGAGCTGGTGTAGGCAACTGAACATAGGAATTGATACCTGGGGGAGCTCTGGAAATGTGAATGGTTTTGGAAACACAGCAAGCTGGGCTCGGGAGAAGACCCAGTGAGTCAAGGGCTTGTCCCAGCACTCACGTAGAAATTGCAGACATGGTGGTGTGTGCCTGCCATCCCAACATTGGGGAAGTGGAGGTAGCAGAATTCCCGGGGTTTGCTGACAAGCCAGTCTAGCCAAATTGGAAAGCTCTGGGTTCAGAGAGACCCTGTGTGAAAGAATCATGTGGAGAGCAATTGAGGAATACACCGATGTGGACCTCTGACCTGTACACATAACCAACCATGTATGAACACACATATACCCATGCTGCACACACATGGAAAAAAAAAAAAGCATAGCAAGCAACATTCAATTATTCTCTGAGACATTCTGGATGTATGTCAGAACCTTCCAGAGCAACAGGGCATGAGAAACACAAATTTTCCTGGCCGATCCTCGATTCCAAAATTCACCGTGCATTGAGAGCTTTTGCTGACTGGAGGGGACTCCGTATTGAAGGACCAATGTTAGGGTTGTACTTATGTATTTATTGTAGAGCGTCACTCAGAGAGTGTGTGGGCATATAAGTGCATTCTGCCAATTGTTTTTATGATATTACTGCATGTCCACCAAGTATACTTCAAGCAGACAACCATACTCAATGGGAAGAGGCTATAATGCTATGATCAACAGGTGGCCTTATATGTGCACAGAATGTCCAGCAGTGCGAGCTTGGTTACTTGTTCCCTATTCAGGGTTGTCTTTGGGAACAGTTTTGTTGTTGGGACAGAGGAAGAGACCCCTGGGGGTGACAGTGGTCCCTGCTGAGAAGCACAAGGACAGTAGCACCAGCATCAAGCGGTCCATCAGATGCGGAGCACAGCAAGCTGAGAACGGACAGCAGACTGCTCAGCATCACGTCTGGGGCCGCGGGTGCCTTTGCTGGTGGCTGAAGGAGAACTGTGTTGGTCACATTGTGGTGTGGGGACAGTGAAGCTGGGCTCCGAGGTACAGCCCACCTGCCTTGGGGGTGTCCACTCCAGCTCTGTGCTCTCCTGCAGTGAGAGCCGTGAGTGGGGAGATAGGGATTTTGTATGACCATGTGAGCGAGTACATGCACAGCACACGCCTTTTGAGAACAAAAGCTGCATGAGGTAACACCATCTGTACCTGAGGTGACAAATCTTTCCTCCTGCTCTGTTCCCCTCTAAGGATCATGACCCATGATTCCCCTGTGAAGGAGCTGCAGCTGGTATGTCCAACTCACCTGCAGCTGCTCCTCAGTTGGCCCTGGATCTGTGGAGGAGGACAGAGTGCTGGGGTGGACTCCATGGCCCTAGGAAGGTGGGAGGCCAGCAGAAGAGGCCCGCTGGTGTGGATTCAGTTCACAGTAAGTAGAGATCTTAGGGAAGGAAGAAGTAACAAGAAGTGGGGGCCTGGAGTTGCCTCTGCGTGGGATTCAGGCCCACAACAGGGGTCTCCTTCCCCAAGTTTCTCTTCCTACAAGTGGCTCCATTCTCTGCGGGCAAAACTGTAGCTGGGGACGTCGTTACCCCAGGATGGAGGGACTGCTGCGAGGGGACAGATAAGTGAGCCTGCTCTATCCCAAGAGGCAGCCGGACAGCTTGCTCTGTCCCCTTCTCACCTTCCAAGCTGTGCTCTCTCCTGGGAACCAGCAACTGAGACTGCTCACTGTGCAGGCCAAAGTTGGATGCCACCTTTCTCATGAATCAACCCTACCTCGTGCCCAGAGAAGAGCACTAGGCTCAGATCTCCTCCTGTTCACTCCCATTCCCACCCCCAAGCATACTTACTCCAAGGATGTGAGCCTGGCCCAGGAGGCCTTCGCTCTGGCTCCCCTGAGGCTGCACAGCCACTGTGGAGGTCGGGCACAGCTGTGCTCTGCAGAGGCACTCAGAAGGAAGGTCTCCGTCCTCTCCCTTCCTTAGAGCTTACACACACACACACACACACACACACACACACACACACACACACACACACGGAAGGCGAAGGCCCACTGGCTTCTCTCTGGCACACATCAGAGCCCCACACGTCCCTACATCACTGTCCCACAGATTTTCATTTCCTCTCTCAACTTCCACCTGACCTGACAGTGAACTGAGTCGAATTCTTTGGCCATTTTCTGTTTAGTATTCCATCAGTGTCGCCACACAGGTACTTTTCTCCTTGGTGGATCAAATTCTACAGAAAGAAGAGGGCAGGGAACTGGGCAGCTTAGAAAGGATGTGGACAGACAGACAGCACATCATGCTGCACCCACACCAAGATCAGCCCATCTCTCTCTATCATGAGCCAAGCCAAGCCAAGGCTTTTTTTCCCTTGTCTATAGCAAATATGAATTCATTCCACGGGTCTTCGGATCACAACAGCCAGAACTGAGTCAGTCGCACGCTCTAGAGCCCTTCTCTGTCAGAGGTAAAGCCCAAGATGTTTGAGTCTGAAAGATTTCTCAGTGTCGATGGGGCAAAGAACATGTTAATAAGATTAAAGAGTGATGTTCAAACATATGTAATAGAGATATTCTAGAAAAAAAAAATGACCAGTTGCTGTTTTCGTAGGTATTTTGTGGGAAATTCCTGGCACCCAGCACAGACCTCACAGATGTATGTCGCAGATACTTGACAGACAGATGCCGGTAGCTCTGTCTTATCTGGGAAGAGTGGGACAAAGGCTGACTAACTTGTCATGCAATGAGCAAAAAGCCAGATTCAACATCCAACATCCGAGCCCAAGTTTTTACATGCACTGACATCCCAACTCGAAGGAGCTAGGACTCACTCTTACGCGTCCTGTGGGTATTGTCCTATAATGTTGCTCTATGTGTATAAATATACAGAATTGAACATCATTATACAAAACAACCAGATACTGGCTTTTGAAAAAGAGCCCCGGAAAATGCAGAAAACAATCTAAGTTAACTCCCCAAGTCAGAGGTCAGAATTAGAGTCACCGAAAGGCTTTGTACATATCGTTTTGCTCATTTGTAAGTTTAAGGGCAGGACAGAAATGGGCTGAGCTGTGCTGTTTTGAGAAAGCATCTCTCCTGGTGGGACATCCTGCCTAAATCCTGGCCATTTATTTCCACTGGGGGTCATCAGCTCTATTGTTTATCTTCATATCTATTTATGGGTTCACTGGGGGGAGAAAGAGGGTTCATTTACTTTTTTTAAATTTGTTGGCAACATTTAGGGATTAAGCAGGGATAAACGGGAGGGTTTTATTGGTGTGAGGGCAGGAACCAATCTTGATTCTGTCTGTCTCTTATCCACTTCACTCTATCTTTTCTCCCACCTGGAGACTTTGCTGTCAAAATATCCATTTCCAAGTAGTTCTGATAACAGGCAACACACACTTAAAAGATTCAGCTTATAAGAAATAGATACATGGTCTTTTTCTGGAAAGACTGATTTTGCTGGGCATTCTCTTTAAAACTTCCCCCTTTCACATACGATAGTGGTATTAAATAGCTTCAAGGCCACTGAATGAGGATCTCTTCCCAGGACCCAACCTTTGACCAATGTTATAGGCCTTTAACACCCACTCCAGGGCTAGAGAGATGGCTCAGCACTTAAGGCACTTGCCTACAGAGCCCAAGGACCCAAGTTCGATTCCCCAGTACCCATGTAATGCCAGATGCACAAAGTGGCATGTTACATCTGGAGTCTGTTTACAGTGGCAAGACCATGCTCTCTCTCTCTCTCTCTTGAAAATAAATAAATAAAAATATTAACAAATGACTTAAAAAAAAAAAAAAACACAGTCAGAAAGACAGTCCTTTGTCTCATTATGGGCACAAAGCTAGAACAATGCAGAGAAATCGCAGGGCTGTTGTCTGGAAGACCCTGTGTTTGAAGCCTTTCTGTACCTTTGAGTCAAGGCTATGCTGCCTAATTCCTCTTTTTGTCACAGGAAATGCTGAGGCTGAATTTCCAGCTGATTCATTTCTTCTTCTGTCCCAATTAAGAACCCATGGGAGGGAGGGTTAGGACAGTTCACAATAGCTTGTTCCTCAGTCCCTACCTCATGAGTGGAGTGTTTAAAAGGAGATCATACCCTCGCAGCTGACAAGGCTGGCTTCCAGATCTTTCCTTCTGGGATAGCATCGTGGTGTACACTAACTTGTTTTTAAATTGGATTGGATAACAGGATTCATGGAACACTGTAAGTGGATATAAGATCAGGTTTTTGAAATTCCCCAAGCCTTTGTCACGGTTTTAGCTTTCTGACCCCTCTGACCTTTGGCCTGGGGCTATTGGCTGATGCATCATATGGATTTGATGAATTAAGTACATGGATGGAAATAAGTTGTTTCTGTAGTAACCTGTGTTTTTATTTTTACCTCGTAAATTTTACTTTTTCATTATAAAATAAAATATACACACACCCTAGATCAAGGCACAGTATATTGAATCATTACCAGGTCAATATTTCAATATTCAATGATCAGGTGAAGAATGAATGTTTCTTTTTATATATATATATATATTTGAGATGGTCGGGGAGGCAGATAGAGATAGAAAGACTGAGAGAATGGGGTGCCAGGGCCTCTAGCCACTAAACAAACTCCAGACTCATGTGCCCCCCTTGTGCATCTGGCTTACATGGGTCCTGGGGAATTTAACCATGTTCCTTTGACTTTGCAGGCAAGTACCTTAATGGCTAAGCCATTTTTCCAGCCCCCTTTTACATTTCCTGTTTAAACCAGGGTCAGGTTATATAGCCCAGGCTGGTCTTGAACTTACAATCATACTGCCTCAATCTGTGTGTTGGGATTATAAGCACATGCCATCATGCCTGGCTTTTTACATGGGTTCTGGGGATCAAACTCAAGTCCTCATCCTTTCAAAGCAAACACTTTACCCACTGAGCCATTTCTCAACTTCACTTCCCTAGACTCTTAAGTATTGGTAATTCCACCTTGAATTCATCAAGGTCAATTTTGGTAGACATAAAATGTCTTGGCTTACATTTTACTATTTTGGGGATCTTAAATGATACTCCATTTTCTTTTTGAAAAATATAATCAGTGAGACCCCAGTATTTTTTTTTCCTGTATAAGCCATGTCTTATTTTACCTAGATGGCCAAATAATTCAGTTTTTCTCTATAGAGTTTAACAGTTTCATGAGAATGTACTTGATGTTCTTTGATCATAGTGTACTGCTTCAACTTAGCACATCAAATCTTGTTCAATCACAAGAAATGTTTTAGTCATTGTAATTTTGTGTTTGTTTCTGTTTCTTACTGTGGTTTCACAACTCCACGATTCTTATTAGTAAACTGATTGAGCAATCTTTGTCTAATCCAGGATTTGGCTCTCGTTCTATATTTCTCTTTATTTCTTTTAGACATGAACAGCCTGATCCAGTTTGATCTCAGAGGATAAATTTACTATTTAATCTTATTATAAGTACTATTAATTGGGGTTCTTTTTGGAGAGGGGTTATCTACTTGTTGGTATGTAGGGATTCAGGAGGGACCAGATGTACCTGGGCCTCTACCATCGCCACCTTCCAGAATTTCTGATGCTCATTTTTCTAGGATCTGATTAGCTCACGCATTCATCTCAACCACATTCTAGGTGCTTCTGAGGGTGAGGAGTTCAGTGCAATTTTTTTTTCGGAACCGTGGCATAGCTCCATAGCAGTTATAAACCACAACTGTGAATGAATGACATTAAGCCCATCAGGACTGTGGGAATTTAGACCTGGGAGGGTTTTTAGAGGTCGAATAGTCTATTCTTTTCAATTTTTAGTTCTGGGGTTTGTGTGGTGAATGTTTTCCGGTATTTCTATAATAATATGACACAATACATTTATCAGACCTGAGTTTTCTGAGATTTGGGCATTTTTGGAGACAGTTAAAGAGGTCTGTGTGAGGCCATATGAAGTGTATGCTCATAGGAGCTTGTTTGGTTTTGTTGTTTTTTTAATATTGAATTGTTTAGTCCATGGGAAACTTGTTTTGGTTTTGGCAGTGAGGAAGGACATCATGCTTTGTTATTCTTCCATGTATTAAATACCATGTATTAAATAATCAAGCTTGTTTTCCCCAGATAGCCAGGTCACTCTTATAGTGTATTAAATTACCCTAGAATACCTACTTCACAATTTATTTAAATTTAACATCTTCTTTCAAAAATTTATACATCTCCAATTTCTGTTATCTACTAGAGCAAAAATTATGTGTGACTGACAGTAGGCATCCTTGCTTAAGGCTGGTTTTAGTAAGACCACTTCTTTGAAGCATGGTGTTCTGTTGGATTTTGGGTTGACATATAGAAATATTTACATACACCTAATATTTAGATATTACTATTTCATAAAGAATTCAACATAGGGCATAGCTACAAATTTTAGCACCAATAAAGGTAAGCTAATATATGACCATCTTTACAGTTCAAAAGTAGAACACCCTACTTCTTCATAGGCCATTTTTATATAAATTTAGATCCTTTAAGCCAATATTATTAAGTATTTTGTATCATTATTTACTAATTCAAGTATCTCAAAGGAAGGAAATAGATATCTTTTTTAAATGTTTTATTTTTATTTACTTATTTGACAGAGAAAGAGAGAGAGAAAGAGTGCGCCAGGGCCTCTAGCTGCTGCAAAAGAACTCCAGACGCATGCACCACTTTGTGCGTCAAGCTTACATGGGTCCTGGGGAATTGAACCTGGGACCTTTGGCTTTACAGGCAAGTACCTTAAGTGCTAAGCTATCTCTCTAGGCCTAATCTATATTTTTAATTCCTTTCCTATTTACAATTCATACTAGGATCATTTTCAAATTTGGGGGTTCTGTATCTATGCTTTGAGTAACCTGGGGTGGCAATGGGCTTAGCTGGATATTGCAGTCCCCCACAGGACCTCTCTGAGCTCTCAGAACACAGGACCGCTCTGAGCGCGTGTCCTCGGAGCACAGGACCGCTCTGAGCGCGTGTCCTCGGAGCACAGGACCGCTCTGAGCTCGTGTCCTCGGAGCACAGGACCGCTCTGAGCTCGTGTCCTCGGAGCACAGGACCACTCTGAGCTCGTGTCCTCGGAGCACAGGACCGCTCTGGCCGTGTCGGAGCACAGGACCGCTCTGAGCTCGTGTCCTCGGACCACTCTGAGCTCGTGTCCTCGGAGCACAGGACCACTCTGAGCTCGTGTCCTCGGAGCACAGGACCTCTCTGAGCGCGTGTCCTCGGACCACTCTGAGCTCTTGTCCTCGGAGCACAGGACCGCTCTGAGCGCGTGTCCTCGGAGCACAGGACCGCTCTGAGCTCGTGTCCTCGGACCACTCTGAGCTCGTGTCCTCGGAGCACAGGACCACTCTGAGCTCGTGTCCTCGGAGCACAGGACCGCTCTGAGCGCGTGTCCTCGGAGCACAGGACCGCTCTGAGCTCGTGTCCTCGGACCACTCTGAGCTCGTGTCCTCGGAGCACAGGACCACTCTGAGCTCTTGTCCTCGGAGCACAGGACCGCTCTGAGCGCGTGTCCTCGGAGCACAGGACCGCTCTGAGCGCGTGTCCTCGGAGCACAGGACCGCTCTGAGCGCGTGTCCTCGGAGCACAGGACCGCTCTGAGCTCGTGTCCTCGGACCACTCTGAGCTCGTGTCCTCGGAGCACAGGACCACTCTGAGCTCGTGTCCTCGGAGCACAGGACCTCTCTGAGCGCGTGTCCTCGGACCACTCTGAGCTCTTGTCCTCGGAGCACAGGACCGCTCTGAGCGCGTGTCCTCGGAGCACAGGACCGCTCTGAGCGCGTGTCCTCGGAGCAGCTCTCTGTCGCATTAGCTATCCCCCCCTCGCCGCATCTGTCCACACTGCTTACCTTGCTGTTGGGGATCAGTTTCACTGAAAGCAAGCTCATCTATGTGTCTTGATTCTCAAACCATTATTTATATCCTTATTCAAATAATCTCTTACGCTTGATGACATCTACTTGTTTTCCTCCACTAGCCTTTTCAAAATTTGTGTATTAGCCACTTACACCTGCAATTATCTTAGTTTTCCTTCATCCATCTTGTAATTTTTCTAAGAGCCTTACTTTTTACCTGGTACATTTCTGACTAATGTGCTTCTATTTTGACATTATCAGTCGCTTCCATCTGCTGCAGCAGGTGGGCTTTTATGTTCTTTCCTAGTTTATTTATTTGAGCATTTGGTTCTTTGGTCTTGCTCCTCTTATTTATTAATATGAATATTTAACAGTGTTAGTCATCTTTCTAGTATTGTTGTAGCTATGTGGAGCAGAATATGATGGGTAGTGATTCATGATCATTGTGTTTTCTATATTGTATAATTTTTGTTTTGATTTTTTTCAATGGTTAAAGATGCTGTTTTTTGTACATAATGTATATATATATATATATTTATATTTAAGCAGTATTTTTTGGTAGTTATTTTTCTCATCTGTTATTTATTTGTATATGTTTGTGGGGTCCTGCCAGGGGCTCTTGTTGCTGCAAATGAATGCCTATTTGGGTTTACATGGGTGGCTGGGAATTAAACCCCAGGCCAGCAGGCTTTGCAAGGAAGTACCTTTAACCACTGAGAAATCTCTTCACTCCCTGATGCTTGTTTTTTAGCTTCAAAATTAATTTCTGGGGCTGGAGAGATGGTTCAATAGTTAAAAGTGCCTGCTTGCAAAGCCTAATGTCGTGGGTCCAATTCCCCAGTACCCACGTAGAGACAGATGCACTAAGGGGCACATGCATCTGGTGTTTGTTTGCACTGGTAGGAAGTCCTGGTGTGCCCATATTCACTCTCTCTCTCTCAAATGAATAAATATTTTAAAAATTAATTAATTAATTTCTGATTTAATTCTTTTTTGGCCAGAACAATAGGAATATGTCACCAACAGCTCTATAAAGGTTGATAGACCCATGGGATCTTATCTTTGAAAACACATCTCCATTTCTATCTCTCTGCTCTTTTGTCCTTCCCACTCATAAACATTTAAACAATTTTCAAGAATTCTAGAGCAATAACATTTTAAAAGACCAACTTTTTAATTCCTTTATGTCAAATTTGGAAATTATGTTAATTATTCATTGAATATTAACTCCTTTAAAATCTGCTTCCAAATTTTGGCCATGAAATCTTAACTCACCTGTGACCAGTGGATTCTCCACTTGTGATTGCATCCTGAGTGTAACACCACGATCTAGTGATTGTGGTGATACCAAAACTGGCTTTGTCTCATTTGAAGGTTGTGATTGTGGCTCAAATAATCCATATGAGACGGGTAATACACATCACATGTGCAGAGTAAGCTGAAAATAGTGTCAAGCACCTTTTCAATTGTGTTTTTCTTTGCTGCGATAAACTGGTTGACTTGGAACTAAATTATGCAACTATTTTCACCTGCCAACAGGAGAGCAGTTACCAGAATCTCTTCTGCAATTGGTATGATCATGTGGTGGTGGTGGTGGTGGTGGCGTGTGTGTGGACACAGATTCCAGGGACCTAAGAAGGAGCCAGAGGCCCTAAGAACTGGAATCTGTTGAGTATATACTTTCAAGTTAGGCACACTTTGCTTATAAAAATCTTCTTCTGGGTGAGCCTTCTTTAAAAAAAGCTTGATGGGAATACGATCAATTTGCAATACGTTCCTATATTAAAGTTCTCAGTAAAAAAGCAAGTATGAGAACCTGAGTCTGATCAGCAGGACCCATGTGAAAATGCCAGGTGTAGTGATACACTCCTGACATCTCAAAAAGGAGCCCCCCTGGGCTCCCTGGGAAGCCAGTCTAGTCCAGTTGGTGTTCGAACCAGGTGGACAGTGTTCCTGCAGAACAGCATCCAAGGTTGTCCGCTGGCCTCTACGTGTTCATTCACACATTCGTGCACCCCTCCGCCCACATACATGTTCTCAATGTTCACCCAGTCTAACACTCCCCTAAGCACACACACACACATGCCAAAGAAACAGAAAAGACAACCTTAGTGAACAGAGTCCAGCGAAGGCCAGGCCGATGGTGCTGGTGAGACTGGTTCAGACCCACTTCCTGAGATGAAGGCTTACCATCACGCACAGCTTCACAGGGTGTTCCCGCTCACCCCGCAGGCCCTTCATCAGTGTGCCACTGAATTGTCACAAGAGCCCTGTGAGCACTCATGTTTATGGTTCTAATTTAACAGATGAAGAGATAACAGAAAACCGTCACCACGCGCAGCACTGCATGCGTGTTAACTCATTCGGCTCTCACAGCGACACTGGCAGTTAAGCAGTTTGCTTTTCTGCCTCTGATGGAGCACGAAGCTGATAGCTCCGAGCTCGCTCTTCTGCTCTCTTCATGGCTGCTGGGTCACCATCAGGGCTGGGTCCAGTCACTTTGAAATGTTCCCAGGGGAAAAACTCATGAGTCCCAAGGCTCTGACATTAAACTCAGATACAATCTTCACGCATCCTGCTCCGCGGAGGTTTTGCCACTTGCATCAACACAGTTGTAAGTGTCGATTGGGGATGAATGACAAGGAAATGTAGCTTTCTGTGATGCTATTCTCCTACACCTGGCAGAGTAGTTCCCCAGTGAGATGCTGGCGTGCACCCTTGTTCAACAACACTCAAGTGTCAGGCCTCTGGTTTTACTGAAGGACATGGCCATTGCAGAAAAGCATATTTTTGGGAAAGCCGTGGATTTCTGATTCCTCCTGTTGAGCTTACTGACTGCGCTGGATCCCGGCGAGCAGCTGACGCCATGAGCCCCAGACAGCTGTGGGGAAGCGGATAGACCTGAGAAAATGAAGTTGCTGTACAACACAGAGAGAATGTTGGTGTCATAGGAATATCGGTCAAGGTGAATGGTTGGAAAGAACACGTACAGGTGTCAAAATGCTCATTTAGAGCAGCTTGCCCAAAAAGATATGATTTATTTAGTTAACAGCAAGGGAGAGGCTGCGGAGATGGCTCAGTGGTAAAGGTACTTGCTTGCACAGCCTGACAGCCTGGTGTTCGATTCCCCAATACCTACATAAAACCAAACACACAAAGTGGCATTTGCATCTGGAGTTCATCTACAGCAGCAAGAGGCCCTGGTATATCCGTTCTTTCTCTCTCTTTCTCTCTCTCTGTATCCTTCTCTATTTCTCAAATAAAAAACTTTTTAAAAGCAAAGGAAACATCCACAGCCAAGCTGATGGAGAGAAGAGATGGTACAAAAGCAGGTTGGAAAAAGAAAAAGAAACCTGCTCACGACTGGGGGCTCTGGAAACACCCCTTTAGGCCCTGTTTCTCTTTGTTGAGCTTTGCTGGTTCACAAGTGCAGCTTCTGCTGGAACGAGGGATGAAGACTGGGGTTCTACATTACTTGAAGGTTGGTGTCTGGGAAGGTTTAATGAAGACTGTGGCCCCAGTGGTTCACCTGTTATTTGTGCCCCGGAACCTCTGGCTTCAGTTTCCTCATCTGTAGAAGAAGGAGCTCAGACCACATGACCTTGGAGCCTTTTCCAGTTTCTGAAGCAGATGGAATTTGCAACGAAACATTGCAAGTTCCCGCATTCTTTCCCGAATATTTCTGGCAGTGTGTGTCATAGTATGGCACGTAACATATACTCACTTTTCTTTTGTACCCAGAAGCCCACAAGCTTCTGCCCTTGGCAGAGGCTACTATTGCACACCTTTTTTTTTTTAAAAAAATTATTTTTGTTTATTAGCAACAGACAGAGAGAGAGAGAATGGGTACCAGATGCATGTGCCACCTTGTGCATCTGGCTTATGTGGGTACTGGGGAATCAAGCCTCGAACCAGGGTCCTTAGGCTTCACAGGCAAGTGCTTAACCACTAAGCCATCTCTCCAGTCCTGCACACCCCTTTTTTTTTTTTTTTTTTTTTTTTTTTTGGAGGTTGGGTCTCACTCTAGCTCAGGCTGACCTAGAATTCATTATGTAGTTCAAGGCTGGTCTCGAACTCCTGGCGATCCTCCTACCTCTGCCTCCCAAGTGCTGGGATTAAAGGTGTACACCACCACACCTAGTTGAGGCTACTATTGGGTGGCCCTCTAAAGAGCTTTCTCCATGGAAAGGGAGACCTTCAACCACTCGCTTTCATTGTGAGGCAGGACTGGGAGCAAGTAGGAGGGCTGTGCCTCTGAGCATGGAACTGCCATTGTTTCCCAACCCAAGTGACTGTTCACTGATCAGGACGCAGCCTGGGATCCAGGCTCGTGGCCCCACCCAGCCCTCCCTGCTTTCCGTCGTCCCTCCTCTCCCAGTGGTGTCACTCTCCCCATCACGCACCCATCCCATTTGCCAGGAATCGCTTAGCAACAGAACCCTGTGTTCTGCCAGTTTCCTCTGCGTGCTCACAACCTGGATTTCACAGAACTTGTGTTTTCTCGAGAGCTTTCTGAACCAGGCAGGATGACAAAGGGATATCTGATATCAGATGCAGACGGAGACCAGAGCTGGCTGCCCTGTTTATGACTTCCGGAGATGTTCTCGACATTATTGCCATGACATAACATTCAGAGACACTTTATTTCTCATCAGTGGCCATTCATCGGCGTGGATTGGCGTCAGTGAGCTCACGAAGCTGATGATGTAAGTGCTGTTTGTAAAGAAACAGCAACTTGACTCTAACCACAAACATTACGAGCCGGCATCAAACCATTGCACTGTCGATGGGGTATTAGTGGTGCATTAGTGATGTCTGCTCACCGTGTAAAAGCAGAGCTGCATCCCATGATGGGAACCAACTTCTTTGTGAGAACTTAGGGGGTGCTGGGGTGAAGGACAAGGCATAGTGTCAGAGTATCGCAGTGTCGACGAGAATCAATACCCCTTGTTCTAATGCGGCCCCTGTGAACTTCCTCAAAGAGATGATTGGTTTTCCAAGTGTCTAATCACAGCAAGAACAAAAGACACAACGAACATCACTGTCATTCCTGCTAAGGAAGCCACCATTTCTCATTGATTATTCTACCTACATGCTATGATAATTGGCATAATTAATATATTATAGTACAATTAAGCCCATTAATTGACATAGCAGTGGAAGTGAATTTCCCTTGGATTTCTTCACGCAATTATAATATGATGAGAAAAAAAAGATGGTGGTATAATGTCTGACTTATACCTGAGTGAAGGTTTGAATGAATCACAGGGGAATTGGTATGTAATTATGCACCAATTTTCCACAATTCCTCAACCAACCATTGCAATAAATAAACTGAAGTCCCCGCAGGAAAGTTCCCAGACCAATTAAATTGTTTTCACACCTCTGTTGAGGTTTATGGGACTAAATTGTGAAATGTCTTATTTGACATTCAGGTGATCTGCCCTTCACAGAAATGAACTTGTAGAAGTTTGATAGCCAATTGATTGGCAAGATGAATTTGATTTTATTTTTTCTCCCAGTGGATGTGCTAAGACAATAAAGGATTCATGTTACTTCTGACAACCCCTTACTCCTCCGCACGCGCTCGGCAGCATCTAGTATGTGCTTAGCTTCTGGAAGAGGCAGAAACGCAGTGACTACCTGCTCTCCTGAAGCTTAATTTCATTTGGCCATGAAGTTGTGACTCGAGATGGTTAAATGCTGTTGTCACCTTGATGAGGTTAGGAATCAGGTAAGAGTCACACCTCTTGGGTGGGTCTGTGAGGGCTTTTCCAGGAAGGACTGGTGGAGGGAGGAAGGCTCTCCCCAGAGTGGGTGGCTCTTCTGGTGGTGAGCTGTATCTGTAAAGAAGCTCTGAGCGAACACTGTGCCGCTGCCTGGCTGCCTGTGCAGCTTGCTCTTGAGTTCATCTACCCCATGGCTGCGGCTCTCCTTCACAGATGCTGGAACCCAGCTTCACCAGTGTGGGCTGAAGATCAGCGGCTCTCCAGGAGCCCTCCAGGCCTTCAGTGCCAGGTTGGGACTGCTGAGGCATCCAGCCTCATGGACCGAGCAGCTTCTTGGGTTCTCAGGCTCTCCAGCATGCAGACAGCCATTGTTAGAGTGCCCAGCCCATATCCTGTAAGCTAGTCTAATGAATCCCCTTTATAATGAACGTTCATTCCATCAGTTCTGTTCCTCTAGAGACCCCTGACTCCCACATGGCTCCGAGGGACAGAATATTCAGGGTACCATCTGAGCTTCCAGGGCTCCTAGGAAGAGAAAACAGCTAAACCCAGTGAGCAGCTGCCAAGCTAACAACCTCTGCGTGCATCATCGATCAGCTTTTAGAATGTGCTTCACCCAAAGGCTCTTTCCTTTCTGACATTGCCCTGACTGGTTTCCGGGAAGTGTGCCTGCACTCGAATGCTTCCTTTCTGTTCCACTGGAGCTGGTCAGAAGTCACTGTGGCATTTAGTCTCTCCTTGCTGGGACACAGCACACAGCCAGAAGCAGCTTATGGAAGGGTATCTGTCTGGTTTACAGTTCTGAGGGGAAGTTTCATAATGGTGGAGAAAAGCATGTTAGGCAGCTGGACGTCACAACTTGTCACCTCAGCTGGGACGGAGCAGCAGGAGTGAATTGGCTGGCATTAGCAAGTGGGGGTGGGGGGTGGGATGGTGGTCTATAAAGTTGTAAGTCCCACTCCAGTGATAACTGCCTTCAAGGCCCCACCTTCCAAAGGCTTTACCAGCTAGAGATTCAGTATGAGGCTTAATCACAAATACATGAGGTTATGGGGGGACATTTCACATCTAAACCACCACAGTCCCATCAAATCTACCATGTAGACATGAAAGACACCATTAGGCCCAGTGGACTGCCAGCAGGTTCTTCCGTCCTTCTCTCTCTCTTAAGAAAGATTAGAGCCATGCTTTTCTTTGCCCGCATCTTATAATGAATGCATCAGGAGAAGTCTCACAGTGGAGCATGACTGGTTTCCATTACATCTGCAGCATTGCAGAGAAAGGCCTCAGTCTACTGTTCCAGTTTTAATAATTAAGTCTTTCTGAGTGTTTGTTTCACATGACAGCGCCGAAGCGAGGAGAGCTTGGCAAGAAGCAGGGGGAGGTTTGAATGAGGGGAGTTGATTACTGCAGAGCTGTGTGAGCATGTGGACAGTGCAGCAAGACTCTGTCAAGATGGGTTTGCAAATGAGTTGTTAGGGGCTAACCTTCTTGGTCTCCCCAAAGCTGGCTCACTGACGGGACAGTATAGCCCATTTGGGAAACTTCAGGTCAATGAGAGAGTCTAGAGTCTGTCTTAATAATTGTGCATGATGCCTAAGGAAGTACACTGGGCATTGTCCTCTGGGCTGCACATAAATGCACATGTACCTTCACAGTATGTGCACCCTCCAAATACACACACAGCAAAGGAGAACTGGTAGAATCAAATACAGTGTGTGTGTGTGTGTGTTTTGTGTGTGTGTTTTAACTGACTCTTATTAGCTCCTTGTCACATTCTGAAGTCAGGGCCCACACTGACCAGTGACTACAGAGGACTGATCATGGAGGAACTGCGGAGCTCAGGGTCACGACACCAGCAGCAGCTGATCAGCGTGTAGTCGTGTCTCACATAGGGTCTTCTTTAAAGAATTTTGTTCAGTGTCTAATGTTGACTCAGCAGCACTGAACCCATGGCCAAACATGAGCCGGAACAGAGCTCGCCTCGCACATGCATTTTCTTTCAATGTGTACCACATCCTGTCTGTGCTTGGAACCATAGACAGCAGTGAAGCAACCTCACGGGAGCCTCTGAACAGAAGCCACCCCCAAAGAGCTCAGAAACATGAGAAGCACTGTGGTAGAGACCACAGGAGAGATTCTCATGAACAGACACCCCACATCCTCCCCATAGCCGAAACAGGCACCTGTAGCATCACAAAATTTTCGCCTCTCTATTCTAAACAACAAATGCCCAGGGAGAGACCAAGTGTCTTGCTTTTTAAGCTTACAAATAAATTTGAATAGTAGAGGAATTTGTGAGTACAGGCTCCCAGGGGATCAATGGCATGTGATATTCAAACCACATACTCGTGGGGACAAAGATCGCATGAGCCTCGGCACTGTCCATCACAGTCTTGAAAGCAGGTGTGTTCGCTAATCAGCCTGGCGCTCCATGGGCAGAGACTGATAGAATCAGAGTCCTTGTTAATCCTGGCTCATCACAAAGACAACAGATTGGAACAGTGAGAAAAGGGGCAATTTCCATACAATTTGACTAATGTCAGTAGGACATTTCCTCCTGACTCAGTGGCGATGTGACAGAGATTTGGGATAGAGCGCTTGAGTCAAGCAGCCTTAATAATTCTCTCTAAGCTGTTTCTTCAGGCCATGGTTGCTGAGGATAGAGAAGCAAGCTGGTCAGTCCAGAGAGGCTTGATTGTCAGAGACACAGACCCAAGATGAAATCCTGCAGAGCCTGGTGGATTGTGCGGGAAAGGAAGGCAGGGAGACCTTCCTCCAGAAGGAGCTCCAAGACGAGGAGAAAGCAGTGTGGTGAAGGTGAGGTGGGCTCGAGGTGGGAAGAAGCAGTCCTTTCAAGGAACAATGGTCCTCAAATCCAATGCACTCAAGGTTGCGTCTGCCTAATTTACAGCTTGGAGGTGACTGATATTGACCTGAGCTCCAGATTCTTGCAGACAGAATGGCTCAAAGGAGGGATGGTACATTTAGGAGCAAAGTGACTGTGGTGGATTCCCATTGCTCCTGCAATGATTCATAGAAGGGTCTTGTTAGTTGCTTTTCTCATTACTGTGACTAGACACTTGAGAAGAAGAGACTTCAGGGAGGAAACACTTTCTTGGCTCACAGTTTGAGGGATCCAGTTCATCATGGCACAGAAGGCACAGATGCTGGAGCAGGACGTGGACTGTCACAGTGCACCCACAATCAAGAAGCAGGGCTAGGGAGGGGGGGAAACAAGTGGGGGTCTGGTTGTAAAACCTTAAGGCCAACTCTCCTATGATTTATTTCACCACCAGCTGAGACCAGGTGTTTACATGAACCTGCAGGGGGACGTTTTACATTTGCATCAAAATGATCCCACTTATGTGGTGGGGTGAGACCATCATGTTAAGAAATTCAGTTACTGCCGGGCGTGGTGGCACACGCCTTTAATCCCAGCATTCAGGAGGCAAAGGTAGGAGGATCGCCATGAATTTGAGGCCACCCTCAGATTACATACTGAATTCCAGGTCAGCCTGGGCTAGAGTGAGACCCTATCTTGAAAAAACCAAAAAATGGAAAAAAAAAAAAAAGAAAAAGAAAAAGAAATTCAGTTACTGATAGGATCACAGAGAAATAAACCACACACTTCTAATTGGCCATCTAAAACAATGCTCTGGCATCTTCTTATTGAAGGTGTGGCATATCTTCTCATTGGATATTTGGCATATCTTCTTTTTTAAAAAAATTTTTAAATTATTTATTTTTGGAGAGAGACACAGAGAGAGAGAGACAGACAGACAGAGAGGGAGAGGGAGACAGATAGAGATGGGCGCACCAGCAGTCTCTCAGCTGCTGTGAACAAAATCCAGATGCGTGAGCCCCCTTGTGGTCAAGTGCGGCATTGCGCCTTTGCATCACTTTGCATCTGGCTAACGTGGGACCTGGAGATTGGAACCAGATTCTTAGGCTTAGGAGGCAGGCGCCTTAACCGCTAAGCCATCTCTCCAGCCCGTGAGATTGCTCTTCTAAGTGGATGTGTCCCCACTGCCATGGTGACTTGATGATATGCCTGTTGGTGGTTTGAATGTCAAATGTTCTCCATGGACTTGTGTGCTTGAATACTTCATCCCCAGTTGTGCCACTATTTAGGAATGTCATGGCTTGAGGATGTGTGTCACTGGAGGCAGACCTTGAGGTGTGACAGCCCAACCCTACTTGCTCAGTTTACTTCCTCCCTGCTGACGGGATGATGCGATGGCGGCTGTCTGCTCCAGCCCTGCTTCTCCCACTGTGGTGAACTTCCCTTCAAATCTGGAAGCCAAAAAGAAGCCCTTTGCAAAATGGAGGTCATTTAGGTCACCAACCTACCCAGTGGTTGAGGAGCAGACAGCGACAATGCTGGGTGGCAGTGTTCTGCCCACATTTTTATGTTTTTATGGCCTGTATTCCACTCTGGCATAATGGAGCACATCTATGCTTTCTTCTCTGTGAAGATGCACATCCAGGGTGTCAAGGAGATAAGATCTGAGAGAGAGATTAGGATCAGCAAGACTTTCCTCAGTGTTCTAGTTTGAATGTAGAATGCTGCCCATAACTCCATGTGTCTGTGATTAAGCCTCACACTTTGTGGAGCCTTGCTGGGGGAGGTGTGCCACAGTTGGGCAGTGCAGCCCCACAGGGTTTTAGTAGCTAGCTCACTGTTGCTGCCTCCTCCATGCTGTTGTGACAAAAGTTGATGCCAAGCTGGCTAGGTGTTGCCTCGTTTCCCCTGACATGTTAAAACTTCTTGAAACTGTAAGCTGAAATAAACCCTTCCTTTCCATAAGCTGCTTCTGGTCAAGTGTTTTATTCTGTTTTGTTTTTCCTCAGAAACATGGGCTGCAAAGAAACATCCAGCAATTTCCAGGGAGGTTTTTTTTTTTTTTTTATTTAATTTAATTTTAATTTATGAGGTAGGGAGAGAGAAGGAGGGTGGGATAAGAAAGAAAGAGAATGGGCACTCCAGGGCCTCTAGCCACTGCAAATGAACTCCAGATGCATGAGCCACCATGTACACCTGGCTTATGTGGCTTCTAGGGAATCAAACCTGGGTCCTTAGTCTTCGCAGACAAATGCCTTAACCACTGAGAGATGGCTTAGCAGTTTGGTTTTTAGTACTGGCTGTGAACCACCAAGGATTGTTTCCTAGGTTTCTGGACCAGTGACTAGAAATCATCCTGACTGAAGACTGAGGGCAAGGACTGGTGACAGGCACTGAGGGGGCCTGAGAAGGAACACAGTGACTAGCAGAGAAGGGATGTGACCATTGACCCCTGAGCTCCTGTCTGAGCTCCCCACATCCCGAGAAGTGATTGAGGCTAGTGGGTGCCAGATCCTGACATGAGACCTCGCTAATCGGTTAGTACTTGAGGTGCTTCCCTCATCAAGCAGGTTCGTCTTCCTTAATGAAAGGGTAGCTGAGGCAATCTTGGCTGAAACCATGCCTCTCCCATCTTCTATTTTTAAACTGATGCGTGGACTTATTCCAACCATGTCCTGGGCTTGGACGACGATGCTCTCTAATGCCTTTGAATGAAGATGTTTTCTTCTCGTCATTGTACAGACGTCCATCCATCCGTTGAGAATCACAGTGTTCTTGGATGGCTTCTCTGTACCAATCCTGTGGGTTTTCTTTAGTGTTCCATTCTTTTCATGAAAGAGATACTAAAGATTATTTCTCTTCCAAATATGTACCTATCACATATCTCCTAGCATCTTGCAAGATTTGGAAGGAGAAAGTAATAAAATAATTAGCATTGCAAAAATTCCCACTCTCATTTCTATTTATTAGGCAAATGTTCTTGGAAAGGCCTTTCAATTATAACTTATATATTATATATACACATATATTCTTAGAGTTCTGCTCAGAGTTTTCTGCATAAATTTTTTTGACTTTAAAATGCTCACATTTGCATTCAGCTGCTCTTCTGATTAATAGGACCAGCAAAAAATAATCTAATTATGACTATCAAATATAGGATTTTGAACATGTGTGCTCATCTTTCCCCTTTTTATTTTTTTACCAATATTTTTGGCCTGAAGCCTCAAATATTTGAGGAAATTAGAAAGAAAATCTAAATTACAAAATAGCACATATTTTAGTGCTTTTAGTCTCTTCTTTGCCCCCTTAAGATTATAGACTCCTTGGGTGCTGATTATAGACAATCTACATGCTTTCTGCCCACAAACAGGCCTGATGGAGGAGCTTGGGAAGACAACAGGGATGACTCTGAGCTGGCCCTCTTCAAGAGAATGTCACCTTAGCCATAGGGCACTGGGACTAGCTCCTTGTGAAACTGGGGCTGTCAGTTACAGGCGGAAGGACAGACATTTGTTTGCTGGTCAGCTGACGCATCCTCTTTTCCTTTCTCAGCCTTTGGTGAAAACCTCTCTCAAACACACCCTCTCTTAATAAACACGAATTTCACTATCATAACACATAGTGCAAAGTTCCTCTGGGTGTGAGAACCAGACAAGCTGAATCAGCACCACCTGAAGAGAGCTCAGAGTTCCACCCAAGAAGCCATGACCCTGAATTTGGAAGGATGAGAACCAAGAAACAGTGTTTTACCAAATTCCGGAGTTAGGAGACAACATTGACATGTTAGCAACATTGGGTGGAAAATGGAGAGTGGGTCTTGGGCCCCACCCTTGACCACAGCAGGTAGAACAAATCCCTCAGTGATGGACCTATGCTCTGAGTTGTTAAAACCAGCACGAAAAAGCCTCCTGAGGATGGGCAGCGCTTGAGAGATTTCCAGAAGCCTGGTGGAGGCCACATGCTCTGCTTGATCTATCGATCTCTTTGATGGTCAGCTCTCCTCATCTGAACACCAGGAAGCGGTGGGGAAGGAGGAGGCATGACAAGGAGCCCCCTCTCTCCGGAGTTCTTTCTTTTACTTGGACACAGTTGTTTTCTGGTTCGTGAAATGGCCCAGAGCATCAACAGCGCTCAAGGGAGGGGCGTCCTTTCAAATCCTAGTTCTCTTTCACACCTTTTCTGGAAACACTGCACCTTATTTCAGAACAGCCCCACTGATGTCATTAGCACATGGGACACTCAGTGCAGCACAAGTTCCTTGCCTCCTGCTCCATCCAAGAAGGGCAGTTAACCTGACCACAGCTTCCCCTGGCATCCTCTCCTCTGCTCGCCATGATGCCACGTGCCTGTGGCTTTTCTTCCAGTACTCTGTGGTTCTTTCTTTCCTTTTTAAAAATATTTTATTTATTTATTTGCAAGGAGAGAGAGAGAGCAGCAGAGAGAGAGAGAGAGAGAGAGAGAGAGAGAGAGATCAAAAGAAAGACACACAGAGAGAGAGAGAATGGGCATGCCACGTCTCTTGTCACTTCAAATGAACTCCAGGTGCATGCCTGTCATCTCTTGCAACCTATCAGCCTTCACAGCCGAATCTGGTGAATTTAAGTGGCTCCAGACATGCATTTCCCAGACTGGGGCTTTATCTTCTCTTCCCCTCACCTCGGAATTGGTTCTTCTCGGTTTCCTGATTGTCTATGGAAGCTCCATCTACCCATCTCTCCTGTCCTGAGTTTCTTTTGTTTTCTTACATCCTATGATGACTTGAATAAGCAGGCCCACTACTGCCTCTGTCCACTGGCTGTGATGGAATCTCATGGTGCCCAGCCCTGAATCTCTTTCTTAACTCCTGTCTGAGTGCTGTGCTGTGGTCCCTCAATGCTGACTCTAACCCAGTCTGTCATCTCTTGCAACCTATCAGCCTTCACAGCCGATGTGACCTCATCTACACACAGGTGAATTTAAGAGGCCTGTCACTAACACATAAAGAATGCTCCAGACATGCATTTCCCACTCTGAATTTGTCCTGGAGTGCTGACTGTTACATAGATGAGGATGCTCTGTCCTGGAGTGGGGGTGACGGAACCTTATCTTCTCTTCCCCTCACCTACTGGAATTGGTTCTTCTCCTTCTTGGTGCCCACATACTGGTTTCCTGATTGTCTATGGATGGCTCCATCTACCCATCTCTCCTGTCCTGAGTTTCTTTTGTTTTCTTAGTGCATCCTGGATGATGACTGCCCAATACTGGACGCTCTGTCCTGGAGTGCTGGCTAGCTCTTCCCCATGGTGCCCACATACTGGACGCTCTGTCCTGGTGCATGGCCCACATGGACGCTCTGTCCTGGTGATGGAACCTTCATGGTGCCCACATGCTGGACACTCTGTCCTGGTGTGCTGGCTGGTGATGGAACCTTCATGGTGCCCACATAATGGACTCTCTGTCCTGGAGTGCTGGCTAGGCAATGGAACCTTCATGGTGCCCACATACTGGGCGCTCTGTCCTGGAGTGCTGGCTAGGCGGAACCTTCATGGAACATACTGGGCGCTCTGTCCTGGTGCCCACATACTGGACTCTCTGTCCTGGAGTGCTGGCTAGGCGACGGAACCTTCATGGTGCCCACATACTGGACTCTCTGTCCTGGTGTGCTGGCTGGTGATGGAACCTTCATGGTGCCCACATACTGGACGCTCTGTCCTGGAGTGCTGGCTAGGCGATGGAACCTTCATGGTGCCCACATACTGGACGCTCTGTCCTGGAGTGCTGGCTAGGTGATGGAACCTTCATGGTGCCCACATACTGGACGCTCTGTCCTGGTGTGCTGGCTAGGTGATGGAACCTTCATGGTGCCCACATGCTGGATGCTCAGTCATGGATGTGCTGGCTAGGCGACGGAACCTTTACGAGGGGAGTCTGGTGGAGGATATTTAGGTCACGGGCTCTCAGAAGCCTTACAGTTAGCTTTCACGAGAATGGGTTCTACCAAGGAGCAAGCCTGGCCCTTGGACTTCTGGTTTCCTGGCTTGCCGTGGGAGTGCCCTCTCTTCCCCATGCCCCTCAAAAGTGTCATTCCACTCTTGTTTGTCCTCGCCCAAAGCAAAAGAGATGAGGCTGCCAAAGCTGGGAATTTAAGCTCAACGAACCTTTTTTTTTCTATTCCAAATATTATTTTTATTTTTAAGCACAGAGAAAGAGAGAGAGAGACTGACTCAACATCACATCAGTCTTCTTTTCTCCAGGGTACTCATTTCTTCATTTCCAAAACACCCTATGACAACCTCTCATATTTTGATGGGTGCTGATAAGTGTTGGTTAATTAATTTCTTTTCATTATATTTTAGCTTTTCTCCCATTTATGATTGCCATTTGAATTAGGAGTTAAAAAAATTTCTGAATGTAAACATTTTTAAGTTATTTCTGTGTGTGAATGTGTGAGAGAGAGGGAGTGTGTGTGTGTGTGTGTGTGATGTGATGTGCATGCCATGGCACACAAACCAGAAGGTCAGAGGACAGCCCTTGGCTTGGACCTTTCCCGTCCATCTCATTTAAGGCAGGGTTTCTCACTCTAGATCTCACTCTGCTGTTCTTTGCCGCACTTGCCATGAGCTTCTGGCACATTCCCCTGTGTCTGCCACCCATCTCGCTGTCAGTATCAGCATACGGGGATTACAGAAGCCCCTCCAACTTTTTACCTGGGGACAGATAATCTAGCTTGAAGAGTAAGCACACTACCCAATGAGCCATTTCCCAAGCCCTGAATGCATGCATTTTTCAAAGGCACTTTTCTTATATAATGTTTGTATTTTATTTTTCTTTGTCTTGTTCTTACTGATTGATGGCTTGGTTACATTGTAATCAAAGAATGTGCCCTGTTCTAATTTAATTCTTTAAAACTCACTTTAAATTTATTTTGTGACATGTGACATGATATTTATGTAAATTTTCTCTGTAGTAATGAAAATAATGGCTCTCGATTTATCGAGCAGTTTTCATTCCGTGCCTGTTAAATCTGGCTTATTAATTGTGTGGTTCAAATGTTTCTGTACTAAGTACTTTCTGCCTGATCTATCAAGTGCTAACCAAGTTATGTGAACATATTCAAGTCTAGTCATGGATTTGCCTATATCTCCTGTAATTCTGTCACTTAAAAATTATTCTATAGTTATTTTATTACATCCATAAATATTTAGACATTTTATATTCTCCTGGGCAAATTTAAACTTAAATCAAGACTTAATGGCCCTCTTCATCTGCAATCATAATTTCTGCCTTTTGGCCGCTTCTCTGGAATTAATATTTCTGTGTGGGTTCCTGTGGCTGTTATTTGTCTGGTATGGATCCTTCAATTAATTACCTGAGCATTTCTGCATTCTTAGGCTTTAGGCAAATATCTGGCAATAATTTGATTTTTTAACAATTCTCATCTGGAAATCTGGAGAATTTAGTCATTGTGATTACTAGCATATTAGTTCAACTACTAGCATCCTATGTTGAACTCATTTTAATTACATTTCATGTATTTTTTCTTATTTATTTAATGTCTCCAATTAAGGTAGTAAGTCTGAAGTTCATCCAGTATGCTCCTGTCTCATGTTCTTATGAACACGGCAGGAACTGGCTCACTGTCCCCCATCAAGATAGCCTACTGCAGTTGTCCATAATCTTCTCGTTCTTTTTTTATTTTTAAGATTTTTTCCTCTCTTTTGAAAAATTTTTTGAAGATTTTATTATTTATTTATTTATTAGACAGACAGAGAGAGAGAGAGAGAAGAGAGAATGGGTGCACCAGGGCCTCTAGCCACTGCAAACGAACTCCAGATGCATGCGCTACCAGGTGCATCTGGCTTACATGGGACCTGGAGAATTGAACCTGGGTCCTTAAGCTTCACAGGCAAGCGCCTTAACCACTAAGCCATCTCTCCAGCCCTTCATGTTCTTATGAACAAGGCAGACGTTGGCTCACCATCTTCCATCAAGGGAGCCTACTGCAGTTTTCCATAGTCTTCTTGTTAGTGGATGTAGGCTAGCATGCTCGCTCGAACTGCTGTGATCATTCTATGCGCCAGCACTGGTTTAGACTTCCCTACTTCAGGTGACACCCCTCGTCACCCCACCTCCTCCTGCATGGCTTCACCTCCGGGCTGAGCCCACAAGGGCCTGCAGAAAGGACAGGGCCTGCGAGTCCTGCCAGCTCTGTGCGTCTCCTTCATTCTTGATCAGGAGAGATTTTTTTTTTTTCCAGCACATATAGCAATTCAGACTAACGTTTGTTTTTTTCACTCCTTTGAAAGGCCTCATTCTATTGTCCTCTGAAAGCTCACTTTCATTGACTTTAACCAGTTCTGAAGTTTTCGGCCATTATTTCCTCCTTTCCTCTCCCACATTTCCTTGGCTGTTTTATTTTGATCCTTATGGTATCCCAGGTTTTTTTTTTTTTTTTTTTTTTTTTGCACCCGTGTGTGTGTGTGTGTGTGTGTGTGTGTGTGTGTGTGCTTGTGCGTTTATGTGCATGCATGTGTGTGTGTGTAGTATAGTATGTGTGGTATATGCATGTGTATGTGTTCTTGGGCAGGGGCTGGGGACGCTTGTCTACAGTGGTCTGAACAGATCACTGAGGTCCTGCTCCATCACTCGTCTGCTGCTCTCACTTGGGCCAGAGTGTCTTACTGTAAATAGCAGAGCCTGCTGTTTTCCTCAAGCCCCAGTGATTCCCATGTCTGCTCCCCTTTGTGAGCATGGGGCTGCAGGCATGTTTGGCTGCACCCAGCTGTTTACGTGGGTTCTGGAGAGTCTGACTCTGGTAGTCTCAGGCCCTTGTGCTTGCACAGGCAGTGAATTTAACTGTTAAGTCAACTCGCCAGCCTGCATCACAAGTTTTGAGAACAGATATGTCACTTGTGAGATAGGGAAACGTTAAGACATCAGTAGGGATTATGTAAATTAGGTTAGCCTATGGGCGTGCCTACGAGGGATTACCTCTACTAGGCTAACTGATGTGGCAAACCCACCTTAATGTGGGCAGCACTGCTCCATGGCTGGGGTCCTGAACCGTGTATAAAGGAGAGCTGACTGAGCACCCGCACTCATCTCTCTGCCTCCTCATTGTGCTGAACGTGAACAGCAGCCTCAAGCTCCTGTCATGTTGACTGTAACCTAGAACTGTAAGCTGAAGAAAGCCTTTCTCTCTTAAGCTGATTTTTGTCAGGTGTTTTGTTTCAGCAATGAGAAGTTGGCTAATTCACTCTGTGAGAGCAGTTGTATAGTATTCCATGCTCAAGTCTCTCCTCCATTCAGGAAGGATTTTTAGAGATCTACAAAGTACCAAAGACTGAAGAACAGGACAGACCTATCGTTGCCGTTAGGGTTCTTACAGTTGGTTGCTCTGAAGAAATGGGGGTTTAAACATACAACAATGCGTAGTTCACCTAGGTGAGCTATTCCTCTAAGGCACAAATATGCTGTGTTATCATGACAGCCTTGGAAATGGAAGTGGATGGCATATGTGTGTGATATGGGCTGGGGGACAAGATGCCTCAGGCAAGCAAAGGCTGAGGGCAGAGACCAGACAACAGGTCATAGTGCATGTATGGGGATTTGACCTCTGGGCCATTCAGCAAATTTGAGAGCACAGCTAAGATAAGGAATATTCCAGGTGATGCTAGGGAGAGAGCAAGAACTGCCGATCCAAGGCTCCACCGCTGAGCACAGGAGAAGCCGACAAGCCCAGCGTCGACATCATGGCCTGTGCAAGACTTGAAGGCCATGCTGAGAGTGGGGCCTTCTTCTCCTTACAGCCTTGGGAAGTCATGGGGGGTGGGCCTCGAAGAAACTCCATCTGTGACACTGTCATAAGCAGAGCATCAGGCTGAGAGGAAGTTGTGTGGACTCAGTGAGAAGATCTCCCGACACCCCATGGAATGGGCTACTTGAACTCTAGAGGGCTGACACTTTGGAGGCATATAAAGACTGCAGGTGGCCCAGGGGCGTCTCCTCATGCTGTGGTCCCTAAATCATCTTCTCTCCCATCACCCCTCAGCCAGGACCAGCTTGGAGGATGAACTTGACTGGAGAACTTCTGGGAACTGGAGAAAGGACGCCCCTCTCTGAAGGTCCTCCAGAAACCTCATCCACGAGGTCCCTACCTGGTTGGTCCAGGGGCTTCGTGAGCCCAGTCTGTTTATCCCCTGCTATGGCTGCTCCGTTTGTAATACCAGTCTATTTGTAGACTCATCCCAGCTCATCGATAGATGTGCAAATGTGTGTGAGCACAGGAAATTTTAGACTGCCATAAAGAGAAACAAAGTCAGGTCCTTTTCAGGAAAATGGATGGACCTTCAGATAAATCATCATAGGAAACAAAATAGGACAGACTCTGAAAGACAAATACCACGCTTTCTCTATTTCATGAAACCTAAAAGACACACACACACACACACACACACACACACACACACACACACACAAACGCCTCGTAGGGGACTATTTCAGAAGAGAAAGGAAAAGAGCAGGTTGGAGGAAGGGGAAAAGAGGGTCATAGGAATAAATATGATCAAAGTATAGAATATATATTTGAATGAAACTGACATTATGAAAGCCATCACTTTTTAATCATCACGAGTGATGATATGCGCTCATTAAAATTATATACAAAGAGTGAGGCCACAGTTACAAAACAGACTCCAGCAGCTGGGTCTCCCATTATGCGTGCCACCTCTGTCTTTTAGTACCTGCCCTAGGTTGTCAGCCCATTGCCCAGTGTCACGTGGAGAGCGGACCATCCTCCAGGAGGTCCACAGCCCTGGACATCAGCATCTTCGTCCTGGCCGAGCATGGCCTCGGTGTCCATCACAACAGACTGGGGCTTGCAAGGAGGTACCAACGAGAATCTGGCTACCTGCTCCCTCTTGTGACGGGAGCAATCTTACATTTACTGATGAAGCTGAGTGACTGACTTTGCCAAGAGGGACACTCTTGTCACTGTGTGCTGGCCACTGGGCACAAGGAGCTTGAAGTGACCAGGCAGGAGGCAGGGTGGAAAGTATCATGTGTCATGGTGGAAGTATTTCACCTCCAGATTTGGTGTTCCACAAACAGGATGCTCAAATCTTCTAAAAGAGTGGGGCCATTCCTATATCCACATGTATGTTTCCTTTCTGGATGCTGGCTCAAAAAAAATCAATTTGAAGGGTTTATTTCCACTAAGTTCAAGAGTAGTGCCCATTGTGGCCAGAAGAACATGGCAGCAGGAGCTGGAGGCAGCTGGTCATGTTGTGTCCACAACCAGGAAGCAGAGAGAGAGATGAATGCTATGACTGCTCAACCTGCTCTCTCCAGTTTTTTTACTTTTGAGAGAACAAGAGAGAGGCAGAGAGAGAAAGGGAAAGAGAGAAGAGGAGGCAGAGAGAGGGAAAGAGAGAGAGAGAATAGGCATGCCAGGGCCCTCAGCTGCTGTGAACAAACTCCAGGTGGGTGCACCCCCTTGTGGCACAAGTGTGACATTGCACACTTGTATCACTGCATCTGGCTACATGGGACCTGGAGATCTGAACATGAGTTCTTAGGCTTCACGGGCAAGCGTCTTAACTGCTATGCCATCTCTCCAGCCCTTCTCTCTCCTTTCTTATGCAGTCCAGGACTTCCAGCCCATGGGATGAAGCTGCCCACAGTGGGTCTTCCCATTTTGATTAACCTGATCAAGATAAATCCTCATGCCCAGAAACTAAGCTAATCTACACATCCCCTTTCCACTATCTCTTTCCTGTCGTGATAGACTATACACCTGGAAATGGAAGCTGAAATAAACTCTTTCCAACATTCCACTGCTTCTTGTCAGATCATAACAATAAACAAAGATTTCCTATGGCTAAAGAAAAAAAAAAAGTTAGTGCCTGTGGGGGAAAAAAAAAAAAAAGGAAAGACTAGACCCCTAGCTTTAATGTTTGGAGACTTTCCTTGCATCTACACAGGCACCTTAATGAAAACTGGTCTCTGCACACCAAGGCAAACCCAACACATTTCTGCATATACTAAACCTTACAGATGAAAGTGAAGCCTGGTCCACAGGAAGATTTGAAAGTAGGAAAAGTATAAGGAGTGAGAGTCCCAGCCAGCTATGGGACAAGGAGCAGAAAGGCAGTGGGGGCAGTGATAGCAACAGCACTGTGGAAGCACAGAGAACCTTCCTTCTCTCTCTTCACCTGGGTCCCAGTGAGAGTGTGAGGAGAGATGTCAGGAGACTGTGGAAGCACAGAGAACCTTCCTTCTCTCTCTTCACCTGGGTCCCAGCAAGAGCATGAGGAGTGATGTCAGGAGACTTTGGAAGCACAGAGAACCTTCCTTCTCTCTCTTCACCTGGGTCCCAGCGAGAGCGTGAGGAGTGATGTCAGGAGACTGTGGAAGCACAGAGAACCTTCCTTCTCTCTCTTCACCTGGGTCCCAGCGAGAGCGTGAGGAGAGATGTCAGGAGACTGTGGAAGCACAGAGAACCTTCCTTCTCTCTCTTCACCTGGGTCCCAGCGAGAGCATGAGGAGAGATGTCAGGAGACTGTGGAAGCACAGAGAACCTTCTCTCTCTTCACCTGGGTCCCAGCAAGAGCATGAGGAGAGATGTCAAGATGCTGTGGAAGCACAGAGAACCTTCCCTCTCTTCGCCTGGGACCAGGGTGAGCTTGAGGAGTGGTGTCAGGAGGTCGAGGGAGAACTCTACAAGGCTTTCAATCTTGGTATGGGACCAGTACAGAACTGCATGCTCCCTGTGCACCTGGAGGATATATTTGACTATGAGCACCCAAAACCAAGGACGAGATGACCTCTAGAAGCTGGGGGATGAGGAAATGCATTCTTCCTAGAGCCTTGAAATGGAATGCAGCCTGGCCAGCACTCTGGACTTAGCCTGGAGACCAGTCATGATTCTGACTCATGGAACTGGATGCTAATATTTTTAGTGTTTAAGTCACGTAATTAGCGACCACTTGCCATAGCTCTGTACAGAACCAAGTCATTGCACATTACATGTCTGCTCACATCAAACCAAAAGAACTTGGAAGTATACAGTTTGCGACACATTAAGTATAAATTGTAAAAGACAAAAATTTAACAGACTCCCAAGTTCCAGTGATTTTAAGACAGTAAATTTTATGTTTGAAAGGGTAAGAGCTAGAACTTCATTTAAGATTCAGAAGAGAAGCTATGCCTGGTGGTAGTGATCTGTAATTCCCCCCACCATTCAGGAGGTAGGAGGATCAAAAGTTCAAGGCCAGCCTAAGCAACTGAATAGGACTTTGCCTCAACACACAAAGTTTCAGAAGAGGACATTTCCCAGTTGTAGACATCATGTCTTAACTTTGCAGAAGTACCTCCTGGAATTGTGCTCAGAAAACTGGGACATAAAAATTACTGAGTTCCCTTTCTTTGATATCCTTTTTGAACTAGCATTTCTGTAGATCATTAGAATGTGATTTCAGTTTCTAGTTATTAGCCTTCCTTTTTCATTATGTTTTTATGAGACACAGAGAAAATTGGCACACCAGGGCCTCCAGCCATTGTCATTGAACTTCACATGTGTGCGTCATCTCGTGTGCATGTGCAATCTTGAGTGCTTCCATCACCTTGTGCGTCTGGCTTATGTGGGACCTGGAGAGTCAAACTTGAGTCCTTGGGCTTTGCAGGCAGGCACCTTAACTACTAAGCCATCTCTCCAGCCTTTAGTAGCCTTTCTTTTTAATACATTCCTTAGGAATCCTCACTCTACATTTGGTGTGAACTAACTAGGTTAAACCTTTACTTTCAGAAATTCTTTGTGAGAAGTAATGATTACTTTAATAAAAATATTTGACAAAATAGAAGGCATAATAGTCCACCAAATTTATAGATCTGACAGGAATTATCAAGGGGCATTATGTCTCTTTTTTTCCAGGATAATCTTTATAAATCTCAATTTGATACATGACTGCTATAATTCAGTTCACCCATATTCACATTTCTATACTTGTGTTCCTTAAACCCTCAAGGCCAATACACTACTAAAAACTTATTTTCTCCCAATAGCCATATAGAGGTCCTGCTCTGCAACAAGATTGAGAAAATGTTATAGTCTTTTTTTCTTCTGAAAAATACTTTCCTCTATTATCCTTTGGTTTCTAAAAATAGCTTGGAATTAAATGTCATGTACCTTTGGAATTCGTTTTATAAACATACTTGGTAACTAGGAAACTCACATTGTCATTATTTATAATCTAGGAATTCTTTCCATGGTAACCGTTAGAAGGTCATAATGATGGAGCCGTGGTGGAGGCTGTTTAAGAATTCACAAAGGAACCAGCTCACAGGAGGTACAGATGGCTAAAGTCCTGGTCACGCATGTTAATAAAGTGAGGTCTCACAGGTGGGCAGTGACCACCTACAGACCAGTTCTCTCTCTTATGTTAAGAACCTCTAAGTCAAGAAATGACACCAGCATGCCCAACGCATTGTGGGTCACCACCTCGCATACATCTACAGTGCTTCTCAGCTGGGACACAAGGTGTGTGATACAGGCTCAGCGTAGAGACCCCAAAGCCCAGGACTCAGCTGAGAAATGAGGGGAGTTTCTTGCTGAGACTCAGCATGACTCAAGTTCAGCTAGAGCATCCTGCATCCCAGAGCTGGGCTAAGCAGAGCCCAGGCATAGACCTGCACGCACGATTGAGGTACTGCGGTCTGACTGAAATCCCATGTGGGTGGAAATTGACCTCACAGGGCCACCGTCCACATAACCCTCTAAGACTAGAAAGCAAACTGGATCCCTTCTGCATGGTCTTGTGAGAACAGCAGCCAGGGGAAGGCCAGAAATTAGCTCTGAGAGAAGAATTTGACTTTCCTTATTTCCAGACTTATAAGAAAGATTTAGCCCAGTTTTTAAAAATTTATAACAGTAAGCAGACAAATTTGTCAAACTTTTTTCTTTTTAAATTATTTCATTTGAGAGAGAAAGAGGGTATTGGCACATCAGGGCCTCCTGCCACTGCAACCATACTCCAGATATATGGGCCACTTTGTGTATCGGGCTTTATGTGGGTACTGCAGACTTGAACCCAGGCCATCAGGCTTTGCAGCAAGTGTCTTTAACTACTGAGCCATAGCTCCAGCCTTTTTTTTTTTTTTTTTTTCTGGTTGTTGTTGAGATAAGACCTCCCTTTTCATCCCTGGCTGGCCTCAAACATGATGATTCTCCTACTTCTCCCTCCCCATTGTGGGCTTACAAATCTGGGCTACCATGCTTAGTCATATTGTGAATTTTGAGAATGAAATTCATTAAAATAAAACTGTGATAGTGAAGCTGGGTGTGGTGGCACACGCCTTTAATCCCAGCACTCGGGAGGCAGAGGTAGGAGGATTGCCATGAGTTCGAGGCCACCCTGAGAGTACATAGTGAATTCCAGGTCAGCCTGAGCTACAGTGAGACCCTACCTAGAAAAACCAAAAAATAAAAATAGAACTGTGATAGAGGTAAAAGTCCTACACGCTCTCCTGGGTTAACGGCTTGGGTGTGAGATCGCTGCTGAGGCTCACTGACCACCATGGCGTTTGCAGTAGCTGCTCGGGCCAGCACAGGCTCAGGACCCAGAGCCAAGAAGAGTTGACGGGGGAGGACAGAGAGGAGGAAAGGAGATGGAGGAAGAGGATGAGGGAGGACTTGGAAAGGTACAACCTGAAGCACAAATGTTGTTTCGTTGCATTTGCTACTTGCATGAACTTCCCCTTCCTACATAGTCCAGGCCAGCCTGGACTAGAGTGAGAGTCTACTTGGAAAAACCCAAACAATAAATAAAACAAAAAACTAAACAAAACAAAAAAAACCCACCACTTTCCTGCTTTTGAGTCTTCACAAATGGAATCCATTCTTCCTAACATGCTGTGTCCTTCTCGGTCATGAGGAAGTGCACATTAAAGCCGCTGTGATCTACCATCCTATAAGCTCTAAAATAGCTAACTACATAGAGAAGCTTCTCTTTTCAGATGGCGGTGACCCCTGGGATGACCCAAAAGGCAACAGAGTGCTGAGAAGGGACGGAGGAGTGCTCGGCACTGAAACATCTCTATCACACCCTCCATTGTGGAAGAGGGGGCCAAAAAAACGTAAGAGCCAAAGGAAGGGTATCACTCTTACAACACAACTGTCCAGATAGAACTTGGCCTTGATATCCATGACCTTGCAGTGCCTAGCATTACCTTCACATGACCCTCCCAGTAGGAGGAAAAGATGATGACATCAAAATAAAAGAGAGGCTAACAGAGAGAGGGAGGGGATATGATGGAGAGTGGAGTTGTGAAGGGGAAAGTGGGGGAGGGGAGGGAAATATCATGGTTTATTGTCTGTAAGTATAGAAGTTGTCAAAAAAATTTTTTTTGAAAAGCTATCCATAGATCAGTGAGTACCGAAAATCACTTAGCTGCTGGGGACACCACTGGGCTTGGATGACAGCCCTCCACTGTTCTAGCCCATGCACTGGGCAGCCTGTGAGGAACCTGAGGACCCCACCACCCATGGTCAGCTTCTATTCAACTATGTCCTTAGATAGGTTCTGATCAGAAGAGCATGAGCCATGCAGCCTGGACTGGTTCTTCATGCACAATAAGGCAACTGTGTCCTCCAAGTAAACTCTGAGGGAGAATCTCCTTTATATTGTGTCATGCTTATGCATAACCAGGCTTATACATGATTAAAATCATTATGGGAAGGGACATGTGCAATAGAGAAAAGGTTATATGACTCAAGTCTATACATTAAAATAGAATCCCTCTCAGATGACTTCCTTGTCAACTGTAGTGGTTTGAACGGAAAATACCCCCATACGCCCTGGGTTTGTGGTGATGCCTCATTCTCAATCCTGCGGGAGGTGGGGCTTTGCTGGAGGGGGTCCATTAGTTACGTGGGCAGGCTTTGGGGTGTTATAATCCAGCTCATCTTGCCAACGTTAGGAACTCACGCCTGCTGCTCCCTCCCTGCTGATATGTGCTGATGCGAGCAAGTGTCCTGCTCGTGCCATGTCTTCCCTGCCATGATGACACTTCCCTGGGAAACTGTTAGCTGTAGTAAGCCCTTTCCTCCCATACGTGGCTTCTCGTTGGGTGTTTTGTCATAGCACTGAGAAGGTGACTGTTTCAGCAACCCACCCTGCTTCTAGTGGACTCCTTACAAAGAAGCCCAGGAAATAGTGGGGAGTACTATGGAGCCCTCTGTAAGTAGAAGAACAGATTACAGGGAGGGGAAAGGCTGAAGGGAGGCCAGGGGAAGAGAATGCGTAAAAGAAGGGCAGGGGGAGGGTCAATCAAAATTCAAGATAGTCTGAGTAAGACTTATGTACACCTACTGTTTTGAATAATGGCACATCCAGAAGCTATAGACTGTTACCAGAAATTTTTCAGTGCCTGGGATGGGATACCTTCCAGTGAGTTGTTGGCCAAGGAGGTCCCTGTTGCCTCTAAAACACTAAAAGCTTTTGCCAAGGCCCTTGGTTTCCCTTGAGAAACAGGTGGTAAAACCCTATTGCTGAAGACATCTCTTGCCTGAGAGGCAAGGTCACTGAGAAAGCAAGCTGGTGCTGAGCAGAAAACCTTCTCCCTGTAGACCAGCCAACTGAAAGCTGGAAAAAGCTGCACTGCATGCAGCCATATGGGAGACAGAAGTCATCAGCTGTGAAAATAGTGGACACTGGAAAATTCAAGTTTGGCCAGATAGGCCCAATGAACAAATGGGTGCAATAGTGGCATGTCTGCTCTTGGAGAAACCAACTGCTCTCTAATTGGACTGAAGGCCCTCTCTATGGGAGGGAATACATACCTGGTACTGAAAAAACTAAGCAAAAGTCTGTCAGGGGAGGTCATGAGCCTTAGGGGTATAAAGCCTGCTCGTGTCTGACTAAATGTATATATTATTCCCACCAAGATGCCCTGAAAGCACTACACTTAATGTTCATATTCACATATTAATGCTACTCTCACTTCTGGTTAGAGAAGCTTCTCTTTTCAGATGGCAATGACCACTGGGATGACCCAAAAGGCAACATAGTGCTGAGAAGAAGGGATGGAGGAGTGTCCAGCACTGGATTATGTCTGTCATACCTTCCAAGGCTCAGAGTCCATTGCAGAAGAAGGGGTGGAAAGAATGTAAGAGCCAAAGAAAGGGTATGACTCCTTACAATGCAACTGTCCAGACAGACATTGGCCTCGATATCCATGACCTTGCAATGCCTAGCAAAATCTTTGCAAGACCCTCATAATAGAAGAAAAAGATGATGACATCAAATTAAAAGAGAGACTAATGGAGAGAGGGAGGGGATATGATAGAGAATAGAGTTCTGAGAGGGAATTGGGGGAGGGGAGGGAAATATGTTTTTTTGTATGTAAGTATAGAAGTTGTCAATAAAAAAAGAAAAAACAGCCGGGAGTGGTGGCTCACACCTTTAATCCCAGCACTCGGGAGGCAGAGGTAGGAGGATCGCCATGAGTTCAAGGCCACCCTGAGAATACAGAGTGAATTCCAGGTCAGACTGGGCTAGAGTGAGACCCTGCCTCGAAAAACCAAAAAAAAAAAAAAAAAGAAAGAAAGAAAAAAAACACTTAATTCATTTAATTATTTGAGAGAGAGAAATAGAGAGGAAGAGGCAGAGAGAAAGAGAGAATGGGTACTCCAGGGCCTCTAGCCACTGCAAATGAACTCCAGACACATGCGCCCCCTTGAGCATCTGGCTTACGTGGGTCCTGGGGAATTGAACCCGGGTCCTTAGGCTTCACAGGCTAATGCCTTAGCCACTAAGCCATTTCCTACTGTGGAGTACTCTTCCGCCTGGGTGCCTGCTGCCTCTCTTGGCAGTTACACAAGCTTTGCTGTTTATAAAGTTTCGCTGCTTTGCTTTGTGTGTGAGTCTATTCTAATGCTTGGAAGAAGGTGCTAAGAACCCCAAACACCCAGAGACCACCGGTAACAACCCCAGAAGGACCCTCCACAGTGAGTAATCATGAGTCTTCTGGTCAACAGAGCACTCCTCACATGTGGGAGAAGCTCTGGGAGTTAAACAGTGGGGCCTAAGCCTCCTCTAAGACCTTGACCTTCCACTGGGAAAAGAATGAAGCATGCAGCCAACATGGAGCTTTGCAGATGTGTGTAGATGCTGAACTCATTACAGCCCAGACTTGTAAGCATGTAAATTTTCAACAACAGGGGAGCAGGTAACAAATTGTGGTTGCATGCGCTAACATGATATTTATCATTAAAGTACCAATAGAGGCTGCACAGAAGGCTCTCCTAAGGAGACAGAACACAACAAAACCCGGCATTATGCTGAACAAAAGAAGCAAGAGAAAAGGAGGTGTAGATGTTCACACTGACTTTCAGTTGTAGGCAGGCAAACAGTGACTACGAGAAGAAACACACACATTGATCCTCTGAGAAGAGACTCGCTGTTGGGAAATGATGCGTGCCGGGGAAGGCAAACACAACCTGCTGCCTGACAGGAGGGCGACTCCACAGGATGCAGCTTTGTGAGACTTTCAAGGAGCAAGACTTAAGGTCACAGGTTTTGTTTATTTTCTGTGAAAACTTTAAAAGGTAAAAATGAAGCATCCCACACACTCAGTCATAAGAGATTTGCTACATAAATGACAATGAAGCCAAAGGACACTATGTCTCCATTACAGACACATTGAAAGATCTGAAATATAGGCTGACAAAGGGTGCTCATCCATACATGTGAAGTAAAAATACGGAGACACTGATTGGCTTCTAAACTCTGATCCCACTGTGATGAAAACGCACATAAGTTTGTTTGTACACAAGGAAACTCGTGCAGTCCCTCCAGGAAAGAGACACGCCTGGGGAGGATGGTGAGGGGCTGGGAGGAGGGAAGATATCGTTCTGAACTCAGTGTGTTGTTTGCCATATGGACATACTCCATTTAAGCTGCTCAACGCGGTTGGAGGCCTAAAATCAGGAGACCCTTGCTTTTCTACTTCAGGGGTGAGTTTTGGGTTCTCTGAGTCAGCAAATCATGTCTGGAAGTATATACAGCGGACTCACCCCCAGAATGTTCTTCTCAAAGTTACTTATAATAGCAAATGATTAAAAGCAACCCAACTATGCAAAAAGGAGGGATTTCATCATATCCAAGTATTGGACAGCATACAAACATTATCACAGACGTTAAAATAGTGTTAAAAAATTAGCAGCACAAAATGGAACCCATTATATAATATTTGATTAAATATATATATATTAAATTAATATATGTTAGTTAAATATATATGCATTTAACTATATTATATATATATATTATATAGCTAAATATATATATAGTCTGGAAGCTTCCATTGTGAAAGGCTACTAAAGAGTTTTTATCTTCCATGAGAGCATGCAAAGATTTCCCAAGATGTCTGTCTCCTCGCCCAAGAGTTCTCTGAGGCCATCGGTGTCCTTGGCTCTTCCGCAGGCCTGACTCTTTTCGTCTTATGTCTGGGCTGGGTCACCCTGCAGATAGTCTTCCTGGAGTGCCCGGAGCACCACTGGGCTTCAGCCTGGTGTTCTGTGCACTCCCGCCACTCCTCACCACTTGCAACCTTGGGATTATTTATTCTGTGCCTTCCTCCCTCCTCACCTTCTTTGGAATGAGCACGGGGGTGATGCTGGTCTTGGTCAACCATGCCACTCCCCTACACAGGACTGGCGTAGGATAACAGTGCAGCGTACAGTTGCCCAGTGGACGAGCGAGTGAAGACCAAACAGAATGCCAGCTAGTTATGGAGGGACTCGAGGTGGGGTGGCCCTGAAGTTACTCATACTGAACTTACATATGCCAGGGGGGAAATACCCACCCTTTATTTCCCCTGTAGTAAATCTGTCTTACAAGATTCTGTCTTTCTGGGGTGAGGCTGACAAGTGACAGGGGTCAGGGAAGGACTAGACCAGCAGTCAGGACACTCCTGCCCAGCGCTGATAGACAATGACAGTGAAACGGCCCATTCTGGACAAGCGATGATGACCCTGGGGTCGGAGTCTTCAGAGATGAGGGTCTGTGCCATGTCAAGGCCCTGAATGGGACAGGGAAGGACAAAGAGAGCAGTCAGTGTGCCCAGGGACCCTAGGTACAGCTATGGAGCAAAGCCTGTGAGTCCTTCTCCTTGGATTCTCTGAGGAATGGAGGGTCCACAGAATCCTGGAGTAGCTTCTTTAAAAGGTCATGGGGAAGTAGACTGAGAGACTCTACGAAGACAGTGGTGGACACAGAGGGGCCCATCTCGGAAGGACTTAGGGACGACATGGACAGAAGGGCTCATAGGATGGATTGTGAGGGACACAGAGGGGCCCCATCTCGGAAGGACTTAGGACGACATGGACTGAAGGGCTCATAGGAAGGATTGTGAGGGACACAGAGGTGCCCCATTTTGGATATCTTGCCACATCAACCTGGCCTGTGGTCAGCAGATGGTCTCTAGCCATGAGATCCACTCCGAGTTCCCTCTCCTGGGACAACTGATGCAGCCAAGAACAAGACTGGGGTATTCAGGCAATGTTGATGGTGTGATGCGCCAGGCAGTCTTGTTGCCTGTGAGGTTGGCTCAGCCTTTCTGGTCCTGTCTCGTGTCTCATTATCTCTGTCTTGTCCTGTTCTACTCCTCCTTCCCACACTGGGGATCCTAACACGAGTCTTAACATCCCAAACCAGAGCTTGGTACTTGCTTCTAATGAGCCCCAGTTACTATTCCCAGATGGAAATTAGGATCAATGGACTTCTGCTTCCCCCTCCCTGTGTCCCATCTCCCAAAATGGCCCAATACTTACTGCTTCACTCATTGACTCTTTCTTCCTCCAACCCGTAGGGAGATAGAGATTGACTTTCCCCCAGTAAGTGGCCTGTCCCACTCGTGATCAAACTACATCATGCCTTCCTCCTTTGAGGGGGTGGTGGTGGTCACCTTCTCCATTGTCCAATGCTGTCCTGGTTGAAATACAGCCTTGAATGACTTACGTTTTGACGAAACATTTTGAAAAATGCATTCCCTGTTACCTAAGAGATAAGGACAGATTGAGAGATGCCCTACTGAGAGGCATCTTCACCCAGTCACTCATGTTTTGTGCAAATACAAACAGCTTTTCCAGAGGATTGTATCACGGGAAAATGGCAGCTCTAGTCAGCTCTTGGATCCAACAGTAAACTGAGTCTGCCAGGCTTGGTCACAAGGACACTATCTCAAAGCGATGTAGATTCTGAGACTTTATTTATTTAATTTTTTTTTTTTATCAGAGAGGGTTGGAAGAGAGAAAATTGGTGTGCTAGTGCCTTCAGCCACTGTACTCAAACTCCAGACATGTGAGCCATCTTGTGTGCATGTGCAACCTTGCACTCTTGTGTCACTTTGTGCACCTGGTTTACATGGGACCTGGAAAGTCGAACGTGGGCCCTTAGGCTTCACAGGCAAGCCCTTTAACCACGAAGCCATCTCTCCAGCCTGATTCTGAGACATTCTGTCTGCATCTCACAATTAGAACATGCCCACTAAGAATTTATTGAAGGACCAGATGAGCTAAGGCAACCACGTGTCTTTAAACACAAATAGACTCAGCCATTCCCTTATGCCTACATGGAGAGAGACGAAGGCAATCCAGAGAATGCCATACTTCTGTCAAAGACAGGATGTGAATCGACACATGAACAACAAATTCTAGATCTTTAGGGAAAATTAGAGATGCAACTCATCTTGATTTCTCCTAGGGCACTGCGATGTCTGAGCACCTGGTGGACCCTCCTTCAGTGTTCCAAGGTCATTGTACCTGGGTGCCCTTCACTTTCTATTTCTCTTTCTTCCATTTCTTTTTAAAATATATTTTTATTAGTTATGTATATAGTATATATACAGCCATGATGGTACCATCATTAGCCTTCTCCCTGTCCTCCCCCATGGGTAATGTGGGTTTTGCCTTATGGGGGTAGCCATCAATTATGCGGGAGAGGCAATGACTCTGTGTATAATGACCCAACTCATGGCTCTAACAATCTTTCCGCCTCCTCTTCCGCGAATTTCCCTGAGCCATGTTGGGTTCGTTTTAGGTCTATTTCAGTGACAAGGTCTTGAGAGTCTCTGTGTCTCTGGATATCTGATTTGGTAGGGGTTGAGAGTTCTTTGTGTCTATCTCCTTCGCCCTTGTGCTGGTACCAGGTTCACCGAGAAAGCAGCACTCTTGCTCATTTCTCCTATCAACCTATGGCTTCAGCTGGTGCCCTGGTGAGGTGCGATGGGCTGATTCTCTCCTCAGGTTCTGCATCCATCTGAAAGAGAAGCAGATTTCCCAATGGAGATTGAGGTCAGTGCAAGCTACATGGATAAACATTATTATTTTAGAGAGAATTTAATAGGTGTAGGTCCTCTTGTATTCCACTGTGGGTGGGATCTTGATATTGGAGAGTGGGCTCATTTTTGGATATGGTTCTGACTTGTTTCCCATTCCAGGTATGGGTTCCATTCCACTGAGCGGATCGGTGTTATTTTCATCAGTATGAAGTTACTGTATCTATTATTATGACTTTTAAATAACACAACCTTTAGTCAAAAAATGATTAGACTTAAGTATATTACACGAGATACAATTCTGAATATGTTTGTAGTAGGATTTTATTACCAGATGGACTAATAAAAAATACTATATAAGGAAGCAGCTTTTAAATAAACAAATATAATAAAATGAATGAGAAAGGTTATTGACATTTAAAAATGACATCTTCAAAAAGTCAGCACTTCCTACATCCCATTTATTAATGCCACAACTGTGACCTACTTACCATACCTAGTCCCGACCGTCTTCCTCTGCGAACACTTCCTGCTTGTGTGGCCATGTGCTATTGGTGACATCTCCCTCATTAGAGGAGTTTGTTTTCAAGTCCCGGGCAGAGCTGTGTGGCAGGGGAGAAAGTTCGGCATGTGGCTCACATTCAACCAGAGACAGTCACCGCAGTGGAGGAAGGAGGAGCAGAAAGTGGAGCTAGACCTGCCTCACCTGGGTGCCACATAGAGCTTAGAAACTGCACCGGCACTGTGCATTCTCATGGCACGGCAGTGGTGACAAGGTCCTGGTGCTTCTGCATGGCTTGTGACCGTTCTGATGAAAATAGGTAGGAGGAAGATGAGGCATAGGCACCCATGTGAGACAAGCATGGCCATGGGTCCTCCGCTCTACTGCTCTGTGTCAGATGGCAGATGCCTACTTTGTGAAGCCCCCTCCCTGAAGAGCTGAGGGAGGGAGGGCATGCCTTACAAACACCCAGGCAGAGGATGGAACAAACCCACCAGGCAGGTTTCTAGCTCCAAGTAAAATAACGTAAAGTAGCACGTATCTCAGAAATGCAACCAGGCTCTCATGACCGCGCAGACTCACCTCCTAATGAGTAAAGGCTTTGGGGCAGTGCGGTAGAAGAGTTGCTGTCATCTGAAGGCGTGGCTGCCTTATTTAATCAAGGGCTCTAACATGACCGAGGAAAGGGACACTCTGGTGGTCAGTCCAGGAAGGAGACCCTCCCTGTGCCCTTGGGCTTGATGCCCGGCCCCCCCTCACACAGTCCTGGCTCTGTTTCCTATGCCCACCTCTGTGCTGGGGTAGATGTGTTCCCTAGGGAAGTGTGTGCTCAAGGGCAGGCCCAAAATAGAGGGTGGCAACATGGCTCATGGTGTCACCAGTCACATCTGTCTCCATCTCCTCCACCTCTGACTCTACTGTGGACACCAATAGGTACTCATGTGTGTATACACACACTGTGTGCTTGTATACAGTGCATATGTATATGCATTGTGTGCATGTGTCTGTATGCACACTGTATACTTGTATATGCATGAGCACTGTGTGCATGTGCATGAATGCATACTATATACTTGGATATGCATATGTCCTGTATGCATGTATGTATATGACTGTGTGCACATGTATGCACCCTGTATTCTTGTATATGCATATGCACTGTATGCATGTATATGGATATGCATGCATATACCCTGTATACTTGTATGTGAATATGTACATATATGTATACATACTGTGCACACATGCATGCATACACCCTGTATACTTGTATGTGAATATGTACATATATATGTACACACGGTATACATGTGTATGCACACATACTGTATACTTGTGTATGCATATGCACTGTATGCTGTCCATATCACCCAGCGCTACTGTGGGCTTGTGCTTTATGGGTGCAAGACACTGGTACACGCATTACTGTTTTCTGGATTTGCAATGTCCTGATTTGGAAGGTGATTCAGATGCTCGTTTGTTATTTATAATCTGTCTGCTAATACGAACAAACACACTGGGAATACATGAAGCAGCATAAAGCTATTTTGCATGAAGGCTGAAAATAATGCAGGCTTCAGGGAGGATGGGAAGTTTTAGCAGAAAAACAAGACCAGGGCTGCCAAAAGGATGGAGAAGAAGTTAACTTACAAGGCTCCTCATAGGGTTGTGATTTTATCAGTTCATATTTGGACACTGTAGGAACTACTGGCTCAGATTTCCAGACAAAATTGAGATCTATGGTAATGAAGGGATAGTGTAAGGTCATATGACCTGAAGGCATTTGATTCAACTCCAGCCAGAGTCTCTAGATTGCTAAGTGTGTGTTCTTTTTAATTGGTGACAGGGAACATTCATGGGGATATTTTCATTCCCCCCATAGCGCCATACATCAGTGCACTCATTTCTGCCAGGCCCAGCATGGTGTGGTTATGAAGACCACAGTAAAGAAAACCTAACTGGCTGCCCAAAGTCCCCAGACTCGGCAGTGAGCCCTCACAAAGGTGGCTTTCGGCCCCGGCTGCTTCTTTGCTCCACGCAGGGCACAGGGCAGAGGCCTAGCCCTTCATGGTCCAGACATGTTCGCGTCAGAAATGATTTATCCCTGACAAAACTCATGCCTTCGTGCAGTCCCTGTACTTCCCTGCCCCAGCTTCCGGTCCCCAGTGCTTACGCAGCTACTTTCCAGGCCTCCCCTTCTCTTTCAATTAGCTGCAGGGAGCTCCTCCCTGAGGAAGCCATGCAAACTGAAACACCACAGAGCCATTCTTCCCATAAAACACCTTTCCATCCCAGCTCACTAGTTCCTTGTTTTGCTCAGTGCAAACAGGAAGGAGTCTTCAGGCCAGGGAGAAGAGTGGGAGTTCTCCACCTCTGGAGATGAGTGTTGGGGTCCCCCCAAGGCCAGCTCAGGAGGGACGATAGGGTCTCTGCCGAGTTGGGGTGAGCAGCGTGGAGTCACGACACAGACTCGGGGAGTTGGGTGAAAGCAGAAGCGAGAATCCACAAACTCGTTTATTTAGCACAATGCACATAGGGTTTAAGGGGCTGCTAATCCTTGTATGGGGTGGTCCCCTTTTGGTGACCAATGACAGCCTGTCTCTGGACAGGACATCTCGTAGTAGGCTTCTCGCAAGCATGGGACTGTAACTGTTGTCACATCAAGCCTGCGCAGAACGCCATATTTACAGAAGCCACTTCCTGTTTTCTTCTGTCATGCGGTCTGGCTAGGACCAGGCCTGTATTGTGCCATACATAGATGAGAACCCTCTAAATAAGATCAGAGGGTTTGCAAGTCCACACGACGCTTCTCAGCCTGGATGCAGAGGACCCCTGGGCTCAGCAGGTGTTTATGGTGGTGTCATGTGCCTCATGTGTTCTTCAGTCAGTTCATTATCATGGGATACATGTTTCTGAACAAAACCAGACCCATAATTATTAAAATGCACTTCACAGGACAGACTGCCTCCTATTTGTATCCTTAGGTCACACATTTTAAAGGTGGTAAATAGTTGTGAGAAGTTCAACATCATAAAAGTTCATTTTCAGTCATATTTTCTACAAACATATACAATGTGCTCATTATTTAAGAGGAAAGTAAAATAAGAAAAACTAATTCCATCATTTTATTAATTAGACAACTTATTTATAAGAATAAAAGTCTAATTCCATTCCTCTCTTACCTTAAAAATATTTAATATTTACGTTTGTAGTCTTTGTAAAAATCCTCTGAAAGGCTAATTTTAGTGATAGGAACTGTTTATTTCAATAATTGATTTCTATAATAATTTGGTGCTAATTTCATGCCAGTTTAACCCAGTAATTCAACTCCCCCTCTCAAAACGTCTTTATATTTCTCAGAATCTCTCTCTCTCTCTCTCTCTCTCTATATATATATATATATATATATATATATATATATATATATATATATATATGCATGTACATATAATGTATATTTCTTTTATATTTTACTCAGTTGTTTTTTTTGAGGTAGGGTCTCACTGTAGCCCAGGCTGACTTGGAACTCACTCTGTAATCCCAAGATGGCCTTGAACTCACAGTGATCCTCCTACCTCTGCCTCCCAAGTGCTGGAATTAAAGGCATGTGCCACTATACCTAGGTTTGTATTTCCTTTTTTAAAAATATTTTTATGGGGCTGGAGAGATGGCTTAGCAGTTAAAGTGCTTGCCTGTGAAGCATAAGGACTCAGGTTTGATTCCTCAGAACCCACTTAAACCAGATGCACACGGTGTTGCATATGTCTGTAGTTTGTTTGTAGTGGCTAGAGGCCCTGGCATGCCCATTCTCTCTCCTTCTCTATCTCCATCTCCAATAAATAATTAAAGTAATTAATAATATTTATTAGTACTTATTTGCAAGATCATTTTGGCTACATAGCAAGTTAAGAACAGTCTGGGATACATAAGACCCTGTCTCAAAAGAGTGACAAAAGAAACGAAGTATTGAAATAAAAATTATTTCACTCCTAAATGATTATAAAGTAATCACTATTGTTGTACCTGCCTTGTTTTTGTCTTTATATATCTGTTCACAGTACCATTTCTTTTATTTTTTTCTTATTTTTTCTATTTATAAAGAGAGTGTGAGCAAGAGGGATAAAGTGAAAGAGAGAGAGAGAAAGAGGGAAAGCGCGCCAGGGCTTCAGCCACTGCAATCGAACTCCAGATGCTTGCGCCACCTAGTGGGCATGTGTGACCTTGTGCTTGCCTCACCTTTGTGCATCTTACATGGGATCTGGAGAGTTGAACATGTGTCCTTAGGGTTCGAAGGCAAGTACCTTATCTACTAAGCCATCTTCCAGCCCCTTTTATTGTTTCTTAAGAGGCCACATCATGGGCTGGAGAGGTTGTTTAGTGGTTAAAGGTGCTTACTTGCAAAACCTGATAGCTTGAGTTCAATTCTCCAGTTCCCACATAAAGCCAGATGCACAAAGGGGAACATGTATTTGGAGTTTAGTTGCAGAGGCCAAAGGCCCTGGTAATATCCATACCTACACACAAGCTCTCTTTTTCTTTCTCTCTCCTTGCAAATATAAATGAAATACATATATTAAAAAAACAAGTTATGTCATGCTTCAACATGTTTGGTTTTCTCAAAAGATGTAAGTGGTGGTGGGTTGGCAGAAATAGATACACAGCCCTGAAAACTGACACTAATAAACTATTTTTCTGCATGTATCCACATAGTGGGGTAAGAAAAGAAATAAACTCACTGGACAATCTGCATGTGCTTTCTCACCAATGGTGTGTTCTTACGCAGCATGTTAAATGATGTGCATTTTATTATATAGGGAAACTGCATCTTCTGGGTATGTTTTGCAAAGTGTATCCTGACTTACTGAAAAGGGAAAGGAAACACACACACACACACACACAATAGTCCCTCCAAATATTTTTAAGTGTGCTCTTAGTATGGTGCGGATCCTTTGGCCCATTAAAGCAGTCTGTCTCAGCAACAAAAGACGGGATCAACCCAGAAAAGGACTGGAATTACGCATGTCATTTACAATGAATGTCATAGTGTGAGAAGCCTAATTCTGTTATGAAGCCCTGCCGTTTACACCCTTACTGCTATTCAACTTTGAACAATAACAAAGAAAAATCCCAACCCCATGTCAGAGCCTGGATGATCTTTCTTAATGTTCACAATGGAGCACTGTTTGTGTGTTTCCCTTAGAGAGAAGCTTCCTGCATGTTCATTCCACTCACAGCATGCACCTTCCCTCTCCCCAAAGTTTAAGCTCTCCATTTCACTTTTCTTAAGGAAAAAATCTATACATCATGTCCTTTCTGAGAAGAGCTGCTACAGGGGCCACCCCACAGTCTAACCTGGCATCATATTTATAATCAATCAGGCACATTTATAATTCCTGATAAGCCTCTACTTCCACCGGAGCTATTTATGAGTCTCTCCCTGACAGAATTATAGCTAGGTCCACATTATTTGCCCCAGTGCTGTATTGTAGCTATTGTAGTTCATGGCTCCTAGGTTTACAAGACTACTCACCGTCAGAACCTCTTCCCACATATTTAATTACTCAACAGTAAATACAGAGGTGAAATTGTCTTTGGTGTACGCATATTTTGAGGCATTTTGGGGCTATTATTTTTAAGCACCATCTCATAAATTCTAGAATATTGTTTTAAATGCTGGTGTGTTTCATCCTGGTGAGGCTCATGTTTCTAATAAAACACCCTGGTGATGGCACAGGTCTACTGGGGGTTGTGCGCCTGGGGTGTTTGTCAACATAGCTCGTTGGTCTTCATGGAGAAGAGTGCTGTTAGGGCCAGAGAAAGGATGGTAATGAAAAGGAAAGGATATCGTTTGTTCCAGGAGCATTGGTCCACTGTGGTTTTAAGAAGACAAAAACTCCATATAAGCAGCCGCATTGAAAAAAAAAAAACAATCCACAACTACCTAGGGGTGATGCAGTGAGCAGGGAATCGAGATCTCCTCCGACTTTTCTCTAGCCCTCCTTTCCTCCGCTTCTCCCAGGTTCTTTCTGAAGCCCAGAATCCTTAAGGCAAGGGTTGGATTCCAGCACATTCTTTATGAGCTCTGTGGCTTTGGGCCCTGTATTTAATATCTCTAAGTCTCATTCTCCTCAGCTTGGAATAAAGGCAGTTATAGTTCTTACTTCACGAGTATGTTGTTAAAATTCCATTTACATGAGGTGTGTGTAAGTCAACAGTGCTTGGTTTATTATAGCCACACAACACGTGTTAGCAATTACCTCCTTTGTTTTCAACTTGTACCCATTTTAATGAAAGAAATGAAAACACTGTGTTGCAGCCTCCCTTTTGGTAAAAGCAAGCCAAAAAGAAAAACCATGTGTGAGAGTCACTGTCTGGATTGCTGGTGACCGTCATCAGAGACGAAGGGAGGTCAGCTTGGATCACTGGCACACCCACTGGAACTTCCCTGGCCAGTTTGCCACCAAACGCTTTATAATATCCCCAAGGGATCTCAGGAGGTTAAAAGGAATGGATTACCAATATCAACCACACATAGTGACCCTTGAGAATCTGCTGTTCAGTGAAAGAAGCCATTACCGTCCCATGACAGCAGCTATGTGAACAATCTGCCGTAAGGAAACCCGCAGACTTCAGACCTTCATGGTTTACACAGGATGAGGAGTGAACTGCAGAGGAATGTGGGGTTTATTGATATGGTGATGAAAAGTACAAAATAAAACAGTAACTCAGACAGCACTATAACTTAGGGTTGTATATACTAAACCCCACGAAGTTCACACTTCAAAAGAAGTGGATTTTATGGAATTTGAATTACATCTCCATAAAGCTATTGTTGAAAATATGTATCAGATAGAAACGATCATGCTCAGAATTTCATGTTCCCTTGAGAGATTTTACCATGGTGAGACAACTAATGAATTAATTGATGGCTTTTGTAGGATTTATTTAACAGAGATAAATCCAAACAAGCATCGTCGCGTGCGCACACGACACACACACACACACACACACACACACACACACACACAGAGGACATATGTGAGGTTGCAATCGTTCTGATGAAAGACTGCCCCATGTCACTGGAAGAGATGTATGCTCATGCTGGGATGGACAGTGGTTAGAGCCAGCTGAAGTTTTTTTTTTTTTTTTTTTTTGGTTTTTTCAATTTTTGGTTTTTCAAGGTAGGGTCTCACTCTAGCCCAGGCTGACCTGGAATTCTCTATGTAATCTCATGGTGGCCTCAAACTCACAGAAATCCTCTTACCTTTGCCTCCCGAATGCTGGGATTAAAGGCGTGCGCCACCACGCCCGGCCCCAGCTGCAGTTTAAACGTGAATGTGAATGTCTCTTGCAGGCCTATGTATTTGAACCCTTGGTCCCCAGCTAGTAGCACCATTTGGGGAGTTTATGAAACCTTTTAGACTGGGGTCTAGCTGACAGACAGCTGTAGAGGCAGTGGTTGGAGGCCCTGGTGTGCCCATTCTCTTTCTCTCTCTCTCTCTGCCTCTTTCTCACTCTCAAATAATAAATAAATAAACAAAATATATATGAAAATAAAAAAATTTTAATTCCCACTTGTGATAGGAAAAGCAGGGAGTATTTCCAACAGCAGGAAGAATGTGTCATGGCTTCTGGTGTAAACATGGAATGCAAATATGTCTTACAGCTTTTACTATTAATGGGAAAATGCTGACTTTGCTTTCATCTCGTCCTAATTGTCATGTGCAAGGAGGCTCCATGGTTTGAATGAAGAAAATGTATCACTGACGAGATGGAAGTACAGATGCGTCATGGGCCAGGCAATAGAACATTTGAATAATGACAGAGCCTAAACCATTTGCTCCAAAGCATGTCGATAAGACAAATGAAAATATTTAGAATATGGTCCCAGAATGTTAAGTATTATTTATAAGACATAGTGGACATTTCGTAAATGATATAATTAGTACAATTTCTAAAAGAGTAGGCCCTTCTGGGGCGTGCCTGTCATCCCAGCTACTGGGAAGGCTGAGACAGAGCACTAGCCTGGCCATCTTAGTGATGTCTCAAAAGCAAAAGTAAAAAATGGCTGGGGATAGATATAGTTGTAGACTGCTTGCCTACCATGTGTAAGATCCTAGGTTCAATTCCCAGAACCACAAAAAAGTAAAATTTAAACAAAAAAGTGAGTTCCTGGGCTGGAGAGATGGCTTAGTGGTTAGCTTGCCTGCAAAGCCAAATAACCCAGGTTCGACTCCCCAGAACCCATGGAAGCCAGACACACAAGGTGATACATAGGCATGGGTCTGGAGTTCAGTTATAGTGGCCAGAAGCCCTGGCATGCCTCTCTCTCTCTCTCTCATAAATTGAAAAAAAAAAAAGAGTTTTTTGGCTGCTGCAATGAAAATTAGAATTTTGGGCATTGTTAGCATAAAACTTTTGTCCATTCCAATAAAATGGGAACTTTTTAGAAAAACTTAAAAATCAAGGCACTAAAAGTGAAACCATTACTCATGTTAAGAGTTTCACATTAAACTGTATTACTACTTTGCTTAAGAAGGGAAATTTAATATTTCTGCCATTACTCATTTAGGTGAAGAGACAGTCTACAGTATGCAGATAATCTTTGCCAATTACGTATTGAAAAGGGATTAATATCTAGAATTTTTAAAGAACTGCAGGTATTAAATATCTAAATAAAATTAAACAATCAAATTGGCAAATGAACCGAGCAGAATAATCAGAATGAGAAATATAAGTGACCAGTAAATATGTGGTAGCGTGTTCCACATCCTGAGGAAAGGCGAGCTAAAAGCTGGTTCTTTCTCAGTTGAGTCAGAATGGCTATCATCAAGGGAAAAAACAAAAACAACTATCAACAGATACTGGTGAGGATGTGGGCTATGAGACAGGGTGCCTGAGACACTGCCGCTGGGAGTCTAATCTGCAGTGTGGAAACTCTTTAGAATACCCAAGTGCAGCTGCCAAAGGATCCAGCTGTACCTCTTCGTAAATCTGCACACCTGTGTTTATCACATCGCTCTTCACAACAGCCACGATATGGACAGCCTAAGTGCCATCCAAGAGGAATGGGTAAAGAAATGTGATACCTACACGCACACGGTACTTTATTTAGCCGTAAAGAAGAACGAAATGATATCACTTGTAGGCAAATGGTTAGAATAGTTGATGATTATGTTAAGAATGACAAGTATCACGTTTTCTCTCAAATGTGGAATCTGGAATGTATTCTTATATTCTACACGTTTTAAATACTTTAAAAAATTCATTCATGAGAGAGAGAGGGAGGAAATGATCGCCTTATGGCTTATTGCCACTGCAAACAAAATCCAGACACATGCACCACTTTGTGCATCTGGCTTACTTGAGTCCTGGGGAATCAAACCCAGGCTGTTAAGAGTTTGCAAGAAAGCACCTTTATCTGATGAGCCATCTCCCCAGCTCCCATATAGCCTATATTTTATATTCCATGGAAATTTATGTTCATGAAAATAGAAGGGGGAAGGTATGGGAATATTTGGATGGGAGGAAGAGAGCAGCCAAGATGGATGAGGGGCAATAAGGAAAGGTAATGAGAGGCGAGTGAGTCTGAGCTTAGCACAATGAGAGGCTGCATGGACATCTTCTAGTGAGAAACATCATTGTGTGTACTAACTGAAAAATAATAAGACAAAGAACACCCGGGTCGATTTTAGAGACAATGTCCACATTATCGTGAAATTGTGGGACACAGGAAAATTACATACTGCATATTTCTAAAATAATGAATTATCATTTGAGGAAAAAAGCCCATAAGAGTGGACAACATCGCATATGGTGAGAAATGCAGTGATATCTTGTAAGTCCTCAGAAAGGCGAGGAATTCGATCATCTTTAACGCAATGTTGGACATGGCCAACAATGGTTTAAAAGCTTCTTGATTTCATAAATCTGTATAAATAATACTACAAGGCAAATGACAACCAAAACGAATGGAACAAATGGCTTTGGGCATAAAAACAGACTGTAAGTCAATGAATGGAACAATCACATAGCAAGCTGAAAAGTGGGCAGAGTGTGAATGCATAGTTTACTGAAGAAAAAAATATAGCCAGTGTGTATGGTACATATATTGAGCTCTGCTTTCAAACTAAACAGCTTGATCATGTGGATGACAATGTCCCCTGAATGAATTTGTAAAAATGTATTGTTCTGTACAAAGGTAATTTGAGATACTGAGTACCTTGTTTATCACCATATTTTGGGCATTACTTTTATCATGAGGTGACTATTTGGGGTTAAACAATGATTACTGTAGTGTTTGGTAAATGAAGGCTTGGATGTTATTTTTTTCCCTTCCTTCTATGTCTGTTAAGTGACTGTGCTAAAATTCAGATTTCTCCAGCAGCTAAGAGGCCTGGTGGACACCAGCACCTACAGTGTCTACCAAATGAGCATGTTTCTATCATTCTTCTTCCTCGTTTCAAGTGGAAAGACTGGGTTTCCATCAGCAGACAAGGCAGGCAGAAACAACACGAATCAAATGTCCAAAGCTGCTTCATCAGTTACTGATCAAACCAGCTGTCTTTCTTGTCCTGATGATAGCCTGGGTCTCCAAGGTGAAAGTGAAATTGCGTCAGGAAGAAATTGCAGGCAAATGGAAGAAAGGAACATTGACTAGGCATCCAGTCAGGGCTCATCAGAGGCCCAGATGAAAGGAGGCCATGGTAATTTGACATCGCCATCAGTGAACGTGTGTGTTTTTAAACTATACCTAGAAAATGGGCACTAATGGAGCAGTCAGTGAAGTCTGAATGATGTAGGCTGCCGGATCGCATTGTGTTGACGGGGTGTGTAGCAGACAGCTTCAGGTTCACTGAGATGAACTTCCAGACCAGGCACAGTTATGGAGGAAGGGATATTATTTATTGAAGCTTACAGATCCAGGGGAAGTTCCATAATGGCAGGAGAAGCAGCCTGCTCTCACAGGACCAGGCAAGAGAGAGAAAAACCCAGCCGCCAGCTACACAGCACACTGAGCAAAACTACAGCCAAAAAGTCACACAGCACACTTCAGGAACTCCTACTGGGCACACTTTGCATATCTTTACAATGGAATCTCAAACCCACCATTAACACCTTAAGACCAGCCCCTAGTGACATTGCCTCTAGGAAGGTGATTGCAGATGCAAACTATAAAGTAATAAAACATTGAATATATTGGGGGCCATATATTCAAACTACCACAGGGTGTTTCTAACAGTTCTAATAGAGGATAATCAGGATTCTCTATGCTATTTTTGCTACTTTTTAAAAGTCAGTGGTTATTGCAGAATGGGAGCATACATCCTGGGTGCAGAGTTCTGGCATCAGATGGCCCTCAGAGTATATTTTATATTGAAGTGCTTCAAGAGATTTACCAACGTTCTGCCATTTTTCTCTGCAAGCCTTCTGCAATAGAGCCTTAATGTGTCAGGCATGCATGTTTCGACATGTATGCTAGGAACTTCTCATCACAGCCTTTTATTAACCTAGAGACGCACTGTACATAAAAAGACTGTCATACTTGCAACCAAAAATGACTTCCACATTACTTGATAAATACAATGATGCATGAGAGCTTAGTGTGTGTTGGGGGTGTTATTGACAAGACAAGCCACAACTGAACCAAGAGCCCCACCAAAGCAGTCACTTAAAGGTGAAAGTCACTGGAGCTGTTCACATATGTCACTCTTAATTGCGTCTACTGTTACCTTGCCATGTTCAGGTGAGTCATCACCGCCATAAGTGTCATACACTTGAAGACGAGAAAAGAAGGTCACTCAGACCTCATAATGTCTTACATAAGCAGGAGCTTTGTGACCATGGTCTCTAAGCACAGTGATGGTGTATGCTAGTAAGGATGTGAACCTGGTAACAGCCATACTATCCAATAAAGTCAAATGGAGGCCTTGGTTGCACAGTGGTTGGCATAGCTGCCTCCCGATAAAGTCAAATGGAATCACGTTTGCGTCACCATCCTCTGTGGTGAGAAAGAGAATGCAAGTGTCATGAGACTGACCACCCTATGATAGACTTGAATGATGGTGAGAAATAGAATGCAAGTGTCATGAGACTGACCACCCTATGATAGACTTGAATGATGCACTCCACCTCATGGATCAAAGAATATGGAAGTAGATGATAGGCTGTTTAATAGGCAATTGATAGATAATAGGTAAATGGACAGGTGGATGCATGAAAAGGTGTATGGATAGATGGGTGGCTTGACGGGTGAATGGGTGAATGTTAGGTGGGTGGGTGGATAGATAGTTATATGATAGGTAATTGAATGGACAGATGGGAGGATGGATAGAAAGATGAGTGAAGGAATGGGAGGACCCACGGATGGATAGATAGGTAGGTAGATAGATATTTTGTAATTGGATGGATGGATGGATAGAGGATAGGCAAAATGGTAGACAGATAATAGATATATAGAGAGACACAAGATAAGCAGAGTCAATCAGTTGAGGCAAATCTGAGAGCGAAGCCATGCCCATGATGATGTGGAACCCTTAACACAGTCAAGTGGGCTCTGCACACAGGTCTCTCCCAAGACGTTCATGCTGCGAGGTGAGTTCAGCCACCAAGGCTTTGCTGAAAGAGCGAAACCTGTGGCGAGCTTGATGGAGTGACTCCTTCCAAACATGAAGTCTGAGACATGTTGGTGATGAGTTCCACTAGCTCTTCTTTCTCTGACGTGTGGAAGAGATGCATAACTCTTGCAAACCCTTTTCCAGCTCAGATCCATTACGAAAACATCCAAAGAAAGGAGAGATGTGAAAAATCTGCCCTTCTGAGCCTGGGATGACAGCAAATAAACCCCGCCAGACGTGGAAACTTTGCCTGGGCATTGCTGACATAAAATCTCCATTTCCTTGAAGCAGCTGTGGGCATCGATGACAGAGACTGGTTCACAGGTGAAAATGAAGAAATTTGATACATTCATATTCATGTGTTTTTTCAATAGCCTTTTCTTTCTCTCACACAGGACAAAGAAAAAAGAGAGAGATCTAGAGATAAATCAGACCCATCCCCATTGGTCTGTCCAGGTGACAGTATATGGGAAACTTAGTTTCACCCTTTAAGTTTTTCTTTTTGCTTAAGATTTTCTAGAACAGATATTATTTGCTTTTATAACAAGGAAAAACATAACCTCTTTTTGAAGTGATCAGAGCCATATGCCGTGATGGAAAACAATGGTGAGACAAGCTGTATCTGGAGTAAAGGAGGTTAGTTTAAGAAGCAGTTCACCCGTCACTTGTCTACACACCCAAAACCTCGTGGAAGAATGTTGATCTTAGAAGCACACAGAAAGTTCCATTAGCTTTTGCAGACTCCTGTTTCCTAATTCCCAGCAGAGTCTTACCTTCACTTCACTGTGGCACATCAGACATCTTCTGACTCTCCATACATATGTGCGAAGACATGAAATAAAATAAAATTGCTCTTTTCCTTGGAACATCTGTCTCCCTTATGTGGCAGTTATTGGACCATTTCCTGGGAAATTTATTATTAAACCAAGAGAAAGAAGTCTTAGGAAAGTTATGGAAATTCCTTTGTGTAAGGCATGGCTGAGAGAGAAGAATGCCGTCAGCCAGTGGAGTGTAGAAGTGACATTTTTGGAAAGGTGCTTTGTCTTCACACCGTACCCTGAGCTTATTCTCTGCCTCAGTTTCTCAGAGCATGGGATTAGGTTGAAGGGCACGTGTTCTAAGGCACTCACGAGCACCAGCTGACATGGGAAGATTTTTTAAAAATATTATGATCTCCACCTTCCTTCAAAAACTGTCAGTTAAATTGGTATTTTCTTTGAAATATCATAACAAGTACCAAATTAAAAGACAGTTTCTGTAAAGTAGTACTCCGTGTCCTCAAGATTTCATTTCAGCTAACAGGAAGTAACGCGAGCACCCAGGAAGCACTCGTTCTTTGCAAGAATGGGGTGGCTTGAATTGCTTTGCTGTTAAAGAGGCTCCATCTCCCCCTTCCCTTCATTCCTTCCTCCTCTCTCCCCTACTCCTGTCCCTTCTTCCCTCCTTCCCCTCCCCTTCCCTTCATTCCTTCCTCCTCTCCCCCCCCCCCCCCCGCCCTGTCCTTTCTTCCCTCCTTCCCCTCCCTCTTCCCTTCATTCCTTCCTCCTCTTTGCCCCCCTCCTGTCCTTTATTCTTTCCTTCCCCTCCCCCTTCCCCCTCTTGCATCTTATCCCTTTTCTTCTGCCTTCTTCCTTCCTTCCTACTCATTTTGCTCCTGTTCCTGCCCCCTCCTCTTTCTTTTTCTCTCTCTCCCTGTCTTCCCTCTCTCCCTTTCTTGCCTTCCTTTTCTTTTTTCTCTCTCTCTGTTCCTTTCCCTCTTCCTTCTTTCCTTTCCCCAATTTTGTCTTTAATTTATTATTAATTTATTATTACAATAACAATGCAGTCGAATGGAATTATACTAGTTAACAATTCTATTTTCAGATTTGGCAGAAACAAGGATAGTAAGTTTAGAGTCAACAAAAAAGCTAAAATTTTTTCCTGTCATTCACGACATGCTACAAGAACTTGGGTCCCCTCCATATTTCTGCATTGCTAATGTCACTACCTGCCTGCCATATCACTATTATTATAAATATTTTATAATCATTCAAACAAATGGCTTCACCTTAGCATGTATAAGGGTTAAGTGTATAATGCATGCATACTATTTGATGAGGGCTGTGCTGATGATCCCTAGTGCAGGGGACAGGCTGCGAAGAAGGGACTGGAGGGACCGGCATAGGAGCCTCTATCTTCGAGGGACAGACAGGGCGTCATGCTCCCCACAAGGCCCTGTGCTCAGCCAGACTGGATCTCCAACCCTGACTTTCTCAGTGTGTGTAGAGAGTTCAGCGCACCCAGAGTGGGCCTGTTTGTACCTTCCCACATAGGGGCACATGGGTGGCCCTTTTTTCCTAAGTAAATAAGAAATCACTCTTTAAAATTTACCTTTGATAATAAAACAGTTGTCTGTAGAGTTTTATTTTCAGTTCACTGAGTTATAAGAAAACTTTGAGAACAAATTCTGGGGACTTTTCCCATAGCACCTTGTTAGAACACAGGATTTTACAATCCATTCAAATTGAGCAGGCTGTGACTTCCTTTGCCTGATGGGTTCTTTAAAGGCCAGAGAAATGGAGCTCTGGACTTTTGTCTGGGCCCAATGAAAAGCAAAATAAAATTTCCTACACTGTATGCACATAGAAAGTGCCGCAGTTATTTGTCCTGAGGTGTCTGAGCTGGAAAATATACCAGCTATGGGGCTTTTAGTTCTTTGAAGATTTCATTATGGCGCGTCAAATAACATATAACATGAAGAATGTGTCTACAGTTTGGAAAACTTGCGGCGTATAAACTTTTACTGAACTAAGTCCCTTCATTAAGTGGAAGGAGTACCTTTGAACTACTTGGCTGACACCTGCGTAGTAATAAGCTTCGTGTGGATTATAATATTTCTGTTTGATGTTTAATGTTTCTTGGAGTGGCCGTGCACATCTAAGAGTCTGACTTCGGTGAAAGCTCAGGCATTTATGGCAGTCTCCCTGGGAGCCAGAACAAGGCATTAACCCTGGCTCTGCTGCTCTGAGGAGTCAGGCTCAGCCCCTTTCCAAATGGAAAGACTTTGTTTAGCATAACAGGCCTGCTGCCTGCTTTTACAGATGACTACCGGCCCACAGAGCCTGCTAGGGGCTGCCACTCCCCTGGCAAAGCTTAAGTCGAGGAGGGCTGAGGGTTCTGCAAACCCAGGAGATGGTCAAGTCTGGACGGCTCATTCACCTCAAGGATTTTCACAGCAAGCTTTCTTGCAGGCCGGAATGTGTGAGCTTTTGGCCAAGCGTGGAGGGAGGTACAATCCGTACTGAGAGCAGCAGTAAAGCACATGAGCTCTCCCTGTCTGGACAGAATGGTACTGTCCCAGACAGAAAGGTCTCCCAGGCCAGACAGTCCACAGAACACCACCCTGCTGAGGGCTGCCAGACACTAGGGAGGGAGGAAAACAAGGGAACAAGGGCAGGGTCCCTGCTGGCAGGATAATTAGCAGTGTAGGCTGGGTGTACTGTGTGTGTGTGCACACATGTGCACGCGCGTGAGTGCGTGCATGCGTGTGTGTGTGCATGTGTGTGTGTGTGTGCTGTGCAGATTTCTATACAAACTGAGACATGAGCTCAGTGTGATGGGGTTCCACCTGGGTTTTAAAATGACACACAGTAAAAAGTAAATCACTCTGTGCCTAAGATTGCTTATCAAGGATGATAAAATGCTGTTTTTCTAGTTTATTACAAAAATCAGGTTCAAATCCAGAATTGAAAACTCAGAATCTAACTGCGGTGGTGACAACATCTGTTTCCATGGATTCTGTGTTTTTTTAAAAAAAAAAAAAGTATAGGAATAAATATTATTGGAAGGTGTATATTTTCAAAATGTGGACTTGGCAAATGTGTCAGTTTTCAAAGCAACATTCCTCCTCATCTGTACACCCAAGCTCTGCACAGAGGTCTCGGGCTGGGGGCCTGCCCTGCTGTCCCCTCCCAAGCACATTCGTTGTCTGGTTCAAGGTGCCACTGGCTGTTCTGAGATACACCAGCTTCTTGGTAGTAATATAAAAGGGGTGTTTACTTTGTGCAGTCTTAGTTTGCAAAGAGCAAGGGAAAAGTAATTTGGTCCCCTTTCTAGTATTCTCCATGGGACGTGGCAACACGTACCTGGATTAGAACAATCTGTACCCTGGGCTCATGATTCACACAGTCAGTGAAAAGTTTCAGTGCACCTCAGCATTCATTGCAATCAGTGCCGAGAACATTAATTGACAATTTTTAAGTCAGGCTCTGTCACCACAGCCTGGAGCTTGTCAAGTAGATAGATAGATAGCATGGCCAGTGTACCCAGGCCATCCTCCGGTTTCTTCCTCCCCAGTGAAGGGATTAGAAGAACATACCACTACCCTCAGATTTTTTTCACAGGGAGGTATGTAGTATGTGGTGTCTCCTGTGTATTGTATGCCTATGTGTAGATGTGTGTCCGTGCACGTGTGTGTGTCCATGCACATGTGTGTGCTCACTTCATGCACATGTGTATACTCCATGCACATGTGTGTACTCCATGCACATGTGTGTGTCCATGCACATGTGGGCAGTGGTCAGAGGAGGACATTGGGTAATCTCCCTCCTCTATTGCTTTTCTGTCTTATTTTTCTAAATCAGAACACTGAACTTGGAACTCACCATTTTTTTCAGCTAAACTGAATGACCAGCAACTATCATGCCTGCATGGCTGCAGGTATGAGCATCTATGTCGGGCTCTTGATGTGGATGCTGGGGATCAAGCTCAGGCCCTCATATGTACGTAGCAAGTACTCTGCCCCCGTCTGTCACCCGAGCCAGCAACCCCCCCCCCCCAAGAGTTTCTTCTACTTGGATTTCTGGGGATCAAATCCATGTCTTCAAGTTTGCCTTCAAGTTGCAAGGCAAACTTGACTGGCTGAGCCTTCTCCCCAGCCCTGATCTATGTTTTGTGGACATAAGACACATGGGCCACTTAGGTCTCCCCTGATGTACAATCTAAGATTGTGCTTGGAAAAAAAAAAAAAAAAAAAAAAAAAACCTAGATAGGTCAGTAGAAATGAGAAAAACAGCAAAGTCTCCAAATAGCAGATACATTTGCACAAATCCCAAGAAGCAGATTAGCCTGAAATTGTTCCTTCAAATATTGCTTTGTAAAGGGCAAATATCATTGTTGAGAAAAGGTGAAAAGTGACTGCCTTTTAATTGTGACCTACAAACATTTACAATTATTATATGGTGTTTACATATGTAAGAAATTTAAAAAAATATTTTATTTATTTGTTTGACACACTCAAACACAGAGAGAGACAGAGTGAGAGAGAATGGGAGGACCAGGGCCTCCAGCCACTGCAAACAAATTCCAGACACGTGCGCTCCCTTGTACATCTGGCTAAAGTGGGTCCTGGAGAATTGAACCTGGGTCCTTTGGCTTTGCAGGCAAATGGCTTAACTGCTAAGCCGTCCATCCAGCCCTGTAAGAAATTTTTTAATCCAATAGAAAAATATCCAAGATAAAATACTTTTCTGCTGAAAGGGGAATATCTACTTGTCATGTAGCTTTGTAGACATGGCAATCCTTTCTGTTTCCAAATAACAATCTATTTTTCTCAAAAACTAAAAGTATACATTTTTATCCATGAAAGTGTAAAGGTCAACTGCAATAAAAGTAAAATAAATTCTTTTCAACGTGAGTCTTGGGTACATTTTTCAAGTTAGCGCTAGGTTCATTAGAGGTACATGGCTGAAATACATGTGAGAAGTGATTATTTTGGTGAGATACAATTAGGAGAAAATTATTTTGTAGATAATGACAAATCGTATGCAGAACGGCTGAAGAGAAGGCTGCTCTCTGCTGCTACCCAGTCCTCCTCCTGTCCCCAGGCTCCTTGGCCAGCTTCCTTTGAATGCCCCCCCCCCATGGGGTGTTAACAGCTCTCTGGGTGCGTTTACTGGGCTCTGCACTTTTCGCTTTTTCTCTCTAACAAGGTGCTACCAAACTTGACTTAGTACTGATCCTCTCACTGCCTCTGTGGTTGGATTGCTAACTCCTGCAGAATCCAGATCCCCTGTGTAATCCCATCAGGCGTCCAGTCCAAACACCTTCACCTCAGCAATCCAGGTGGTTCTTCTGCATCCTTCCAGCTCCTTTTCTGACTTTGTTCCCAATCACCATGTTGGATTTTACAGCCAATGAAGGGTGTCATTGAACAGTAAGGCTACCTGATCCTCCTCCCTCCCTCCCTCCCTCCCTCCCTCCCTCCCTCCCTCCCTCCCTCTTTCCTTCCTTCCTTCCCTCCTTCCTTCCTTCCTTCCTTCCCTCCCTCCTTCCTTCCTTCCTTCCTTCCTTCCCTCCTTCTTTCCTTCCTTCCCTCCTTCCTTCCTTCCCTCCCTCCCTCCCTCCTTCCCTCTCTCCCTCCTTCCTTCCTTCCTTCCCTCCCTCCCTCCTTTTTATTTACATGAACGAAAGAGGCAGGGGGAGAGAGACAGAATGGGCTCACCAGGGCCCCTAGCCACTGCAAAGGAACTCCAGATGCATGCCCCACCTTGTGCATCTGGCTTATGTGGGTACTGGGGAACTGAACCTGAGTCCTTTGGATTTTCAGGCAAGTACCTTCACTGCTAAGCCATCCCTCCAGCCCTGGATTCTGCCTTTTTAATGAGTGTATCACCAGTCATGGCTTCTGTAGGTGTGATCAGTAAACAATCAGGCGATTTCCATCCCTCATCACTGTTGTTTGAACCTCTTCACATTCGCTGTCTCATTCTCATTTCTTCCTTCCTTTTGAAATCCAAATCCAAACCTGTCTTTTCTGTGTTTTGGATCTTTCAAAGGCTCCCTATTGTGCTGAGATAAATTTGATAAATTTGAACTTTTGTGTCTATCAGCCAATTTCATGATCCAACCTTTCGATGTTTCCTTAGGCCACCTTCTGAGCTTTTGGGATGAAGAAGACAAAAGCTACTTGTTTCTGTAGTTCTCTGGTGTTTAACATGTGTCCTTCCCTTCCCAGAATGCTTTGCCTTTGTTCGCCATCAGACAGAGCTCCTACCTCTTCTTAAAACCATGAGCTACCACCATTTGCCCCCCCTCCCCACCAAAACGCCCTTAAGCATGAGTTAGAGTCTTCTCCAGAGTGTGTCATGCAATGCTGGGGGAAGGGCTTGTATTCCCAGAATCGCGTTAATTAAAGGAATGTTGTCATTGTGCATCACAGAGATGGTGGGAGACAGGCCTGGGAGCAGGAACCTCCACTTCCTTTCTACCTTTGAGGAAAGTCCTTAATCCCTTTTCATTTTGGTCCAGATATGGTCTTTTACTGACATTATCAATGGACTTTGCATGCTCAGGGACATAATGAGCAAAATAGGATGAGATTAAATTAAGCACAAGAGGAAATGATGCATTCAAAAGAGTAAAAGCTAGGAAACTCCTCAGGCTGTTGCTGGCGTCCTACAGGAGGCTGTTCACAGGAAACCTCTTCATTACAAGTGGACATTCACTCTCAGATTGTGCTAAGAATATAGGATGGCATAAATCAGTGAACCAGTTATTGACGATCATCATACATGCTGTTCTGTTCGTAAGTGAATGTGCTGTGTCTTTGCATGTTTAACAGGGCTCCAGGTTTATTTATACCAGCATTACCACCAAACCTGGGAGCACAAAAGCACAGGAAGGACTGAAATGTCACAAATACATAGAAAATTTTCAGCTCCATTTTAAACTTGTGGGACCCCAATGTCATAGATCTGGTTTGTCATTGACTGAGTATGGTTATATGGCTGATGGTTGAGTCTGTCAGCTGTCATTTTCTCCCCCTCATTCTTTAGAGGATGGCTCGGTTTTGCCCATTGCTGGGTTCCCAGCTCCCTGTGCAGTCCTGACATGAAGAAAGATGTTCAAGGAACGTTTCTTGGCCGAATCAATCGCCAGGGCTCTCGCGGTAAACGCTGTGTATTCAAACAGACACTGAGGAGGCAAAGGCAATTCGCGTTTGAATGGTCAGGGCATGCCATGCCTCTCCAAGTTTTCTTTCTAAGTAGTTGTACCATATTCAAAGAAGCCTGTTCCTAAGGTTTTAAGCGATAAGAAATCCAGTGAATGTGCACATAGTTTCTGGCCATTGAGGCCTCCAAGGGCTAGAGAAAGAATCTTAGTCTGACTCAGTTGCTCCAAGCCTGAGTTTCTTCAGCTAAAAATAAATAAATATATTAATTAATTAATTAATTAATTAATCCCATCTCTATACTGCCTATCTATGGAGTGGGGAGTGATTTACCCAGACAATTTCCCTGTGCAGATTCTCAGTTTAAGAATTTCTCTTTTTCAATAAACAATTACTTCATTGGGTTAAAGTATGTGTTTTTTTTTTTCTCTTCAGAATCTGAGATTCACTCTTCTGCTAGATTTTATCTTCCAACAGCTTAATGACTGCTTAAATGTTTTTTTTTTTTTTTTCATAAGCCTGGCATCACTTTAGATTATTATAGTGTTCATTTTATGTTTTCCTTTTCTTCTTATTAATCATCAGTCTTTCCTTGGTACATATTTTAAAACTAAATCAATGTTTAGAAACAATAACAAAAAAATCTATCTCTCTTAAAATCTTAATATTCAGCCAAATATCAGTAACATCCATGCAAACTCTCAGCCCAATAATCTAAAATTTCTTCGCCTTTGAGGCTGATCCACTTGTACATTTAATTGCCAATAATTGCCTACCAGGTAGAATTGTGTAAGAAATAAATATCAATAATTAGTAATTGTGTAACACAGTTTAATTTCTTTCTTCAGAGAAATTTATTTCTACTTCTTCTATTATGGGTAATGCTTGAAATATGAGATAATGGATTTTTATTGATTTTTAGCTGAACATTGAGGATGTACAGAGCACATTTCCATAGCTCTGATGGTCATGCGTTTCAGAATGCATCCACTGGAGAGATGCCGCACATTTGTTTGTTTACAAGATGAACTTCATGGACAGGGAAGATGGTCTCCCACATACAGATGAGATGCGCTGCAGTAGAAAGGGAAGTTTGTGGGTTTCGTGCCAGTAACACCCTGAGTGCCAGAGAGTTTCACAGGACCGCACAGGTCCTGTTCTGGACCTGACCTTCTGTGGCCAGCCCAGGAGGTGAGTGAGCTGCCCTTAGTCATCTCCTGAAGGGAGCTGGGAATAAAACAGCAACTGCCTCTTACAGTGTGGAAGGAGGGCCCTGGAGAACACAGGACAAAGCTTACTCCTTTGCTTTGATTTTATCCACAGTCAGCCAAGGATCTTAGCCATCAGGGCCACGTTTAGAGAAATTATTCCTCCACTGAACTGCAAAAGGCCTTTCAGCATGGGATCCTCTTTTCTTGCAGTGAGAGGTCTGAAAAGTTCATTCAAATGCAAATGCTGTTAGTGACAAATGCTCGTTAATTTATTTATCAGAGAGCCCTTTCAGGCTAGATGATTTAGTGCTAGGGAGCTGTCTTTATGTCTGAAATAACGGGACCACAGCAGGTTCAAGCCCGTTACTGTAGCTGTCATAGAAAATAAATCAGATTGAATGAGCCTATCCGATCAGTTGCCTGCATATTGACCTGGACAACTTCAAATACTGAGTTGGTGTCCAGCCAATGGGACACTGCCACTGGTTCTGGTGGAAGTCTGCTTTAAGTCAGATGCTAGTGGTTTGCCTGGATCAGCGGTAGTGCAAGTTCACAAATGTGGGAGTCAGGCAGGACATGGACATGGTTCCTGACCCTTCCATTTATTCTTTGTGACTTTCAGTAGATAAGGAAAAGTGTAAAATGACATATCAAAGATCTAGCTGATAAGGCTACTTGTCTGTATATTTGATGTGTGTGTGTGTGTGTATCGCGCGCGCATGTGTGCACACACACATGTGAAAATTTCATCTAACAGTGTGTGCCTTGCTCTCCCCAAATAGAGGCTCTGACTTGCATGATTCTTATTTGAAAACTTTTTCCAGGAAGTATCACTATCTTTGGGGAAGAAGAATGTTGTATAGGATTTTAAAACGATTCAAATTATTTCTATGTATCAATGTGGGACACATATTGACTCCTGCCTTACATTATATATAAATATCAAACCCTGCAAAGTAATTTAGTTGAGTGGTAGGGATAAAAATAAGGTGGATTTTAGACCCCGACATAGAAGGATTTCTCTTAAAATCATTCTCCTCATTGCACAAAGCATAGATTAGACCACGTTAGAATTATTTAATGCAGCTCTTCAGAAAAGAACATGGAGAGAAACTTCACAAACTTCACAGCAAAGACTTCAGCTGCGATTAAACACACTCCACAGAGGCCAGAAGACGTGAACAAGGTCTGAGAACCAGTAAGTGATGGACAAATACACGGGCTAAAAACAAATAATCTGCGAATGAAATCACTAAGGTGTATCCAAATGGCCATTAAGCATCAGGGGAGGCTGCAAGAGACAGCCACCAGGCAAGGTCTTCACACGCCTGTCACGAAGGTCAAGAACGAACAGGGTGCCAGTGATAATGCCGATGTCTTGTGCAGATAAGCGTAGACGCCACTCAGAGTCATAAGCAAGTGTAAGATGGGAACGTCACTTTGCAAAACTCTGAAGTATTTTCCTGAGAGAGGATGTATGAAGCAGGGCTTGGCTGTCTGCCTCCCAGACATGTGCCCAATACGATTCTACAGGGGCTTGGGACATGGCAAAGTCAGTAGGGTTCTCACAGTATGTGGGTTAGGACTAAGCTAGGATCCCCAGCATCCATGGAAACACCTACTGTGGTGCACACACCTGTGTGTGTATTTCAACAAGTTGTTTTCCTGAGGAAAAGATTCCTGAACATCAAAAGCTGGTCATGGGCTGGAGGGATGGCTTAGTGGATAAGGTGCTTGCCTGCAACTCCAAAGAACCCAGGTTGATTCCCAGGACCTACGTTAAGCCAGATGTACTTGGTGGCACATGCATCTGGAGTTTTTTTACAGTGGCTTAAGGCCCTGGCATGCCCATTCTCTCTCTCTTTTCCCCTGTCTCTCTTGGCTGCCTCTTTCTCTCACATATAACTAAAAATATTTTTTAAATTTAAATTTATTTATTTTAAATTTATTTATTTTTTATTGACAGCTTCCTTAATTGTAGACAATATCCCATGGTACTTCCCTCCCTGCCACCTCTTCCACCTGGACCCTGAGCCTTGGAAGGTGTGTTTGCGATGTTTCAGTTCTGAGCACTCTTCTGTCACTTCTTTTCAGCACCATGGTGCCTTCTGAGTCATGCCAAGGTCACTACCATCTGAAAAGAGAAGCTTCTGTAACCAAAAGTAAGAGTAGCATTAATTTATGGATATTAACATTAAGAGAAGTGCTTACTGGGCAGTTTGGTGAGCATAGTACATACATTTAGCCAGACACCAGCAGACATTACACCCCTAGGACTCATGACTATCCCTGTTGTAGGTTTTCAGTATCAGGGATGTATTCCCTCCCATGAGTGGGCTTCCAGTCCAATTAGAGAGCAGTTGGTTTCCCCCATAGCAGACATGCCACTATTGCACCTGTTGGCTCATTAGGCCTGGCTGGCCAAATTTAAGGCTTGCAGTGTCCACTGTTGTCACTGGTGATTCTATCTCTCCCATTGAACTGCATAAAGCATAACTTTTCCAGTTTTCTGTCAGCTGGTCCACATGGAGGAGGCTTTCAGCTCAGCTCCAGCAGGATTTCTCAGTGACCTTGCATCCCAAGTATGTGGAACCTTCAGCAACAGGGTCTTACCATTTATTACTGGTGGGAAACAGGCCTCAGCAATGGCCTGTACTGTTTTGGGGATATCAGGGACCTCCCTGGCCAACAACTCACTGGAAGGTATTCCATCCCTGAAATTTTTCTATTAACAATCTGTGGCTTCTGAGTGTTCCACTGTCCGGAAAAATAGGTTTCCATATGACTTATTTATATCCTCTTAGATTTTGATTAGCCCTCCCCCCCACCTTTCCTTTACTCAATCTCTTCCCCTGACCTCACTTAGGCCTCCCCTCCCCCGTTAATCTGTTCTTCTACTTACATATATACAATACCATCCTATTAAGTCTCCCCTCCCTCCCTTTCTATTCCCTTTATATCCCCTTTCTAGCTTACTGGCTTCTGCTACTGAGTTTTGTTTCTACTCACATAGAAAGCCAATCATTTGAAAAAGCAGGTCGTATCTATCGCAGACCCTTTGGAAGACTGAGAAGGCAGTTAAGTCATCTGCCCACTGGTACTCTTTGCACACCCTCCATTCTGAAGGACTTCCTTCCAGGCCTCTTCAGTCTGTTCAGATAGAACATGCGCGTGTGTTGATGAAATAAGCCCAGCGCACGGCCTTCTTCTGTTTGTGTGTGTGGTGATGAGGATGGGAACCAGGGTATGAGCCATGCTGTGTGATTACTCTCCCACAGCTTTTTGAGTCAGGTCTCTCTGTGTAGCCTAGGTTAGCCTCAAAGTTGTAATTCTCCTTTGTCACTCCCCTAAGTGCTAGAATCACACATGTGCTACCACACCCAGCTTACTGTATTTTGTTTTTATAGCTGCTTTTAAAAACTACTTTAGTTATTTAGTTATTTGAGAGAAAGACAAGTGAGAAAGAAGCAGAGACATACAGAGAGGGAGAGAGAGAAGGGGATGGAGAAAATGAGCCCAGGGCCTCTAGCCCCTGCCAACAGACTCCAGACACATGCGCTGCCATGTGCATCTTGCTTACATGGGTACTGAGGCATCAAACCTGAGTCCGTAGGCTTTGCAGGCAAGTGCCTTAACCACTTAGCTATATCTCCAGCCCTGTAGTGGCTTTTTCAACTAATCAGTGTACACTTCACTCTGTCTCTTTTTTAAAAATATTTTATTTTTATTTATTTATGAGAGAGAGAGAGAGAGAGACAGATACAGAAACAGGCAGGTAGAGAGAGAGAGAATGGACGCGCCAGGGCCTACAGCCACTGCAAACGAACTCCAGATGCATGTGCCCCCTTGTGCATCTGGCTTACGTGGGTCCTGGAGAATCAAGCCTTGAACCAGGGTCCTTAGGCTTCACAGGCAAGCGTTTAACTGCTAAGCCATCTCTCCAGCCCCCACTCTGTCTCTTAAATGCAGGTCAGAGGACTCTCTTCTCCCACTGGTAATTCAGCCCTTGGCCTTGAGTCAAAAAGAGAGAAAGAAAGACCCACTGGATTTAATTAGGGTTGCTTGCATGAGGATGGGCTGGGATGTGTTTACTGGGGCATAGAAAATACACAACAGTGGTCATACCACTAAAGAAATGACATCTCTTCCCCAACTACCATTATCTACCGACAGCTTCTCAGGGAGGGGCAAGGCCCTGGGAGCCCCTCCCCCACCCATGATGGGATATTGACGGGCCCAATCTTGTGCACATATTCACAGCTACTGTGAGTTTGTGTGGAAGATAACATTAGATTGATTTTCTCTGATACGTGCTATGTCATCGCTTTCTCCCTGAAACAAGTCTTGCTTCCTGATCTTCAGCTTGTTGAGAGAGAGGCCCCTTCCTGAAAGGCACCCATCACAGACAACAGCCTGAAATATGCAAATTGGAATTATGTCACGTAGTTCGCAGTCTGAAGGACTTGCAGCCTGACTCCGGTCTAAAAACATAAATTACAAGAAAAATTAGGAGGAGCTAGCTTATCATAGGAACGCAACATAAAACAAAAGTTACCCTAACAGTTTTCATCACCCCGTGCTCCCTGTATTAGTAAAAATACAGAAATAGCTAGCTGGAATTTAAAATTATAGTGAAAGTTTTTTTTTTTTTCCTGTTCTCAAAATTACACTTTCAGAGGTACTCAGTTTTCTAAGAATAGTCCATTTGCAGATGAAAAGGAAAGAGCACAGACCCCAAATAGAAGGTTGTTAGCTGATATTTCTATGGGAGAAAATGGCGTGTATACTGGCACAGATGGTGTGTCTGAAGAGCAAAATTGTATTTAAAAATTAATCCCAGGTCTTTTCTAATTGTATTTCTTATCCTGATTAAGGATGCGGTTACATCTTCCCTAGGGGGATATTTGGTCTTCTTGTTTCATCTAATTCCAGATTTGTTCATTGACCCTTAGCAACAAGAAGACGCTGGGATCCATTCAGAGGACACCCAGCATGGTGGCCTTGTCCACAGGGCTCCGGGTGACTATTTGTGATGCTGTCCTGTCTCTGCAGATGAAGGAGAGGAAGGATTCATCCTGCATCCATTTGTGAATATTTTCTAAGAAAAATTCTTTCCTAGGCAACTTGCAGCAGATGCCAAGCAGAATGGCTCTTGTTTGACATGGAACCTTGGGGTTGAGATGTATTGTAAGTCCTCTTGTCACCAGTGGAGAAACTGAGGCACAGAGGTTTCAGGAGCCTTGCTTGGTGGAGGTACCTGACTCATCTTCTCTGCGTGTTTCTTTCTGTGTCTCTTTGCTTACTTGGCTTCGTATGGACTGAACAGAAACAGCAGATGGAGTCCAGGAAGCCCGACGTCAATGCAGAGCAGGGCGAACCTGCCCAGAGCATGACACAGGTCTGTAGAGCGAATTAGGACGTGGGACGGAAAACATCCTGGGAAGGGCAGCTTACCCTGAAAATATCAGGTGGGGCTCTGACTTCCTACCTTAGTTTCCTTTTCTCAGAGTTATGTTTGCTAATCTGAATGCTATTAGGTGCTAGTCTAATGAAAATGACAAAGAAACTTTGGAAAGATGAAGCCGTATAAGATGGTCATGTGGTAGTCACTTCACGGGAATATTCCCAAAAGGTTCCGCTTTGAATTAAAGTTGGGAAATCCAAACAGCACCATAGCATGTTGTGGTATGATGGAGACGTGCTCACTCTTTACTTCCTGCTCCGGTGAAGGATCTGGGCTCACACGCACCAGTAGGATGAACCCACAAGGGCTGAGCAAAGCACGGGTTTCAAACAACCTACAGGATGCTTCTTTCTTCTCCCATCTGACACGTACAAAGTGGGAAAGTCAACAGAGGTGCAGGGAGCAGAAGAGGATGAGAACTCCGCCCTTGTCCTGTCACTGGATACGGGCCTGGATGCAGCCTGTGCAGCCACCCAGCCACATCCACCCTGATCAGCCATGCCTTGCTTGTGCCACTTGCCCTCCCTCTTGCTGAGCGCCACAGCCTTGTAAGCTGCTGTTTCCTATTGGAGCTTACTAACGTGAGTGATGTGAACATATTCCCAGGGTGATCTGAAGGCTAGTGCAAAGACTGTCCCTGGTGTGGTTGAGAAGCGCGCGTGTGTGTGAGTCCTTCTCTGCGATAGTGCTGGGGACTGTTGGAATGAATGACGCACAGCCTGTGTTCCTCTACATGCAGTGTGTGAACATGCTAGCTTCCTTCCTGTCTTCGCAGTCACCACAGTGGCTTAGTTACAGGGCTGTGTACTGCCCTGGGGGTGCACTTTGCTGGGTTATGTTTACTTTTGATTTGGTGTGATTGTGTGCTTGTGTGTGTGTGTGTGTGTGTGTGTGTGTGTGTATGCATATGCCCCATTAACATATACAATGTGTGGAGGTTTGAAGAGCTTTTGTACTGGTGTGTGTGTGTGTGTGTGTGTATGCATATGCCCCCTTAACATATGCAATGTGTGGAGGTTTGAAGAGCTTTTGTACTGGTGTGTGTGTGTGTGTGTGTGTGTGTGTGCATGCACATGCCCCAGGAGCATGACAGGAGCCAGAGGAGGATGTCATGTGTTCTCCTCTCCCATTCTTCTGATTCGTGTTACTGAAATCGTCTCTCACTGAGTCTGGGGAGCCCCGCTCTTCAGTTAGACTGGTCAGCCCATGAACCCCAGCAATCTTCCTGTTTCAGTCCCGCTCAGCACTGGGGTGACAGGTACGTGTGGACATGCCCGGCTTTTTATGTGGGTGCTACAGGTTGGACTCAGGCCTCTCAGCACGTGGTTTCCTCTTTGGTGGAGTTCCTCCATCAGTTGTGTCTGTTTGCTTACTCCTGATCACCTGTCTATGACTGTTACATTGTAGCACTGCTTCAGTAACGATGCTGCCCTTCAAGCTGAAACTTCCTTTTCTCTGCCCATCTTGTGCTGTGTCATGGTGTCCAGGGCATTCTTTGTCCTCTTATCAGTACTGTCACCTCTCACCCTGAGAAGAGACTGCACAGATCATAAACCGTATCTTCCTCAGATTTGATACCCACTTTTTGAGGAACTTTATTCAATAACCAGACAGATTTCCTTGGCTATATTACTCAGATCAACCTTTTCCTGTTACATTTGAAGCCAAAAGAAAACAAACAAGCATAACAAAACAAAACAAAACAATAAAACAGGGCCAAGTTTGAGCTATTTGGGCCACTATCACAAAAATGCCATATAGAAAGTAATTAAGACTAGGAGACAGTCCCTTGGCCCCTTGGGTACAAGATGTTTGGGAAGGTGTCGCAGTCACCTTCGTGTTGCTAGGACAAACACCAGACTAGAAGCAGCATATGGGAGAAAAGGGTTTATATCCGCCTTCAGGTTCAGGGGAGGCCTCATCATGACTGAATATGCTGGCTCATGTCATCACACATCAGTAGCAGAGAGACAGTAACCAGCACCAGCCAGCACGAGCTGACTCTGAGCACCTTCGGGGTGGATCAGCTAACCACACCTCACCAGGGCCCCAGCTGAAACCATAGAACAATGCAGGGGAAGGGAAGAGAAAAAGGCTGAAGGAGATAAACACAGAGAACATCCAACTCCAACTAAGCCAGATATCCAGAGACACAGAGACCCCCCAACCTCATTACTGAAGCCAAACAAAAATGACCTCAATGTGGCTCAGGGAAACTCACAGAAGAGGGGGTGGAAAGATTGTTAGAGTCACAGGTTGGGGCATTAAGCACAGAGACTGGGGCCTACACCCCAGAACTCTTGACGACCCCCACAATGCACGATCCACAGTCCCCATTGATGAGGGTCCCTTTGGAAGAGGGAGGACAGGGAGGAGGACAATGGAACCAATACTATGAATGTAAAATCAGAATAATAGAAATAAAATAAATAAATAAATAAAAAACAACAACAACAAAAAACCAAAACAAAACAAAAAAAGAAAAGGATTAAAGGTTTCAGATGTTCTAAAAATAATTATCCCCCACAATGCATGACCCACAATCTACATAGAGATAACTGGTATCCCCAAAGTGACAGGGTCCCTTTGGGGGGGGGATGAGGTTAAGGATGGTACCAACATGTGCTGTTTACATACTGAGTATGTCTATCACTAATAAAAAAATTAAAATTAAAAAAAAGATCTCACCCCTGCCCCCTAGACACACCTCCCCCAGCAGGATTCTGCCTGCCTGCTGGAGACTTCAGGAGGAAGCTTAATCTTCATCAAAAAATCCCTGAAGCTATAGGAGACATTTACTATTAAGTCACCACAGACAGGCCAGCTAGTGATTGGAAGACTCAGGGAAATTCATTCTAGGCTAAGGAAACAATGAAGCCACGTCTTCAGGAGAACAAAGGTGGCGTCCTCATGGCAAAGGATGGCCAGCGAGGCTGGCTGTCGTGAGAAAGAAGAGGTGTGTAGGAGAGGAGGTAGAGATTTGGGGTGAAACCAGGTCACCAGGAACAGCATGCATGGCAGAGTTCAGCCGTGCCCAGGGCTGGGTGTGTGGCACAGTGTTGACATGTCAGGATGTGCAGTGGCTGAAGCATGGTGTGCAGGACATGACAAGAAGGGTGACGAGGGGTGCAGGCAGCACAGGGTCATGGTCTTGTGACTTCTGAGAGTGAAGTGACGCATTCTTTGGCTGGTTGGACCGTGTGGATGCAGAATGAATGGAGCCCCCCCACACACACAACAAGGTGTTTCTGGGATGTTGCCACAACTGGGGTGGAGGCAGTGAGCACAGGCTGTGAATGAAGGGACATGTCACAGCTGGAACCCCTGGGCACACGCAGCAGGGTGGACAAGAAATGCAGAGCTCTGTGTTGCTACGTCACCTTGTGAACTCATTGGATGTCCAAGTGGGGATGTCAAGCCGAAATGGGGACCCTCGCTCCACTGGAACTCAGGGAAGCAACCAAGGCTAGAGTGCTAACCTTGAGTCCTTGCTATGTAGAGAGTTTTTAAAAACGTTATTGGACAATGGGGCTGGTGAGAAGGTTGAACAGTTAAGTCACTTGTCTTTGAAGCCTAAGGATCCAGGTTCAATTCCTCAGTGTTCACATAATCCAGATGCACAAAGTGAGGGGCACATGCATCTGGAGTTTGTTTGTAGTGGCTAGAGGACTTGGTGTGGCCATTCTCTCATTCTCTCTTTCTCTCTCTCTCTCATATATATATTTTCTGCTTCTTTCTCTTTCCCTGTTTTAAATAAATAAATAAATAAATAAAATAAATAAATCATTGGACAAAAATGGATAACTTTAAAATTATAGTGAAGGTACAAGGGAGATGAGGCCACTGGGTCTGGGTCTGGCGAATGCTGCCCAAAGACTTCTGCAGAAGAACATCCCCTGGAAATGAGGAACAGAAAGCCTGCTGAGGACAGCCTGACAAGTGAAGGGAGAGGATGTAGGTAGGGGCTCCAGATTCTGCAAGGAGTTTTTGACTATGGAGGAGCAAAGCCTCTGTTGGATGTAAATAAGGAGTCAAAAGAATCAACAAATAAACATAAAAGAACATGCTGCCCAGAGATGAAAGTCGTCCAGTAGAGAGAGAAAAACTGTGGATGATGGGGAGAGAGAGAGAGAGAGAGAGAGAGAGAGAGAGAGAGAGAGGAGATGGCTTTCTGAAGAGGGACGCCATAGGGCAGAGGTAAGTGGCTGGTCTTTCATAGCCACCATCTGTTGGAACCTAAAGGAGAGGAGCGGTCTGGGAACCCCCCAGGCATCAAGTTGGGAGGAAGGTGGGGGAGCACCTCCTGTTTCCTTCTAAATGAAGCACAGGCAACATGAACAGACACACGCTTATGACACACTGGTGACACAAAGTCAATAAGGACATTTATTTTTATTTTTTTATTTTTGGAGAGAGACACAGAGAGAGACAGACAGAGAGAAAGGGAGAGGAAGACAGATAGAGAATGGGCGTGCCAGCAGTATCTCAGCTGCTGTGAACGAAATCCAGATGCGTGCTCCCCCTTGTGGGCAAGTGTGGCATTGCGCCCTTGCGTCACTTTGCATCTGGCTAAATGTGGGACCTGGAGATTAGAACCGGGTTCTTAGGCTTAGCAGGCAGGCGCCTTAACCGCTAAGCCATCTCTCCAGCCCAATAAGGACATTTTGATCTGACAGTGACCTGTACATTCTCAAGGGATCTGATACTCATATTTTGGGACTGGTTGATCAAGATGCCAGTGTTGTGCTGATGTCATCAGATTCCATAACTGTCCCTGGAGCTGACTGAAGCCTTGTCTGGTGTAAGCATGCTCCCAAGGCCTGGCACAGTCCCATTTCTAGCATCTGCTCACTGCCCACCTCCTCATGGCACACTTCCTGTTCCCCAGGACTCTTTGGACCTTTACTCCCTGGGCCTTGCTCATAGCATTTTCCTGGCTTCATAAACATTTTATTTTTCTGAAGGGAAAGGACTCATTTCTTTCAATCTCATTCCAATCATGCTTTCAAGAAGGTATCTTTCTGGTTCTCTCTCTCTCTCTCTCATCTGAAATGCATGCATTTTATCTTTGGACACCCTAGAACAGTCATGCATGGACCCGTCCCGTCTTCTACTCTCTCCTTCAACAAGTCCTTGTGCATTATCTGCATTGTGCTGTGACTAACCCTGTGGGAATTTAGCAAAATGCTGTGGTCCTCGACTCCAAGCAGTTGCCAGTTCAGAAAAAGTACTTCGGCTGAGAAGGTATCTCCAGTGATCACGTCCTCATTTACAGCTAGACCATAAATCAGAGACTACATTTCCCAGACTTCCTTGACCCTTCGGTATGGCCACATGAATGCGTTCTAGCCAACGGTTTGAAAGTAGATCCTGAGACTGTATTGTCTTAACGTAAGGTCACGCCTTCTTCTCCTTATTTCTTACACTGCCTTTTGAACACATGCTGACTGCTGCAACTGAATTAGCCACATGGACAGTGTGGAAACAGTGGTGGAAAACAGAAATCTAACCAAGACTGAGGTTCTAGAAGGACCTTGGGTCCTGCCATTGTCAGACTTTCAACTGGCTTTATTCAGCTTTGTGCTTTTTAAGACTGTATAGCTTTGTTGTTTGAAACATTGATATTTCAGGAATCCAGCTATGCATATTTATGTCTGACTAAAATAAGAGTTTCCACCAAAAAAAAAAAAATGTTGGATGATTTAAAAGCATGTAATGTGGTCCAATCTGGTGCCTTGAGGAGTTTTCCCCAAGTAGTAAATTCTAGATGAGGTCAGCAGGTTTGAAGCTTCATGCAGCTCTGGCAAGACAACGTTTCAGGTAGGGCATGCGACTCCACACAGTGCCTGGAACAGGAGCAGCCACTCGTCAAAGAGCCAGGCACTGCTGAATGAATGGTGTAAAGCTCTCAGAAAAGCCGGTGTGGTGACACACACCTTTAATCCCAGCATTTGGGAGGCAAAGGATCGCCATGAGTTCGAGGCCACCCTGAGACTACAGAGTGAATTCCAGTCAGCCTGAGCTACAGTGAAACCCTACCTTGAAAAATAAAAAACAAAACAAACAAACAAGGCTCTCAGAGGCTGGTGGAGCCAGTTTATTCATGTCTCGGGTGTGGTGGCTTTTGGATCTTAACTCTGAAAATAAAGGAGAGGACACTGGCGAGTTTTACATAGGTTTTGTAGTGAGCATATCTGGACTCTTACAATTTCATGGTTCTGTAGCAGATGGGAGGACTACAGGAGGACCCCCCCCCCCAAGAAGATCCCCCAGCGTGTCTTCTCCCGAGGCGTGGGCAGCAGACAGGCCTCTGGAAGGCTGGAGCCTGCCTCATCCACACTTCTCCCTGTGGAGAGTAAGAGGAAGCATGGATTTTCTGCCTTCACTTGAATTCTTTTATTTTATTTATTTTTTTAAATTATTTTTTATTGACAACTTCTATACTTACATACAAAAACTGCATGATATTTCCCTCCCCTGCCCCCATACCCCTTTAGAACTCTAATCTCCATCATATCCCTTCCCTCTCTCCATTAGTCTCTCTTTTAATTTGATGCACTTGACTTCTTTTAGAGGTGATTTGCCTTCTCTCAGGGATTCCCTTAAACATTTACCTGGGCAGTTTACCTCCTCTGCCTTATGGAAAATTACAAGATGGATTTTACACGTTGTGTCTTCTCCGGCCCTCCAGCACAGTGCCTTGCTCACAGTTGGTACTCGATACATATTTATTGATTTAGCTAACGGATGAATAAATAAACAATGGTTGTATAACTCTTCCCAGAGGAATCCAAAGATGTTAGCAGAATTTGCTGGAAGGCTCCTGCGAGAATCGTTTGTTTGCTGACTTCTTGGTGTTTGGAGCTAAGACAGCACAGTCTGAAAGGCTGGGTCTCGTTTTGCAAATCCACTTGCCTGTGAAAACAGCCATGCTTGCTACGAAGGGATCCGTCTGAGCAACCGGAGTGGAGCAATCTGTGTCTTCAGGCCAGCAGAGCATCTAAAAACACACTTCAGCCCACTGGCTCTTTTGTAATCATGAAGCAATAACTGCACGAGGCCAGTGGCCTTTTCTTCTTTGCAATGATATAGGTTTGAGTAACAACTTTTGAGTAACCAGCCATGTCATTGTGTCTCCTTAATTATTGGTGGTGGAGGGGAGGGGTTAGACGTTGGTTTAATGCCCTCGGTATCAGGAAATGAATGTAGAAACACAAAACAATTTCTACACCAATTTTGGGAATTGATCATGACCAATGTTTTATGCAAGACGATGCAATTATTGGCAAGTCAGACCTTCTGTGGTGGGTCAGAAGCCCAGGGAACACAGGCTTCTCTCAGAAGGGCTCCTGGCCTCGCTGTCCGCAGGTCCTGCAGGACAAGGGGAGGGGAGGGCACCGCCAGGCCACCGTAGTGGAGACAGAGGACAGTGTTCTTGGAAGGATGCATAAACAGGCTGGGGACATGGCTTAGTAGGTGCAAGCATGAGGGCTTGAGCTGGGATCCCCAGCACTCTGTGACAGCTGGGCTCTGAGGAGCCAGAGACAGGAAGGGCCAGAGGGGCAGAGACTGGCCCCGTTTCTGGTCTTGCCTTCTGCTTCCTGAAACACTAAGATGTAGCAAACACAGCCGCAAGCTCCCATCATCATGCCATCCCCACCATGATGGACGACATCCCCTTAATCCCGGAGCCAAAATAGACTGTCCTCCCTTAAGTGGCTTCTGTCTGGTATGTAATGAATACAAATACATTTTACATTTACTGCAGAACATTTAGCACATTTATAAGGTTATAAAGAACAAAGAGCCCTGGCTTTCTATTCTAAAGGTTTTATTCCCTGATGGGGCTTTTTGCTTGTATGCCCAGATATATGTTAGCTAAGACAGGGGCATGCACGGACCGTGCACCATATTGGTCACTTTTCACAGTGCCCTGCACTTACCTCACCTGACTTGTTCATTTAATCATGAATCATTCCTTCACTTAACCATGGCAGGGTCTATTGTGCTGTTTAACATTCTATGGTATATTTGTTCCACACCATTAAGATGTCTTAGTTCACATCATTTTTAACGGTTGCATGTTTTATAGGATGAGCGAGCCATAGCATGTTTAAGTAAATCATGAACAATTGGATTTGTCTGATTTTTGTTCATGCAAGTGATACTAATAATTTTATTTAGTTAATGTAATTATGTTACAAATATGGTCCTCATGCTGAAATTCAGCTGCACATTTTATATACATCCTCAAGTAGGTTTCTGTTTACGGAATTGAGACTATCAGAACTGAAATGTGGGGAAAGGCCAGGGACATTACCCAGACCACATTTTTAAAAAGAGAATTTTCACGGCTCAAGCTGTTTTACTGGTGCTTAATTTGCTATGTTGAAATGTCATTTAAGACCTTGGAAATCAGTTAATAATCCAGACGTCGCCACAACAAGCAACAGTCGTTTGGAGCCCCTGTGGCTGAGACTTTGCTGCCTGGTGCTATTCTCTGAGGAAAGGGGTAGTTCACAATCAGTGCTCATTACTCAAACCATCTTCAACATCCCACAGACAAGCCATGGTGCTTGCCACCAGAGATGGAAGGGGCAAGCCGAGGCTCACATTTAGGAGCAATACCCGTATGAGAAGAGATCCCTCTGAGAGGGAGCAGGCTTGATCAATCCCAGGTTTGGGGGGTCTGAAGACCAAGGCTAGGAATCTCCTGCAGACCAATGCCAGCAATATTGGGTCGGTGGCCCAGCATCTCTCCCACTCACAGCATATTCAGCATGGAGAGAACGGACATGGGGCCACCTCAAGCTTCTAGATTAACAGGTTGCTGGCAATGCCAACTCTTCCTTCTTTCTAGAGGGAAGGGTCTGTGGTATGCCACATTCAAGACAAGTCCTGTGCCTCAGCTGCTATGCCTCATGCCAGTTTTCTAAAAAGACGCTAATTCACCCAGTGTGTGATTTTCCAATTTTCTAGCTATCTCTCAGCCTAATTTGACACGCTAATTCACCCAGTGTCATCTCCTGTCACTGGCCTACAGCGTGGTAGTGAGCTGAGACCGGGTCTTTTTGATGGTAAGGTATTGAGCAGCCATGGGAGGAAATGCAGCAAGTCCCCCAGCCTGAGCACTCATCCCCAGCTGGTGGAGAACTGGCTGGGGCCCTGGATCCTCTGTTTCCTGTGGATGGCTAATGAGCCTCGGCCCAAGGCCTGCCCTCAGTGACACCTGTAAGCCAGAGTCAAACCGCTATTCCAGCAAGGATCCAGCTCCCAAAGACCCAGTTTACCTACAAAGTCCAAACTTTCCCAAATGGCCAATCCAGACTTCAGTGGGAACCAGTTTTTATGAGAGGGGAAGCCTTCATCACAATGGTCAACTAGGCGTCATCTCCTGTCGCATCAGCGGGGAGGAAGCAGCAAGAGTGAGCTCCTAGAACTGGCAGGGGCTGGACCCTAAAGGCCCAAGGCCTGCCCTCAGTGACACCCCTATTCCAGCAAGGATCCAGCTCCCAACCTTTTCCCATTTAAAACCACTTCCACTGGAGGCTTCATCACAAACGCATGAGGCTACGGGGAACCTTTCACATTTAAACCACTCCACTGGGCCTTGCTATAGGCCCACTGCACTGCAACCAGCAGACTGTGGACTTAACCCGGGAGCCAGATAAACCTTTCTTTTTCTATGATTTTTTTTCCACTGACAACTTCTATACTTACAGACAATAAACCATGATGATTCCCTCCCCTCCCCCACTTTCCTCCTCACAAATCCACACTTCATCATATCCCCTCCCCCTCTCAGTTACTCTCTTTTATTTTGATGTCATCATCTTTTCTTCCTATTATGAGGGTCTTGTGTAGGTAGTGTCAGGCACTGTGGGATCATGGATATGCAGGCCATTTTGTATCTGGAGGAGCACGTTGTAAGGAGTCCTATCCTTCCCTTGGCTCTTACATTCTTTCCCCCACCTCTTCTGCCTTGGAAGGTGTGATAAGATGTCTCAGTGCTGAGCACTCCTCTGCCACTTCTTCTTAGCACCATGGTGCCTTTTGTGTCATCCCAGTGGTCACTGCCATCTCGATGATATCTTTTTTAGGTATTTCATAATAGTGACAAAAATTGAACTGAAAACAGTTAGGTTAGGTATACTAAATGCATTTTCAAGCTACGATGGATGAATCCATTGGGTGCTAACTCCATTATTAAATGAAGGAAGACCTGACATATAACTGTTTTCTTTTTTGGTTCTTGAATCACAAAGGCACTGATTCTCCCCCTGGCCTGGCCCTGCAGTCCTCGTCTTTACTTGATTGACATGTCTGCTCTGTTGAATCTCCAGCTCGGCTTGGCACTTACTTGTGTGAGTTCCTTGACCTTGAGCCCTCAGGACGTGTGTGGTTAACCTCTGGTCAAGCGAACCATTCTAAGTCTCACATTAACTTGTCATGGTCATGTTTCCCTTCACTATACTTGTCAGTTACCTTGCAACCTTTCACCCAACACTTTTCAGAGTGTGAAGTCCTAGATGTGACTCTAACTCGACTGCAGGTGCACCTTTCTCTCCCTCTCTCTTTCTCTCTCTCTCAGATCCGACAGCATAGGAGTGAGCATCTGTAGTCTACACAGAGGAGCTGTAGGCATGTAACCCTTTGCTGCAAACTACACCTCCCTGTCCTCTCCTTTCAGGGGACCCCATGCTTTTGCTTGGTGCCTGGGCAGCCTGGGACCCTTGACTTTGTCATGCCTCTGGATGTCGTGCCTCTGGAATGTTGGGGCTTCAGACTCTGGCATCCAGTGCATTTTTCATTCCTTGTGCCTTTGGAACTTGTGATTGATGACATATCTTCTATCTTTTCATGAAGTCATTGATAAAACCACCAAATAGATCCCAAGCTTAAAATAAATAAACTTACTTTTCTTCCTTCTGACACTCCTTCATTTGTCAGTCAGTGACTGTAGGGAAATCCTCTTACTTTTCCAGAGTCATTGCCAAGGCTACACTCCAATGGCTAGGGGTTGTATCCTCTCTTCTTTCCACTGCTGCCACGAAGCAGATGGACACCCACAGAGCAGGCATTTAAAATGAATATTGGTCGTACAAGCTGCTTGCCAAAATATTTTATTAAAACTGCCATCTAGAAGCTGCAGAGATGGCTCTGCGTTTAAAGGGGCTTGCTTACAAGCTTGCTGCCTGGAATTTGGTTCCCCAGCACCCATGTAAAGCTGGACCAGAGTGGTAGACACATCTGTGATTCCGAGGTGCCTACAGAAATGGGAGGTGGAACCAGGAGAATCCAGCAGCTCATGGCTCTGTTAGACTGGAGCACATGCAGTGACAAAAGAGTTACCAAGGGAGAGCTTGTCCCAAGGATGGTGGAAGGAGAAGACCAACACCTTGACATCGTCCTCAGACCTCCACACGTGTGCCCTGGCATTTGTGTACACATGTGTGCATGCACGCATGCATGCGCGCACACACACATGCACGCACAATTTTTTTAAATGCCATCTAGTCCCTTAGGTGTCTACTTCCTGTGGAAGACCCTGGCATGGGGGACCGGTTCCCAGTCATTGCTCATTCAAGGTGAGAGTTGTCTGAAGTCTAGATATAGAACATTTCAAGGAGAGAACCAATGCTGTTGTTCTTTTGGACTCTGCCTGGGTCTTGCTTTCTCTGACAGACCACAGGTTTTTTTTTAAAAAAAATTTTGTTTACTTTAATTTCTTTATTTGAGAGCAACAGACAGACAGAGAGAGAAAGAAGCTGAGAGAGGGAGAATGGGTGCACCAGGGCCTCCAGCCACTACAAACAAACTCCAGATGCATGTGCCACCTTGTGCATCTGGGTACTCGGGAATTGAGCCTCGAACCGGGGTGCTTAGGCTTCACAGGCAAGCGCTTAACCACTACACCATCTCTCCAGCCCCGACACACCATAGTTTTAAGCACTTTTTTTAAATTCTAGGAATCTGCTGTAAATCTCCCCTGCACAGTTTCCTCCTGGGTGGAGCTCTCTGTGTTTCTTTGCAGATACTTTGCAGATACTTTGCAGATACTTTGCAGATACATGAGCGCTCATGTCTTCTCCTTTTGCTTCCTTTCCTTCTCTCCCTGTCTCTCTTTTCCTCTGTGTGGTATGCATGCATGTGTATGCATGTTCCAATGTGTGTGGGTGTGCAATTGTGTGCAGTCACACATGTGCACATGTGTGGAGGTCAGACATTGATGCTGGTTGTCTTTCTTAGTTGTTAGTTGTTTTCCACCTTATTTTTTTGAAGTGTTTCTCACTGAACTTGAAGCTTATCATTTAGCTACACTACCCAGCCATTGAGCCCCAGGGCCCCCCTCCCCTTTCTCTGCCTCCCTGGTGTTGGGATTAGGCAATGCCACCACACCCAACATTTTGAGTGCGTTTTGGGGGATCAAGTTCTTACAGGGCTACCCACAGTTCATGGAGACAAGCATGTGCCCCTGAGCCACCTGCCCTACCCTTTTCTATGTTTTTTGGAAGTGGCTCCTGAGTCCTTGTTCAAGATGCCCTCATGCTGGTGGCTGGCCTTGCTCACAATGGATTTCTATTGTCAAGACACTGAAACTGTGTGTCCTCACGTTTGTGACAGGACAGCATTATATTTGATAAAGGAAGGGAAAAGAAGTTAATGACCAAAAGAAGAAAGGGAATAAAGGCAGAGAGGAAAGGAATGAAGGAGGGAGGGAGGGGGAAGAATATGGAAGGGAATAGAGTGAGAGGGGGGAAGGGAAGGAGAGGGAAGTGGAGGAAAAAGGAGACAGGGAGGGAAAGACAAGAGATGGAAAAAAGGAAGAAAAAGAACGGGTTGTAGGAAGAGGGAGAAGGGTGAATATGGGTGGCACAGGCTCACCCAGCCCGGCACACATCAATGGGGCAGGTGGTACGTTGCTCCTCTGGTAATGCTGAGGCGCCCACAGGTTTGGTGCCCATCGGGCCTCGTGCTCCCAAGGGAGGCTTCTCCTGTTCTCCCCTTGCCAGTCTCTTTCACATCTTCCCATTTCTAATGTAGCCGTGGCCAGCTCTCCATTCTCCGTTGTTTGCTGTTAATGACTCTCTCTCGCTCTCTCTCTCATTTCCTTTCACCTCTCAGGAATGCAGACAGGTACTCACATCTTACAGGGCTACCCACCTTCCATGGAGACAATCTGTGACTTCAAGTGGCAGACTGGACCTCTGAGAGCTGGTTCACGCAGGCTGTTGTCTCTGTGTGCCTTGCCTCTGGGCTACAGGGTTATGTCATGGGGCTCTCTCCATGGGAAGGTGGGGTGGTATCAGCAGCGAAGGATATCTGCAACTCACAGCCAGCTCCCTTTCTACATGACAGGGCCTGGGTTTCCATTCACAGAGAGCAACAGCTTTACAAAGACCACATTCTTCTTGTGACTTCGCATGCTCCGAGCCCACATTCATTTCTTACCACGGCCATCTGAGCAATCTGGCACCCCACACAAAGTGCCTTCTGGACAGGAAGTTTCTTATGAGATCTTCAGCAAAGACAACAGTGAAAACCAGAAACAAGAATGGAAATGGCTGGGGACAGAATCTCAAGCATCCCAAGATTCTCCTGCATTTGGAGACCTTCTGGCAGCACAAATATTCTCCTTTGTAAACCAACCATAAAACTCTGTTCAACAGCAGGGCCGTTCTTCTCGACTGGCGCAAATGGAATAATAGAGAAAGGACCCACTCGTTTTCTCTAAGCAGATCTGTTAGCTGGGGTGGCTAATGTTCATGTTGATGTGATAGGATTCAGCATCACCATGGAAACACACATGGGTGTGCCTGTGAGGGTTTAGCTGAGGTGCCATGAGGTCCCCTCACTGTGAGCAGCACTATCCCATGGGCTGGGGTCCCAGGACTAAATCATAAAAGGAGCAAACAAGCTGAGCCCCAAATCCACCTGTGCTTCCTGGACGGAGACGCCAGCTGCTCACACTCCCGCCGCACGCAGAGCCTCCTTGCCACGGAGGACTGCGCCCCAACCTGGGGTCTGGAATGAAACTTTCCTCTGTTAAGTTGCTTTTGTCGGGTTTGTTTTTGTCACAGAAATGAAGATGGAACTACCACACGATCTAAAAACACGTGCTTGGATTGTCATTGGGAAATCAGACGTGAATTTTGGATCGCACGTGACTCGTCACGACAGCCTCTGCAAGGCCTGCATGCTTTTGTTTGTCCCCCGAAGATATGGTGAGACTGCTGTTAGGACAGGGAAATGCCAATTCTTTCCGTGGAGGGGAGTCCACCCTCCCCCAAACACCACCAACTGCGTACCAAGTGTTCAAATATACCAGCCTTTGAGGAGCATCTATGTGCTAGTCACTTTTCTCATTGCTGTGACACATTTCTGACAGAAGTAGTTTACGGGAAAAAGGGTTTATTCTGGCCCACGGCTGAGGGGACGCAGTCTGTCATGGACGGGAAGGCAGAGTGGAAGGCAGTCCCATGGTGTGGAGCCAGTTCTCTTTACATCTTGGAGGAAACAGAGACAGGGCAATGCCAGGACTCAGCTGGCTTTCTTCTTTTCCCGTTTTTCTTCAGTCTGGGAGCCATGCCATGGGAGGGTGCTGTTGATGTGGAGAGGATATCTTCCCCACTCGGTCAGTCTGTGGAAACACCTTCACGGACAAGTCCAAAGGAGCACCTCAATAATGCCCTAGAGTTTTCCACTCCAATCAAAGTGGACAATCAAAACTAACCATTATAGGGCTGGAGAGATGGCTTAGCGGTTAAACGCTTGCCTTTGAAGCCTAAGGACCCCGGTTCGAGGCTTGATTCTCCAGGACCCATGTAAGCAAGATGCACAAGGGGGTGCATGCATCTGGAGTTCGTTTGCAGTGGCTGGAGGCCCTGGCACACCCATTCTCTCTCTCTCTCTCTCTCTCTCTCTCTCTCTCTACCTGCCTATCTCTCTCTCTCTCTCAAATAAATAAATAAAAAATAAAATATTTTTTAAAAAAACTAACCATTGTAGTGTACAAAATGCCAGATGAGGAAGGTGAGCTTGAACCCTTTGAGGGCTGTGATTTAGACCCTAGAGGTGTCGCTTTCTGTCATGATTCTTCCGTTTCTATCGGCTACCACCTTCTCGCTGCACTACAGCACACGGTACCATTTCTCCACACGTATCACTGCTTATTAAAACACCAAGAAAAAACCACCAAGAAAATAAAGTACCATTGATCTCCAATAATTATATTTCAACTGCTTTAATTAAAACACCAAATAAAAAAAAAAGCACCAAGAAAATAAAGCATACATCAAGTTGAACCTGTCTCCATCTAGGGGTTTGCTAAGTTCAGGGCATTTACTGCAATAATTATATTTCCAACCTTAAGTATTTAATTCTCCAATTCAATCTAAGTTTGCACATTAATAAAGTATTATTAAATTACTCGTGAAAGTAACATTTACCGATGACAAGAGTTTTCTCCAGGACAATTATGTTTCTAAAGAGAGGTTTTTCAGGTATAATCAAATAAAAATTAACCTGAGACTTTTCTGTGAATGGCCATCTAGGGGTTTGCTAAGTTCAGGGCATTTACTGCAACACTTTAATTTGTATTTCTCTCAGGAGTGGTTATGATTGGAGCTGAGGATGTTCTATTTTTCCCCTAAAGTTTATCTTGTTATGCATAACTACAGCAGTGTCGAGGAGCTCTGAAAACATGGAGTGTGAGTCCTATCATTTACCCTGAAAAGCAACCCCATCCATCCCTCCAGAAAGACCCTCCCTGGTGGTAGTTTCTTTCCCCTGATCCCTTAGAGACACCATTAGTATGATTGGTGTATTTTTAATGCCCCCTCTATCCCTCCAGAGACACCATTACTTTCTATGTCCCCCTCCATCCCTCCAGCAGCCACCATGGTACTTTCTATGTCCCTCTCCATCCCTCCAGAGACACCATGGTACTACCCCTCTCCCTCCAGAGACACCAGTGAGGTGGACACAGTGTTAACAGTGTTGGGAGGAAGGATCCTCCAGGAGTGTGTTTACATGTCCCCTCCATCCCTCCAGATACACCATGGAAGAGAGACACCATGGTACTTTCTAAGAGCAACCATCCCTCCAGGGGTACCCTATGTCCCTCCCTCCAGAGACAGAGAGCCTTTGGGCTTCCCCCTCCATCCCTCCAGAGACAATGGTAGTCTACACTCCATCCCTCATGATTATCCACTGCAGAGGGAGCCAGGTGTCCCAGGTCCTCATCCCTCCAGAGACACCATGTCTAGCATCATCCCTCCAGAGACACATTCTTCCTAACAATCCCTCCAGAGACACAGGTGGTGTCTTCCATCCCTCCAGAGACACCATGGTACTTTCTATGTCCCCCCCATCCCTCCAGAGACACCATGCCCCATCCCTCCAGAGACACCATTTCTATGTCCCCTCCATCCCTCCAGAGACACCATTCTCACCCCCCCCATCCTCCAGAGACACCATGGTACTTTCTATGTCCCCTCCCTCCAGAGACACCATGGTACTTTCTATGTCCCCTCCATCCCTCCAGAGACACATGGTATTTCTTGTCCCTCCCATCCCTCCAGAGACACTGGTAACCTTCCATCCCTCCAGAGACACCATGGTATTTTCTATCTGCCCCTCCATCCCTCCAGAGACACCATGGTACTTTCTATGTCCCCCTCCATCCCTCCAGAGACACCATGGTACTTTCTATGTCTCCCTCCATCCCTCCAGAGACACCATGGTACTTTCTATGTCCCCCTCCATCCCTCCAGAGACACCATGGTACTTTCTCCCCCTCCATCCCTCCAGGTACCCTCCAGAGACACCATGGTACTTTCTATGTCCCCCTCCATCCCCAGAGACACCATGGTAGATGTCACCATCCCTCCAGAGACACCATGGTACTTTCTATGTCCCCCTCCATCCCTCCAGAGACACCATGGTACTTTCTATGTCCCCCTCCATCCCTCCAGAGACACCATGTCCCTTTCCCTCCAGAGACACCATGGTACTGTCCCTCCATCCCTCCATGGACACCATGGTATCCCCCTCCATCCCTCCAGAGACACCATGGTACTTTCTATGTCCCCCTCCATCCCTCCAGAGACACCATGGTACTTTCTCCCCATCTATCCATCTCCCCTCTCCATCCATCCAGAGACACATTTTATCTCTTCCACTCCATCCCTTCAGAGACACCAGGGTACTTTCTATGTCCCCTCCATCCCTCCAGAGACACCATGGTACTCTCCCCTCCATCCCTCCAGAGACACCATGGTACTTTCTCCCTCCAGAGACACCATGGTACTTTCTCCCTCTCTCTCCATCTCTCTCCCCTCCCACTCCATCCCTCTAGAGACAGCACAGCACATTTTATCTTCCACTCCATCCCTTCAGAGACACCATCCATCCCTTCATCCCTCCAGAGACACCATGGTACTTTCTATGTCCCCCTCCATCCCTCCAGAGACACCATGGTACTTTCTATGTCCCCCTCCATCCCTCCAGAGACACCATGGTACTTTCTCCCTCTCTCTCCATCTCTCTCTCTCTCTCTCTCTCTCCCACTCCATCCCTCTAGAGACAGCACAGCACATTTTATCTCTTCCACTCCATCCCTTCAGAGACACCATGGTACTTTCTATGTCCCCCTCCATCCCTCCAGAGACACCATGGTACTTTCTATGTCCCCCTCCATCCCTCCAGAGACACCATGGTACTTTCTATGTCCCTCTCCATCCCTCCAGAGACACCATGGTACTTTCTATGTCCCCCTCCATCCCTCCAGAGACACCATGGTACTAATCCCTCTGGTACTTTCTATGTCCCCTCCATCCCTCCAGAGACACCCCTGAGTGCTGGGATTACAGGCACCATCCCTCTAGAGACAGTTTATTTTAGTGCTTCCACTCAGAGACACCTCTCTATCTTCCACATCCCTCCATTCTTTCCTTCTTTCTCACTCTCTTTCTTTCAGGCAAATGCTCATCTGGCCCATTGACATCTCCAGCCCCCCTGACCACACCCCTGAGTGCTGGGATTACAGGCACCACACCCAGTTTATGCAGTGCTGGGATCAAGCCCAGGGCTTCACACATACCAGGCAAATGCTCTACCCATTACATCTCCAGCCCCCCATGACCATGGCTATTTTGATCACAAGTTATGGCCAGCCTGGTTGGCATCTATGAAGAGAGGCCTCCCAGCCATGTGCCTGACATGGAGGGTGAAAGCAAGAAGGTTTGCATGTGCTTTGAATGCTCGATCTCACCAGAGCCACGCAGCCACAGGAAGGACGGCAGAGTGCTGGCGGGAGTTGTCCTCAGAGCTTGCCACGTTCTGACGAAGCTCCTTAGTACTGGCTCTAAGAATCAAGAGTAGACACCTTTGTTTATTTTTCAGGCAAGTGCAAACTTCTGTGACACTCACTGCTCCTTCCTGTAACTTTTTTTTGTTTTGTTTTTTGCATGTGTGTATGCTGTGCATGTCTGTGTGTAGGTTCATGTATGTACAGGGGCACATGCGTGTGGGGACGCATATACACAAAGAGACCAGAGAACCGTCTTGGGTATTGTTTCTCAGGTGCTGTTCACCTTTATTGACGGTCTCTCACTGGCCTGGGGCTCAACAAGTGGGCTAGACTGGGTGGCCAGGGTGCCCCGGGGCTCTGCCTGTTTCTGCTAGGATTATAACATACACAGGCTTTCCTAGGTTCTTGGGATTGAACTCAGGACAGCATACTTGAAAGGGAAGTACTTTGGAGACAGATGTACTGCCCCAGCCCTTTTTCTGTTAACCCTTCAGTTACCTGCCTGCAGTGCTAGTCTGCTTTGATGAGAATCAATCCAGAAGGGTAGATCAAGCTTGTGGGACACATTGTTCAAATGTCACCTCCCTAAGCTATGGTCATGGCTTAGACACCTTTCCTTCTGCTCTGTTCACCAAGAACAGAGTCATGTGCCCACTCCATCATAATGTATTTATTTCCTTACGAGAAGAATTTTTAATAAGACAAAATGGCCAGACAGTTACTTCAGACATAATGCCAATACATTCTTCAGGACTTGCTCTGAGTAGGACAAGGTTTTCAACCTGACATGGAAGATGGACTTCCATCCAGAACCAGATCCCCAAAGCTTACGGCGCCTGTGAACAGAACGTGCATTGACCGTAGTCCTGGGTTGCTGGTTTCCCTCCCCGGCAGATAGAGCGGAAGAAAGAGCCAATCCAGCGGCTTTTCTTGAGGCTGAGCAGGAAGATGGGTGTCAGCAGCTCAGACCCTCCCCCAAAACACGGGAGAGAAAAAACACACTGAGCTGGGAGTCATGTCGAGGCAGGAACTCATTTTATTGTAATGGGAAGGTGTATATATAGTTTTGAGAAAGAGGATGGGTCTCAGGATGGGAAAAAGGTATAAGGGCCAATAGTATTTCACCACGTCAGCAGTAGCTGGGCAGAGGCAGTTTTGGCTTAGGCCTTGCTGAGTCACTCTTAAGCGGAAGTAGGCCAAAGACAGGTCACTAAACTTTAGTCAGGCTCAGGAAGTTCCACTAGGCCTCACACCTGGGCCTCTTAGGGCCCAACACTGGGTGCCCATCAGAATGTTTTTAATTCCTCAGATCCCACTGGAATCCTTCACATATTCCGATGATGCCGTGTTGTTCTCCCAGTGGTTTCCTCTTCAGAGAGCCTTTTAATGCTAATTAATTAGATGATAAAGTCCATGCCGCTCCTTCAGGTCCAATTCACGATTGGATCTGGCATATGGTGCTGGAGGAATCTCTCCCAAGACACAGTGAGCGTGCTCACGCTTACAAGAGGAAGCCTCCCCAGTGGCCTCTGCTCCAGCAGCACAGGAGCTGTAGCTCAGAGACGCACTACCTGCAAACCATAGGGGCCCTGGTGGCTCTCAGCCAGGATCTTCACAGTTCCTGTGTTTTCTAGGTTTTATAAGTATGCGAGGACCTATAGCCCTGGGCTTGGTTCATCCACTCATTCATGAAGCAGATGTAAGCTGAGTTGGATAGGTGTGGAGGGTTTGGCTGGGAGCTGAGGGCCCTGAGGTGAGTGAGGCCTGGCCCCTGCCTGGTAAGGCTCAGGGTGAATGTGAGTCATGAAAGCAACATGAGTGTGGTGGGGTTTTGTCTTAACACAGCTCCAGCAATGAGATGTATAAGGGACCGCTCTGTATTGGCTGTCTCTTTAGGAGCAGGAATCTCATTCCCCAGGGCTCAGGAGGATGCAGGCTGCTGAACCCTTTCCGGGACTCACCTCAGTTGACAAGAAGGTACCTGGAGCAACATTCCATCCCTTCCCTCCAGCAGCCCCTTCCAGTGATGGTGACACAGGGATATAAACACCCAGCCCAAGCAGGGGATTGTGGTGCCTGTCTATAATCCCAGAACTCCAGAGGCTAAGGCCGGAGAATGGGGAGTTTGGGGCTAGCCTTGGCTACAGAGTGAGGTCTGGTCTAACCTCTTCCACCCCAAAAAGGAAACTCAGACTCTGTCCAAACTCAGACCACTATCCAGGAGTGCCCCACTCTGAATCCCAAACACCATCAGCTCACGTCTCAGCTTCTATGTGCACAGATCTGTGTCTTTATTCCTCATGGACACACTGGCCCTGCCATGCTCCTTAGGTGACTTTCTTTCTGCAGTTGTGTGACTTCTGGTCCACTGGGTGGTGGAGGGGGGGTGGCTAACATACAGAGTCTCTGCCCAGGGCCATCAGCAAGAGCAGCCTGCCAGCCGGCCTTGAAGAACAATGCCCATGGTACACTACGTGGACATGGCCCCTGTACCTAGCGTAGCTGCACCCAAGTCCCCTGCGTGGAAGGGGCTGCAAAAGGGTTGGACAGGACCACACCCAGCCTATTAGCATACATGTCGAAAGGGTCAGGGAAGACTATGTAATCCCATGTTTCTTGCTGGGGCTTGATATGTCAGAATGACAGTGTGTGCATTTTGCTCCCCAGGGTGTAATTCAGCCATGTCTGGAGAACCTTGGGTTTTGACAGCTGAAGGGGGATGGTGCTGCCAGCAGCTGCGAACAGAGGCCCCGAGAAGCTGGTTCACACACCACAGTACAAAGCAGAGGTTTTTCGAAGAGAGGACTGGTTCCAGTGACCACAGTGCCAAGACTGGGAACCTGTGTATTAGGGAGAGGGAAAGAAAGACAAGCGTGAACCCGAAAAGGTTCTGATGTGCACAGAGGGTGCCCCCCACATTCATAGAAGGAACTGGAATCCTCATGGGATCATAGCCAGTCTTGAGAAAGTCATGTGGTCATGAGGGTGGGACCCTGTCCTGATGGGATTAGTGCCCTGATAAGAACGGGGAGGCACTTCAGCATACCCATTCTCTTCTGTGAGGGGCACAGCAAGGAGTCTGCAATGTATGAACAGCTAAAGTGTGTGTACCAAGAAGAAGACTGGCCGGCACTGTGACCTTGACCTCCAGCCTACAGACTGGGAAATGCACACTGTGCTGGGAGGCACCTGATCTATGGCAATGCGTTGCAGCAGCCCACACTGATAAGGATGCCACCTTGTCACCCAGGGGCGACCCTCTTCTCCACTGGGCACAGAAGGAGCTGAGGATGATGGCAGAGTGATGAGGCCCCAGAGGAGGTGTATTCTCAAGTCCATCAGCTCTACCATGCTCAGATTGCAAACAGCAGGGCCCTGAAAGATTTGGTGGCAACATCCGGGTCAAAGAACTTGAAAAGCTGGAATCCTTAGACACCCTCCACTCTTTGATCCCGTGTGGCCATATGACCCTGCTAACCTCTCACATCCGTGCCTTATATGAAGAACACGAGGGTTCTCTGCTTGATGGTATGTGCCCAACATACTCCTCAGAGTTGATTGCCACCTCTTCTCCCATTCATGGCCTGAGCTATCCGTGCCAGGGCATCAACTGACTGAGGAAGGGATTGTAGGAGGGCCAGGGCCAAGAGTAGTTACATTTCCAGCAAGGAGTGGGAGACTGCGTAGGGCTGCATTCCACGGTATTAAATGAGACAGAACACTGCCAAGGAGAAATGGGAGAGTCTAGTGAACAGAGGTCAGTCAAGCAATTTGGTGCCTCAGCACACCCCTAGGAATGGCGCTCAGCCTGTGAATGCAGACTTTTGAGAGATGGTTTCACTCAGAATTTAAAATGCTCAGAAAGTGCTAGAACTAGAAGAAACCAAGTAATCACCAGCTCTGTGAACCCCTGGAGAGTTCTGTTGTGTGCACACGCACACGCGCGTGATGTCCTTGCTCACAGTCACATTCCATTTTTGCTGTGGCTAATGCCTTTCTGTCTATCCATACATCCAGATCCTTGTGCCCAGATCCAAGAGAAGGGAGTCACCACCTCAGTGATCCTTGGCTGTAAATGCAGATGTGACACAGGGCATATGGGAAAGAGGGGACTGCTTCCCCCTGGAAGTTTGGTGCTGGCTTGGGCAGGTGGGTGTTAAACAGAGCAGGCAATACCTATGTGGAATCATTTAGCCAGTTACAAAGAAGGCACCTTGGGGTGAGTGGATGGGGGCATGGACCCCACACAGTGTGAGCACACCACAGGTAAGCGGACAGTTTATGAAATAGTATGTTCAAGGGCTGGCTATATAAGGAAAAGCAAATGATGGATTATTTTGTTCACTTTTCAAATATGAAAACTTTTTAAGTGATATGATCTAGTTAAGATGAGAGCTCCACAGAATGAGCCTTCTCCACCCATGGGACTACAAGTTGGCTGATTGTTTTGGTGTCAGCTTAGCAAATATAGCTTTTGATCCCATAGTTACTTCTCTGGGAATGCGTCCGAAGGTAATGTGTCTAAACAGGAAGAAAAGCTTGATGAAGAAATATGACTGACGGACAGACACATTTACAAGACACAGTGGGCAAAGACCAGAGGGCTGCGTGCTCGTGTGTGCAGAATGTTCCCTTCAGAGACTGTGCTGTCCAGTTAGTCATAATATGGAAATTTTGGTAGGATAATAATATTGAAAGAGCATGCTACATGCTTTAAAAGAAATATCAAACAGAACAAGTCACACAATATAGAAAAACATTAAAAGCAAGTGGGAGATTTGCTTAATATGGAAATCTTGTAACTTCATAGCTGGTGTTACTGGAATGATGGGCCAGATTTCTGTGTAAAAAAAAAAAACAAAACAGTTAACATTGTTCTCTGCACTGCTGACCCAATAGAATGCTGTTTGAAATGTTGTTCTTAATAAAACATGAGTGTGAATTCACAAGCATGTCATCCCTTGGCCAGATGTGTCACACATATGATCTTCACATGTGTATGTTTACTCTGTTCAAGGACAACAGGCCGTGGTGCCATGTCTGGGCGGAAGTCCTCAGGAACTGTTCTTTCTGGCCCTGAAGGGTGAGTGGTCCCCCCACAGAAGATGAGAGCCAAGAGATGAGAGGCTTCTCCTGGGCTGTCCTGTGGGGCAACCTGGCTTTATTTGCTTGGAAAGAATGCCACAGATAAATACTCAAGCCCTTTTGTGGAGTCCTTTCTCGGTCAGACAGGCCACTTCTGAGTGACAGCCATCGCTCCAGTACTGCAGAGGGTGAGAGAGAGAGCTGACTGGGTCCACAGTGGTCTCTCCCTCCCTCAGACCCTCCTGGGATCCTCTGATCTCTCCACACCCTTCCCCTCCTAGCCTTCCAGTGACACCTTGGTTTTCTACACCAGTTTGCAGGCTTATCCTGCCAAGCCCAGGAAAGTTGCTGGGAAGCTGACAATGTGGCCTCCCCAGCCCAGACTGGGGGCCCCCTGGTGTAGGAGAGAGAAGGCGAAGGGTGGCACTGGCTGGAACAGCTTACACGTAGCAAAGTCTGCATCTGAACAGCACGGTGGCTTCTGCTCTGCAACTGGGACACAGGAGCTGGCATTAGACAATGGTTTCACCTGTAACAAATGATGCACACAGCGATTTGGAATAGGGGCCAGGAGCCAGGTAGGTACCAGAGACTCCAGACCCCTCCGCCTCCCCTTTCCTATGTGGTGGACATGAGCCAAGCACACAGCGTGCGCTGCTGGTGGGCATGGAGAGACTGGGCGAGAGTCAAGCCAGGTTTACTTTTTTGCCTTCCGTTATTCCAGGAGTCAGTTTTTCCAGCCAGTCCGTGAAAAGGTGAGGGAAGTCAAAGTGGCAACAGCAGCCCGGGGATGGAGGAAGCTTCAGTGCAAAGACCAGGGGAGCGCTGGGTTCAGCTGGGGGAGCCGACACTGCCTTCTGGCATCTGGTTCCCTTTGCTGCAACACTTGGCACTCGATGTGTGTGCTGTGTCCACAGCACATTTATAGGCATCTTCAAGGTGATGGACATGGAGTTGCCTGATCACATGCAAACCAGCCACCCATAAAGCTCAGCTTGCCTACCTTGGCTTAGCAAGGCCAAGCCTCCGTCACTGCAGTGAGATTCAAATGCACAGGGCAAGCCATGTTCTTACTCAGGACCCCGCCTGGAGGGTGACCCATCTCAGGACCCTGACTGTTGGCACATGCTCCCTGGATGGACCCAGAAGAACAAGGGAAGCCAGAATTTGGATGTTTCTGGGAATCCGAACTCCTCTGCAGCCTGGAGCTGCCACATGTGGCCGGAGCTCTTTTTCCACCAGGGTCAGGTGCCTATATGAGATAGGAGCTATGTGCCTGATAAGGCAGCTTTGCCGTTACCCACAGGGTCCCGAAGGGGCCCTGAACAGGCTGTGGAACAAACAGGCCGGGTTGGAATGAATGAGGGCAGCAAAACGTGACCAGGCTGGGGCAGGATGGACACAGGTGCCCTGCATCCCTCCCTGGGAGGGCCCCCCCAACCCCACACGCTTTATCTGAGTCCCTCCCTTCCGCTTGCCCCACTTTGGGAAGCCTGAGACTGGTGACCCACATGCTTTGAATGGATTTTTCTATTTTTTACCACTGCCTCTGCTGCCGCCAACACATTCTGGCATTTTTCGTCTCTTTTTACATCTACATGGCTTGCAGCCGGGATGGAGACAAAAACAGAATACCCTGGGCCAAGGCAGTTAAAAATCAGGGCAAAGGGAGACCCAGGACCCAGGGACCAGCAAGCCTGCCTGGCTGCGAGGTGTGTAGTCTGCACTAGCTAGTCCATCCTGCCACTGGTACTGGCGGGGTTTGTTTCTGTAAGTTTATCTGTTTTGGAGACATATTGAAAATTAGAGATTAAAAAATATATATCAGCCAGCCGCTTATCCAAAACATCAGCTGCAGAGGCCCAATGAAGACACACAGACACACACAGGACGGACCCACTTGTCATTTGTTTGTTCTAATTGACAAATTTTATTTTTATGGCATACCACATGCGGTTTCAAAACATGTATCCACTGTGAAATGGCCCAGTGACGCTAATTAGCATAGGTATTACGTCGTCCTATACTTACGTGGTTGGTTCTGAGAGCTCTTTAAATCTACTCTCCCTGCAAATTTCAAGACCATAGTACTTTGTTGTTAACTAGAATCTAACTTTTTTTTATTTCTGAGGTAGGGTCTCACTCTAGCCCGGGCTGACCTGGAATTCACGATATAGTCTCAGGGTGGCTTCGAACACACAGCGATCCTCCTACCTGTGCCTCCCTCCCAGGTGCTGGGATTAAAGGCACACACCACCATGCTGGACCTTGGAATCTGACTTTTATCCTTTGCATGTGTATGTATGTGCATGTGGGGTTGCATGTGTGTGTGTGTGTGTACATGTGGGCATCTTCCTCACTCTTTCTCTCCACTTTCCATCTTTGAGACAGGATCTCTCAATGGACCTGGCACTCACTGGCTCAATTAGACTAACGAGCGAGTCTGTGATCCTCAGGGGCTCCCTGTTTCTGCTTTCCCAGAGCTGGGGCTGCAGGGCCACGTCAGGCACTTGGCATTTTATGTGGGGTATGGAGTTCCAAACTCAGGTCCTCATGCTTGGGCAGCAAGCACTTTTCCCACTAAGCTATCTTCTTTCTTTATTTCTTTCTTTCTTTCTTTCTTTCTTTCTTTCTTTCTTTCTTTCTTTCTTTCTTTCTTTCTTCCTACTTATTTGAGAAAGACAGAGAAAGAAAGAGGCAGAGAGAGAGAGAGAGATTGGGCACACCAGGGCTTCCAGCCACTGCAAACAAACTCCAGAAGCATGTGCCACTTTGTGCATCTGGCTTACTTGGGTCCTGGTGAATGGAGTGTCGAACTGGGGTCCTTAGGCTACACAGGCAAGCCCTTAACCACTAAGCCATCTCTCCAGCCCCAGCTATCTTCTTTTTAAAAATATTTTATTTTGGGCCTGGGGAAATGGCTTATCAGTTAAGGCATTTGCCTGCAAAGCCTAAGCCCCCTCCAGTTCAATTCCGCAGTACCCACGTAAGCCAGATGTGCAGGGGGGGGACCATGAGTCGGGAGTTTGTTTGCAGTGGCTGGAGGCCCTGGTGTGCCCATTCACTCTTTTTCTCTCTGCCTCTTCCTCTTCTCTCTCTCTCTCTCTCAAGTAAATAAATAAAATATCTTTAAAAATGTTTTACTTTATTTATTTGTAATCAGGGGGATACAGAGAGAGAGAGAGAGGGAGAAAGAGAGAGAGAATGGGCACACCAAGTCCTTTAGCCACTGCAAACAAACTCCGCATACATGCACCACCTTGTGCATCTGGCTAATGTGGGTCCTGGGGAATTGAACTCAGGTATTAGGCTTTGCAGGTAAACACCTTAACTGCTGAGCCATCTCTTCAGCCCCACACTGAGCTATATTCTCAGCTGAGATTGCTCTCAGGGTCAGGGCACTCAGAGGCTGGAGGGTGGTTGGGTGGGGAGAGGCACAGCATCATTTTAGTGTCCCATGGGACAGCTGTGGAGTAGAAGCCATCTAAAAATCAAATATCAAAGAGATTAAAAAATTAGATTTGTAGCTGGGCCTGGTGGTGCACACTTTTAATTCCAGCACCTGGGAGACAGAGGTAAGAGGAACACCATGAGTTCAAGGCCACCCTGACACTACATAGTGAATTGTAGGTTAGCCTGGGCTAGAGTGAGACCCTACCTTGGAAAAAAAATTACATGTGGGCTGGAGAGATGGCTTAGTAGTTAAGGTACTTGCCTGTGAAGGCTAAGGACCCAGGTTTGATTCCCAGCACCCCCAAAAGCCGGATACACAAGGTGGCACGTGTGTTCATTTGCAGTGGCTAGAGACCCTGGCGTGCCCATTCTCACTCTCTATCTGCCTCTCTCTCTCTTTTTTTTTTTTTTTTTGGTTTTTCGAGGTAGGGTCTCACTCTGGCTCAGGCTGACCTGGAATTAACTATGTAGTCTCAGGGTGGCCTTGAACTCACGGCGATCCTCCTACCTCTGCCTCCTGAGTGCTAGGATTAAAGGCATGTGCCACCACGCCCGGCTTCTCTCTCTTCTGTAATAAACAACAAAAAATTAAACTAGATTCAACTTACATTTTTCTATTTTTCTCTCTACCTTCAGTAGATAGCACAGTAGCTGTCAAAGTGTGTGCCAAAGATAATTCACACAGGCAGTGGACAAGTACATGCATTTCCTTGTTCCCATTCCCTTCCTTCCTTTTTTTCCTTTCTTCCTGTTTCCTTCCTCCCTGCCTGCTTTTTCTTCCCTTTTCTCACTTGTTCTACTTCAAGAAGTCACGATCTAGGACGAAACATTTGTAGAAGGTTAGGGTTAGGATTTGGGTTGGGGTAGGGTTAGGGTTAGGGGCTTCCTTATGCTGGATGCTGGTTTTAACATACTCACAATCCAAGAAAGGTGGAGTTCACGTTGTGCAAGTCCAGAGGCCATGCAGAAACCCCCTGTGATGTCAAATCCTGGCTGGCTGAGTGTCCATCATTCTGGGAACAAAGTAGCCTGCCAGTAGGAAGAGCACATGAATTGGTGCTGAAGGTCTGGGAAGGATTTGATGAAGGAGCCAGAAGGAGCCACAGGAAGCAAGAGGCCATCCACACCGAGCTTGGGCTTCCAGCCACAGCCTTGGCACTGGCTCACGGGCAACACAGCACCGCAGAAACATATTGTCCGATAGTTCTGGAAACAAAAGCCCAGGAGAAGGCATTCTCAGGATGGGCTTGTAAAGGCTGCGGCATGCCTCTCTCCTGGCCTCGGGTTTGTTAGAGGCCTTGGTGCGCTGTGGCTTGTGGGAACATCACCTTCATCTCTGCCTCCGTGTTCACATGGTTTTTCCTGCATGGGAACTGGTGTCATAAGTTCCTTTCTTACACTGACACGGTGTTGAGCCCATTGTAACTTGATTATCCTGTGAAAGGAAATGAGGCCAGTCTGAGTACTCGGGCTTGGGACTTAGGGGGACACAACTCACACACAATTCACCACAGCAGGTACCAACCAGAGCTCTACTCTGCCATCTAACGCCATGCCCTGGTGACTGTTCTCTGTCACTCACTCACAGGAGGAGCTCCCGAGGCCCCTGGGCTGAGCTCACTGCATATCAGGGATCGCTTACAAACCGTGTTAAGATTAAATATTTATCCTGATCTTTCATAGCTCTGCTTACATGGCGGGCAGTTATTGTGATGCTAATTAGCTTTACAGACATATAGTTCTTGGCAGTAAAAGGTCTGCATATAATTAGTTTGCATGATAGAAACAACCCTGGCAAATATTAAATATTTAATAATGAATATTTAATGACTCAAAATAACTACCTATCATACTTTGCCAGAAAATCTATGGTTCTGGACTCAGAATGTCAATGCCATAAAACAACACAGCCCATACCTACCTACCACTGCTTTGTGTCACCTGAAGCAAGTGTACTAATCTTTGGGGTTCTGCCTGCAGGGAAACCCTAAGTGACTTCTCCCTCATTCAAAGGGGGTGCACATTAAAGGGGGGTGGAAGCGGCTGCAGCTCCAGGGCATGGGCAGGTGCATGTGCTGCATGGATAAGCCTCCTATTTTCTGCTTCACCCAGGAGATGGACAATGCATTCCGCTGGATGTCCAACTGTCTACATATTTTTAACTTTTTATCAACAGCTTCCATAAGTAAGGTCAATATATGTGGTAGTTTGAATAGATGGTCCCCAATATATTCAGTGTTTTATTAGTTTGTAGTTTTTATCTGCATCCACCTGGCTGGAGGCAGTGCCACTGGGTGGATCTTAAGGTGTGGTGGTGGGTTTAGGATTTCAATCTAAAGATATGCAAAGTGTGCCTAGCTGGAGTTCCTGAGGTGTGCTGTGCTGTGCTCTGTGGCTTTTGGCTTTTGGCTTTTGCTCTCTGCTTAGTCCTATGAAAGCAGGCCAGCTTCTTCTGCCATTATGGAACTTCCCCTGGATCTGTAAGCATCAATAAATATCCCTTCCTCCTTAACCGTGACTGGTCTGGAAGTTCATCTCAGCGAACCTGAAGCTGTCTGTTACAGTATACCATGATCATAATCTTATCCTACTGTCCCTTTCCCCCCTCCAAATACCCCCTCCACTGAATCCCTTCTTCCTTCCACTTAGTCTCTCTTCCATTTTGATGTCATTCTTTTTTTCTTCTCCTATTATGTAGGCCTGCTTCACGGGGTGGAGTGGGGGGTACTTCCTGCCTGGTACTGAAAACCTAGTGAAAAGCCTATGGCTGGGGAGGTGATACGCCCTATGGGGGAAACGACTAGTGTTGTCTGGCTAGCTAGATATATTGTGCCCACCAAAGTGATCTCTGAACGCTTCTTAATGCGCATATATTAATGCAACTCTCAGTTTTTGCAACAGAAGCTTTTCTTTTCAGATGGGGTGACTCAAATCTCAGCGCAGTACTGAGAAGTGGCAGTGGAACGTTCAGCACTGAGACATCTCTATCCTGCAGCTTTTTAAAAATATTTTATTTTTATTTATTATTTGATAGGGGAGGCAGGGGGAGAGAGAGAGAGAGAGAATGGGTGCGCCAAGGCCTCCAGCCACTGCAAACGAACTCCAGACACTGGCTCATGCTAACATGGGTCCTGGGGAATTGAACCTGGGTCCTTTGGCTTTGCAGGAAAACACCATAACAGCTAAGCCATCTCTCCAGTCCTAGCCTACAATTTTTAAGGAAGTGCCTTGTATACATTAATTAGCAACGGAGATGGAACCATTATGTTACCATCGTCATTGTATTAGTTGCTTTTCCTGTTGCTGTGACAAGAAGCAATTTGAGGGAGGATGGGCTGATTTCAGCTCATGGTTTGAGAGGACATGGTCCATTATGGTGGAAAGAGGCAGTGGGCCCCTCTGTGGTGGCAGGAGCATGAAGCAACTGTTTGCTCTCATCTGAACAGATTAGGAAGCAGAAAGAACAGCCTACTGGTTTTCTTTCCATTTTTACTCTGCCTGGGAGCCCAGCCTAGAGGATGGAGCCACCCATATTCAGGTTCCATCTTTCCTTAGTTAATTATCTTAGGCAAAGAAATCAGATCCCCCAAAGATTTCCTAACTCAATCAAGTCGACAGTCTAGAAATTAAAGATCACAACCACCATCTTCATCACCATCACTGTGGCCACTTCTCCCAACACCACGAGGACACCTGTGTGACCCCATCTCTGGACCACCAGTGGTGCACACTGTGGCAGGCAGCATCCTAAAATGAGGCCAATGGCCATCAGTGACCATTTGCTCCTGTTTGTTTGGCCTTATGTAGACCTCCTTTGAGGATGGGCTGGGACTAGTTAGTGACTTGCTTCTGGCAGAGAGTCCACTTGGCGGTACTATCATAGAACACCTGGTGCTGAGTATTGTATGAAAAAAGAAATGTAATTTGGCTCAATGGCTCTGGTCCCTGGAAAGTTAAAGAAACACAGCACTGCTGTCTATGTCAGTATGTGGCACAGAAACAAGAAGAGAACTGGGCAGGTCCAGAATGGACATATGTCAGTGGGAAGCAAGAGAGTAGGGAAGAGCTGCTCGGTGCTGCCGGAAGCTGATGGTTGAGACAAATGTCAGGTCCTAGGTGGTTAAACCCAGAGCAGCAAGTCTCCCACCTGACTGTCGGCTATCCACAGCCTGGAGCCCTAGGACCCTGTTCCAGGGCTGGGAGCTCTCAGCCTCTAGGACACACAGCATCTTGTCCTGCAAGCGCCAAAAATCTACCTCCTCCTCTCTGTCCTGTGACCTCTATGTGAGTAGAGCAGGTTGACCCCAGCCAGCTGCATAGACCCGATAGAGTGAAACTGAATTCAAGAGTCAAAATACACTGGCTTCCTACTTGCTGGGCCAGGACCCGGGAAGAACAAGGCAACACCTCTGGCTTTTCACAACTTCAGTCTCTGAATGAAGGGTGAGGCATAGGGACTCAAGAGCCATGTAAAGACTGTGTCACAGGGAGGTCGAAAAACATAGCTAGAGATTCAATAATGGGACATGGATACCATTTCTTAAGAAATGGTGGCTCAGGGGACATTTGGAGGAAGGGTCCACGTTTTTGGAACTGGCAGGAAGAAGAGGCCCATTTGGTGAAGGTGTGGATGCAGAAGGCAGTGGTGGGTTCCTTCCTGGGCCCTCACACGCACTGCCTGCCGCATAGAGCCAGGAGCAGCAGCCACTGGAGCCAGGCCCACACTCATCATCCCCGCGGCGTGCATGAGCCACAGAGGCTGAATTCAGGAGCGGTGAGGCAAGGCCGTCCTTCACACCCGGGTTTGCAGAGAGAAGAGCCCGACTCCAGGAGAATCCAGCACTGTGAGAGACCAGGAAGAGAGAAAGCCCAAGGAGAGGGCTTGAGATGAAGATGAGGAGCGGGAGGAGAGGGAGGGAAACCCTCGCCCCACAATGCCAGGAAGAGCGGCTCAGGGTGGGAGTGGTGCTGCCCAGAAAGGCACTAGGAGAGGTAGGCAAGGCAGGGCTTCAGCAGCTGTGCAGGAACTGGATTAAAGTTTAAGAAGCACAGACAAGATTCCTGTCAAATAAGCCCAAGACGGGCACATGGTGGTACTCAACACACATGACCGAAATAGAGAGGACGGCCAGCTTGTGACTCCCTGCTCAGCGGACACTTCCCCCTCAAGGACAGACCCCTGGGTTGGCTCTTGGGAATCACTAGGTCCCCCACCAGCAGCCTCTGGGTGGAACAGGAAGAAAGCCATTGGCCTTGGACCTGACTATGGTCTGCAAACCAGCACAACATTCTAACACCAGGCTGATGTCCTGACCCCACACCTCAGACTGCGGCTCTCATTTGGAAAACCAGTTGCTGCATCCAACCTGGCTGTGTCCTTCATGTGACAACAGACGGATCACAGAGTTTTAGAAGCCCTGTGGTGAGAGTAGACTGGGGTGATGGGGCTGCCAACCAAGGAATGCCTGGGCTCCAGGAAGCTGGAAGAGTTTTAGGGGGTTCTCTCATGGGGGTTAATTGTTAGTGACAAAACACTCTGGCTCCAGGAACTGAGAGAGAATAGTTTCTGCTTTGAAATCACCTTGCATGCAATACTTGATTGTAGCAGCTGCAGGAAGGTATGCTCCCTCTGTCTCCAATCTTTTACCCCTCAAATGTGCGTAATGATTCTGACTTGTAATGATTAATGAAAATTAAAGATAGACACTAGATTTCATCTTTTATGCATACATGGCTGGCTCAGTAAAACAGCCATAGGTTGGTCCTGCCCCAGTTTTGGCCCCCCAACCTGTCCTTCTTTTTTTTTTTTTTCTGAGGTAGGGTCTCACTCTGGTCCAGGCTGACCTGGAATTAACTATGTAGTCTCAGGGTGGCCTCGAACTCTCGGTGATCCTCCTACCTCTGCCTCCCAAGTGCTGGGATTAAAGGCGTGCACCACCACGCCCGGCGCAACCTGTCCTTCTTGTCTTCATCTTGAAACAAGCATTAACACCAGCCCTGCTCGCTTCCCTTCACCACAAAACAGCTGGGATGGATTCATTCAGTTTTGATTGATTCCTCCTCTACTTCCACATAGATTGGAGGCAGCTTCCCATCAAAGCACGGACGCAAGTTTTATGCATGCTAAGGATGACACTCTGCACAGACGAGTCAGTAAAGTACCCGGTAATATACGGCTGTGTGGGAGCAGCAGGCTGACAGGGCAATAAATTCCTGTGACTCGTGTATGAAGATGTATCTTTCTACTACCGGGGGACTCGGGCTATTTCCTTTATTTATCTAATCAATTTTGCTCTTTTGTTTTCCTAGTGATTTCTGGGAATGAGAGGTTGATCATGGTTTAATGCAAACGGTGAATCTTTCTCTCTCCCATGTGGGACGCATGAGAAAATGGACGGCACGCAGAGCAGCGCGCGTGAGCTCTCAGGCTTCCTCTGTCTGCAGGAGCTGCTGTGTCTGCCTCATGGGTTGCAGGTCACACGTCCACCTCCACCGAGGAATTCCAGTGGCCAGCGTGCTTAGCCATCTGTGGGCCTGTCTCCACTCAGCACCTCCTCCGTAGAGCAAGGCAGGACGCCTGACAACTTAGGGCTGGATCAAGGGCGAGGACGGCTTCCTTTTTATTTCTTTTCCTACTGATTCCTTCAAGGCCAAGTGCGGGTCTATCATCAGTGATGGCTTCACATCTTCTCTCCCTTTACTGTTCAACAAAGTGGAGAAAGCTGCTGCTTTAAATTCACGGGATACTTTGTGGTTCACACAGTATTTTCATCATAATTATCCCCCTTTTTTTTTTTTTTTTGGGAACTGCTTCAAGAGGAGGATGGGAAGGGTAATATTTGAGTCTGATTTAATTTTCTGAGGATTTCCAGGAGACTTCCTACAGGCTGCTCAGTCAAAACACGGACAAGCTGGTACCCAGGACCCTCCATCTGTGTTCTCTATGCGTTCTGTTTGTCTTGCCAGTCCCCACAGGTGGATGCTAAGAACTCACTGCAATGCACAATACACACATGGGGGTTTGCCCTCCTCCTTGGGGTTTGGGAGAACTGGGGGTGGGGGAACAGAAGAGGCCTCTTCTGTAGTCCCCTCAGAGGACACTGTAGCGGAAACCCTGATTTTCATTCAATAGGGAAACGTTCCTTTCTGGCAGGGGAGGAAGTGCCAGCTGACCAATGAAACTGACAAGGGACTTACAAGACTCAGGACCCCCCCCCCAAAGTTGTCTAAGTGCTGAGAAGAGGAGACACCTCCCCTGTGCTCCTATAGGTAACCCCTACCCCAAGATCCTCTCCCCAGGGTTCTCTTGGTAACCCTAATATTCTCACTAGTTCGCCAAGCTGGACTTGTGGTTGTCCCAGATCTCAGTTGAATGGAAGCAGACTCTCCAGGGAGAGGATCCAGCACCCCATATGGAAAATGACACTCAACCACCACATTTTCATTATGTGATCTTTAGAAACATCTCGTGCCTCAGGCTCAGGAGAGACAATAGAAGGGAACCCCAGGAAGCAGCCCCATTGTCTGCTATAAAGAAAGAGTGCTGGCTGGAGAGATGGCTTAGGGGTTAAAGCACGCTTGCCTGAGAAGCCTAAGAAACCATGTTCAACTATCCAGGTCCCACATAAGCCAGACACACAAGGTGATGCAAGCGCGCGAGGTTGCACAGACGCACAAGGTGGTGCATGCATATGGAGTTCGATTAAAGTGGCTGGAGGCCTTGGTATGCCAATTCTCTCTCTCCCTCTCTCTCTGGCTCTCTCACATATAAAAGGCCAGTCTGTTAGGCTTGCCTCAAAAGAAAGAAAGGAAGGAAGGAAGGAAGGAAGGAAGGAAGGAAGGAAGGAAGGAAGGAAGGAAGGAAGGAAGAAAGGAAGGGAGAAAAGAAGGAAAGAAAGAAGGAAGGGAAATAAAAGTGCAGTGGTAAGGACCCAGGGAGCCAACGGGAGCAGCCTCTCAGGACAGAGGGACAGGACCAGGATGGGGTGGGAGCCATGACATGAGTAGAAGGAAGTAGTGAGATTCTGGGTTGATGCGTTCTTTTGCTTTTCTGCAGAACCAGCAGGTGCTGCAGGCTGTCAGCTGTCAGTTAACCCCACCCAGTAGAGCGCAGTGATTAGAACAGAAAAGGCAGGACAAGACTCATCTCCCCTCCGGCTGGAAAGTCTGGTTTCTGGGCTCATCTCAAACTCTACATTGTACCCCATGTTGTGTTTTAGTGGACAATCTCAAGAAGTCCATCCTTCTTCTGAAGGAGGACTTCCGTCCATCGTAGCTGTGAGTGCTATTAATCTTGCTGCTTCAGATCTCGTGTCCACACTTGGGGCAAAGGTGGGGGAGGGGTCCCTGTGTTCATGTAGGGCTGACCACATCCTTTCCACTTTGTGTGAAATATTAATGTGTCTGGGTGATGTAAGGTTCGGGAGTGATCATGACCACGCAAACCACTCTGAGGCCAAGATGAAAGCTTTTATTTGGGAAAAGCATGAGCTGCCAGGACTGATCACAAGACAGGAGCACAGCCCACCTGAGTTCCCCAGGTAGTGGGCTTTATAGGTTATTTTTAGTTGGGGGAAGGTGAGGAAGGGAAACAGCTGGATAAGAAAGGTTCTTTTAGGGAAGGTCTAAGATAGCCAGGGGGTGACATCAGAACAGGGACCAGGTGATTTACAAAATAAGGGAGCAGGAAACCATGACCTGGGGCATTGCAGGCAAGGAGGGGATAATGGCTTTGCAGTTTCTTGAGGAATGTGGATAATCCACTTCCTTATGTCGCTGTCGCCATCCTGCTGTCCTCGGTGACTCCATTTTGGGAGCCTGTCCAACCCAACATTCCAGCCTTTTGTTAATGATAAGAGACGAAGGTTAATTTCTTCATGCTGACTGTAGGGGAGATAAGGTTTTATGGGAGAGGATGGATAATGCAGTTGATGGGTCTCCCTTCAGGGCAGGTGATGAGGAGGCAGGTCCACGTGGCTAGAGGTGGCCGAGTGGTGAGATCCATATTGAGCACCCTCCATCAGCGCCAGTGCTGCATGCTGTGACGACTTGGTCCTGAACAAAACAGACTTCTCTCGTACCATCCCTGTATTGAGCTGGCTTCAGGACAATCGTTGGTGACATCTGTTATAGAGAAGGTGTCTCTGCACACCCCGTGAGAGGACACAAGGAAGAATTAAGGAGTTTGTTATGACATCAAAACGCCAGGCTCAAGGGGATATGAGCACTCAGAGGTGAGGGATAGAGGGCTTGGGGCAAGAGAGAAGAGGCAGAGGGGCATCAGTGTATTTAAGAGGAGCATTTGGGGATCAGAGGAAGAGTAGGAACATGAGAGAGTTTAAGTTTGGGAGTGCCCGTTGGGGTGGCAGTGTACTTATCCCTGGAAGAGGTAGGGTAAAGGCTAAGGCAGGAGGGGGCCCTAGGAATGGCTCTGATTCTGGCTAAGGCAAGTGGGAGGAGTTGGGGTCAGGGTAGGTGAAGTTAATGAGAGACAGACAGAAGCAGAAGGCATGAGTTAATGTTAGAGTTTAGTATTGTAAGTCAGCATCAGATAGGGGAGTCTATTAGTCTGAATCTTTGTTTATATTGTAGTTATATTTTGTAGTTATATGTTTCTTACTGGGTGATTAAGACCATGAAGACTGCCAGAATTAACTGTATATTTTGGAGGTCAATAATGGCACTGTAGGAGAGACTTTTTTTATAAAACTCAGATTATAACCTCAGTGATAATCACCCAGTAAAACTAGCATGAACAAGACAAGAACCATCATAAAATTATAGATTTTCAGCCAGGCATGGTGATGTATGTTTATTTTAGCCAGAACATCATATACTTTGTATAAATCAAATTACAATATTGCAATATCTGGAAAAGTCTGATATTAACAAAAAGTAGAGTTCACATATTTAAGGCACATGAGGCTACAGAGAGTAAACTATGAACAAAAGATCTTCTGACGGAATTTAAAATAAAGAAATTTATATTATGTAGTAACATTTTTGGCTTAAATAAGAAGACATGAAAAATTTTACAATTTTTAAAGTTCATCAGAATTGGGATATATATATATGTTTTGTTTGTTTGTTTTAATGAGGAAATTCAGCACATTTTTTTGAGGTAGGGTTTCATTCTAGTACAGGCTGACCTGGAATTCACTCAGAGTGGCCTTGAACTTCATGGTGATCCTCCTACCTCTGCCCCCCAAGTGCTGGGATTAAAGGCCCACCACGCCCGGCTGATTTAGCACTTTTAAAAGCTAAATAAGATGTCCATCCAATCTATAAGTCAGTTTCTGAAATTAATTCAGCTATATCTAACACACACAAAGAACAGAGGAACTGTACTAAACTGCCATGATCTAATGAAAAAGGAGAGAAGTCTCATGGAAAGAGAGGGAATGGGCATGCCAGCGCCATTTGCCACTGCAATCTCCAAATGCATGCTCCATTATGCATCTGGCTTTGCAAACAAGCACCTTTAACTGCTGACCCAAAAGGAAATATTTTTAATCTACTCCAAATCAATTTTATAGAACTATAGTGAATTCCAAACATACACAAAATTTCATGATACAATCTATAACCACTCAAACCTTAAGCAATTCTATAATTTTGTCTGTGGCACTTTGGTAAACTTGCTCAGTAATGACGTAATTTAAATCTAAAGTATTAAGGTTGATTGTTGGAGGAATTGAGGAATTACATCTTGAATCGCAATATAACTTTGTTTAGAATTTTTTTTTACTGCTCACCATGAGTAAATAGTTTCCAAGTCTATGACAGATAAATACTGTTCAGTGTCTCCAAATGTAGTCAATCTACCTTATAAAATAGGAAAAAAAGAGAGTAGATAAATTTTCTGATTTTTTTGAGGTAGGGTTTTAGATGTAAGAACCTTAGGAGAGAATTCAATATTAATAAGTCAATTTTAACACTAAGAATTAGTTAAAAGGTTGACAAATAGAGGAACCTAGCTAACTTGGTTGGGTACTCTCAATTCAGTCTTTCATGACCATTATTATGACCAGATTAATATTAAGGAGTTAATGTTTACAACCTGAATCCCATAGCAACCTGCTACCAGCCAGGACCATACTTCGTTAGTCTGATGTGAGCCCTAGGCTAATAGTCATTTATATCTCAAGGAGTCTGTAATCTGATCAAGTACTTTGTCTTTAACCGTCTCTTTCAGCTTACTCCTACCTTCATCCACATACTTTTACTTCACAACCTACGTAAACACTCTGTAACAATCTTTTTCATCAAACATTTAAAGTTTTCTCTCCAGTTTATCTTCTTTAGTCAGTTCATTTTATAACTACCAACAAAAACTTTCATTGTCCTTAACATATGCCTTTTAATATGACCATTTAAATTCTTTTTATTTCCTCAAAGGGCTTTTTTTTTTTTTTTAAATTCTTTTATTTTTTTTTTTGGGTTTTTGCAAGGTAGGGTCTCAAAGGCTGACCTTTTTTTCCAAAATCCTCCTACCTCTGCCTTTTGAAATAACTTTTTTATGAAAGACTAGACCAGATTTCATCTATACCATATACCCAGAATAAACATACAGATTTCCCCATTTGTCAATTTTGGAACTTTGTTTCTTATAACTTTCCTGAAACACACTTTTTAAAATATGAAAGCAGATTTGAACATTATTAGAAAGTTAAAAAATTTGCTTACAAACTTACTATTGAGTACTTCTAAATTTAAACATAAATCTTGAGACTTTAAAACAGTTGCGAATTTCTTATAGCAAGCCTCCTACTTTTGTCCTTGCTATGGAGGGCTGCACCAGCCACAGCAGTTTTGCCCCACCCTTGGGGCACACAGTAGGACAGCAGAACCCCCCCCCCCCGTTTTTTTTCTTTCTTTAATTCCAGGCATAGTTTGACTTCCCTCGGGGCTACAAGGCAGTTTTCTGATCCTGCCATTTTACAACTCTTTAAGAGTAGGAGAATCTTACATTTTTCCTTATCTATGATCTTAATTACTTTCAGTGTTTCTTCTGGGGACACACAACAGTAAAAGCTGCCCATGCAGTCTATAGCACAGTGGGCTTGGTGGAAAACGTCCCCCACAATCATTCTACAGCCTTAGGGCTGTGCGCCACATACATGCTCACGTACACACATTATTCCAGACAACCATTCATTCATTTATTTATTCAGAAACTATGCATTTTCATTTTAAACTTCTATTTACAACTCCGGAGACAAAAACCAAACCTGGTTAATGGGAACCATGATAGAGCAGAGAGAAGGCCGTGCACACAGAGTGAAAAATTTTGGACCATCTGACTATATGTTGGCATAAGTTTTCTAAATCAGTGAGAATTTGGAAATCAAAAGTACCATGTTCAGGCCATTTGGACCCATTGGCCAGCTTAAATTGTGTCCAGGCAGAGCTGCACGAGAAAGATCAGACGACGAGGTTTGATGTCGTCCGAGAGTTGTAGAGGCTTTAAGTTCTTAAGGAGACAGGGAAAGAGCAGAACAAGGGGGAGAGAAAGGAACCAGGACTTAAGCTGGGTTTACACAGAATACCAGTTTGACCCCCTGGCCCATTAGGGTGAATGGCCTGCACCTCGCATGTGGCCAGAGGCTGTTGGCTTTTTAGCCTATTAGTGGACAAGGTGGGCACCTGTGCTCCGATGGCAAAAGTGGCTGGCAGTGAAAGATGGGACTTCAGGAGGGACAGGACGGAGGAGGAGTGTCCTGAGATGGGGCAACTGAACCAAAAGGTGCCCCTTGGGGTATGGTAGACCAGAGAGTGAGAGACACAAAGTGTCAAGAGTGCATCTTTCTTGAGACCTGGGGTTGGGGCCCAAAAGTGGGTAAGGGGTGTAGCCTGGCATGTTGGCAAGGCTTCTATGAGGAGGGATTATCCCCAAGGGCAGGCCAACCTGAGAGGGACACTTACCAAGAGGGAGGGAGGAGACAAGAAGGGAAGAAGGTCAAGGCTGAATTGTGGTGGGCTTGAAGGCCTGTATCAGGCAGAGATGGTGTGAAGCCATCAGAGGGTAAATGGCAGCTTGGAGGTCTGGTCAGGAGGAAGGAGGTCTGGCCGCCCAAGAGGGCAACCAGAAATCCAATTCATGGCACCAGATGTATGGTTTGGGAGTGACCACGACCACGCAAACCACTCCGAGGCAAAGGGAAAAGCATGAGCTGCCAGGGTTGGCTCTTAAGAGGGGAGCACAGCCCACCTGAGTTCCTCAGGTAGTGGGCTTTATAGGGCTTTTCAGTTGGGTGAAGGTGAGGAAGGGAAAAGCTCAACAAGAAATGGTTCTTTAGGGAGATCTAAGATAGCCAGGGTGTGACATCAGAACATACACCAGGTGATTTCCAAAATAAAGGGATAGGAAACCATGACTTGGGGGCATTGCATGCAAGGAAGGGATAGTGGCTGGGCAGTTTCTTGAGGAGTGTGGATAATCCACTTCCTTATGTCTCTGTCACCATCCTGCTGACCTTGGTGACTCCATTTTGGAAACCTGTCTGACCTAACAGGTGAGGGTAAGAGTCCAAGGCAAGGCCCTTGTTTGGGAACAAGGCCATAAGAGAAGTAGACCTGTGAAAGGTGAGACAGTAGAGGGTATCTTATGGCTAGTGCCAAGCTTCACTTTCTTCTGTCACTGGGGACATGCTAATTATCATTCCTTCTTTACGTCTACATGTCAGTAGGTAGGGTTGTTGAGTGGTCAGAACAACTGAATTAACTCCTTGACTGACTTTTCCTGCGTGTACTTAACTAGCTCATTGTCATAAGCGCCAAGCTCCTGGGACGTGCAGGTGAGACTAGCATGGAGTCTGTACCACCATGGGCTGGCATGGCTCCATTCATTCTCACACTATTGTGACTAGAGCCACCATAAAGGGGAAGATGTGGCTGAATCAGATCATGTATGCAAAAAACAAGACAGTGTTAGAGCAGAATCCCCACAGTCTCTAGTAAAAGTGAATTAGATAATGAGTGGACCCTTGGGGATGCTGAGGAATGATGTCGAGTAGAAAAGTAGGAAAGATCATGGTAGCAATTGAATTTCTGATGTTAGTTTTCTTAGCACCTCTGTATTCTATGCTGACTGTACCTTCCTCACTTGTCCACCTCCCAGGAGACAGACAGACCCAGACATCCTCAACATGGTTGCATTAGGGATATATTAATAACGACCTATCCAGTGCCTACTGCAGAGCAAGCGATATTTCATAGTTCTAATGCAATCAGAGGCTACAAAATTTAATCAAAGGCTACAGTATTTCATGCCTGTGAGGGCATTACTTTGAAATATTGTTTTTTTTTTTAATTCCTTTAAGCACAAGAAAAAAACCAGTACTCACATAAGATTTTAAACCAATATCACTGAAATTTTCAGAACTTACACAAGTCTTTGATTAGGTTCCCATGACTGGAAAACTTAATCTTAAAACCTCAATTTTTTTTTCCCAGCTGAAGATGAAGAGCCTAACTGTAGATTGTTGGCTTTTTTCTGAGTAGAGCATCGAAAGACCATGGTGAAAGAAGCATTTCTATTATAAGTATTGCCTCAATAATTCATAAGTAGCTATGACAATTAGAATATTTAAGTATAATACATAACATAATTGTAATGATTAATTATAATAATTAATACCTTTTTACGAGATTGCATTTCTGCATTGTTTTGAAAAGCAATTTATGGAAGAGTGATTGGAGATTATGTGAGACACTGCTGGTGCAGGATGGTTGACAGGTACGGCTCCTTGAACCTTGTTCACTCTGCAGTGGTTCTTCTACTCCACTGCCTACAGACTTGTCTACTTATTCACTTGAACCTAGGACCTTGTGCTTGCTAGACAAATACTCTACCACAGAGCCACATCCCAAGCACCCCTCTTCCCTTTTTGATTTTGAGATAAGATTAGTTGAGGGCTGGATAGATAGCTTAGCAGTTAAGGCACTTGCCTATGAAGCCTAAGGGCCTAGGTTTGACTTCCCAGAACCCACATAAGCCAGATGCTTATGGTAGTGCATGTCTCGAGTTCATTTGCAGTAACTAGAGGCCCTGGTATGCCCATTCTCTCTCTCTCTCTGATGAATAAATAAATAAATAAAAATTTTTAGAACGATTACTTGATTAGCCTGAGTTGCCCAGGCTAGCCTTGAACTTGTGATCATTCTGACAAGCTGGAATGATAGGCCTGCATCTTTTTTTTTTCTTTTTCTTTTTTTTTTTGAGGTAGGGTCTCACTCTAGTCCAGGCTGACCTGGAATCCTGTACTCTCAGGGTGGCCTTGAACTCATGGCGATCCTCTGCCTCCCGAGTGCTGGGGTTAAAGGCGTGTGCCACCATGCCCGGCTGCATAGGCCTGCATCTTTATGAGAGAGTATGTGTTGAGGGGTTTTCCTGGTTGCTCTGGGAACATGGTGCATGTTCTGTCATGTGTCACATGGAACACTGAAGTGTGTCATTTCTACGGCAAAGAGATGGACAACAGACTTCAAGCATGTAAGCCACTGCCACTCCAAGTTCCCAGCCATGTGGGTGTGTGCCTTCGTTCTGCAACGTGAATTCCTGCACTGATTATTGAGCCACGGATAAAAGAAAAAACACCATACAAGTTCTCAGAAACGATGAATGCCCGTGTTTCTGTGACAGAGACCTCAGTCGTGTGCGGATGCTGAAATCTGTTATTGGAACTGCTTTGTCACAATGTCTTACAGACAACTTAAAATTGTTTAGGACTCTCACCTCAGTTGATAACAAAAAATTTTCCGCACATAACACATCTCACAGTCCTGATTTTCTACCTTTTAAACTCAGATTCATATTCTCCGTTTATGATGTCAGATGGGGATGCGGCAGCCTTCCACCAGGACGTGCTGATGGATAATGGCAGGCTGATCTCTTTTCTTTGACCTGCTACAAAGCCCAGTGACGGTGGGAGAGGGCAGTCCACCAGGCTGGCCGGCCTTCTGTGGTCATGACATGAAGGGAGATACGGATAGGAGGAGGGAGGACGTTCTGACTGGTGCGTAATGTTCTTGGCTCCATGAGAATCATCGTGTCTCCAGTGGAACCGTTCCCCAGACAGCTCAGTGCATGCGCCACCCTCAGGACCTGTGCATGTGAGCTATTCATAAACCAGGTCTCACGAATGCAAGCAGGCTGAGGACCTCAGGGTGGGCCCTAGTCTACCACGACTGATGACTGACGCCCTCCTAGAGAAGGAAGAGGGGCCCTGTGAAACGCACATACGTGGTGGCGGAGGCAGGCGTTGGAACATATGGTTTGTTTTAGACCAACAGCCCTGGCAAGCTCTGAAAAACTCAAATTCTTGGGTCCATCCAGATCTAGAGAAGGAGAAAGTTTGGGTGGCTGAGCTATGGGTATAAAACAATCGCCCTATGATGTGGGCATTTGCACACAACCCAGAGGGACCTCAGTGCTCGGAATCCAGTGTCCTGTCTCATATGTAAATCACATTTCTCATAGCCCTGACTTCTCACTGGGCAGGCCACACTGGTACCCGCACCATCATACATTCACAAAATCTCACACATAGCCACACACTCCTACACACCATCACACACTCATATAATGTCACACATAGTCACGCGCTTATACCCAGCCATGCACACAAACAAAATCACACACTTATAGGCAAACAGGAGTATGTTTGATCACATGCACACTCACACTCACACAGTCACACTCACATGGACACACCCTTACTTTGAGAAAGGGAATTCTGTGAAGTAGTGGAGGAAGGACCTCGCAGAGGGCTGTTCTCATAGCGTGGAAAGCAGGGGACCTCCACTGTCTCTGTGTTGTCCCCATGATTCAGAGGCAGTTGTAATGACAGCTAATGTCAAAACTCATGTCTGTCAAGGGGAAACACCAAATGACAAAAGCCAATCAATGCCTTCCTGGTGGAATTAAAAAAGAGAAGAAAGTCACTTATCACAATGTGTTCTCCTCCCCCTCTCCCTCCAAACCCATATTGATTCATAGACAGACTTGGTTTTTCTTAGTGCTAATTTCCTTCCAGAACATTTTTATCTGTAAGCATACAGAATAGTTCTTCATCTGACTCCAACGGGAGGAATGAATGCATTTTTGACATAACTGGTCTCATTTTGAAAGATTTAACATCAAAGAATAGCAGCCTGTTTTAGTTTTAAAGCAAGGCACAATTTGTGATCCCTTTCTTTCCTTCCTTCCTTCCTTCCTTCCTTCCTTCCTTCCTTCCTTCCTTCCTTCCTTCCTTCCTTCCTTCCTTCTCTTTCTTTCTTTCTTTCTTTCTTTCTTTCTTTCTTTCTTTCTTTCTTTCTTTCTTTCTTTCTTTCTTTCTTCTCTCCTCCCCCTTTGGTTTCTGTGATGGACATTAGCCACAGTCTTCAGCTAACTCACACCAGACCTTGCTGTGCTGTCTGATATGATAATGTAATCAGTGCGTCTGCCGGCAGGGCTCCTGCCCGTGAATGAGCTGTGTGTTCTGGCCCAGGGGTTTTCTCACCAAGAGACTACCAGAAGTACCAGGCACTCAGGGCAGCCCACCTCTCTTTGGTTTGCTGGGTGGACGTCAGCATTACTGCTTCTTGCAAGTCTTTGTAGTCAGAAATAATGTTTCAATAACTCTAGATGACACGACTTCCTGAATGTTTTATAACCTGGTCCCCCAATCAAGAGATTATGACAACGTGGGAGTGACTTTCCTAGCCTTGAGGCTTTGCCCAAATCTTCCCCAGCCAGCCCCTTCTGAGAACTAAATTATTACCTCATTTTCTCCAGAGGGACTTAGACAAGAGTATATCCGGAAGGAGGTACTTTGTTTTTTTCTTTTTTTTTTTTTTTTTTTTTTTTTTTTGAGAGAGACACAGAGAGAGACAGACAGAGAGAGAGGGAGAGGGAGACAGATAGAGATGGGTGTGCCAGCAGCCTCTCAACTGCTGTGAACGAAATCCAGATGCGTGCGCCCCCTTGTGGTCAAGTGCAGCATTGCACCCTTGTGTCACTTTGCATCTGGCTAAACGTGGGACCTGGAGATTGGAACAGCTGGAGATTGAAACCAGCGTTCTTAGGCTTAAGAGGCAGGTGCCTTAACCGCTAAGCCATCTCTCCAGCCCGGAAGGAGGTACTTTTGTGGAGAGCATTTTACAGAGCCACATTGACCCAAAGCTTATATATTTGTAAAAACATTTTTATTTATTTATTTATTTGAGTCCCCGATATAGAGAAAGAAGGAGCAAGCAAGACAGAGAGAGAGACAGAGAGACAGAGAGGAGAGATAATGGGTACACTAGGGCCTTCAGCTTCTGCAAACGAACTCCAGATGCATGTGTCATCTTATGTATCTGGCTTACGTGGGTCCTAGGGTATTGACCTGGGTCCTTTGGCATTTTAGGCAAGTGCCTTAACTGCTAAGCAATCTGCCCAGACTCAAAGCTTATCATTTTTTGATTTCAGAGTTGACTCACTATCTCACCTTTGGGCTCTGTTCTGCCTGGAGTTCCCTTCTCTTCCATGAGCCCTGTAAGAGCGGAGAACCCCGTCTTTAAATAGCTGCTGATCTTCCCAGAATTAATTTCCTGCCCTGAACACTGAACTGCATGGTAATTAACCAGCTGTAGGAACACAGAAGACGGTACTAAATTTTGCTTAAGTACAGCCTATCGTTAAAAACGGAAGCCAAAATATATAATTAAGTTGGCATTAACTTGAGAACCTTGCCAGTGATGTCTAAGTGTCACCAAGGCTGGGGCATTTTGGAAGGACAGGCTGGCTGGGTAACATGACAGAAACGCTGCTCTTCATAGCCAGCATATAGGTCCTGTAGCTTGCTCGTCCACACACCTGTCAACAGACCTGGCCTTCCCGGTCATAGGAGCAATTCAGGCTCAACCCAGAGCCAGAAAGCCACCCACCTTGTCCATTGATTTTAATTAACACCCCACTGTTATTCCCAAATTGTTCACAGAGCAGGGGTCTTGATTGTCCATAGTGAATTCTAGAAGAGTCTTCAGACAGGAAAGCAGAGTGGCAGTTTTGATTTGTCACCTGCCTATAAGGGTGATAAAGTCACCTGAGAATTTGGGGCCTGTACACTTCTCCACTTGCAGTCGTCGTATTTTAAATCTGGGGTGAGGCTACTTGGGCAGGAAGGAAATAAATATTTTCAGCTTAGAAGTTTCTTAAAGCATCTGGCACATTCTCAAGAAACAAAATGATGTCGTCAGCTGCCAGAGGCGGCTGAGTGTTTAAGCTCTTTTGACCTATGAAAAGGAGGGTATCAGACATGGTAGCTTGGGAGAAAAAAAAAAAAATCCTAATTACTATTAATGAGATTCATTATAATATAGAGTCTCCCAGCAATGAATTTTAAATGTCCCCTGTCCATTATTCTATCACCACGGCACAAAGGGAAACAGCTGCTCCAGGGTAGCCATGGACTTGCATTTGAATCAGCTGATACAGATCATCTATTTATTGTTGCACCTGTCATGTTGATGGAAGAAAGGATCAATCTCGTTCCCACATCAATCTTTCCACCCAAAGCCCCAAGCTGGGGTGTTCGTGTGGCATGTTTTTCAAATCACACATTAAAAATAATGCGCAGAAACTAACTGCTCCTGCCTGCGTTTTTCTCTCTTCTTAGGCTGATAGAAACTACCCTTATTTCTTGTTATTTGATGGGAATGAAATTCTGGGCTTGTATATTGCAGAAGAAAACACAAGTTTTTGTGAGAACACAATTTCAGCTCTCTGTGGGAGGGTTAGGAAAGTCTTCCTGCATTTCTTCTTTTCACTGTGTGGTGCAAAGAGAAGGTCAACTGTGGGACTTCAAATTTGCTAGTAGCCACATTGAAAAACTAGACACGTGAAATCAGTTCTAATAGTTTGCTTTACTTAAGCCAATATACTCAAAACATTCTTATGTCAATACAGATCCCATGTAGTATCAGTGATCTATTTTACTTTCTCTTTTTTGCATGTGTGTGTGCATGCATGTGCATGCATATTTATATGTGTGTACATGCATGTGTATGCATATTTATATGTGTGTGGACATGCACATGAGTGTGTGCACATGCATGCTGGAGGACAACTGTGGGCATCATCTTAGGTGCGCCATCACCTCTTTTTTAAAAAATGTTTTTATTTGTTTATTTACAAGCAGAGAGAGGGGGAATGGGCACACCAAGGCATCCTGCCGCTGCTAATGAACTCCAGAAACATGCGCCACTTTGTGCATCTGGCTTTACATGGGTACTGGGAATTTGAACCTGGCCTATTAGGCTTTGCAAGCAAGCGCCTTTAACTGCTGCGCCATCTCTCCAGCCTCCCCATCTACCTCTTTTGAGACAGAGTCTTTCTTGGGCCTGGAGCTCGCCAGTTAGGCTAAATGAAGTAGCTGGCCAGCACGTCCATGTGCTTGTTTGGTGCTCGGATTGCAGCGACACGCCACAATGCCCAGTATCTCATGTAAGTTCTAGAGACTGAACTTGGGTCCTCACGTTTGTGAGACAAGCACTTCGAGCCGTCTCCTCACCTCCCTATTTCATCTGGTATTTGTTTCTTTTCTTTTCTTTTCTTTTCTTTTCTTTTCTTTTCTTTTCTTTTCTTCATTTCTCTTCTCTTCTTTATTTGTTACAAACTTTACTGGATGAACAAACTGTGTATTGGTCCCACTCCCCTGGTGTGATCCTCTTATGTCCCCTCTTCCCCATTCCCATTCCACTGAGGCAACTAAGAGACCTGCGTGGCGGGAGAGAACTCATATGTGATACTGAGAAATGGGTCACAATCCTATGGATACGATGGTGATAGACCCCAGACAAAAGATCCCTCCTCCTTTTTCCTTTTCTTGTGCTGAGGGCCCTTAGCTAAGCAGAGAGATATGGCCTATGGCTTCCACACTTTTCTGTGATTCTTGTTTGAGCAAACAGAAGGTGACGATTAAAAAGAAATGGAAAATAAGCACATACTGTCCTTAGGTTTCTTTAGGGGAAAAATGTGTTGCAGTTGCGCTTGTATGGGGGAGCAAGTTAGTTATATCACCGCTTTTGTCTGTTCTTCTCAAGTTTGCAGGGTTTAACATTGCAAAATGAGAACTTTTTCAAAAATTTTATTTCATTCATTTATTTGAGAGAGAGAGAGAATGGGTGCTCCAGGACCTCTAGCCACTGCAAACGAACTCCAGATGTTTTGTTTGTTTGTTTATTTGTTTTTGTTTGTTTGCTTTGGTTTTTCAAGGTAGGATCTCACTCTAGCCCAGGCTGACCTGGAATTCACTGTTGTCTCAGGGTGACCTCGAACTCATGCTGATCCTCCTACCTCTGCCTCCCCAGTGCTGGGATTAAAGGCGTGCGCCACCACGCCCGGCATGGACTCCAGATGTGTGTGCCACCTTGTGCATCTGGCTTTCCATGGGTACTGAGGAGTTGAACCCAGGTCCTTAGCCCTTACAGGCAAGCACTTTAACCACTAAGCCATCTCTCCAGCCCCAATTTTAAGAAATAATATGACTTATGTAAACAAACTAGGCATGAATTTCACCAGTAAAAATTATTCCAGCTCTGTGAGAGTTTGAATGCAAATGTCCCCATCTCCTCAAGTGTTTGTGTTGTGAGCTTTCTGCTTCTCATCTCCACCTGGTGGAGACTTGGGGAGGCGGAGCCCAGCTAGAGCTTGTGTGTCCCTGAGAGCAGAGTTTGGGGCTGCATCCGGCCCCGTATGTTTGGAGACAGCTTAAGCTCTAGCTGTTGGTTTGTTCTCTGCTGTCGAGAACTTATACTGAATGCAAAAAAATGGACCCTGATTATTCTTTTAATGCCGGTCATCATGACAAGAGGCATCTAGACTGCTGCCCCTTGCCAGTCTCACTACCATATCACTGCATGAACAACATGATGGGCGTGCCCAGGACCCTGCATCTTCATCAGCCCACCATTGTGGAGTCCTCTTTGCCTTCTTCTTTCTTTTATCTTAGAGACAGCAAAAGAGAGACAATCGGTGTGCCAGGGCCTCAGCCATTGCAATCAAACTCCAGACACTTGCACCACCTAGTAGACATGTGCAACCTTGCACTTACCTCACCTTTATGTGTCTGGCTTACATGGGATCTGGAGAGTCAAACATGGGTCCTTAGGCTTTGCAGACAAGTGCCTTAACCGCAAAGCCATCTCTCCAGCCCCGTCTTTACCTTCTTATTGGAAGGATAACCCTTGATGAAGTAACACAGCTTTCACTGCCATGGTGAAGCTTCCCCTTGAAAGTGTAAACTTGAACTACACCCTTTCCCATCCATACGCTGCTTCCGGTTGGGTGTCTGTCCTGGCAATGAGAAGGTAACTACAACAAGCTCTTTAAAGATGTAAAACAATTTAAATTTGCTGCATGTCAAGGGCATTTCCATTTTTGCTTCATTTGAATATGGAAATTACATTACTGGTAGTTAAACCTTGAAGTGTCATTCCTGGTGCTTTTAATTAGACAAACATTTGGAAATACATTCTTTTTCAAATATTTTATTTATACACTTAAAGAGAGAGAGAGAAGGAGGCAGATCACACACACACACACACACACACACACACACACACACATATATATATATATATATATGGAGAGAGAGAGAGAATGAGTATGGCAGGGCCTCCTAGCTACTGCAAATGAACAGACACATGTGTCACATGGCTTTACATGGGTACTGGGGAATTGAACCTGGGTCCTTAGGCTTTGCAGGCAAGCACTTTACTGCTAAGCCATCTCTCCAGCCCACATCCATCATCATTTGTGATATGACTTAATTAGAAAAAAATACATTTTGAAAAACTTGTACTTCACTTTAAATCTGACGTAGGTTTTAGCACTGCGTGAGTAAACTGGTGAGAACTCCCTCCTCCTCTGGCTGGCCTGGCCATTTCCCTATGGCCAGTTCTCGTTGACAACTGCCAAACATTTAGACAACCAAAGGTCACAGTTTCAATCAATAGAAACGTTTGGAGATGCATGTGCTGCTTGCTGTTCCAAGCTCAATGGAGGTCGAGTGTTCATTATATATAAAGACATAGGTCACCATGAGCCTTCAGATATAAGGAATATTAAAAGTTTTTGTGATGACAGAGCAGAGCATGGCAAATACTGGGGTCTTCCAGTAGGGTAGCAGGCATTGCCTGCCAGGGTCACTGAAAAAGGGGAAAAAAAAAAAACACTTGTTGGAAGAAATGTGATTGAATTATGGTCAGGAGCTGGCAACCTTGAGAGGGAAAGACCATTCTAAGAAAAGGAATGAGTGAGAAATACAGTTGGAAAATCAGATGAAGAAGAATGGTCATGGGCTGTTCTTCCAATAAGAAGGCAAAGAGAACCTGACAGTGGTGGGCTGATGAAGATGCAGGGTCCTGGGCACGCCCATCGTGTTTTTCATGCAGTGACATGGTAGTGAGACTGGCAAGGGCAGCAGTCTAGATGCCTCTTGTCATGATGACCAGCATTAAAAGAATAATCAGGGTCCATTGTTTTGCATTCAGTATATACCTTTGACAAATATTTTATAACCTATAGATATTTATCTCCAACACCCCATTGTTTTATTTACTTGCTTGCTTAATTAATTTGAAAGAAAGAGAGAGAGAGAGAGAGAGAGAGGCAGACAGAGAGAATGGGTGTGCCAGAGCCTCCAGCCACTGCAAATGAACTCCAGATGCCACTTTGTGCATCTGGTTGACGTGGGTCCTGGGGAATCGAACCTGGGTCCTCTGGCTTTGCAGACAAGTGCCTTGATCACTAAGCCATCTCTACAGCCCCCATTGTTTTATAAATAAACATAGACTTAGGTGTTTTTTTTTTGTAAAAATAAAAGGTTGAAATACATGTCTATTTTTATTTCATGTAGATCAGGGTGAGTTCTGTGTCCACTTGAATGTTTCTGCAGCCCCACTACCCACTGGGTATACGGCATAGTCACAGGTGGGCTTGAATATACCTGTAGCCTCTTGTCTCTTCTATAAAAGTGGGGTGGATATTGTATTTATCGTTCAGGTTTTTAAAAATAGATTTTATTGTTTTAAAGCAATTTTATTTCACAGCAATATTGAGTAGGAAGTACAGTGAGCTCCCACGTAATGCCTGTCCCATGTCTTCTCCACTATCCACATGCTACAGAGTGACATACGTGTTACAGTGGATGAGACAACATGACTCATGATCATCCCCAGAACCTACATGAGGGTTCACTCAGTGCTGTGCATTCTACATGGCTTAACAAATGTGTATATGATTGTTTTGGGGAGAACAGGGATTATATATGCAAAATCTCAGGTGAATACATAGCATAGATTAAAAACTCTAATATATTATTATTAATTATGCCAATATGTTTTATCTTATTTTATTTTATTTTTTGGTTTTTCCAGGTAGGGTCTCACTGTAGCTCAGGCTGACTTGGAATTCACTATGTAGTCTCAGGGTGGCCTCAGACTCATGGCAATCCTCCTACCTCTGCCTCCCGAGTGCTGGGATTAAAGGCGTGCACCACCACGCCCGGCTAATTACACCAATATGTTTAAAATCATTATTTGGGGCACTAATTTTCTTTAGTGATGTATCTATAGCCTGTTATATATGATATTAATATGTAAATTAATCTATATTTAATATGTGATAGTTAATCTATATGCTATAGCACATATATAAGAATATTATATGTAGGTCTTCAGTCATGAGAAAAAAGCTTTGAGTTCAGCCATACACAGAATGGCTTTTTCTCATAGAAGAGTGAGTCTAAGTGATTGGGGTTTGGGAACTAGTATACATGAAGTCAGACCGAGGTTATAAATTTTGAATATGTTGCCCTGTGTAGTGTGTAAAGGGTCACATCTTTTTTATTTTTGGAGAGAGACACAGAGAGATACAGAGAGAGAGAGGGAGAGGGAGACAGATAGAGAATAGGCACGCCAGCAGTCTCTCAGCTGCTGCTAACGAAATCCAGATGTGTGGATCCCTTGAGGTCAAGTGTGGCATTGCACCCTTGCATCAGTTTGCATCTGGCTAAACATGGGACCTGGAGATTGGAACTGGGTTCTTAGGCTTAGCAGGCAGGTGCCTTAACCACTAAGCCATCTCCCCAGCCCAAGGGTCACATCTTTAGGTTAGGAGTGTGTCAGCCCTTTCAATCACACTGGTAGTAGCAGAATACCCAACCACAGCAACTTACAGGAGGAAGGAGTTGTTCTGGCTTACAGTTCAGAGGATACAACCCATCACAGGGGGAAGGCATGGCAGTTGGACCATCTCCTGCCAGTGACAACTGGGCTTCTCCCATCTCAGTGGAATCAGAAGGAACTTGTGCCAGAACTGGAGCCCGGATCTGACCAGTAAGTCCTACCCCCTGTTAACTACTTCTTCTGGGGGGGGGGTTCCACCTCCTACAGTTTCCATATGCTCCTAAAATAGTGCCACTAGCTGGGGACCATGTGTTCAATCATTCACCTATGGTGGACATCTCACATCCAAACCATAGCACATACAAATGCTTTGCCTTCTGAAAAATCATAGATTAAAATGGGAAGATCTATTATGGGACCGCAATACATCTGAACGGGACAGAATTTCATCCAAGGACACAGACCAGTACTAATTGGAGTGATACTTGGACACATCCTAACTATATCAATTCACATGAGAAAACCTGAAAAAATATTGGCTTAGATGTTCCGAGTGAAACGCAGGGGCTGGATCACGCGCCTTTCACCACTCACTGCTCCCCACGGCTCCATGAGACACTGCGTCTTTGTCTTGATCCGTGAGTTTTTGATTAAATACAGATGTTCAGAATCCTGTAGTCCAAGGGTCATACCTACGGTCTGAAGTTTGGGGGCCGAGCCTACTACATTCTTCCTTATTATTTTTCTAAATTAGTATTTCTTTAAAATATATTAAACTTTTATGCCAGTTCAGATACTTAGAACAAACTAAGGGCAATCAGAATTTCTTGATTTTTTTTCATGTAGTTAGACATGATGAAAGATACCTGGTTGTACCTTTTAGCCAGCGCCCTCGATGTGCAGATGTGAAGAAGTGGCACCAGACACTGGCGGTTGTGTTATAGAAGGCAATCAATCCAGAGTGGAATCCAATATCCTGGCTCTCCACCACCAATAACTCCTTCAGCCAAGCCACATTCTCTGGCCTAATCTATTAATACATGTGAATTGAACAAAAAAAAAAATGTATTGGCTTGTAGTTATTTAATATATTTTCAAAATTAGGTATATTATTTCATGGTAGACCATTAAAACCTCTGGTTATGAAGTGTCACAGAAGCTCATCACTGAAAACAAGAGCACCCTCTAGGTCTGCCAGTAATTTGGTGGCTGGTTTGTGTGTGTGTGTGTGTGTGTGTTTGTGTGTGTAAAGGTCTTTGGAGAAATAGCAGCCTATGCTTAGCATTCAAGCAGTTTGTACAGGTTTCAATCATTCTTGTTTCTGCAGAGCCTATGTCCTAAAGAGTGTGAACACTACACGTTTTCATTGGGTTGTGCTAAAGGAGGTGATGGCCACGAGAAAGCTACTCTTTGTACAATCCATTTCCAGCCATTCGTGTGGACGCTACACTGTAGTGGCTAATAGGTACCAATTGGCTTCAGGTGGTTCTTTAACTCTTAGCTCTCTGCCAGTCTGTTGTGGGGCAGATCTATTTGGAATGCAAAGAAGAGAAAGGAGAGATGATTGCATTCTGTATTCTTCCATAAGGAAGTTCTAGGGATGAGCAGGTTCAGAAAGGGCCACAAGTGAGAGGAGATAAGGTAAGGGAGTTAACTATGGTCACAGACTCTAAAACGTGGAGGTCATTTTAAAACATGTAAACTTTCTTTCTTTTTTCTTTTTTCTGATTTTTCAAGGTAGGTCTCACTCTAGTCCAGGCTGACCTGGAATTAACTATGTAGTCTAAGGGTGGCCTCGAACTCATGGCAATCCTCCTACCTCCGCCTCCCAAATAAAACATGTAAGTAAACTTTCTTTTTTAAAAAATATTTTATTATTTATTTATTTATTTGAGAGAGAGAGAGAGAGAGAGAGAGAGAGAGAGATACAGAAATAGGCAGGTAGAGAGAGAGAATGGGTGCCAGGGCCTCCAGCCACTGCAAAAGAACTCCAGTTGCATGCTCCCCCTTGTGCATCTGGCTTACGTGGGTCCTAGAGAATAGAGCCTCAAACTGGGGTCCTTAGGCTTCACAGGCAAGTGTTTAACTGCTCAGCCATCTCTCCAGCCCGAAACACATAAACTTTCTAAAGTCACAACTACATGTCATTGGTGAGCTTGGCGGGAAAGAAAATTGGGGAGACCGGTAATGAAATCATATCTCTAAAAAGGTACCTCCAAAGAGCCCTGATGTTAAGTCACGAGTGAGAAGGAAAGGGTGGCATGCCATCAGGGACTGTTAGAGAGTCATGCGTCCAGCTCTCACTATTAGTACACAAGGCCAAGGGACCCGGTGTGTTGTCACTCCGTGGACCGTGGTGAGATGCAGGGTTAGTGTTCAGTCTGCACTTACGTCAGGCTTTCTGTGCCCAGTATGTCATCTCAGGCCCTGGAGTGTCCTACCGGGCAGTGCTATTGTCCCCATTTACAGAGGATGATCCTGGCTGCCTGGGGACACATGACTGCTGCAGGGAGTCGCAGCCAGCCGGAGTGTTTTAGGAATGCTCAGACAAGATGCACCATCAAGAAATAAACATGCTCACAGTTTACTTTCCGCATGAATGGGGCAGAAGGTTATTCCCTCTCTGGTTTTATTTATTTATTTTTTCCTTTGCTTTCTCCATTCTAGGGCCACTTTTGGGGGTAAGGGGCAGAATTTCATGATGTAGCTCAGGCTGGCCTGGAAGTATCGATCGGTCCCCTTGCCTCAGCCTCCTGAGTGCTGGGGGTATCCCCTTACACCAGTGCCCCTGGCATGACAGATCAGCCTTTGCCATGGGCAGGAGCAGCAAGGCTTTAACCCAGGGCTGAGGCAGCCCAGCCGTGGGGAGGTGGTAAGAGAGTGAGAGCTGGGCTCTGGCTATGGGGCTGTCTCCACACTCAGATGAAGTTCACCCCAGATGTAAGGAACTGGAGAGTGTAATTCCAAAACAGGCTCTAGCAATCTTTGAAGAATCACCAGTGAAAGAGTGCAGCTGTAGGAACGGGAAACTCAAAAAGATGCATGCCATGCATTCCCGCTAAGCTTGCAGATACACAGATTGAACACTGGAGCCACGGAAGTGAAGTCCCCAGAATTCCATGGTTCTAGGGCCATTCACCCCACATCTGCTTCCTGTCACCTCGGCCAGACAGGCAGCTGGGAGGACAGCCTGGACAGACACATCCGGACTCCTCCAGGCACTCAACAGGGCACTTACATATGTTTGTGGACACAGAGTGGCCTGAATGGACTAAGGGGGAAACCGGATGAACTGTTAAGCACAGAATAACTATTTTTCAAAAGCAGAGATTAATTTTCTGATAGGAACCTGAGAGGAAGTTATTAGGAGCAGACCAAAAGGGTCTGATGCGATTAGGTCCCGTCAGACGCTTTTACCAGGCATTTACGTGCAGGCACAAAAGACACGCTTCTCAAATAAGTGAGTAATCTCCCCGGGGGAAATATCCAGACATGCCAGTAGGAACATACAAATGAATATGAGAAGCCCTTTCCTTAAAAACTCCGTGGAACAAGGCAGAGGGTCCACTGAGCCTAAGCTGGTGACTATTTCTGGTTTTGAACTGAATTGCAAAAGCAAAATTGCCTTCTCATTGTCTTGTCTAAAACCTGACCCCAAATAAAAACCAAAGCCAGATTTGGGTGGGTAAAACACTTACGTGCAGGAGCCAGGACCTTAGTTCAGATGCCCAGCCCCCCGTAAATTCCACGCACCATGGTAGGCCCTTTGAGTCCCAGCACTGGGGAGGCACAGACAGGAGGACACCTAGGGCAAGCTGGGCTTGCTAGTCTAGCGGAGTCGCTGAGTTCTAGGTGCAGTGAAAGACTCAAGTGTCTCAAGAAATAAGGCAAAGAGGGCTGGAGTGGCTTAGTGGTTAAGCGTTTGCCTGTGAAGCCCAAGGACCCTTGTTCGAGGCTCGATTCACATAAGCCAGATGCACAAGGTGGTGCATGCATCTGGAGTTCGTTTGCAGTAGCTGGAGGCCCCAGTGTGCCCATTCTCTCTCTCTCTCTGTCACTCTCAAATAAATAAAAATAAAAACAAAAATTTTAAAACAGTGTTTAAGAAAAAAGAAATAAGGCAGAGAGAAACTGAGGACATGTGCTATCCTCTGGCCCCCCACATACACACACATACATGTACACACACATATGAACACGCATACACACCACATGCTTACATGTACACACAAAAATAATCAAAGCAAACTCCAACTTTTTAAAAAATATTTTTTATTTTTATTTATTTACGAGAGAGAGAGAGAGAGAGAGAGAGAGAGAGAGGGAGAGAATAGGTATGCCAGAGCCTCCACTCACTGCAAATGAACTCCAGATACATACACCACTATGTGCATCTGGCTTACAAGGGTTCTGGGGAATTGAACCTGGGTCCTTAAGCTTCACCAGCAAAAGCTGTAACTGCTAAGCCATCTCTCCAGCCCGCAAACTCTAACTTCTCATGCAACAAAAACAAACAAAAAATGTGGGGGTCGAGCTGGAGAGATGGCTTAGTGATTAAAGGGTTTTCTTGTGAAGCCTAAGGATCCAGGTTTGATTTGCCAGTACCAACACAAGCCAGATGCACAAGATGGCTCTCGTTTCTGGAGTTTGTTTGCAGTGGCTAGAGACCCTGGCATGCCCATTCTCTCTCTCTCTTTCTCTCTCTCCCTCTTTCTTTCTCTCTCTTTCTTTTTCTCCAATAAATTACTTTTTTTAAAAGACGTAACCAGGCAAAAAGTCTCCTAGGAAGAATATGACTCAGTGTGGAAGCCATGGAGGGTGGACAGCTGAGGTGGGCAACAAGTCCAGTCCTTCCAAATAAATGGCAACTGTAAGGCCTCATCAAACTGTGAGTCACAAAATGGGGATGAGCACTGATGACCAGAAGGTAGTGCTTAGTGGTCACGTGAGCAGAGGGGCGGGAGCAGGACGCGTGGGAAGTTACAGTCTAGCCTATCTCTACAAGCTAGAAAGCAAACCGAGCTCTGATCTCTGTTCCCACAACAGGAGCAGAGAGACACATTAGCTCATGGATGATGTGTGGAGGCAGCAGATGGAGGCAGTGTGAAAGCTGATATAGCTTGGGGGAAAGTGTAAAAAATCTAAACACACCAAAAGTGATGGTCAATTAGAGCGGAAAACGTTTGTACCTGTTATTTACTGACGCCTGACACCTTCCCCGAACTCCGTGGCTTAAAACAGCAAAAGCTTATCGTCCATGTCATTTCTGTGAGCAAAGGGGCATCATCTGAAGGAATAAGATAGTTTCTCAGCATGGATCAACATAGGCAGGTCGGATGGAGGAAAACAGGCCAAATACAGCAGAAGCAGGCAAGCTGTTAGCTCATTAATGGGATCGTGGTCAAGCAGATATGTGAAATCTAGATCATATAACAATTTACTTACCTGGCATACCAAAATAGCTAACTACTTTACAACCTCATTCCTAAACATTCCATAGCATAGTACTTAAGTGTCTCTTTTCAGAGGGTGTTTCATGTCCTGAGAAAAATCTACATAGGACCCCATGAAGACACAGCTGGTGAGCTCTCGGAACTCAAAGGACCCCCAAGTCCACAAGCTGTATCGCTTCCTCTTGCCCTGAGAAAAGAATGCTTAAGAACCTAAAATAGCCTGGCGTGGTGGTGCACACCTTCAATGCCAGCACTTGGGAGGCAGAGGTAGAAGGATCACTGTAAGTTCGAGACTGCATAGTGAATTCCAGATCAGCCCAGACTAGGACTAGAGTGAAACCCTACCTCAAAAAACAAAACAACAGAACCAAACAAACCCTGAAATTATGCATAATCGTTGCCTCGTAGTCCTGGAGGCCAGGGTCCAGTTAGTCTTGGAAGACTAAAGCCTGAGTTGTGATCTTTCTGGAACTTCCGGAGCAGAGTCCTTTCCTGGTCTATGCTTCTGGTCATGGCTCCTTGCTCCTTTACCCACGTGGCCCTTCATGTCTTCCTGTCCCCTGCTCCTGTGGGCACATCCCTTCTTTGTCCCTGACACTCCCACTTCCTTCTTATGGTGCCTCATGGCCCATCTGAATAGTCCTGGAAATTGTCCCCGTCTAAGTTTGTAACAACCGCAAAGTCCTTCTGCCACTTTCAGGGGTATTTTCAGCCTTTGGGGATGAGGACATAGACACCTTTGAGGTGAGGCATTATCCTGCCTACTATGGAAAGCAATAAAATATAAAGTCTCCCCAAGGTTGATGGAGAGGAAAGTGAGACTTCCCTCATGTTGCTCCGCAGCAGCAGACCGACAATGGAACACATTTGTAATTCCGAGGACACCTAACAACTTGCCCCGAACGCCATGGTTTAAAACAGGCAAAGCGGGGGCTGGGGAGACTACTTAGCAGTTAAAGGCACATGCTTACAAAATCTGAAGGCCCGAGTTCAATTTGTCAGGACCCATGTAAAGTCAGATGCACAAAATGGCACATGCATCTGGAGTTCATTTACAGTGACAAAGGTCCTGGTGTGCCCATTCTCTCTTTTTCTCTTTCTCTCTCTCTCCTGATAAATAAATTAAATATTTGAAAAAAAACAAAACAAAACAGGCAAAGAGTACAATCCATGTCATTCCTGTGAGTGAAGGTCAGGATTGCTTCCTGAGCAGGGTCTGCTAGGGCTCCCCCAAGGCGGAGTCTGAAGGAAGCTGGGCATGGGATATAATCGGTGGAAGCTGGACCATCACTCAGCTCATGAGATCGCAGGCTTCCTCTGGACCCAGAGGTCTCAGGGATCAGTAGTCAGTCCTGCTTGGGTTAAGCCATGTCTGTCACAGGTGAGGCAACAAGACACTCACATCACAGGAGTCTGTTTTTAAATGTCCAGACTATATGCATTTATAGAAAGAGAAAGATGTGCGGTGGCCTAGGGTTGGAGGAGGGGAGGGGAGGGCCAAGGGATGTCAGGTAAGAGATGCTGGGTTCCTCAGGGGATGATGGGCATTTCTGTAAAACGGACTGTATTTCTACTTTAGTGACAGTTGAAAGTTTACCTGTAGACTAAAGAGGCTTTCAAGGAAATGCACACAAATGACTTGTAGATAATACACAGCGAAAGATCTGTAATAGTGAAGTGTCATTACATAGAGCCTGTAGATAAATTGATAAAATACACATAAGTATTTAGTTCACTTGAGAGAGGAAAATATCAAATATTACCTCATGCCTTAAATATGATGCTTCTTTGCCAATGATACTATGATGATGGCAAAACTAAACAAAAGCTAGAGGAAAATGAAGAAAACCAGAAAATAAATATGTAAGAGAAATAAAGTAAAAATGATGTGCTTCAGAAGTATTTAAAGGGTCAAGAATTTTGTATTTTAGCATTTTGAAATGACTATTATTTTCTTTTTAAAAATAAATTTTGGAGGGGCTGGGGAGATGGCTCAGCAGTTAAGGCATTTGCCTGCAAAGCCTAAGGACCCAGTTGGATTCCCCAGTACCCATATAAGCCAGATGCGCAAAGGGTCGAATGAATGCGTCTGGAGTTCATTTGCAGTCGCTGTAGGCTCTGGAATGCCCATTCTCTCTCTCTCTCTCTCTCTCTCTATTTGCTTTTCTCTCTGCCTCTCTCTCTCTACCTCAAATAAATGAATGAATGAATAAAATGTTTTAAAATATAAGTTTTAGAGTTCAAAATGATAGGTTTCATTATCATGTTTTCATGTGTTCATATGTGTGTATCACTGTGCGTTGCTCACTCTCCTGTTATTACTCTTCCATGCTGCCTACTGGCCATCTTTCTTCCCCAAGCGTGTGTGGGGGGGGGCACAATTGTACAGTGTGGAGAGAAGGAATGAATGCTTCAATGGAAAATCTAACAGTACCTTTTCCAGGTGAGCAAGGTCAAGGTCAAGACATCCACAGTGATAACTCACAGCCACAGCCTGCAATGTGATAAAAGCCCATGAAACAGCACTTGGTCTCCGTGGTTTTCTTCCTGAAAGCCCATAGCTGCAATCTAACCACAGGAAAACTGCCCAGAGCACTTCTGTAGAAACACGGTCGCCTTAAACGCCAGGCAGGCCGGCCTCCCAGCGGTCAGTCGTCCATGATCGAGAATGGCTGTGGGAGAGACCGCCATAGCTGGCAGCACCCCAGGGAGATGTGCCAGCTGGATGCAATGTGGGATCCAAGATCAGATTAAAATGGGAATTTTCGGAGCTGGAGAGATGGTTTAGCAGTTAAGTGCTTGCCTGTGAAGCCTAAGGACCCCCGTTCGAGGCTCAATTTTCCAGGACTCACGTAAGTCAGATGCACAAGATAGTGCATGCATCTGGAGTATGTTTGCAGTGGCTGGAAGCCCTAGTGCGCCCATTCTCTCTCTCTCTCTCTGCCTCTTTCTTTCTGTCTGTCATTCTCAAATAAATAAATAAAAATAAAATATTAAAATGGGAATTTTGGGTTCCTTGCCAATACACCAATACGCCAATGCACCAACAAATTTAGGGTACCCCAGATTTTTGTCTGATGAATTTAAAAAATTAAAGTCCATGGAGCAGAGGGTAAGGGCAAGGTTTAGAGAGACTTTATTAGATTAAGAGAAGGAAAGACAAGAAAGTGAAGAGGGCTCCTGCTATGTGGAGGCGGGAAGAGGTAGAGAGCCCATGTGGGAGTAATGGGGATCTCTCCTCATCTTGGCCAAGTCGAGGGACGCTTACCAGAACCTGGAAGTTCAGAATCCAGCCAAGCGAGAGCATGTCCCCTGTTATGTGTCTATTTATAACTTCATTTGTGGTGGGCTTCACCTTCAGGCTCAGGTGAGCCAGAGTGAGGCCAAATTGGTCTGGGCTAGAGGCTGGCTCAGGAGGCCAGCCATGATGCCAAGTTCTGGGGTCTGAACTTGACCAACCACAATGCCAGGATGAGATTTAAATTCTAGGAAAGGGGACCTCCCTCCCAGGAGGGGCTCAGATTGTTTGGAAAAACAGACCAGGGAACTCCTTTAGGCAAGAGATAAGAAGTCAGATCATCCTTTGATCTCTAGCAAGTGGATATAGCAGAAATTCTTGCTTTTACTTTGGGGGCCCAGTCACCCTAAACTACCTAGCAAAGCTACCTGACTCCCTGTCATTATGACACCAGGAAAGACTAAGGGTGTGTGACCAACGTGAACTTTGATTTATTATAGAGTCCATGCTGAGTTATTAATTGTAAAAATGCACCATAATGCCTTAGGTATGGGCAGTAAGGGAAACCTAATGTGTGACACATACGAGCTTTCTCTAGAATCTTCTCAACTTTTTGTGTCTAAAACTGTTTTTAAAATTAAGGGAATGAGGAGAAAATGAAAATTGCAACACATTAAACTCCCTGGGATATGGCTAAAACGATGCTTTTAACTTTAAAAGGCCATGATACATTAAAATTAAAAGGGTAGAATTAAAGAAAAAGATAAAATGGAAATTAATACAATTCAACAAAAATCCATTGAAACAAAGTCTGGCATTTTCTCAAGATAATTTTGATTTAAAAAGATCCGAGACAAATAGAAAGAAAAAATAAAGAGGCAGAGTCATGCTTTCACATTTCTCAATCACATTTTTGTTTATTGTTTCTCATTTTTAAAAAGATTTTCAAGCTGGGCATGATGGCGCACGCCTTTAATTCCAGCACTCGGGAGGCAGAGGTAGGAGGATCGCTATGAGTTTGAGACCACCCTGAGACTACATAGTTAATTCCAGATCAGCCTGAGCTAGAGTGAGACCCTACCTCGAAAAACCAAAAAAAAAAAAAAAAAAAAAAAAAAAAAAAAGATTTTCATATACTAGGGGCTATTAGCTTTTTACCTTATTATTTACTAAGAATATTTTCTCTCAGTTTTTTAATTGTATTTGACTTTTGCATATGATGAGATAAAATATAGAGCTTAGAGCCCCTTTCTATATTTTTGTGAAGTAAAATTTATCAATTATTTATTGCTTTTAGGCTTTGAACCATAGTTCGAAGCCCTTTCTCTACACCATAGTTAAAGAAAGTCACGCATCACCTTCTGGTACTTGTATTTCTTTCAATCTATTTAGTCTCTCAATCAATTTAGAGTATGTTTTTAGGCTAATATGAGAAATAAATCTCATTTTACCTTTTTTTTAAGTGACTACACATTTGTCCTATATTTGTTGATTTGAGATGCCATACTTCTAATATTTTAAATTTTCGTATGTACTTAGTTTTCATATAGTTTTCCCCTCTATCTCTTTTTATGTGCCAGTGCCCTCATGCTTTTATTATGAAGATATGTTAAATATTTAAATAACTAGTAGGGAAAGCGGCTCTCAGTTTTTGTTTTGTCAGCATTCCCCAGGCATATTTGCACATTAATGTTTCCATGTCAATTTTACCATCAAGTTATCTAACACTATAAAATAGCATGTTAGTATTTTTGTTTTTAAAACTTAAAATTATTTATGTATTTGCAAGCAGAGAGAGACAGAGGAGAAAAAAGAAAGACAGAGAGAAAGAGAGAGAGAGAGAGAAAATGGGTGCACCAGGGCCTCTAACCACTGCAAATGAACTCCAGACACGTGTACTACTTTGTGCATCTGGTTTTATGGGTACTGGGGAATCAAACCTGGATCATTAGGCTTTGAAGGCAAGCACCTTAACCACTGAGCCATCTCTCCAGCCCTGCATGTTATTATTTTTAATCAGGTTTACATTGGTCTTGTAAATTAACCTAGGGAGATGTTCCATGAACCCTTTTCTGGGTGGAAGCCCCTGAGCTCTTACTCCCCACCAGCAAGGCACCCCTGACCAGCAAAAGGCCACTGTAGTATATTTTAACACTTGCTCACCCTGGGGCCACCCAATTGAAGGAGTGGATGGGCCTGGAGCACGGATAATAGGCAGCTTATGACAGGTCTTGAGTGCCCTGTCGTACATTCCTGAGGACTCACACACTTCATGTAAGGCACTTAGCATGTGCCTTGTGGACGAGGACTGTCCTGTTCCCTTGGGCCTCAATTCCAGGTCTTTTCGCAAGGAGTCACAAGAAACAAGTGTGCATGTGACTCCACCCCAGTGAAAGGCACACCCTTCACTCAGGGGCCCCGCCTGGGAAGGGCAAACCCAGTGTCTCCTTCTCCCTGTGTCTCAAAGCTTAATGCAGCACCTGGCTTTGCTGGGGCTGAGTCAGCAAACCCGTGTGAAGGCAGAAAGAGGGGACCACACCCCTTTCAGGACTCAACATGCAGCACAAGTGTTCCGGGGGCAATGAGTGGCCAGTCCACCCATTAGGGCATTAGGAATTCAAACTGTGGAGCAGTAGAAAAATAAGAATTGTCTCCAAGCAGCATCACGGATGAGTGAGAATAGGGTCTTACGTAGAGGCCTGAGCAGGCCAGGGTACGTCATGAAGGCCACTTTGTCTCTGAAAAAGTTCACAGAAGTTTAACTGCCCCCCAGAGATTGGCAACCATCTCTACTAAGTAGCAGGGTGTCCCAACGGACAGCTCCGACCACATACTGAGTGCTCCCCAGGAGCCAGGTGCTTGCTCAAAACTACACTCAGGAGCTCAATCCTGTTGTCACTCCCGTTGTGGAGCTAGGGAAAAGAGCAGCAACGGAGGTGAGCAGGGAGTCAGGATCTACTCTCAAGATGTGTGCGACTCTCCCATCTACGGATCTGCAGGTGTGCTCTTGGCTTCAAAGAAATCTTTGGCACCTTTTTAAAACAATATTTTATTTTTATTTATTTATAAGAGAAAGAGGAAGAGAGAGAGAGAGAGAGAACCCAGTGTCTCCTTCTCCCTGTGTCTCAAAGCTTAATGCAGCACCTGGCTTTGTACCAGGGCCCCCAGCCACTGCAAACGAACTCCAGACACATGTGCCCCCTCGTGTATCAGGCTTATGTGGGTCCTGGAGAATCAAACCTGGGTCCTTTGGCTTTGCAGGCAAATGCCTTAACCACCAAGCTATCTCTCCAGCCCATCCTTGGCACCTTTGTCATCCTCCAGGGCAACATCAGTCTCAGAGAGTTTGGCCAGTGCCATCAGCTGGCTATATCCTTCTGAAGCTTCCTGGCTGAGGCCTTTTAGAAAGTGAGCAGAAGTTCTCTGAAACAGAGCTTTCCAAAGAAGTCTGTACCCATCCTTTGATGGTTTTCTGCAGGCTCCGGTGCTCTGGGGAGGGAAGCCCCCAAGCTTCTCCATCATCAGCTTCAACTCCATGCCATCCAGCTCAGAGTTACGCAGCTTGAACAAGCTCTCAGAGTCCCGCATGAGGCTGAACTCTGGGAACTTAGTGCAGGAACTCAAGACTGCAAAGGCTGAACCAGGGTTCTGGTGCATATAAACTGGAGAGGGTTCTCTGAGCACCGGCATTGACTGCTCTGCTTCCTCGCTGCGGACGGAATGTGACCAGCTGCCTCAAATACTTACCGCCTTGTTTTCCTGCCATGACGGGCTGTGACCTGGCCCTGTAAGTGGAAATCAAGACTTCCTCCCTTAAGCTGATGTTTTTTGTCAGAGGTGATAAGGTAGCTGATATGTTGGCTTTGTGTATATGCCCGCATGCAGAGCCCAAATTTGACCTTATATATACAGGGAACTAAACAGAAATCTACAAATACACACAAGACTGTATTTCTCAGAGGCATGAAGATAATACAGGCATCTAGGTGCAGAAACAGCCATTTCATGTTTTAAATTTTATTTTATTTATTTATTTGAGAGAGAGAGAGAGAGAGAGAGAGAGAGAGACAGCATTCAGACTTAAGTGCATTTTCTCAGGAAAAAATCAGCCCCAATGTAAAGTTTATTCATTTAGGTAACTGCAGGAGACTTCTGCCCTTGATACACGTATTTGGGCCTCACTCATGGATAGATAGATCACGGAGGCTAGATCCCTTGAGCTCTACCTGTACACTACATTTTTGCTAATTGGGAAGTACTTTAAACAACCACAACAAGCCTACAAAGTCATAGAAAAATATATAAACCATTAAAGTTACTTTGACAAAGAGGGAAGACATTTTCCAAGTTAGGGTATGAATGCCTATTCCCAAATGTCACCTGTACTTGTGCAAGTGGGAACTTACCTCACTCACCTTTCTGATTGCTGTGACCAAATATCTGTGCAAGGGGCTGGAGAGATGGCTTAGCACTTAAGACATTTGCCTGCAGAGCCTAAGGACCCAGGTTTGACTCCCCAGGACCCACATAAGCCAGATACACAAGGTGGCACATGCTTCTGGAGTTTGTTTGCAGCTGGCTAGAGACCCTGGCGTGCTCATTCATTCTCTCTCTCTCTCTATCAAATAAGTAAATAAAATATTTAAAAAACATCTGTGCAAAGCAACTTAAGGGAGGTAGGATTTATTTTTACTAATGGTTGAGTTCATCATGGCAGGGCAGGCACGAGGCAGCCGTCGGAATTGAGCAAACACCTAAGCACTTCCTCCTGTATTCAGAGGAGGTGAGTGGCTCACGTGGCCAACTTCCTCATGTATTCAGAGGACGTAAGAGGCTCATGCAGCCCACTTCCTCCTTTGCTCCAAAGAGGTGAGTGGCAGTAGACAGCCCACTTCCTCCTTTATTCAGAGGAGGTGAGTGGCTCACACAGCCCACTTCCTCCTTTATTCAGAGGAGGTGAGCGGCCACACAGCCCACTTCCTCCTTTATTCAGAGGAGGTGAGTGGCTCACACAGCCCACATCCTCCTGTATTCAGAGGAGGTGAGTGGCTCACACAGCCCACTTCCTCCTTTATTCAGAGGAGGTGAGTGGCTCACACAGCCCACTTTCTCCTTTATTCAGAGGAGGTGAGTGGCTCACACAGCCCACTTTCTCCTTTATTCAGAGGAGGTGAGTGGCTCACACAGCCCACATCCTCCTTTATTCAGAGGAGGTGAGTGGCTCACACAGCCCACTTCCTCCTTTATTCAGAGGAGGTGGCTGGCTCATCCTCCCTTTATTGAGAAGAGGTGAGTGGCTCACAGGCCCACATCCTCCTTTATTCAGAGGAGGTGAGTGGCTCACACAGCCCACTTCCTCCTTTATTCAGAAGGAGGGCTCACAGTCCCCTCATTCAGAGGGAGGTGAGTGGCAGCCCACTTCTCCTCCTTTATTCAGAGCCCACTTTCTCCTTTATTCAGAGGAGGTGAGTGGCTCACACAGCCCACTTCCTCCTGTATTCAGAGGAGGTGAGTGGCTCACACAGCCCACTTTCTCCTTTATTCAGAGGAGGTGAGTGGCTCACACAGCCCACTTTCTCCTTTATTCAGAGGAGGTGAGTGGCTCACACAGCCCACATCCTCCTGTATTCAGAGGAGGTGAGTGGCTCACACAGCCCACTTTCTCCTTTATTCAGAGGAGGTGAGTGGCTCACACAGCCCACATCCTCCTGTATTCAGAGGAGGTGAGTGGCTCACACAGCCCACTTTCTCCTTTATTCAGAGGAGGTGAGTGGCTCACACAGCCCACTCACACAGCCCACTCCTCCTGTATTCAGAGGAGGTGAGTGGCTCACACAGCCCACTTTCTCCTTTATTCAGAGGAGGTGAGTGGCTCACACAGCCCACTTCCTCCTGTATTCAGAGGAGGTTGACAGAGGCCCACTTTCTCCTTTATTGAGAAGGGTGAGTGGCAGTACACAGCCCACTTCCTCCTTTATTCAGAGGAGGTGAGTGGCTCACACAGCCCACTTCCTCCTTTATTCAGAGGATGTGAGTGGCTCACACAGCCCACTTTCTCCTTTATTGAGAAGAGGTGAGTGGCAGTACATAGCCCACTTTCTCCTTTATTCAGAGGAGGTGAGTGGCTCACACAGCCCACTTCCTCCTGTATTCAGAGGAGGTGAGTGGCTCACACAGCCCACTTTCTCCTTTATTCAGAGGAGGTGAGTGGCTCACACAGCCCACTTTCTCCTGTATTCAGAGGAGGTGAGTGGCTCACACAGCCCACTTTCTCCTTTATTCAGAGGAGGTGAGTGGCTCACACAGCCCACATCCTCCTGTATTCAGAGGAGGTGAGTGGCTCACACAGCCCACTTTCTCCTTTATTCAGAAGAGGTATTCAGAGGAGGTGAGTGGCTCACACAGCCCACTTTCTCCTTTATTCAGAGGAGGTGAGTGGCTCACACAGCCCACTTTCTCCTTTATTCAGAGGTGGCTCAGTCCCCTTTCTCCTTTATTCAGAGGAGGTGAGTGGCTCACACAGTCCCCTTTCTCCTTTATTCAGAGGAGGTGAGTGGCTCACACAGCCCACTTTCTCCTTTATTCAGAGGAGGTGAGTGGCTCACACAGCCCACTTCCTCCTTTATTCAGAGGAGGTGAGTGGCAGTACATAGCCCACTTTCTCCTGTATTCAGAGGAGGTGAGTGGCTCACACAGCCCACTTTCTCCTTTATTCAGAGGAGGTGAGTGGCTCACACAGCCCACATCCTCCTGTATTCAGAGGAGGTGAGTGGCTCACACAGCCCACTTTCTCCTTTATTCAGAAGAGGTGAGTGGCTCACACAGTCCCCTTTCTCCTTTATTCAGAGGAGGTGAGTGGCTCACACAGCCCACTTTCTCCTGTATTCAGAGGAGGTGAGTGGCTCACACAGCCCACTTTCTCCTTTATTCAGAGGAGGTGAGTGGCTATCCTCCTGTAGAGGAGGTGAGTGGCTCACACAGCCCACTTTCTCCTTTATTCAGAAGAGGTGAGTGGCTCACACAGTCCCCTTTCTCCTTTATTCAGAGGAGGTGAGTGGCTCACACAGCCCACATCCTCCTGTATTCAGAGGAGGTGAGTGGCTCACACAGCCCACTTTCTCCTTTATTCAGAGGAGGTGAGTGGCTCACACAGCCCACTTCCTCCTTTATTCAGAAGAGGTGAGTGGCTCACACAGCCCACATCCTCCTGTATTCAGAGGAGGTGAGTGGCTCACACAGCCCACTTCCTCCTTTATTCAGAGGAGGTGAGTGGCTCACACAGCCCACTATTCAGAGGAGGTGAGTGGCTCACACAGCCCACTTTCTCCTTTATTCAGAGGAGGTGAGTGGCTCACACAGCCCAGTATTCAGAGGAGGTGAGTGGCTCACACAGCCCACTTTCTCCTTTATTCAGAGGAGGTGAGTGGCTCACACAGCCCACTTCCTCCTTTATTCAGAGGAGGTGAGTGGCTCACACAGCCCACTTCCTCCTTTATTCAGAGGAGGTGGTGGCAGCCCACACAGCCCACTTCCCTTTATTCAGAGGAGGTGAGTGGCAGTACACAGCCCACTTCCTCCTTTATTCAGTGGAGGTGAGTGGCTCACACAGCCCACTTCCTCCTGTATTCAGAGGAGGTCAGTGGCTCACACAGCCCACTTCCTCCTGTATTCAGAGGAGGTCAGTGGCTCACACAGCCCACTTCCTCCTTTATTCAGAGGAGAGGTGAGTGGCTCACATCCTCCTTTATTCAGAGGAGGTGAGTGGCTCACACAGCCCTTTCTCCTTTATTGAGAAGAGGTGAGTGGCAGCCCACTTCCTCCTTTATTCAGAGGAGGTGAGTGGCTCACACAGCCCACTTTCTCCTTTATTCAGAGGAGGTGAGTGGCTCACACAGCCCACATCCTCCTGTATTCAGAGGAGGTGAGTGGCTCACACAGCCCACTTCCTCCTTTATTCAGAGGAGGTGAGTGGCTCACACAGCCCACTTTCTCCTTTATTCACAGCCACAGTCCCTTCTCCTTTATTCAGAGGAGGTGAGTGGCTCACACAGCCCACATCCTCCTGTATTCAGAGGAGGTGAGTGGCTCACACAGCCCACTTTCTCCTTTATTCAGAGGAGGTGAGTGGCTCACACAGCCCACATCCTCCTTTATTGAGAAGAGGTGAGTGGCTCACACAGCCCACATCCTCCTGTATTCAGAGGAGGTGAGTGGCTCACACAGCCCACTTCCTCCTTTATTCAGAGGAGGTGAGTGGCTCACACAGCCCACTTTCTCCTTTATTCAGAGGAGGTGAGTGGCTCACACAGCCCACATCCTCCTGTATTCAGAGGAGGTGAGTGGCTCACACAGCCCACTTTCTCCTTTATTCAGAGGAGGTGAGTGGCTCACACAGCCCACTTCCTCCTTTATTCAGAGGAGGTGAGTGGCTCACACAGCCCACTTCCTCCTTTATTCAGAGGAGGTGAGTGGCTCACACACAGCCCACTTCCTCCTTTATTCAGAGGAGGTGAGTGGCAGTACACAGCCCACTTCCTCCTTTATTCAGAGGAGGTGAGTGGCTCACACAGCCCACTTCCTCCTTTATTCAGTGGAGGTGAGTGGCTCACACAGCCCACTTCCTCCTGTATTCAGAGGAGGTCAGTGGCTCACACAGCCCACTCCTTTATCCAGAGGAGGTGTGGCTCATTCATTCAGAGGAGGTGAGTGGCTCACACAGCCCACAGCCCACTTTCTCCTTTATTCAGAGGAGGTGAGTGGCTCACACAGCCCACTTCCTCCTGTATTCAGAGGAGGTGAGTGGCTCACACAGCCCACTTCCTCCTTTATTCAGAGGAGGTGAGTGGCTCACACAGCCCACATCCTCCTGTATTCAGAGGAGGTGAGTGGCTCACACAGCCCACTTTCTCCTTTATTCAGAAGAGGTGAGTGGCTCACACAGTCCCCTTTCTCCTTTATTCAGAGGAGGTGAGTGGCTCACACAGCCCACATCCTCCTGTATTCAGAGGAGGTGAGTGGCTCACACAGCCCACTTTCTCCTTTATTCAGAGGAGGTGAGTGGCTCACACAGTCCCCTTTCTCCTTTATTCAGAGGAGGTGAGTGGCTCACACAGCCCACTTTCTCCTTTATTCAGAGGAGGTGATGGCTCACACAGCCCACTTCCTCCTTTATTCAGAGGAGGTGAGTGGCTCACACAGCCCACATCCTCCTGTATTCAGAGGAGGTGAGTGGCTCACACAGCCCACTTTCTCCTGTATTCAGAGGAGGTGAGTGGCTCACACAGCCCACTTTCTCCTGTATTCAGAGGAGGTGAGTGGCTCACACAGCCCACTTTCTCCTTTATTCAGAGGAGGTGAGTGGCTCACACAGCCCATTTTCTCCTGTATTCAGAGGAGGTGAGTGGCTCACACAGCCCACTTTCTCCTTTATTCAGAGGAGGTGAGTGGCTCACACAGCCCACTTTCTCCTTTATTCAGAGGAGGTGAGTGGCTCACACAGCCCACTTTCTCCTGTATTCAGAGGAGGTGAGTGGCTCACACAGCCCACATCCTCCTGTATTCAGAGGAGGTGAGTGGCTCACACAGCCCACTTTCTCCTTTATTCAGAGGAGGTGAGTGGCTCACACAGCCCACTTCCTCCTTTATTCAGAGGAGGTGAGTGGCTCACACAGCCCACTTTCTCCTTTATTCAGAGGAGGTGAGTGGCTCACACAGCCCACTTCCTCCTTTATTCAGAGGAGGTGAGTGGCTCACACAGCCCACTTCCTCCTGTATTCAGAGGAGGTGAGTGGCTCACACAGCCCACTTCCTCCTTTATTCAGAGGAGGTGAGTGGCTCACACAGCCCACATCCTCCTGTATTCAGAGGAGGTGAGTGGCTCACACAGCCCATTTCCTCCTCTATTCAGAAGAGGTGAGTGGCTCACACAGCCCACTTCCTCCTTTATTCAGAGGAGGTGAATGGCTCACACAGCCCACATCCTCCTTTATTCAGAGGAGGTGAGTGGCTCACACAGCCCACTTTCTTCTCTATTCAGAAGAGGTGAGTGGCTCACACAGTCCCCTTTCTCCTTTATTCAGGCCATGAGGTTGGTGCTGCTGCCACATTCAGAGTGGTTCTTCCCTCTTCAGTTCAACTCTGGAAACAGCTTCACACACACATCTGAAGCTGTATCTCCCAGGTGGTTCCAACTCCAGATGGCAGTGAAGATTAGCCACCGTGGAAGGAAACAGCCTCACGGGCATGTTCAGAGGCGCGTCTTCTAGGAGACGCTAAAGCAAGGTCAGATGACAATGGACCCTGGTCGCCACAGAAGTGCTCAGGGCTGTGTCCAGTTGTGCTTTCTCTTGACGTCCCTTGGTCCTGCATCCTTTTGTTGTCCCTAAAAACCATCCTCTTGTAGCTTTAGAGACTTCAGTGAGAAATGTACGTCCTGGTGGGCTTCCCCTCAGAGGTACAGATGACACAACCCATACTCCCTCACAGAGACATCCTTGGTGGCCTTTAGTGGACCCCAGAGACTTTCCTCAAAGGTCTTGACAGAATGTCTTCCTTGTCATTTCCTAGAATTCATTGGCTCTCTGTAACGTCAAGCCAGGTGACGTTTCTTGGACAGCTTATTGGCCCACCCCGTTCTCCCTCACCTCCCACCCCTAATGCAGGCCACCTTGTTCCGGCCACAGCCCATGGTCTTACACATTAGGTCATTTGTGTTTCCTGAACCCTGGTTTGCTGAATTCAGACCATTTTCACTATAAAGTGAAGGGGCATCACAAAAAGCACTGGGTCTGCCCTCACAACGTACTCCCGTTTCCCCGGTCTTCCTCAGAATTGGGCATCTTGCACTGGCAATCTGAGCAGATGACCTCAGCAGCTGGGGAGCCAGGGACAAATTTGGATCAGCTTCAGCCAGTTCTGTATATTGTTCTCTGGAGAGGGGCAGGGAAGGAGGGAGCTGGCATGAGATCCAGGTGTCCCTCTGGCCGTCTGTGTCAAAGCCTGGCTCCTTTGGCTTCTTTCCCAGCCACGAGGAAGTATTGCAGGAACTGGGCTGGGATGGAGACAGAATGTCAGGGACCCATGAAAACACATAAGAATCAGTGCACGTACTCTGTTCACTCCAGTCTCTGCCATTACGTTTCATTAGCAATGTAAATATATTCAGATGTTCCTCAGACGCCACTCGGAGGAGGTGCTGCTGGTAGTTCCCTGCCTCAGGCAAGATGAGGAAAAGAAACACAAGCCCTTGTTGCCCCTCACAGCTGATGGACCCTCCTGTGATAGAGTCACTAAAACATTTTGTGCCCTAGGCACCCACCTGCTCTCCCCGCCTGTAAAATCATCCCTGGTGAACTTAATTTATATCTTCCAGATGAATTCATATCACAAGTAGACAATCTGAGGTCAGGGCAGAAAAAAATAACTCAAATGAATTTTAATAGGAAATGGAGCGTGTGCCTCCAGGTCTGCCAACTCTACTGCTTTTGCGTTTTTCTTGTAAGCCATGGTTACTCCGTTCTGTGCATCCATGCTGTTTTATTGGGGGAGGGGGTTGTTATGTTCTAGGTAAATGGCTTAGAAGAAAGGAAGAAGGATTGTTGGGCTGTGTGGTTTTATTAATATTTTATTTTTATTTATTTGAGAGGGAAAGAGGCAGACAGAGACAGAGACAGAGACAGACACACACACACACAGAGAGAGCACAGAGACAGAGAGAGAGAGAGGAAGAAAGAGAAAGAGTGGGCACTCAAGGGCATCTAGCCACTGCAAATGAACTCCAGACACATGTACCACCTTGTGCATCCAGCTTATTTGGGTCCTGGGGAATCGAACCTGGGTCCTTTGGCTTTGCAGGCAAGCGCCTTAACCACTAGGGAATCTCTCCAGCCCTGTGTTTGTTTTTGACACAAGGTCTCATGTAGCCTAGGATGGCCTCGGACTCACTCTGTAGCTGATGGTAACCTTGAACTTCTGATCCCTCTGCTTCCATCTCCCACTTGCCAGGATTACAGGTGTGAGTCACCGTGCCTGGGTTTTTCATGTGATTTCTATGAGAACAAACCTTAACTCTCCTGATGTCATTTTCAGTTTTCCAACAGCTGTGTACATTGCATGCCTACATGTACCTGGTTCACCATGATACTAAAGATCCTTTTAGCAAACGATGGCATCAAGCAAGACAGGTGGCTGCTGTGCAAAGCGGTCTCTTGGTGTAGCCATGGATACTGTTACATAGCACGTGGGTATCATATGTAGTGTGGGTAGACCTGCTTCCATCACTAAGGGACCATCTTATTTCCACAGGTGGACCCTTTTTGCCACCATTTGTACACATATTTTAAAGCTACAAGCAGGCCAGCATGCAGTTGAATAACATATATTCTGTCTATTCTCCCAGAAACACACATCCAGAAAGGATAGATTTGAGTCCAAAGTTTTCATACCCTTTAAATCTCTGAGCTACAGCATGGGTTGGAGGGGGGGAGAGGAGGCTTTATCCATCCCCCACACTGACCTCTGCACTTGACGTTGGGTGTATGAGTGAACATCCATGGATTTCTGGCACCTGAGAGGAAGATGGACCCAAGCTGACCCCACAGACCGTGGAAGTGAATTCCAGAGAGACTTCTTAGCATTTTTGGGAGTTGGGGTCTGAGCATAAGGACAGAGAGGAAACCTGGGCTCTAGTTGAAAAAAGTCCCCATGGAGCTCCTGTGTCCTGTCTCTTTCATAAAGAGAAAGCCAGAAGAGGATCAGAAAGGTAACCTGGAAAGCCTTAACACTGTGCCCCCTCCTTCCGCAGGTTTCCCAGGTCTGAGCCTTACAGTCCTCTGTACTGGGTCCTCCTGACCTCGGCTCTCAAGACCAGCCCTGAGGCTGGGGAGATGCCTCAGCACTTATAGACACGAACTTGCAACGTTAGGTTTGATTTCCCAGTAGCCATGTGAAGCCAGATGCACAAAGTGGAGCATGTGCCGAGAATTAGTTCTTTTGCAGTCCTAGTGTGCCCATAAACTGTATGTCTCTCTGCCTGTTTGTCTTTCCAATAAATTTTTTTAAAAAGAAAAAGAAAAAGAATAGCTCTGGCCACACACTTTATATTCATGGTCTTTTCTCACCATTGCATCCCCTGCAAGACAGGTGTTGCCAGCAAGAAAAAGAGGAAAAGGATGGTAGAGAGTGAGAAAGTGTCCCTGCTAATACAGCAAGCCAGCCCCAGAGCAAGGGTTCCCCCACTGCATATCCTAAGCTGTCCACTGCCTCCCACCCTCCACCATACCAGCAAAATTACGTAAAGTGAAATTTACAGTCGACTGTGAAGGAAGGTCATGTCCTGAAGGGTCCAGGTCAGGCCTGGGTTATATTCTGGAAAGCGGGGGGACAGAGCCCAGGCAAGAAGCCTTGAAGGAAGAAGATTGGTTGGAGGATCTTGTAAGTCATGAACACCCCCAGACTGGATGGAGGGAAGGAGCTACTGTGCTCCATGTCCTTCACCATCAGACCGGGTCAAGGGATGCTGCTCAGCTCCGCCTACATGTTCCCTTGATCTACCAGTTCACAGGGTTCAGAGAGCTGAGTCTAAACCCAGCTTGTAAGTTCCAACCACTGCAGAAGGTGGACGAGGTTTGTACAAGGCTCAGATCTGCAGGCTCTCTGCAATCTGTCTATGACTGGATACCGAAGCTCCAGGACTTTGTAAGGAGCTCATGTATTCTGATACACCCGCTTAGAGTCATGTTTCCAACCCTGAAAGTTGGGGGTGAAATGACAACATTTCCTGGTCCCCAGCCTTCTTTGCCACCTTGGTTTAGTCGGCGTTGCTATGGTAACCTCCAACCTGTTTTATGATACGCTGATGATTACTGAACCCGTGACAATGGACAGAATATCAGGTTGCCAAGGCTGCAGCCAGCACAGAACATCCTGTGTGCTGAAACCCAATTTCCCAGCAGAGTGTGGTTACCGCCACTCGGCAAGGAGGGGTGGAGGAGGATGACACGGGGGTGCAGTGATCCATCACGCACATCGTCAAGCAACTGCGCTCCCACGGAGCCCCCCTTTGTCTTCCATGTTCTCCACAGCCATCATCTTAAATGGCAAAGGTCCAAAAGAAAACGCTCTGTGTGAAATTAACTCGCGTGTGAAGATGGAAAAACAGACAGTGTTTGAAAGAACCACCGTCATTTCCCAGCGTGCACACTGATGCAGCTTACCTAGGACAGATGTCCACCTGCCAGACCTCAGGGAAGGGATGGGTCCCCAAGCAAACAAAGTGTGAGTCACAAAGGAAGGTTGAAAGAGTGCCCTCTGCACTGTTTTAATTGTCCACAACTGATACATGAACCAAATAAAAAGTTAATCTGTACTTTAAAAAAAAAATCCAATTGACGCAGAAAAATTGAGAACATGGAACTTGTGGCTGAACCATTCAGTTGAAAGATAGCACCAATTCTTTTCTTGGAAAAGGCCAAGAATTTTCAGTGCTTGAAACATAATATGTATGTGCTGGGTATTGATTTTTAAGATGCAAACAGGAAAGACTCCACATTAAGCTTAATGTGAAAAAGGACGACCTGTTTGTCTGCAGCTGACGTTATGATTACGTCAAAGATGTTTCATCTCTCTGTGGAGGAAGAATTTTGTATGTATTTAAACAAATGTGGGAGCATCGGGCAGCAGCGTGAGTGCTACTTCAAAGCAAGCACAGAGCCTGTCATGACTCATCTAGGGCAAAAACAGGTTATGAATATTGAAACTGTGCATTGATGATTTTATTTTATAAGAGAGCCCAGCACATTCTGTTCCCTCTGAACCAACCAGATGGCTCATGTCATGTGAATGTGCGAGGTACCCATACAGCTCACTATATATGTGCATGTGAGTTAACCACATAGCTCCCTCTGTGTGTGTGTGTGTGTGTGTGTGTGTGTGTGTGTGTGTTAACCACACAGTTCACTGTATGTGGGAGAGCTAAACATGAGTTCACTATATGTGCCTGCGAGCTACCCACATGGCTCCCTGATATATGCGTGGGCTACCCACATGGCTCCCTGTGTGTGCATGTAGCTCACTAGATGTGTGTGAGCTTACCATAAGGCCCCTGTGTGTGAATGGGTTGACTATCTCTCTTTGGCTCCTTTTGGCTCCATAGGGTCTCTGTGCAGATCTAGAAAACCACTAATGTAACATCGGTGATTTCAATTTCCACTGCGCACCAGACCTGGCAAGTGAAGTCAAAACACAATACTAGGGACCCATCTGAGACAAGATGAATTAGCGTCTACACTTTGATCCAGGAATCTTCTCCTCAAGCTCTTAAACATGGCTTACCAGAGAAATCAGGCCATAGGAATGTGCTAGAGTGACCAACTGCTCCAAGAAGTAGATAGAATTGGTTCCTTTAAAACACACGAACATTGACTCCAAACCTACACTCTCTATAGTGGTTCATCTCGATCCTCAACTTGAAAAGATCTAAGCTCACCTAGGAGACAAGTCTCTGGGCATGTCTGTGAGGGAGTTTCTAGATCAGTTTAACTGAGGTAGGAGGAGCCCCCCCCCCCAATGTGGGGGGTACCATCCCTCCGGCAGGGCTCCTCCACTGAATAAATCTAAGAGGGAAAGCTGAAGAGTAGCAGACATGGCTCAGGGATGCAGGGTGTAGCAGACAGCTTCAGGTTTGCTGAGATGAACTTCCAGACCAGGCACAGTTATGGAGGAAGGGATATTTATTGGAGCTTACAGGTTCAGGGGAAGTTCCATAATGGCAGAAGAAGCTGGCCTGCTCTTCACAGGACCAAACACAGAGAGCAAAAGCCACGGACAGAAGGCCACACAGCGCAGCACACCTCGGGAACTCCAGCTAGGCACACTTTGCACATCTTTAGATTGAAATCCTAAACCCACCACCACACCTTAGGGCTGGACCCCAAGATCCCTCCAGTGACTCTGCCTCCAGCCAGGTGGCTGCAGATGCAAACTACAAACTAATAAAACATTGACTATATTGGGGGACATCTATTCAAACTCCCATACAAGGTGACCAGCTGCTTCATGCTCCTGCCACCGTGTCCTCCCCACCATGATGGACAACATTGCTGAAAAACTATGAGCCTCTCTTAAATTATTTCTCCTCAAGTACTGGGTTGCAATAACAATGTGGTGTTTGAATGTCAAAAGTATCCCATCACCTCATGGGTTTGTCATTGTGCCTCGTACTTAATCCCCAGCTAGTGGTGCTGTCTGAGTAGTTAGTGGAACCTTTGGAAAGTGGATCTTTACTGAAGGGGGTGTGTCACTGTGGACAGGACTTTGGGGGCATTAATAGGCCAAACAGCCTGGCATGGTGGCACACGCCTTTAATCCCAGCACTCGGGAGGCAGAGGTAGGAGGATTGCCTTGAGTTCGAGGCCACCCTGAGACTGCATAGTGAATTCCAGGTCAGCTTGGGCCAGAGTGAAACCCTACCTCGAAAAACCAAAAACCAAAAAAGAAAATAGCCCAAACAAGTCTGTTGCACTCAGCTCACTCTCTACTACCTCCATGCTGATGTGGAGATATGACAGTTGACTATCTGCTCTTGAAATGTTTTCCCCACCATGAAGAAACTATAAGCTGGAAATAAACCCTTTCCTTCCATGAGCTTCTTCTGTTTTTTTTTTTTTTTTTTCTTCACCCAGCAACAAGAAAATAATGCTACACAAAAGAAAAGTGACTACTGCATTGTCCTACTTGATGTTTGAACTGGAGGCGCACACTGCCAGCCTCCTCCTGAGGCCGTGTGCATTCCGTTTCATCATGTTAAGTGTTACCATGTTCCCCATAAACTTCCGAATAAGCAAAGAATTCTCAATAAACTATGAAATCTGATTTTTATAAGCTGTTACAGAAGTGAAAAATACGGTCTTAATAAGCAGGGGAATTTAATGTCTTTTCCAAAAGCTGGAATGATTTTGACTCACCTGAAGCTGTTTTTAAAAAGAACAACTCATGTGACTATTGGTTAGTAGTCACCAGTGTCTTCATATCATCTCTGAAGCCAGTGTATTTAACACACTTCAGGTATCAGTTGTGGGCACTTTCAAACCGCAACGAATGGAGATGAGAGTCTCCGCTGAGCCCTGGCAATGAGCAAGGCGGAACAGTCTGGCTAAGCTACCATGATTATCTAACACACCCCAGATCCACATCACATGTGCAGGCCACATGTCTGTTTTCATCTTCTCCTGAGGGAATGCTATGTGACAAAGCTAGTGAGAGCAACGTCTACAGGAACGGATGGAGGGGCATGCATCTTCTGCCAGCTCCCACTGCATACTGAAGCTTCACTCCGGGTAGCAAACATTTTGTCTGAGTTCTGTTTGTCCAAGTCTCTACATCCTGGAAAAAACAGGACAGGACCCCATCATTCTTTACCTGGTTACCTGACAAAACAACTAATCAATCAACAGGTACCACTGATTGGACCACCCAGGAAACCAAACTGATGCTTGTGAAAAATGGCAGCTTACTTTCTGAGGCTGACTAATCAAATTAACATCTACAATGCAGAAACAAATATACATTGACTATAAGTGCTCAAAATAAGAGCATGGGGTAGGAGTTTGGAGAAACGAGGAATCATATGTAATATACAAAGTGGGCAGTAAGACTTGTTTAAATTTTCCTCTGTGGATAGTTAAACTTCACAGAAGAATTTTACTTGATTTAAGGGAGGAAATCTTGGTTTGGATATTAAAAGTCCCCCACAGGGACTGGAGAGATGGATCAGTAGTTAAGGTACTTGCTTGCAAAGCCTGACAGCTTGTATTCCATTCTGCAGTACCCAGGTAAAAACCTGATGCTCAAAGTGTTGCATGCACATGGAGTTCATTTGCAGTGGCAAGAGGCCCTGGCATGTCATTTTAGTTTCCTTCCCTCTCTTCCCTTGCAATTAAATAATAAAAATAAAAATTTCCTCACAAGATTTATGTGGCACTGTTTTGAGAAGTTGTGGCACCTTCAGGAGGTAGGTTCTAGTTGGAGGAAGTGGGTCATTAGGGGGAGGGCCTTAAGGTTATTTTAAAAACATTTTCTTGAGGAGGGGTGCTTCAGGGCCTCTTGTTGCTGCAAACTCCAGACTCATGTACTTTGTGTGTCTGGATCTCCATGCATAACCGGGGAATCGAACCTGCACTGATGGGCTTTGCAAGCATGTGCTTTAATGGCTGAGCCACCTCCCCAGTCCAGCTTTGAAGGTTTATAGCCCAGCTCCACTTGCTTCCTGCTATGCTGAGACGTGAGCAAATGACCTCAGCTTCAGCTGCCAGGCCCGCTTCTCTATGGTGAACTGTAACCTAAAGCCCCGATGCCAAAAACCATCCTGCAGTGGCTTGTTGGTGAGTGGTCAGTGCTGGCAAAGTAACTAGTGCAGAGCCATTTGCAGACTTCTGCTCTGTTTTTTTTTTTTTTTTTTTTTTTTCAGTGAGGAAAACAGCCTTCCTGGAGGGAATTCTGGTCACTGGTCTGTGACGAAATGATCACAAGCATTTCTTAGTTCGCATGGCCTCCTGAGTGAACAGGACTCCGGAACTCTGATGTGAGATTTTTCTCCATTCGTGAGTACCTCTTCCCTCTCCAGGCAAGGAACTTCTTTGCTTTGCTTCTAACAGTATGGAACTTAAGCCCTCAGGAGATATCACCTTCTAATAAGATTCATTATGAGCTCAACGCATAAGAAAAGACCCATTCAACTTATTTTCTGAAAGTGACCCTCAGTGTAATTGTAGTTTGCATTAAATATCTTGACATGATACTTAAAGGGATAACAAAATATTAAGCAGAAAAATCATGTCTTCTTTGATTCCAGTGCACTGATTTCTTTATTAGACCTCTCCAGAGAAAGACACCCAAATGATGGAAACATACATCTGTATTTATGTCTGGTTCCTGGTCTTGGAAAGAGTGAACGAGCTGACATTTTAAAGAGGCAGGACCTTAAGGGACCTAGCTGAACTTGATGGTTGTAATCTTCATTCAGTTTCATAACCAGACATGGGAGAATTTCAGAGTATCTCAGCCATATTTTTTCTGTCCCAACTAGGTAGTATACACCCCATTTTCCTTGAACAGTCAGTCTTGATCACCCCAACTTATAGAATGACCCCCTCCCTGAGTAGTGGGAGAACTTGCATGAGAACTTGACACGACTGGGAGACAGGTCACTTCCCTATCACTGGACTGTCGCTGTGTCCCCTGGGGAATGACAACTACAAGCCAGCAGTGTCTAAAATCACAAGGACAAGAAGGAAACGTGGACTTTTTCAGTGGGATATTGGTGAGAGAAAGGAGACCAGGGAGCCAATGTCACCTGGGTTTCCAGACTTGAATATCAGCTGAATAAGAAATACTACCACATCTGGGTGGCCGACTGTGAGAGCCCACGCCATAGCCCGGATGACGTGAGCTTGGACCTGTCACATGTTGACACAGGCCTGCACTGGAACTAACCAGCAATCGGTGCAGAGATGCAAAATATGATGGGTGACTTGCATGGCCAGAGAACATTCCTTCCTGCTGGGATGAAATGAGTCCCCTCCTGGGCAGCAATGTTAAGTGGGCAACCATGTCAGTAGTGGTGCAGGCAGAGAGGGGAGGGCACAGTGATGCCTTCAAGAAGGAAGCTTCTTTTTTTTTTTTTTTTTTTTTTTTTTTTTTTTTCTTTTTATTTTGGAGAGAGACACAGAGAGATAGGGAGAGGAAGAAGACAGACAGAGATGGGCGTGCCAGCAGCCTCTCAGCCACTGTGAATGAAATCCAGATGCATGTGCCCCCTTGTGGGCAAGTGCAACATTGCGCCCTTGCGTCACTTTGCATCTGGCTAAACGTAAGACCTGGAGATTGGAACTGATATTCTTAGGCTTAGCGGGCAGGCGCCTTAACCACTCAGCCAACTCTCCAGCCCCTTTTTCTTTTTTTTATTTGAGAGAGATAGAGAGATAGAGAGAGAATGGGCATGCCAGCAGCCTCTCAGCCACTGTGAACAAACTCCAGACACTTGCATCCCCTTGTGGTCAAGTGCGGCATTGCGCCCTTGCATCACTTTTTGCGTCTGGCTAAACGTGGGACCTGGAGATTGGAACCAGTGTTCTTAGGCTTGGAAGGCAGGCACCTTAACCACCAAGCCATTTCTCCAGCCCAAGAAGAAGGAAGCTTCTTATTTCAATCAACTTTCCAAGTCATGAGCTGCTTTTTGCTAAGGAAATGGCAGCCTCATGGGGACTCCGGATTGGTCTGTTGCCAGAGTGGGTACTCTGATGTGGTTATAGTCAGGTTAACGTCATGGAGTGAAAGCACCTAGAGTAGAACGAGAACCCCTGCCCTTTCTCTCAAGGCCCACTGAGCCCACGAACCCACTGAGCAAGGGTAAAGGGAGCTGGCAATGACCCTGTTGATACCCAGGAGTCAGGTCATTGTGCCCACCTGGCTCTCCTGACAAGACTCTTTTCTGATCAGTCACATGGGACACAGATACCGTCACATTCCATGGCCATTTAGTGAGCTTGTTTCTGAGCCCTACTCAAAGTCAGCTGTTGTGGACTGTTAAAGAAATGCACTGGGCGCCTGAGAGTCAGCTGACTGGCAATACACACTAACACATTCTGAACAGTAGTCTCAAGTGGACGCATCACTTAATGAACTTAGCGACACTTGCCTGTTATCCATGAGAGCGTGAAGAGCAGAGGAAGGTGAATCAGTGTGGCAGGGGATGCCATGGGCGCTCCTCTGCAAGTTCTGGGTGGCGACATTTATCTTTACAGCCGTCTCAGGGAGGGCATCACACTCTTTTCCCTTTGGGTGAATAGGAAATATATTGTGATATCCATTCCAATATGTGTCTCTCTGGGTCACCTGAAAGATTGCTCCGTTTTTAGAATCATCATTCTCTTTGTACGGTGTTTCTTCCTAGGTACCTTGCAGTCTTCCCCTGGGCTTGCTGGGACCAACAGTGAGCTTACAAATTTGTTAGAGATGTTCTCTCATGAGCCACTGTCTACCCCACCCACCCAGCACACTGCATGCATGGACGTGGTCAGGGATGTGTAGAAGAAAACGGGGCTGTGTGCCCCTTGATGTACACAGTGCTTCTGACATCTGTTCCCCGGATAGTACAAACAAGAGTCCTGGTCCAGAAATGCCGACCTTTCTCTTCTGTTGTTCACCTGTCTATGGGATGAAGACATTTAAAGAGTTTGGCCACCAGCCACAGAGAAGCTTTTTGATCTCCTGTTCTGAGCACACAAGGTTAGCAAGTTCTCTTTGTACTTCAGTACAGAAGAATTTCCCACACTCTCTCCTGCACGTGAGCAGGGCTTCGCTGTAATAGAGAATCTGGTCTTATTTCTACGCGTTTCTTTCTCAGCAGGCTTGAGGTGTAGGGAGGGAAGGGCCCAGTAATTAGAGAGGTGTTTGTAGTTTGGAGTATTTCAACATGTCCTGCAGTGGGGCTCAGTCCAGAGTTCACAATTATCCTAACACAATATTTACCTTGTAGGGAAGTTGTCTCTTCCTTCAGTGAGGTCTCCTTGCTGAGCCGAATTCAAAACAGTGGCGACAAACACTGGCTCTTTAGAGAGCTCTGCTGGAGCTGGAGGTGATGGGGGTGCAGTGTCCCGCGGGGTGATGTGGAGCTTTCCAATGGCATCATCTTGTGGAGGCACCCAGATGTGTGTCTGATTGATGGCTTTGTGAATATCTGCTTGCCACACCCACAAACATGTCTCCCAAATTAAACCCAGCAGCATGGCGAAATTCCTTGTCTTTTTTTTTTTTTCCTGCTAAAACAAGTACAAATTTTCTGAAGATTAACCAAGAAGTGACTATATTGATTATTTCTACTGATTATGTTATTCAAGTTTTACCCAACTTACACTTAATTTAATGCAGCTGAAACCCTCCTGCCACATGGGGTGCAAAGCAGATCAGAACACAGGTCTGCTGTTCATAGCTCACAGAGTTGTGGTCATAGCCATGCCCTTAATGTGGGCCCAGATCAAGGCTTTATACCTGGCATAGTGACATCACAAGGACCTAACTTTGCATTTCTTTTAGGATGGAAGAGGCCAGTTGTCAGGCATTGCTAAACATGGGCTGGAACTGTGAGGAAGCTGGCCTGGGCTGTAGAACATGGCTGGGGACCTTGGGCTGTGGGGGTTGCAGCCGGCCTTATCTTCAGGAACCCACTCTGGCATTGGGGCTGGCTGCTCCCTCCTCGTGAGGTCCTAGCGTGCCTCACCCCCGCCCAGAGGCGCCTATGGAAACTGGACTGATGGGCTGTTCCCCCCTCTCCCAGAGCACCTGAATATTCCACAGCCTAAGGTTCTGCCTTCCCCACAGTTCCTGACCTTGTGGCCAGCTGCGCAAGAGACCTTCAAATGGTAGTAAGCAGTCTCCCTGCAGCTGAAGCCATACACTATGTGGCTGAAGTCACGTAGCTTTTCCCACCACTTCTGCTATCTCCTCACAGCTTCTGCTTTCCAACACCAGCCAATTAGATAGCAACCCATGAACCTATGCATCCAATCACCTTATGATCTGTATGTGCCTTCTCAACCTTTCTCAAGTGTTTATAAACCCACTCCCCTTTTGAATAAACGAGTGCTGTCCATCAGACCGTCTCCCGGGTGGTTCATTGCCCGGCGCATTCACCCGCTCCAAGACCCTGATCCCCCAGCTCCTGCTCCCCGGACGTGGGTGGCCATCGACCCCCGGGAATAGCGAGGACCCTCAGCCAGTGGTCTTTTTCTAAAACGTTGAGCTGCTTTATTTGGGTGTCATATGCAGAGTTTCAGACTTTATGGTGGTCTTGGTCTTGTAGAGCGACAGTTGTCCCTCATTATCCCAAGAATAAGGAATGGTTCCTCCCCCGAGAGGATCCAGCTACAGAGACGGAAGGCAACGTGCAGTCGCTACTTGTCCCAGAGAACTCATCTCCCACTGAGAAGATTTATGTGCCAGAGGCAATTAGAGAAGAGCACACTGTGGGTGCACAAGCACTTAGCTGACTACACGCAGGGCAGATTTATGAGACAGGGTGAAAGAATGTTGAATAAGAGAGCAGCCCACCAAAAGAGGCTGAGATTGAACTGCATTTGGAAATACCTTTATTCTATATCTATATGTCCATATATCACATTGTCAAACATCCTTTATGCACAAAATGTAATAGAATGTGATCCGTAAAATACGGTACTTCATTATGGACACACACACACACACACACGTGCATACACACTCATGCACAATGTGTTCTAGCATTAAAAACAACAACAAAAAGCTTTAATTCTCAGGAAATGTGCTGCACCCAGTTTTATTATGCTGACTCTGGGCCTTGACCAACAGACAAACCACTATGGAGATTTCAAAATGCCCCATGTCAGGAGGCAGAGATGCCAGGTTTGGGAGTGGTTCCCAGCAAAACACTAGAGGAGCCAGACTGTTCCCTTGGCTCGGCAGACAGACAGAGTAAAGGGTTCTTGGCAGGTGGGTACATTCTAACCCAAGATGGTGAAGAGGGTGACCCCAGTTTCCCCCTTTTCTTCCTGGCCTGCATGAATTTTCTAAGGCTCCATGGGCTTTCTGGAGCCTGGAAGGTACTGAGTGTATCATGGACAAGTCGGCATCGTCATCTTCATTTCAGCTGACCAATCATAGACTCTGGGAGGGTGGGCTTGCCTCATAGGATAAAAGTCCAGCCGGGCGTGGTGGCACACACCTTAACACCAGCACTCGGGAGGCAGAGGTAGGAGGAATCGCCATGAGTTTGAGGCCACCCTGGGACTACATAGTGAATTCCAGGTCAGCCTGGGCTAGAGTGAAAAATCAAAAAAAAAAAAAAAAAAAAAAAAAAAAAAGTCCAGCTCCCGGTGGGATGGTGGAAATTTCAGCTCTGGGATCCTCTTCTCAAGGGTCTGTGTTTTCTCTGCTTTCTCTATTTTTCCCTCTGCTTTCTTTACCTCTGACTTTGAAATAAACCTTATTATTTTGTTTTTTTTTTAAAAATACTTTATTTATTTATTAGAGTGAGAGTATGGGACACCAGGGCCTCTAGCTACTGCAAACAAACTGGCTTACTTGGGTTCTGGGTAATCCAGCTTAGGTCCTTAAGCTTCCCAGGCAAGTGCCTTAACTGCTAAGCTATCTCTCCAGCCCAAAGTAAACCTTTTTCTTTTAAACCCATTCCCAAATATTTCAATCTTTCAAATCTTTAATAAGGAGAGAACATGACCCCAACATAGCCCCTAGACAGTGTCACCAGCCTTTCCATTCTGGAATATTGCATATGGTTAGCACCAGAATTAGGGTGTGGCCATCCATTTGGATAAGCCTGAGCCATCTATGGTCCTAAAATTACCACTCTTAACAATTTTTGTCTTTACATAGGTTGTTTTGAAAAAGTATTTATTTATTTTTATTTGAAACAGAGAAAAGGGGGGGCGGGGGAGAGAATGGGTGTACCAGGGCCTCCAACCACTGCAAACAGACTCCAGACACATGCACCTCCTTGTGCACCTGGCTTACGTGGGACCTGGAGAATCGAACCTGGGTCCTTAGGCTTCGCAGCCAAGCGCCTTAACTGCTTAGCCATGTCTCCAGCCCTCTACATATATTCTCTATTGAGCTTTTGGAACCCGTCACAGGTTTAACCTCTGTAGGAAAATCTGCTCATTCCTCCTTCCTTGCTGCCTTGAATGACAGCAGGTAACACTGGGTGCAGGTGCACAGTTGGCCATCTCCACGGAGGACCAGGTGACCTCCTCGGGACATGTGCTCCTGGGCAATGCTTCCTTCCTCTGCCTCAGCCATTCCAACCAGCCCCATGTCAGCCCAGCCCTGGGAAGACAGCTGAGTGAGTCAGCTCTTGTCCACACTTGGCCCTGGAGTCAAGTAGCATGTCTGTGAGGAGGTTATATCATGCTCTTGTGGAGCTAAAACACTGGTGGGATAAGCATGGCTACAGGGAGGTAAAGAAGGTGGGAGAATGAGTCTGAAAAGCCACAGGTAGCACACCTCAACACCTGAGAGAGCCCGAACATGCTGGTCTGGGGGAGCGCTGGGCCATCTACCACAGATGGAGCATTCCTCACCCTTGGCATACCCTGTGTTAGAAAGCTTCCAGAAACTTCTTCCTCACCTTGGTTGCACATGCTGTTGAGAGGGTAAAGGCTCTAGGCAGTACCATGCACAGAAGCCATAAATGCGGGTAGGTGTGACAAGCAAATTTTGTGAATATATTTAAGATAACTCCGCCTTAGGGAGGCCAATAGATCTTTTGTGTGTTTGGCGGGAAGGTGGGAGTGGAAGGGCCCTCCGAGCATCGTGAGGGGCTGGTGGTCCACTGCTGAGGCGGAAGTTTGCAGACAAGGTGGGAGTCAGAGTTTCAGGAGCATTTGAACATGGAGTCAGCACAGTGCAATGACCTTCCTTCTCCTCCAGTACACTCCCTCCTCTCCGGGGACACTCTAGCCAGCCTTCAAAGACACCATGATTTCTCCCGTCTTACTGCTCCAGCTCCTTTCCCCCCTCGAGATCAAGGCCTCCAGCATCTCCTACTCTGTATGATTTCCCAGTCCCTCTTCAGTGATCTCTTCCCCACCCCATCACGCCCAAAGGTGCTGAGTGCTGAGCAGGGTCACACTGCTGCTAACGAGCACAGTGAACCACATGGGCTGGGTGCTTCTGAGTTTCCAGCACAGCGGATGCCCCAAGCCTGGGACTACAAACATTTTGTGTGTTCTTCTCCCCACGCATCCTCAGCTCAGTCTCCTTTCCTGGTTCCTCGGCTTTCCATCCCTGGAATGCATTTCTCCTTTTCCTGCGTGCATTCTTGGGACATTAGAGGCATTCCTGCAAAAGCCACCCACCCCTGAGGCCTGCACAATGTCTATTGTCAGAACAAGCCTCTCCTTCCCCTACATCCTCCCATCCCACCCAGCATGCCCATTGCCTCAGATGCATCTCAAGTATAATGTGTACAAAGCAGAACCACTACCTCCCAATGTGTGCACACACATACACACACAATCTTACATATTCACACACAGACATATGCGCTCATACACACTCATATGTACACATATGTATACACTTGGGAATGCATATAGGCGCATGTGCATGTGCACACACACACACACACACACACACACACGCGCACACGTGCCTCCTTTCCTTCAGTCTTTCTTCTATATATGCACCTCCATCCTTCTGGTTCACTGATATAAAATTAGTGTCAGCCTCGACCTCTCCTCATTTTTTTCACAACCCACATATAATCCAGCAGGAAATCACCTTGCCTCTACCTTCAACCTACCTCCAGAATCCAGCCTGTTCAGCATGTGGGCCGAGACCCCATCAGGCCACACAGGTTATTGCGGTAGCCTCCTGCTGACCCCAGCATGGGTTTCTCACCTGATGTAGTGCATTCTCAGTGGAAGGATGCCTCCCCTGACATATGTGACACCCTCAGCTCAGTCCTCCAGTGAGTCTACACTTCTCTCTGGAGTCCCCAAGATGGACTGCAATGCCACCGTCAATTTGAGTCTTACCCCTTCCCAGCCCTTGTCCCACACTCCAAACCTCCCCAGTTGCTTCACTGCTCTTCACACTGATCTGCTTTTGCACATGCTCTACCATGTATGTCACCTTCATAGCTAGGCTTTATCCACACATGAAGGTGGGGTTCCATCTCCTTTCTATCGAGGCCACCCTGGCCCTCCAGCACATTCTTCTCACTGGTGTTTATCACCATTTGGCAACTTCATAAAAGTTTCCTCAGCTTCTCAACATTCTTTGATTCCTGAGCTGAGGTGCTGAGTCTGTATTTCAGGAGATAATGCATGAACTAAATTGACCTGGTCTCTCATTTTCAGATAGCACCAACCATAACAAAAGAACTATTCAAACATTTTAGCCAGATGCTCTCAGCCCTGGTTTGGATAAGTAGGAATTCTTCTGTAGGATCTTCACTTGGTTCATTTTTCTCCTCCAACCTAAAAGCAAATGCATGGATTATTGCCTTTTGCTTATTCCAGTGTTCTTGCATAAAGCAGGCCTTCAATAATTATTTGTGGAAAGAAAGAAGGAAGAAGTGTGAGAGGGAGGGTAGAAGAAGAGAAATACACACAAGCCATAAAATGAACAGAGATGGAGGCAGAAGCTGGGAGTAGAGAGGGGGTGAAGTCAGAGTCAATAGTGCCTTGTATTTCCGCAACCCTGAAACATCAGTATTCCATCAGGCTAACCCAAGGGTTTCCCAAAACAAACAGCATTGATCTGGTTGGTTCTGCGTGGCCCCCAGGTCAGTGTAAATATGGCTGGCATCCTGTGAACAGCACTGGCGGTTTGGCTGTTTGGGGACCCTCCCACCTGGAAAGCCACAGCTTTGGAGGTGCGTGTTTTTTCTTTGTGTACATTCCAGAAGCAGTGTGCCTTCCACTCCCCTAGAGGGGTATGGGTCTCCATGTCCCCTGGGTCCTCTGCAGTTGGTCATCATTTCAGGATGATTGTTTAATCTAGTTTTTTTTTTAATCTTCAATGAAATCATTTGCTTTTCCCATAAAATGGCCAGATGTGGGTTTTATTTTATTCTTTCCAGGTTGATACTTACTATACCATATGGAATTTTGCTCTTTGGAATTTTCTTCTCTTCTCTGGTGAAAAAGAAAGAAGCAAAGCTACTGGTAGTCTGGTCACTTAATTCCTTTGCAAATAATAAAATATGCCATGTAGACCAGGGTTTCTCAGCCTCGTGCTGTGGACATCTTGCATTGGTCAACTCTTTGTGGCCCTCTTATGTGTGCAGGGCACCGAGCTGCATCTTTGGTCTCCACCCACAAGATGCCACGGGATCCCCCCCCACACACACACACATCAGTGATAACCAAGTGTATCCCCAGACATGGCGCAATGTCCCCCAGGGAACAACTTTCCCTCTGTATGAGAAACACTGATGTAAGGCATGTAAGCATCACCTTGTCATGGCTGAAACAGAGGGAGGTAGAATCCAGTGCATTCTCTCTTGAACGCAAACCCGTGAAGAACGGCTTTAGCCCAACGTGTCTTCTTTTTGCCATGTTGAAGGCAAAACAAAACACTTGCTATAATCATAACTTTAATAAATTGTTTCATTGCTTCAATATGTACCATTTAGCTGGTAACCCCTGTATTGCAAGAAAACCCACTTCCATTCCGTGCCTCTCTTTTTCTTTTTTTTTTTTTTTTTTTTTTTTTTTTTATTTTTAGCCATTTGCAAGTTGTGGGGAAATGGTGTGTCAGGGCCTTTATTCACTGCAAATGAACTCCAGATGCATGTGCCACTTTGTGCAACTGGCTTCATATAGGTACTGGGGAGTCAAATCTGGGTCAATAGGCCTTGCAGGCAAGTACCTTGACTGCTGAGCCGTTTCTCCAGCTCTGTGCCTCTCTTCTTGATATGGCTTTGTAAGCTGCTTAAAGCAAAAATCAGAAGTGATACATGTGGAAGTGTGTAACTGGGACAAGCATTTACATTGTCTGTTTTCACATACAGCCAAAATCAAACTCTGTTTGTAAGTAAGTAAGTAATATCTTACTTAGGCCATAACATCTGTTTGTAAGTAAGTAATATCTTACTTAGGCCATAACACTGCTCTTTTCACATTTATGTTGTGCCTTATAATATTGGTCAGATGACATTCCATGTTTTGTGAGAAATTTTATTAAAGCTGTGTATTTGTAATGATAAGGTGGGAAGTATTCTGAGCAATTGCAGTTTTGAGAATATTATAAACACATATTAAGAATCTAATAGACTGTAACTAAAATTTTGATTGGTGGAAAATGTGTGATTAATACAACAGAATTACTCATTCCCAAAAGGCTGTAGAGACAGCCTAGAGCCACTAGTAATTGTCATAGGCTTAAAAAAAAATAAGAAAATTATTGTCAATATCATAAATAACTGATTATAATTTATTATGAAATAATTACCTTTAAGCAATTACCATAGTTAACAAAGGATGGCTTCAGGATTATTTCTTAATTATCACAAAACAACAAAGTGCATGTGGCACATGATGTTCATTGCTTATTAGTATTTCTGCAAGCACAGATGGCTTCGTACCATCAGTCAGGAAACTGATGGGAAGTAATCATTTCAAATGTAATTACCACATAAATATGTCAAATGATTTTTTGTTTGTTTTGTTAACAGTGTAACATGACTTCTATGAAGATGCCACAGAGAGTGAATTTCCCATCTAGACAGATCAAAAGGAAATGTTACTTGAACTATTCATAAAGCTTTATTATAAAAGCATTTATGTTACACAAGTATTTATCCCGTAGTACAACTAACTTTGTTTTCTTCTGAGCTTAAACTTCCATCAAATTTCTCATGATGCAATGGGAAGTCAATGCATGCTGCAGCCCGTGGCCACATGGGTCCTGGTTGTGTACACACTTCAGAAAGAATGGTGCAGAGGTGGAAAGGGGACAGCTGTGACCACGGCCTATGTGAAAGATCATGCAGATTGCATCAGGTCTTTGAAAGACCAGTGACTCATCCATCTGAAAACACGTGTCTATATCATGTTTACAAGTACAGCACTTATAACACAGAAATAGGGTGTTTTAAAGGGGGGCTCCTCCACAGCCCAGGTCTCCTCTTCATATACACGAAAACTGTCTTGCATATCCACCCAAGTGAGAGACAGGAGCTTTGTCCAGCGCAAACAATGAGGACAGGAAATAACGACTCTGTGGGGAATCTGGGGCTGAGGCTCAGGAGAATCAGGTTTCCAGGGACAGACCTTTAGCAGTCAATCTCCCTGTCAAGTGTGGAGTTTAAGGGACTCATCTCCACATGCAAAGTGGCCCTGTGTGACCACAACTGGTCTGCAGATGTCCTACTCATTGGAACAGTGGCTGGCCGGAAGTCTCTATACCATGTCTCGTCAGTCCCACTGTGTTTGGCCACAGATGGTTGAAAGATGGTGGTACATATGGTTACTTCCAACTGCAGCACGGTGAGAATTGTCATTTCCCAACAGGAGGCTCAGATCACAAGGAAGCCACTCCTGACTCCCTAGGCAGAGCCTGAACACATGCTGAGATGTTCCTTGGGGAGGCTCCGTGCTGATCACAGGAGAGCGGCTGTTCCAAGGAGCTGGCAATATCCCTAAGGTCTGGGCAGGCAGTTCCCTGAAATCAACACATTGAAATCCTCAATTATCTCAGAGACATGATCCACCAGACAGAATAACTAAACTTCCTTTTTTGCAATCAAGAAATTGGTGGAGGAAGAAAGGGAAGGAAGAAAGGGAAGGAAGAGACCTACTAGCGACTGCTGGTCATATAGGCTGTTCTGTCAAGATTCATCCATTTCAACGAAGTGATCTCCTAACAGAAAATTTTGAATCGTTAGTTTTAATAATGCAAAAAAGTCCTGTAAATGATTGGCCATAGGGCACTCGGGGGAGATGGATCCAGGTTAAAGGCCCTTATGCTGCAAGCTTGCTAGTGGGAGTTCAGTTCCCCAGAACCCATGTAAAGCCAAATGCAAAATGACACACATCTCCGTGATCCCAATGTGCCTGCAGCAATGGGAGGCAGAGCCAAGAGAATCTAGCTAGACAGACGCACGTGTCGCAGAAAAACAAGACACCCTGCCTGAAAAAGAAGATGGAAGAAGGTCACCCCAAGGCTGTATTCTGACCGCTACACTCATGCCATGACACATGCACCTTTACACACATGTACATACTCACACACAGACTGACCATGAGAAAAAATCACTCACACATGTCAGACCTCATCAAAATCTTATCAAATCAAAGACCTTATCAAATGAGACTGCACATTGTCTTCATATATATATATATATATATATATATATATATATATATATATATCGGTTTTTGTATGTACATATGAAATTGTGTGTGTGTGTAACCATGTGTGCGTCTGTGGGTGTGTAAGTGTCACTGGCGGTCAGAGGATTACTCTGGGTAGTGGTCCTCGCCTTCCACCTGGTTTGAAGTAGTTCTCGTTGTTGTCATTTTTGCTCTATTCCCTGGGCTAGGTAGCCTGTGAGCTTCCTGGAAATCCTTTCTCAATGTCGTGTCATCTTAGATGCACTGGGATTACAGGGCTTTCTGTGGGTTTTGAACTCAGGTTCGCATGTTTGTGTAGCAAGTGCTTTATCCGCTGAGCCGTCCCTCCAGCCCCAGATGTCAGTTTCCAGAGTACTCAACAGAGCTTACTCGCTTGATAAATATTAGCTCCCATCAAAATGTTTTCCTGTGATGTTTGCAAGTTTTTGAGAACCTGTTGCCATCCCGTGACATTCCCATGTTTTCTCTTTTCCACTTGTCTGTACTTTGTCACCAGTTGCTGTGTCCACAGCTGCTGACTACTGAAGTTGCTGGTCTGCTGGTCCACTACGCATGCCTGCAGGGCTGGGGATCAGGCCGGTCTCACAGGACCTCAACAGGAGAACACCTCTACTCTGGTGACAGGAGGGGACCCTTGCTGCCAGTGTTCATTGCAAGAATTTGCTTATAACTCAGGTGAGTCCCATTAAGGCCGGACATCCCCACAGTGCATTCTTTGATATTGGCCCTCCTGGAAGATGCTGAGCTCACAGCACTGCTATAGAAAATACCAGTTGTGACACACTTGCTCCTGGATAAACCCACAAGGTCAGCGCAAAACGTGCCTGTGGTTGGAATCACTCCAGGCTGCTCTCTGCTGTAGCCTGGCTCCTAATCTCAGCTCCCAAGAATCAGAGGCATCTCCATCTTTCCCAGAACCACAGCCTCCCTCACTTGTCACCCAAAATTACCAGATTTCTAAAGCTATTGAGGAAGACCCTTTGAGGCCAGACAACAATCATTATTGCTATGCACCATCCTATTGCTGATCTGTGATGGTGGAAACAGCCCGTCTCGGCTGTATTGCGTAGCAGCAGCCAGCCCCAGGTGGCCAGTGAGGACACAAACTGACCCTGTGACTGAGGACCAGTTTTTAAATTTAATTTTAATCTATTTACATTAAATCACCTCATGTGTGAAAGGCTCTGATTTTGACAGCATAGGTTTAAATTAGGCAATGGTGCCTGTTTAGAATGGGTTTGTTGTCTTTGATAAAATCATGATCATCACGTTAAACCCATCATCTTAACGGGTGGGAAATCATCTTTCTAAAACATGCACCCAATTTCCATCAGACTCCTGCTAGTTTTTCTGAGTCTGCCTTGGCCCCTCAACCATGAAGGTCAATGTCCTTAGCTACGTAAAGGCCCGCCTCGCCAGCGACACTGCCTATCTTCTCAGCCTGCTGACGTCACCTTCCATTGTTGGTGGGAGCACAACCCCATGTCCCTAATTTAAAGTATTAACTGGATGAGTTGACCCTGAAGAAATAAAATAAAGCAATCTTCTATTCAGCTATTTATTAAGAGTAAGGTAATAATTCGTATTTACTGTGACTTCTTTGTTTTAGGCTCAGTGTTCAGGAATTTCATATATTCTCTCTCTGAACCCTCACACTAACCCTGTAAGTAATGGCCCGTGACTCCCATCTTACTTCTAAGGAACCTGATCCTTTGGGATATCACTTCCTTCTAGTTTCCAATCCTAACTTGCAGGGCCAGCAGAACCAAACCTGGTTCCTGAGCGTGGAAGGGCCTACTGCATGCCTGGCCCTCTTGCTGTGGTCCTCAGTGCTCAGCACAGCCCCTGACAGAGTGAACGTCCCATGAGCACTTGCTGAGTGCCGACAGGACCTAGGCTTTAACACAGTTCCATCTGCCTCCAAAGCACGTGCTCATCCCCTACAGTGCTCTGCACCCAATATTTCTCCGTACTCTGAATCTCAACCTGTCTCAAGAAGAGGTGGCACGACTGTTCAGAAAAGCTCCAGACCCTTGACACTTGGAGCAGGCCGATCGTTTCTGGAGCACCCGTTCCACTTCACCATCTCCTGAGAAAGCCGCTGTGCACAGCAGGTCAATGAGCACCGAGAACTGCACGTTATTTGCAAAATCTGTAGCTACTGGATTTGCCCCACCCCCATGTTTATAGAGCCCTGTAACTTTGAGCAGGTGAGTGCGCTGTGCTCATTCAACATGAGGTAGAGTGGAAACTCTGCATACCTGCAATAACTAGGCAGCAACTGTCTTCACTTTTTACATCAAAATGCCAGTGTTTTGTATTTTTTTAACTTAGACTACGGTAGGTTCTTTTTTATTCTTCCTCCAGTACCACTGAGGCACAATCCCGTTAGTGACAAATACCACCGAGGGCAACCTGAAAAGTCACACCCACCAATCAGAGCAATCCTATCTAATGTGCTCTGACTCACGCCCCAGACGCAAGCCCACAAACACAATTTCTGCTTACTCCAGAGCTCAGCGTCATACATGCAGTAATTAGGATGGGTTTTGCTGGGGAGTGGAATAAATGACAGGCAGGTTTTGAGAACAGAGAGAATCTAAGGGTGATTTTAATTTAATTGGAAAATGGATGCAAACCAGAGGCTGAGACAGGATATACAAGGGATCCTGCTTTTCAGTATCATGAGGGTTGAGATCTTATCAGCTGGGTCTTATGATGCTTAAATGCAGGAAGCTATTTTTTTTTTTCCTATGCTGTGTATTCATTTTGCTGGAGGTGACCTTGAACTAATGAAATCTAGGTACGAAAGCAAATTCAGTTGCCAATTTATTTACTAGTGTGTGTATGCGTGTGTACACACACACACACACACACACACACAGAGGCATGAGGACCAAACCTTGGGTGCTGTTCCTCAGGAGCTCCATCTCCCTCCCCAAGTCCCATTAGAACGGTCGACAAATGAGCACCAATGATCCTCTGTCTCCATCCCTGCCCAGTGATGGGACTATCACTATGTATGGCCATCCCCAGCTTTTTTTAAACAGGGATCAAACTCACCCATAAACTCAGGTCCTCGTGCCTGTGCAGCACCCACTCTTACCTACTAAGCCATCTCTCCAGCCCCCATCCACCTTTTTGTTTTCGAGCCAGTATCTCTCATTGGCCTGGAGATCACCAATTTGCCTTAGACTGATTGTCCAGTGAGTCCCCGGGACCTGCCTATCTCATCTGTCCTTTCCTCCACGGCACTGGAATTACATGCACACGCCACCCTGAACATAGTTGCTCAGGATTTCAAGCAAGCTCTTTACCAACTGAGCTGTCTTCCTGGCCCCTCACCTGGTTATTTTGAGAACTTACCTGAGATGAGCCCACGTGAGCGGCACCTGTACAAATACTGTGTACAGGTGTGCGTTGAAACCTCAGCCTCCCTCCTGGAAGGATCCCAGGTGTGGAGACGAGACTATACCCACAACTCTGTGGCAACCTACTCCTGTCTAAAGCCTTCTCATCTGACTGTTGGTTCAATGCCCAGGGCCCAGGAAGGAAGGAAGTGAGAAAGCGAGCCTGGCCTTGTGAACAAGAAAACTGACAATAAGCTATTCTTCAGGGTCTGGCCACGGACGTGTTTGTAACTGGCAGCAACAGTCCAGGATCTACTGGGACTCAGCACTGCGAACTGCTGTCTTGAAAAGATGCCTTCTCCCCACCACCCGCCCCCCGGCTTCAGATCATTTAGTTTTTAGTGTTCTGAAGGTTTCCAGTTTGTAAGTATCAGGACTCCTGTCTCTTGGTTGTCCCTCCAGAAGGGAAAGGCCAGGCCTCACACACATGCTAGCTGAGTGTGGCTAGGTGGTTATCGACTTTAGCATTCATTCCAGGGCTCTTATGTCAATCACAGAGAAAGTCATGGGGGGGGACAGGGGGGATCAACATCATTAGCAACAACTACCATAACAAAAAGAGCAAGTTGAGGGATTCTAGCAGCAAAAAAGGCACAAGTAAAAAGGTGAGGAGACCCCCTGAAACACTCCACTGTCCTCCCAGGTGCACCTTTCAAGGGTCCAAGGCCAGGATGCTATTGAAGATCTGTTAGCAGTGGGTCACAATAGTCTCAAGTTATGTACATTCAAGGAAAAAGGTTCACTCACCCTCTCCCTCACAAATAAGCCGAGTTGGCTACGTTCCTCTTTGCTGTGACAGTCCCAGTGCCATAGCTAGATCTCCGATGAAGCATCTCTGGGGAAGAGAGCCTGATCTTGGCTCATGGTTTTGGAGGATACAGTCCATCATGGCATATGTAGCGGTTTGGACTTCAAATTTGGGGTCACTTAACCCCCAGGGGTGGCGCTGTTTTGGAAGAGTGTGGAACCATTAGGGGGTGGGGCCTTGCTGGAGGAAGTGGGTCACTTGAGGTTTTGTTTTATGTTTGAGGCAAGCCCAAATGCCCCCCCCTTTTTTTAATAATTATTTTTTTATTGACAACTTCTATACTTACATACAAAAAGTGCATGGTATTTCCCTCCCCTCCACCCATTCCCTTTTAGAACTCCACTCTCCATCATATCCCCTCCCTCTCTCCATTAGTCTCTCTTTTAATTTGATGTCATCATCTTTTACTTCTATTATGAGGGTCTTGCAAAGGTATTGGTAAGCACAGCAAGGTCATGGATATCGAGGCCAATTTCTGTCTGGGCAGTTGCATTGTAAGGAGTCGTACCCTTCCTTTGGCTCTTCCATTCTATCCGCCCCCTCTTCCGTAATGGTCCCTGAGCCTTGGAGGGTGTGACAGAGGTGTTTCAGTGCTGGGCACTCCTCCATCCCTTCTTCTCAGCACTATTTTGCTTTTTGGGTCATCCCAGTGGTCATAGCCATCTGAAAAGAGAAGCTTCTCTAACCAGAAGTGAGAGCAGCATTAATATGTGAACATGAACATTAAGTGTAGTGCCCCCAGGGCAGCTTGGTGAGAATAATATATACATTTAGTCAGACAAGAGCAGGCTTTATACCCCTAAGGCTCAAGACCTTACCTACCACAGACTTTTGCTTAGGTTTTTCAGTACCAGGTATGTATTCCCTCCCGTAGAGAGGGCCTTCAGTCCAATTATGGAGCAGTTGGTTACCCCAAGAGTAGACATGCCACTATTGCACCCGTTTAGTCCTTGGGCCTGTCTGGCCAAATTTGAATATTCAGCGTCCACTGTTTTCACTGCTGATGACTTCTGTCTCCCTTACTCTGCATGCAGTGAAGCTTTTTCCGGCTTTCAGTTGGCTGGTCTACAGGGAGAAGGTTTTCTGTTCTGTACCAGCTTGCTTTCTCAGTGACCTTGCCTCTCAGGCAAGAGATGTCTTCAGCAATAGGGTCTTACTATCTGTTTCTCAAGGAAAACCAAGGGCTTTGGCAAAAGCCTTTAATGTTTTAGAGGCTACGGGGACCTCGTTGGCCAACAACTCAATGGAAGGTATCCCATCCCAGGTACTGAAAATGTGAGAGAGTGAGAGTGAGAGAGAAGGAGAGAATTGGCATGCCAGGGCCTCCAGCCACTGTAATGGAACTCAGATGCATGTACCATCTCAAGCGCATGTGCAGCCTTAAGTGCTGTGTCGCCTTGTGTGTCTGGCTTATGTGTATCCTGGAGAGTTGAACGTGGGTCCGTAGGCTTCCCAGGCAAGCATCTGAACCACTAAGCCATCTCTCCAGCCCTGCCTTGAGGTTTGACGCTCCAGCCCCGCTTCTCTCTCTCGGTTTTCTCCGAGCTGATGAGACAGTGTGGTGAGGATATCTGCTTATAGCATGCTTTTCTTGCCGGGATCGATGTCCTTTCAGATCTGCAAGTGGAAAGTAAACCCTTTGTTTTCTTCAGCTGCTCTACTAGAGTATTTTGTACCAGCAATGAGAAAGTAACTGATAATCTGTACAAAGCGTGATGTTCAATAAGCAATGGTAGGAGCCTGGGACATAGACCAGTCACATCTTAGTGGGTCAGGAAGTAAAGAGTTCAGGCTGGAAGCAGGACAAGGCTATCCCTAGTGACTCACCCCACCAGACTCTCCAGACAGCTCCACCAGCTAGAGATGAGCACCCGATGGTGAGTCCATGGGGTACATTTTATATTCAGGCTACAAACCATACCTCCTCAGTGATGAAGTGAATGACCTGTTGAACACAATTCTAAGATGGAACAGCAGTGGGCCATCAAAGACCAAGTTGCAGAAGTGGTATTGCAGATGTCTGAGCACTCTCTTTATGGACAGAAATATTTGGGTAAATAATAAAAATACCTCACACTGGGGCTGGGGAGAGAGCTGAGTCAGTTAAGAGGACCCGACAATCCCCAGAACCCATGTAAAATGCCAGGCATGGTGGCATGCGCTTGTAATGCCAGTACTATAGAAGGTCAAGTAGTGGGTCCCTGGAGCTTTCTGGCCTGCCAGTGTCACTTCATTAATAAACTCCAGACCAATGAGGAAAAACTCTGTCTCAAAAAAGTGCTAGATTGCATTCCTGAGAAATGACACCTGGAATTGCTCTCTATCGTCCACATGCTTACACACACCAAGCACATGTGTATACACGCTCCCATACACATACACATACACGTGCATGCGCACCTCACACACAAGGCACATGAGCATCCACACAGACACATGAACACATGCAGACACACATATGTGCACACCCTATATAAACATACGCATGAGCACATATACACATGCTTCCATACTTCTATAGACACACATGAGAACACCATTCACATACAGAAACATAGGCACCCACACATCTACTGCTCCCCCCCCGCAAATATGTGCACACCACACACGTATGTATATGTGCACATATCGCACATAACACACACATAAATCCTGACACTGGCATGCAAAAATAATCTAATGCAAAGATTGAACAGTCATTTGAATTTTCCCAGAAGGTCCATCTTCAGCCTTCCTCTGCAGTTGTTGTGTGTGCTAGAGAGTGAGGGGACCTCCCACTGGCAGAACGGGCAGGAAAGCAACGCATTCAAGAGCCATCCCAGCACCATGCCCCATCCGGGATGAGCTCAGGTCATTGTACTTCCTCCTGCCAATCTCCACGTTAACCCAAAACGAGGCCTTCCTCCTGCCATCTGTGTTCTCACTGTAATGTGTGACGTGCTTCACTATCATGGGATTAAGTACAGTGAAGTCATATAAATATGTCATTTTCTGTCAAAGACAAAAATTCAATCATATGGAAGAATTTGAAAAGCACAGGCTTTCTTGAAACTGTCTTTCCAGAGTAGTGAAGATGATGCTACTGTGAATACCAAGAAGGAAGCTCTAGAAAAAAGGTCAGGGCTGGAGAGATGGCTTACAGTTAAGGCACCTGCCTGCTAAGCCTAAGAACCAGGTTCCAATCTCCAGGTCCCACGTTTAGCCAGATGCAAAGTGACGCAAGGGCGCAATGCTGCACTTGCCCACAAGGGGGCGCACGCATCTGGAGTTCGTTCACAGCAGCTGAGAGTCTGCTGGCACGCCCATTCTCTATCTGTCTCTCTCCCCCCCTCTCTCTGTGTCTCTCTCCAAAAAATAAATAAAATAATTTTTAAAAATTTTAAAAAATATAAAAAAAGGTCAAACTGCTCCACAGTAGTGAACAGGTTCTTAGTATGACTTAAAGAAGTCGAAACCAAAAATAATAAACCAGCGTTATTTGTTACCTGTGCTTATTAAAGTGAGAAACCCCATGTCTAGGGCATGTGGTGTGCCACGCTGTTAGTGGAAACATCTGTGGGGTAGACACGCAGGCATATGTTTTAACAAATCCACACAAAATAGGTTGCTGTGTAGGACCTTTATGTAATTGCCTCAATCACCTTCTCCTTTGTACAATTCACTTACAACCAGTCACACTCATGGAGGGAGTAAGCTTTGCTCTGCTTCCCGAGTGCTGGGATTAAAGGCGTGCACCACCACACCTGGCCATGAAAGGGTTTTAGCTTTGAGACAGTAGGCACAACATAAAGCATCTATAAGTGTTTGCTGTCATAGTCGACGTTATGACCCATGCTTTTTTTGTTTTCCATGAGGAATATTCACACTTCTCTTACTGTCCAGGCTGAGGCCATGTTTTTAACCAGTTCTCTTGAATTTTACCTCAGTCTTTGCACCCCAAACCCAGTGATGGATAGGTCCTCTTCTCCCCTTGGATTGCGGGGAGCACCAAGCACATGTCCCCCATGATGCAGTGAGACCCATCCCATCTGCAGGTTCTTGGGTGGCTCCACTCCCACTGCTGAGTGAGATGTGAGCTCTTTTCATTCTTTTTTTTTTTTTAAATTTTATTTATTTATTTATTTAAGAGTGAGACAGACAGAGAAAGAGGCAGATAGGTAGAGAGAGAATGAACATGCCAGGGCCTCCAGCCACTGCAAACGAACTCCAGATGCATGTGTCACCTTGTGCATCTGGCTTATGTGGGTCCTGGGGAATCGAGCCTCGAACTGGGGTCCTTAGGCTTCACAGGCAAGCGCTTAACCACTAAGCCATCTCTCCAGGCCCCCTCTTTTCATTCTTGAAGGTATCAGCAATTCCTTCACATTGAGTCACAACTTTATTTGTGATGAAAACTTGTCTTGCTCACCTGGTGATCAGTTTCCCCCTCTGGGAGCATTACCACTATGACTATCGCCTTGCTCGTAAGTTTGATGAGCTCTTCAGGTGCACTTAAAAGGCTTAGTAAAACCCTTAACACACACTAGGGTCTTAACGGTCAGGTAAGTATATTGTATTTTCAAAGTGACCTGTGCTTCGTTAAAATAATGTCAAAACTTCTTTTAGTTTAATCACCGAAATCATTATTCTCAAGGAATCATTTATTCCAGTTTTATAAATTAAAAAAAGGAAAGGGGGCTGGAGTGATGGCTCAGCAGTGGGATTTGATTCCCCAGTTCCCACATGGAGCCAGATGCACAAAATGGCACGTGCACCTGGAGTTTGTTTGCAGTGGTTAGAGGTCCTGGAGTGCCCATTCTCTCTGTGTGTGTGTGTGTGTGTGTGTGTGTCTGTCTTTCCTTCTCTACTTGGAAATAAATAAAATTTTTGAAAGACGGGTTGTGGTGGCGCACGCCGTTAATCCCAGTACTTGGGAGGCAGAGGTAGGAGGACTGCCATGAGTTCAAGGCCAGCCTGAGACTGCATAGTGAATTGCAGGTTAGCCTAGGCTAAAGTGAAACCCTACCTCAAAAAAAATTGTTTTTTTTAAGGAAAAGATCTGTAGCTGAATTTAATAGGTTTTCATCTTAGTGAATGCAAAACCAAAATAAACCTAGCTAAGATGCTAACCAGTGGAGAAGATTTGTTACCAGCCACAGGCAAGGAGATCACCGGAGCCATTTCCAAAGCACTGGCCCACCTTGGACAGTGGCAGAATGGGGTCTTGTTCAAGGAGCCTGCACATACTCCTAGAGGGGCTGGCCCACTCCTAAGCATGCTCAGTTTAAGGTCATGGAGATCAAAGTAACAGACAGGAGTGCTTCTGGGCATGCTCAGCTTTCACCATAAACTCTTGGCTGAAAATAAAGGAAAAGATCTTTTTTTTTTTTCTGTTTTGTTCTGTTGTGTGTGTGTGTGTGTGTATCATGTGTGGTGATGTGTTGTGCATAATCATATATGTGCAGGTGTGCACGCCCTTCACACATATATACCTATGCAGAGGAAGATACAGGGTGTCCTCCATCACCTTTCCACCTTAGTTCCCTGAGACAGTCTGTCACTGAACTTGGAGATCTCCATTTCTTTTGGTTAGTGACTGACCTTGGAGTCCCAGTGGTCTCTGCCTTCCTCAGAGCTGAGGTTACAGGGAGCCTGGCCTGCATGATTTTTATGTGGGTGCTGGGGAGCAAACCCAGGTCCTCAAGCTTATGTAGTGAACACTGTCACCCACTGAGCTATCTTTCTAGTTCCAGAAAAGGAACTTTGGAAGGTGTGTTAACACCTTATGCTCTTGAGTGCTGGGGGTGGGGGGAGGTTCCATCTTTCTTTATGGCTAACAGATCCAGTAGAATTCTTAAGCCACAGATGCAGAGAGAATATGGAGAGATTTCAAACCTATAATGTCCAGCTGCTCTGGGGCCTGATGTCCGAGCAGGAAAGTCCATGCCAGTATGGAAGAGAAGGGGGATGTTGTGTTGGCATTCCATCAGCTTTCTTCCAAGGGACTTGCCTAGGTGTGTAGGGACCTTAGGAAGAAGTATTGTTCCTCTGGCAGCACAATGGTATTGAAGGATCTAAGCATTCTTTCTCTGGCCACTGGAAATAGCCCTCTACAATGAGTGTGCATAGAGTACACCTTATGGTACCAGCATGACGGCCTGTCACACATAAACCTGACCTGTCTCATCCTGATGTGTGGGCAGCTCTAGACATGTGCCTGGCATCTGCAAGATGGCATAGGGAAAACATTAGCTATCAGAAGTGACTTCAAAATGCCCAGTTCCTTTATGGTGCTTGTTTATACACATGCCCACCTCAAGCATCCTCTTGCATTATAGTATCAATGTCAGTCTATTGTTACCCTAATGAGCACTAAAGAAAACAGTCAGTCCAGCACCATCCATCTCTGCCTTCTCAGCAGGCTTGGGCGGTCTCTCGCTATAGGAGGCTGCTGTGCAAACGACCTTGTGTGGGCGGCGGCGGGGAAACAAGTCGGATACACAGATTCTTCTTGCCCTCCCTTCTTATCTCTCTTACTTTTCCCTTTTCCTCCCTTCATTGTTTTCTTCCTTTCTCCCTCTTTCTCCTTCCCTCTCTTCCTTCCTCCCCCCTCCTTTCCTTTCTTCCTTTCTTCCCTCCTTCCATTTTTCCTAACTTCCCTTCCTTCTTTTCCTTCCTTCCTTCCTTCCTTCCTTCCTTCCTTCCTTCCTTCTTTCCTTTCTTCTTTCCTTCCTTACTCCCTTCCTGTCTCTCTCTTTTCCTCCCTTCCTGCCTCTCTCTTTTCCTCTCTTCTTTTCTCCCTTCCTCACTTTCCTCCTCTTTCTCTCCCTCCTTCAGCCAATTGCTCCCTCTGTATTGTGTGCACACACTGAGTGTGTACTGGTGAACATCTTTTTTTGTGGCATTTAAAATCTGATGGAGGGCACAAGGGGTCACTGACTGATGTTTGAAAGCACGGATCTTGATGGCCATTGCCCTGCACGGGGAATGTTGGCTGTCAGCAGGCTGGTGCCAGTCTCTGTGGAGCAGAGCTGAGAGTCATGTCTCTTCATCTCCTTTTGTTGGGCACCTCGGGCTCCTGCTTCTGTTGCACTGGTCTATTTACAAAGGCTCATTGATGGGGCTTTGCTGGAGCTGCTCTGATTCCAACAGAAACACTCTTATCTGACTCCCTCTTTCATAGAGGAGCTTTGTGTGTGTGTGTGTGTGTGTGTGTGTGTGTGTGTGTGTGTGTGTTTCTTTTGAGCCTCTATTTTGTGCTGGTGGCAGGATATTAGAAAATTCTCTGGTCAAACAACAAGTCTGTTTCAAGGAAAAATGAATAAACATCAAAACGTGTCCAAGAAGCTGAGGAGAAAATAGCTGGGAGACACTAGACTGTCTGGTTCTTATAAGGCCCAGTTTTCCTCCCAGCGTGTCCTGACTACACACTGATGCTCTTAGGCCTGTCCAAGGTCAGGGAGCACAGGAGAGGAGTTCTTTCCTGGGAAACATTGGCCCTCAAGGTGCCTCCTTAGACTCTTGGGGTTGTGAGGCAGATGCAGAAAGAGCCTCAGAAAAAAAAAGCACTGAACATTAATTATTTTATAATTAAATTTATTTTTAGCTGATACATAAATGCTATATCACCTTAATGGGGTACAATGCAACATTTCAATATATATGCATCAAGGAAGGTTTAAATCAGATTAAACATACTTTAAGGGTTATATTTCTTTTTCTCTCCAAGTGACAGGAATATACACAGAAATACAGAAACCAGTTCTGAGTAGATTTTACAAAGTGTATAAAATGCTTATAAAGAATCAACTACCTTACATTTAAGTGAGAGAGTAGTTCACAAGCATTCCTTATTTAGAGAAAACAAACAGTATGTGCCCAGAATGTATTGGAGATGACCCCTGTATTCAACTGAAGGGGCTAACCATGTCTGTTTGTCACCTGTCATACACAGGGACATCAGCAGCAATTATCCACTGCAGACTTCATGGCACTGTGCTCCCCCACAGATGTGATTCACGTCAACAATTTGAATTCCAATCGTTGCAAAGAAGATTGTTCCTTTTGTTTCATCCCTAGTCTGGTTTCATCCCTCCTCGTCTTCACATCCTCATCTCTCTCCCCTCCCTTTCTCTTTCCTATCCTCCTGTCTGGGAAAAGACCAAAGGACAGGGTGCTGGTGGGGAGAATGCCACCTGGAGCCACTGCTTGGGTCCTGAGGCTGGCGAAACTTCACGGGACCTCCATTGATGACCTAATTGACCAAAAAGGCAAACCTTGAGGTTTTCTGCATCAAAATAGCTTAATTTATTATAAAAGTGATAGCATGGTCATTGTCAAAAATCAGATAATATTATAAATTGTAAAGAAAAAATACCTGCTATTCTCTCAGAGACAACCACTGCTGGCATGTTGTTGGGTTGGGCATATCCCCACAGGTGCATGACTGCATATGCAGTAATAATAAACAAATCTCTTCTGTTTCGTGGAGACCTTGAAGCCGCAACCACAGCTGACTTTCCTGCAAGGACCAATGTGGATTAAAGAGGAGAAAAGAGGGGCTGGAGAGATGGCTTAGCCGTTAAGGTGCTTGCCTGCAAAGCCAAAGGACCCAGGTTCAACTCCCTAGGATCCACATAAGCCAGATGCAGCATCTGGAGTTTGTTTGCAGTGGCTGGAGGCCCTGGCGCACCCATTCTCTCTCCCTCCCTGCCTATTTCTGTATCTCTCTCTCAAATAAGTAAATAAAAAAATATTTTTTTAAAAAAGGAGAAAAGCACAGAACAGTGTCTGGAGAAGAGAAAGGGAGAGGAGAGTAGGAGGAAGAAGAGAGGGAGAAGGCCAAAGAAGAGCAGAGGAAAGGAAGGAGAGAAAGAAGAGGAGAGGAGGAGGAAAAGAAATGAAAGAGGAAGAAAGGAGACAGAGGAGGAGGAGGAGAGAAAGAGGGAGTAAGTTATTTCTCCTGCTGGCGAGGCACATGTCAGAGCAGTTCTGGTTGCCATGACCCACATGTATGTTTGCTGCTAGTTGTGACTCAGCACATCCTTCTGGGATGAGAATCCCATGACTATGTTGTTAATTGCTTGAGATACACAGATTTTTCAAATACAATTCCGGCCCCACCCCCGCCCCCACGCCAGCTTCTTCCACTAATGGGATGGTTAACTTTATGTCAGCTTGGCTTAGCTACAGCATGCAGTTCAAACACTTCTGGGTATTTCTGTGAAGGTATTTTTCTTTTAATTTAAGTTAATTCAAAATCAAATTCTGAGACCAAGCAAACCTGATTATTCTTCATGCAGGTGGACCTCATTCAATTAGTGGAAGAAAAGGCTGACTGACTTCCCTCACGAGAGAAGGAATTCTGTGACAAAGTGCTTGGACTCAAGGCAAGATGTCACTGCTCTCCACCTGGGCCAGCCTGAATGCACTGGGGCGTGGGGCTGGGATGGTAGCTCAGTACCCACGCGGTGATACTTACCTGTAATTCCAGCATCGGGGAGGCTAGCCAGTGTAGACAAATGGCGAGCTCTAGATTCAGTGAGAGACCCTGTCTCCAAAGTAAGGTGGAGAAGTATTCAAGACATCACTTCCTCTGCAATTTCTTCTGACAGATGTGGTAGAGGTAGGCTATCTCCTTGTCTTATCAAGACTTTCATAAGTCCATGGTTATTACCATAACCCCACTGAGGAGGACCCCAGGGTAATGGGTGTTGGGGTGAGGGGATAATAGTATATAACATATTCTAATATATATGTACCTGGGTCCTCAGGCTTCACAGGTAAGTGCCTTAACCACTAAGCCATCTCTCCAGCCCTCTGAGACATTCTTTACTGTAACTGCCAGTCTTGCATACAGCTTGCTCTCTCCCGCCCATGCAAGCAGTTGGGAGCCCCGAGAACACTCAGTAACTGTGACAGTTGATGTCCACTGATGTCTGCTGAGTCTGACGATGAGTGCTGTTGTAACAACGCAGACAATGAAACTTACATGCACATGATGTAGAACTTTCTCAACGCCATTCTCACATTGGTAGCCATGGGACCAGGCCACTTTGAATCCCACTTCTTGAAACTATTATCACCTAGTTCTGGGTCAGCACCCCCAAAGCACAGGGTCTATGGGACCCCCTCAATCCCAGGGCACTGAATTTACCTGGGGTTCCCTCAGGCTGGCCTGGACTGCGTGTAGGGTTAGAGAAGAGAGCGCCTGCCTCCACTCCACAAGTAGCCTGTGTTTGATGGGAGGTATGGCTTAGATATGAAGTGTCCCTACGAAGGCTCCTGTGTTGGTCCCTGGCTGAGTGATGACAGGAAGATGAGAGCCCTAACCTCATCAGCAGGTGGATCCACACACAAGTTCCGCTAACCCCACTGACGAGCTCGTAGCTGGATGGGATGAGGAGGAAGCAGGGCTGAGTAGGAGGAAGTGGGTCCGTGGGGACATGCCTTTGGAGCTTATGTCTGGTTCTGGTCCCTTCCTGTCTCCTTGTACTTCCTGGGTACCATGAAGAGGGCAGCTTCCTCTGCCCTGTGCTCCCTCCACCACGAAGCCTTGCCTCACGCCCAGAGGACTGGACGCAGCTGACCATAGACTAAAACCTTGACCCTGTCAGGACAAATAAACCTTTCCTCCTTTTAAGGTGTATCTCTCGGGAACTCTGTCCCATGGACAGGAGAGTAATACAATGGGACAATGGGGCATTTTCCAAACGGACATCTTCATTCACAAGCAAATACTGAGTCTTTCGTGGGGGTCCTTGTCCGCCAGAACCAGGTGACTGTGAGGTGGGCGTGGTTGTCACATGCCATATGTGGAACTCTTAGGAAGCGGTAGCCTGCAGTGGGTGCTGTGGAAATGTGTGCTGTTGGCTGGGCTGGGGTCCCATGGTTCTAGATAATGGGGGTTCACAGCTTGCCATCAGGGACTCTATCTATCACTGGGAAAGAGAAGGAAAGTCATTCAATACCTTCACCACTTGAATTCAGGTATGACAAATGTTATGAAAAGGAGAAGGTGGTGGGCAGGGACTTCAGAAAAGATGACCAGGAGTGACGCTGAGTAAGCCTTGTCATCAAAATTGTGAGCGTCCCACATCTGGGGCAGTCCATGAGCCATGGGAAAGTCAGGCAAGGTCTTTTGAGAAGGATTTAGAGCATCACACTCTGCAGGCCTGGTTCATTTTGGAGCATCAAGCCACCACCTTGGAGAGAGCACAGTGTGTGGTGTCCCTGTGTGACGGTGAAGAAGACAAGGGTACAGCTTCATGGAGCAGTGGGAAAAAACTTCAGAAAGGGAAGCAGGGCTGGGTTATGAGAAACATCAAAAGCTAAGCCCATGAATATAGGTTCGCCATGCCAAAGCTGAGTGAGTGAGCGTGTAGAAGGATTGTACATAGCAGCTTTCTTCTTTTAGGAAAAACAACCGGGCAGAGGACACAGGCAGGCTAAGCGCAGGGAGGGCCAGCCGGGGGACCAGTGCTGGGCACATGGGGCCAAAGCTCACGCTGGGAACAGGAAGCCAGACTCAAGGTTCCCAGTCTTTCAGGAGTGGCAGGGGAGGGGCGGCTCACTGGGCCAGGGAGAGGTGGTTCCCTTGTCCAGGGCTGAGTAGCTGAAGCAGTCCAGGGGGAAGGGCAGAGAAGAAAGGGGAAGTAGGGATGTCCATGAGTGAAGAAAGAACATGAGCGACAGGAGGAAAGGAGAGGCCACCAGGCCAGTCTGGGTGTCATGTGAAAGAGCCTTGATTGTCCTGATTCCTGTGTGTGCTACCCACACCTCCTCCTCCCCCAGCCCCTCTTTATTTTATTTTAATTCTGTGGGTATATGTGTGTTGTGGGGAGCAGTGTGCACACCATGGGGTCTGTGAAGAGACCAAAGAACAGTTTCTGGGTCCGTCCTTGCGTTTCCACTTCATGTGAGGCAGTTTTTTGTTCCGCATCCTCTCTCCCTCTGCTGTTGTTCTCTGCTGCGCTTGCTCACCAGCTCTCCGTGAGCTGGGAAATTCTTCTGTCTCCTCCCATCTTTCTGTCAGCCTCAGCCCACTGCATTTCCTGCTTTTTATGTGGGGTTTGGGACTGAACTCCCACACTCAAACTTCATTCACTGAGCCATCTCACCAGCCCTAGCCCCTCTTTCTTTCGAGATTTATTTTTGTGAGCATTTAGCTTTTTAATTCTCTGGTGTCCTTAAGGTGGAAGGAAGGAGCAAACATGTTCCCTGTAGCTTCCAATCTTCTCTCATCAATGCTCCTCCAAAGCTGAGGACAAGCTGCCCTTGACTTTCTGCATGGATTTCTAATGGCCCCCACCCTGCTTCAGACAAGTGACAGGGCTTGGAGTTCCAAGAAGGAACACAATCAACTCCCTTCACCAGCTAGAAGAGTCCCTGAAAATAAGTCTGTCCTTACAGAGAGCACAGAATGTCTAGTTGTAAAAGACCAGTGGCTCTGCAGAGATGTATGAGGCCAGAGTCTGCTGCCCCAGGGCTTCATTCCCTCTGAGACCTCTGTGTATCTTCCTTCTGAAAGAATTATAAGGCATCTTCATCTATTTTCTGTCATGATTAAAGAGTGGCTGAGGTGTCACTAATGACAGGCAGAAGTTTATTACCTTTCTAGAGGCCGGGAAGTTCCAGGGGAGGGCTCTCTACATGCTGATCATTTGTGATACAGACAAAATAGATGTTGAGAGAGGAGAGAGTGACCCAAACTCACTGTGTGTGTGTGTGTGTGTGTGTGTGTGTGTGTGTGTGTGTGTGTGTGTGTGTGTGTGTGTGTGTGTGTGTGTGTGTGTGTGTGTGTGTGTGTGTGTGTGTGGTGTGTGTGTGGTGTGTGTGTGGTGTGTGTGTAGAGCCCAGTGGACAACCTTATGTCTTGTTCCTCTGGAACACTTTTAAAAAATTATTATTATTATTATCATTATTTATTTGAGAGAGGGAAAGGGGCAGAGAGAGAGAGAGAGAGAGAGAGAGAGAGAGAGAGAGAGAGAATAGATTGCCAGGGCCTCCAGTCACTGCAAATGAACTCCAGAGGCATGCGCCACCTTGCACATCTGGCTTACGTGGATCCTGGGGAATCAAGCCTCGAACCATGCATGGTCCGTAGGCTTCATAGCACGTGCTTAGCTGCTAAGCCATCTCTCCAGGCCTGGAACACTTTTTTAAATATAAGGTCTCTCATGGGTTTGCAGCTCACCAATTAGGCTAGACTGGCTGGCAGGTGAGCCCCAAGGATCCTCCTGTCTCTGTCTCTTACTGTTGGGATTACAAACCCATGCCACCGTGCCTGGCATTCTCACGTAGGTTCTTGGGATTAAACTCAAGTCCTCCTGCTTGTGCCACAGGCTGAGCTCCACTCCCACAGTTTGCTTTTGGGGTCATATTCTCCTCACTCACTTCCACAATGGCATTAACCCCCCCCTCCATGAGAGCAGAGTCCTCATGACCTGATCACCCCTCACCAGTGTCACCTCTCAGCACGGTGCATTGAGGGTGCTGTTTCCAGCATGAGAACTTGGGGGGACACAGTCAGGACACAGCCTATGAAATCCTGACTCACGCTAAAGGGACGCCCTGAGCAGAACTCAACTCTTAGGCAAGCGCTCCGACTCTGTCCAGAGCCGAGAACTCCGTTACAACTGCTAGAATGGGCAGGACGACCAGGGGCCCAGAAAAAGAGCTCCTTTTTCACCATTTCAAGATCCATGACTGAGGCCTCTACCAAAGACAGATCAGCAGGAGAAAAGTATATAAGAATTAATTATTGTAAATCTTGCATGATGTGGGAGCCCTCAGAAGTGCACACCCAGGGCAACAGGAAGGTCCGTGTGTTCCTTGCCTGGGTTTGCTGGAGTGTGGACAGTGGTGACTGCACAAGGTCATGAGTTCATGGTGACAGCCTGGGGGACTTGAGGGTGTCGTTTCTTCACCTTCTTCTCACCATTCCTGTCTGCTCTTCTTTCCTCTTGCTGTCATTTCTCTGAAAAGGGACTATAATGGTTTCAATGTAAAACCAACCAAATTTTTTATGTCAAACCATTTTGATGGGACTCGTGTGTTTGAATACCCAATTCCAGTTGGTGGTTCCATTCAGCAAGGTTATGAATTGATATGATGCCACCCGTCTGCTCCTGCCATGCCTTCCCCTCCACAATACTTCCCCTTGCAACCGGAAACTGAAAACGAAGCCTTTCCTTTCACAAGCTGCTCCTGGTTGGGTATTTGGTCCCAGCAACGAGCAAGTAACAAAAGCAGGTCAGAGAATTCCTTCCTTTATCCTCTGTTTCCAGGAGAACGGGAGAGGCCAGACCCTTCCTGCATCTTGTGTTCTCCAAATGCCAAGGGCCCTTGTGGCGGAGAGGCGTGTCCTCAGTGACCCGCTGTCTTTCATGCTTCTCAAAGGGGAGACGTCCTGCCGGTCCCCTAGTTCTGCTTCACTTATCTTCATCCCTTTCTTTTATTCTCCTTTCCTTCCTTCCCAGGAAGTGGTGTTGTCCCATCTCCCTCACAAGTCATGTCACTGTTGGGTTTCATGGTGTTGATCTCCATAGAGCTTGGGCCAGATAGAAGCATCTGGAACTAGTGTACCTGCTAACCTTCACAACTGGTCAGCATGGGGGGGGGGGGAGAAGTGGTTAGCCAGCCCAGGGAGCACAGGGCTTTGGTCCTCAGCAATACTCCTCCCTCCCTCTTAGAACTCTCACAAAATTGGTCCTCAACAGACAGCTCTGATAAAAAGACAAGCATCTCACCTCTTTTCATAACCCTCCTGGCTGGTTTGTATCCACCAAGCTTCATCTTGCAAAGCGGAGCCATGCTATAAAAATTTGGGAACGTATTTCATACCACTGAGTGTGCTTCATGGTGCTGCCTTCTGGGACGATTCTGGGAGGTTCCCTGAATGCCATTTGGTTTCTTGCTAGAAATCTGATTTGGCTTCTGTGTGTGTGTGTGTGTGTGGTCCCTATACCATCCAGTGTATAGAGTATTACTCAAGGTATCTTAATTGTTATTTTCCTTTATTTATTTTTAACAATATTTTATTTATTTATTTGCAAGCAAAAAGAGAGTGAGAAAAAGAGAGAGAAAAAAATGAGTGTGCCAACGCCTCTAGCTACTGCAGTCAAACTCTAGATGCATGCACCACTTTGTGCATGTGGTTTTATGTGGGTGGGTACTGGGGAACCAAACCTGCGTTATTAGGCATTGTAGCCAAGCACCTTAACCGCCGAGCCATCTCTCTCTCCAGCCCCTTTATTTTATTTTTTTAAAATAATTTTAATATCTGACATAGTAGGAAATAGAAGAGTTCATATTTTCATAAGAAAGAAACAAGCTTCTTGGGATTTCCAGGAGCCATTTGAAAGAACAAGGCCAGGGTGGGGGAGGGTTCCTCTCCTCAGCCTGAGGCTTAGCTTAAGGACCCTCCTGTTCAACCAAGGACCCTCGATTTAGGCTTCTATAGGTTCATCTTAGAGAGTTCAGTCTTTCCATTAACCTCTGATGGCCACAGTGACTTCCTAATACCATTTAATTAACAAACACTGGTGTGTCACCAAATGAATTCTGGGGAGAGGCTTCGGTGTGGTCCTGGGGTTGCTGGAGCAGCATACCAGCCTCTCCTTTGTTCTTCCTGCCTCTTCCCTTTAAGGCATAAGGCACTTTGAATCTCAAATGAGCTGCCTAATTAGTCTCTTGCAGGAAGGGAAGGGCTGCCCATTATCTTCACTTTGCAGATAGTAACAATTTACAGGACTTGGCTGAGGTCACCGGAAAATTAACATCCGAGCCAGAAGAAAACTCCCAGTTCCTAAACCCCTTTCCTCTCATCCCGTTCCCTAGACAACATCTTTCACTCTGTTGGTATAAAATTAGTAACTATAGCAGGACCTTTTTGTGACACACTGAACTTCTGTTTGGTACACAGGGCCTGGAGGCTAAGGGGCTTTCTGAATTGCACAATCTAGAAAGGTGTTAAGACTTATTTATTTTTGGAATGTGCTTTAAAGAATGGCTTTGCGACCCCTTGCATGCCTCCGTCTCCATGAAAACAATGTTATTTATACAGACCATGGCACATTTTCGTGGCTCACGTATTTCCAGGCAGGACCAAAAGAACATACTGTCCCCCAGGTATTTCCCAGTAATAATAAAGCCTGTGTAAGAGGATTTGGACTCCCCGGATGCTGCAAAGATCACAAGAGATAGCCAGGCATTAGCTTCCCCGAGGGTGGTTGCAGCTGCTTTCTGGTGTGTGACACTTATGGAATGGCAAAAGGCATCTTTTCCCACCCAGGCGACTGACGTGCTCAACTCTTTCTAGAATTAGGTATCTGTCAGGAAAGCTACACTCTCTCATTGTACTAGTTCATTTCAGCCTTCATCAGACACCTCAGAACAACCCAATGCCAAGGGCAGTGGCTGGGGCGGTCTGCAGGCACAACCCCAGAGTAACTTTCAGGGACTGGGCGGCTCACCTGGACACGGGAGGGAGCAGGGAGTGGACGCTCTCCTGGCTCCCTGCACCTCAAGGGCTCAGGAACCGTGGTCACTCAGACTAGTATCTGTTTACCATGCGCAGCTGAGGTGACTCCCAGACTCCTTCCCCACCCTCTCTGTTAGCCAGTAAACAAGCCCTTACACTGACTGTGGGAACCCACTAATGAGTAATTGATGTGTCTGTAAGGTCACCGAATGGAATCCCAGGGTGGACCTTTGGGAAAGGGGAGCTTCGGGATAACACAAACACATTCTTGGGATTCCAAATCCCAGTGTGGTGCCTGGGTGCAGCTTGCTGTGGGCTGGCACTGACAGGGGCTGAGGCGACTCCAGGAGCCCTCAGGCACTGGATCTGTGGAGGGTAGCTGCAAACCTTAACATATTTTTGATGTTTGCTGTGTGTACTTTGAGAATGAACATAATTTTAATATAGAAATAAAGCAATTCTCTGCTTTAGGACCCTTTATTAACTTGCAGCACTAGAAATTACTATTATTAACCATTATAAATATAAAGTATATTATAAATATAAACAATTATTAACTACTATTATTAACATATTTGAGTTGACTAAGGATTCTTTTTAAAAAATATTTTATTTTTATTTATTCATTTGAGAGAGAGAGAGAAAGAAGCAGGTAGAGAGAGGGACAGAGAGAGAATGGGAACACTGGGCCTCCAGCCAATGCAAACAAACTCCAGACACAAGCACTACCATGTGCATCTGGCTTACGTGGGTACTAGGGAATTGAACCCGAGTCCTTAGGCTTTGCAGGAAAGTGCCTTAACCACTAAGCCATCTCTCCAGCCCTAGGCATTCTTTACATTCAGAGAGTTTCAGCCAGCATTCACATTGTACAACTTTGAGAGATATTCTGAGTGGTTCTGACAGTTACCAGAGCTGAGCACTTTGGAAGGAGCACTCTCCCCAGGAGTCATTCCTTTCAGACATCGCTCACATTTACATGAACATTGGGAACTTTTTACAACTCTTATTGAGTGTTTAAAGATAAGAAATGTAATGGGCCAGGTGTGGCAGTGCACGCCTTTAACACCAGCACTCAGGAGGCTGAGGTAGGAGGATCACTGTGAGTTCGAGGCCAGTGTGGGACTACAGAGTGAGTTCCAGGTCAGCCTAGGCTGGAGTGAGACCCTATCTTGAAGAAAAACAACAACAACAACAAAAAAGATGCGAAATGTAAACAGAATGTCACCTCAGCATTCGTACTGAAAAAGCATTCTCAAAGCTGCAGCTCCCTTGAATAGGTTGGCTGACTGTTTCAAACAACACGGTTTTACACATAGATGTTAACACGGTCATCGTGGCCTGTCACTTCATGGACTTGCGTGGTGGAGGCGAGTGCGTCACAGCTCTGCAGCAACCCTCCAGGCTGTATTGATACATGAAGCCGACAGTCGGGAGTCCTCCTCTCAGCACTAGTGGCCTGCCTACCTGGACGGCACGCCTTGTCCCATGGACAAACTTCCTCAAGCATAACTGATCCGGGTTCTTGTGGGAACTGGAAAAAGATGTGATTCATCAGCTGAAAACAGTTTTTTAAGTTGTTAGTATTTCAGACTGAAGAGGATGCGTCGTTTACATTTGACAGCAGGGTCTGCTGAAACTTAAGAGAAAAACAAGAAAAGAAAATCTGTGGCATTTTTCAGAAGTGAAGAAACTTTCAGAGTCTGAAAATTCTCAGAAGACATGGAGACCATCTTGTCAACTTATACGGCAGGCTGCGGTTAACAGGGCCTCCGGAAGGAAAAGTGAGAAAAGCGTTGCGCCTATAAGGGGGATGTGGTTCTTCTTTTTCTTTTTCTTTTTAAAATTTATTTATGAGGGGGAGAGAATGGACACGTCAGGGCCTCCAGCCACTGCAAATGAACTCCAGATGCATGTGCCACTTGTGCATCTAGCTTACATGAGTCCTGAAGAATTGAACCTGGGTCCTTTGGCTTTGCAGACAAATGCTTTAACCACTAAGCCATCCCTCCAGCCCTTATTTTTCTTTTTATTATTACTGTTTATCTTTATGAGAGAAAAAGAGAGGGAGAGAGAATTTGCACACCAGGGCCTCCAGCCTCTGTGAATGAACTCCAGATGCATGCACCATCTAGTGCACACGTGCAACCTTGCACTTGCCTCACTTTGTGCATCTGACTTATGTTGGATCTGGAGACTTGAATATGGGTCCTTAGGCTTTGCAGGCAAGCGCCTTAACCACTAAGCCATCTCTTCAGCCTGTGGTTCTTATTTTTTAACTCTTTTTCCCTGAAAAGTCCTCACAGCTTCTACCTTGCTGGAGGCCAGAAATGTCAGAAGGGCCTGGTCTTTCCTTATCTCTTCTTTCCTAAGGAGACTCCCCTTTCCTGGGAATGTGAATAGGATCACTCCCTTTCCTGGGAACTGGCATGGGGCTGGACTGACCTATGTAGTGAATTCTCACGATAGACTCTGCTCAGTCACCAGGCAGATTTTCACCAGGTAGGGTTCCCTGTTGCTTGGGAGCTTTCTGCTTTACTTTCCTTAGGGGGATCTGCCCCCCGCCCCCATCTCTGAAGACTTCCTCTTATAGTATAGGATAGGAACTCTGCCTGCTTCCCTTCTCTTAGGCTCGAGAATACAATCGTTCTAAACTTCACCTTCTAGAGTATATGGATTTCAGTCTACAAAATTTGTAAGACAAGAACCTGGAGGCCAACTGACTCAACTTGTGTGATGGTGACCATCCAGTACCCTAACTCCTGGGTTAAAGCCCAAATGAGAACCAAGAATGGCTTCATCATGCTCAAAGACACCCCAAATTTCTATACCCCTTATGCATGGAAAAACTGGAGCCAGAAGTGATATCATAGGTGGCACACACAGATAAGTTCAAGCCTCACTGGTGCATGTCACACTGTTAATGACTGGGCTTGACTCTACTATACTGACCGTTCCCAGGAGCCCCTCTGTTGGCTCATGGCATGGCCTGAGTCAAGTCACAGAGCCCAGGATTCTGTCTTCAGCTTTGAAGTCCTGGCGAATCTGATCTGCAAATATCCTAATGGCTATTGAGAATCCTGGGAGCTAATGAAACTGCCAAATATTAATGTCTTCAGGGCAGTACCTGATTCTTCAAGTCCTCTCCCTCTTCTAAGAGCGCTCCATCCTGTGACCATAAGCATGCACCCACATTGCACCCACATGTGATGCAGAAACTTGGGAAAGTTGCCAGGTTCTTCTGGAGGGGTGAAGAAGAGAATGGTGTGTGTCAGGGCAAGGGGCTTTCCAATCTGCCCGCCGGGCACCATGCAGAGAGACTTAGGAGCTGGTCCCATGGCATTCTCTTTCCCCCACATCATCATGGCAAGATCATGGCTCCTGGCTCTTCCTCTCCCACAGTGCAGGCTGGTGTGTTCACAGCTCATGTCCAGAGAACATTTAATAAAACAGATGGAGTTTCTCTAGATTGGATTTCCTTCACATTTAACCTTTCTTATTAGTCACCTTCTGTAGACCTGGACGTTGTCTTAATAAGGACTTCAGTGGAAAACTCAGCTTCCCTGCTTGTGTGATAACTTCCTACCTGCTTTCCTCAAAACAGGTGGCTATCAGATCTGTCCCAGCTAAGCCACTGCTGCCCTCTGCCTACAGTAGCAGGGACACCTACCCACCCCATCGCCCCCTTGTTAGCACAAAGACATGCCGCTCCCTGTTGGCTAAGGGTAATTCCCATCTTTCCTTCAGTTTCTAAACAGGAGACAGAATGAAGAATGGCTGCCTTGTTGCTCAGGTTTACAGGCTACATCTCTGGTAAAGGACTCTTCATAGACAGAAGGAAACCGTATGTTCTAGTCTGCATCTGCACTGGGATGAGAAATGGGGTCAGGCATGAGAAGGGTGGCAGTGTGGGCTCAGCGCTCCTGCCCGTTATTGGCAGAGTCTCTCAGTTGATTATCAAGTACAGCGAATCTCATTCATCATGCCTGCTTTGAGTTACATTATCTTAGAGGAAAGCCTTAGGCCTGGTTCTTGGGCGATGCGATTGGAAGAAACACCTTACGGTGACTTCCCATTAGGGGCCAGGCTGAGTTGAGCAGCACTGGGAACAGAAAGGAAGACAGGATGGCAGATTATATAAGTAGATTTCAAAATAGCTAATTAGATTTGGGGACAAGGGAGAAGTTGATATCAAAATAATTAAGTAAATGATGAAAAAGAGGAGTGCCTTCTGGCAGAGAAAGCTCAGGGAAGTGATATAAGGCTGCAGTGTTCAATTAATTCCTAAATTTCCTCTTAGTAGAAAACCTGTCTGTCCCTCTACCTCAGGTTAGCTGGATGGAGATGAGGTGGAGATGCAGAAAGAATGCCAAAACATCCGTTATAGTTGAATGGGAGCAATTTTATTTCCCACAAATGCTCTTTGAAAATGTGTTGGATTTTCAACCCAGAACATAACTCTTACTCCAAAGAGAATAAGAGATCGTTTATTTTGAGCCAAATATGTGCCATAGCCTGAGAAGATGGATTCCGGTTGTGTGAAGTGGTGTGTCACACCACGAAAGTGGTTATATGAAGGAAAAAAGCCGTAAGTCAATGCATTTGTCATGTGCCCTGGTTAGGACATCAGGTTGTTGGGTTATAGCAAAACAGGGAAGTCTCTGGTATTGGATTCTGATGCATCTGCTGACATTCTTAATTTGAGAGTTGGTGGGAAGCCAGTGGCTTACTAAGTCAATACACTCAAGAGATTAGCACTGATAGTCAGACGGACGTTACGTCTGATCCAGAAGGTGGGCAATACATGCCTATCATGGGGTTAATGACAGCCAGGTAAGTTTGGCTGTGGACATTTAGCATCCTAACTCTCCAAACACAGAATTCTAATCAGCCAATCCATCTGTAAAACTGGCAACATGGGCGTGGCACCTCAGGGCACCTCACTACACAGGGTTACATTGGCAGTGACAGCATGGTAAGGTCTTTGGGTTGGGCCTTCTCAAGGAAGCTCTTGGATAATGACACATAACAAACAGGACATTCTCTCATGACCTCTGGGCTTTGTTTGGCTGGGTAGGTTACACATGTGGGGACAAGTGCTTTGGATGGTGGAACAGGTGACTGGAGCTTATCTTTGTGCTTTTGTAATCCTGTTCTTGTGCTATTTTCCGTTCAGCACCAGGCTTCAGTTAACACATGATTGGCTATTGTTTCAGACCAAGGAACCTAATCGATTTCTTGACAGGATGGTCAAGAGTTTCCATGAGGACTTGTCTTCTCCTTGATCTGTCTTATAGGGCTTCAAATAAATATCATTATCAATACTAGTTAATAATATATGCCAATCATTTTAAAAACGCACCCAGCGGGCTCGGGAGATGGCTCAGTGCATAAAGCACTTGCTACTCAAGCAGGAAGAATGAAGTTTGTACCCCCGCACGCATGTGCATGCTGGGTCGACGCGGTGGTCTGCCTGTAATCCCGGTGCTCAGGAGGCAGAAATAGCAGATCTGGAGCAATGACCTCTGTCTTCCCCATCCCTCCACACCCCTACACGCGTGCATACCCCCATGTGCACACACACTCCCACACACATTATGCACAGACCCATTCATGCATGCACATCCCTACATGCATGCACACTCCCACACGCATGTATGCGCACCCCCACACATGTGCCCACATGCGTGCAAATGTGTACACACCCACACGCACACCACATGAACTCCCGCAAAAACCTGCATCAAATGAATGTTCAGGACACTGTTTTTGAGCACAAGCTGCAAACTAGGAACCCGCTCTGTCTCCTGGTAGCTTCTGGTGGCAGTGTGCCATGTAGGGCAATTTCATTAACCTTGAGGAGCTTGGCATTCCTATCTTTCAGGAGACAATCACACTTGCTTCATGGAGGGGGTTGAGGATTAATTGAGCACAGGCCCGGGAGCCCTGCTAACAGGGATGTCTACCCCGTGAAAGGATCAGAGAAAAGTAGCTGGTTTCCAAGGTGCTCATGAAAACGGGTTTTATAGGTTCTTACAGCCACGCATCCGTCTTGGGACAGTCTTAAGAAATGAGCGTGGCATTTGGACCCTTCCTAAGCAAACAACCAAGCTGATTGGTTAGGGAAGGCAAATGTCTTTATGGGAGTGCAATGTATTCTTCCATAGTGTCCAAGTCTGATTTCCCCCTCCTTGATTTTAAATAATAGGTCATTAACCCTGTGGATACCAAACCCATAGAACTGCAGAAAGTACAACAAAGTGTGATTTAAGAAAAAAAAAAAAAAAAAAAAAAAAGGTTTCGATCTTGCTTTACCTAAAATCGTATTTCATTTTTCACTGTCTTTAGTATTTTGCAGCAAATATTAGACATCATTTGTTTCAAAGATATTTCAAAATATATGTTCAGAGCGTAATCTCAAAACCATTATCAGATTCAAATGAAAAGTAATTCCTAAACATTAATCAATACCCAGTCAGTGTTCAAATTATCTGATTTTTCTTTTTAACTTCTTAGATTTTGTCTGAGTGGTCCACAGACGAACACTCAGATTGACTGATTTTTCCCTTCAATGTGTCTTAGTGCACAGGCTTCACCACGTTCCCCCTCGCATCTTGCTTATTGATACAATTATGCAGTGCATCACCCCAGAGACAGAGTTGTTTCACCCTGGGAAGAGACATTACTACCCGTGATTCTCCAGCTGACCATGACCTTTCACAGGATTGTGTGGCTGCTGTGAGAGACAAACCCCAGTGCAGCCCCTCTCAGATCTCTATGGAGTATCTTTGTATAGTTAACTACCATTTCTGTTTGTTTTCCGAGGACAAATCTAAAAAATACAACCACAACCATAGAGATGGAAATAAAGAATGGGTGCTTATAAAACTTGATAATTTTGAACCAAATTTGGGACTTATTGCAGTCAGGTTTGCATTGCTGGCAGAAAACAACTGACCCAGAGCCGGGCGTGGTGGCGCATACCTTTAATCCCAACACTCAGGAGGTAGAGATAGGAGGATTGCCATGAGTTCTAGGCCACCCTGAGACTACATAGTGAATTTCAGGTCAGCCTGGGCTAGAGTGAGACCCTACTTGAAAAAAAGAAAGAAAGAAAGAAAGAAAGAAAGAAAGAAAGAAAGAAAGAAAGAAAGAAAACATCTGACCAGAGCAGCTTGTGAGATAAAAGGTTTATTTTGCTTACAGACTCGAGGGGAAGCTCCATGCTGACAGGGGGAAATGATGACATAAGCAGAGGGTGGACATCACCCCCTGGCCAACATCAGGTGGACGAAAACAACAGGAGAGTGTGCCAAACACTGGCAAGAGGAGGCGTTAATTCCCAAATCGCCATCAGATGGGAACCTAGCATTCAGAACACCTGAGTTGATGGGGGACACCTGAATCCAACCAGCACAGGACTGTATGTCCTTGTTCATCTCATCAAGCCTAGAACTTCATATCTTCACTCTTCCATGCTGAAAATGTCAGTTCTGAGTGGCAGTAACGTAAGTGTGATTTCTCTCGCAGTAATTACTCATTACGTACTATAGCAGTCTAGTCTCCCAACGAACTTTATCCACACTGCTTCTAACAAAGAGCTTGCATGCATCAATTTTCCATATATTTTTTTGGTTGGCACAACAGCAGCCCAGAAGCTGGTGAGATTCCTCAACGTTGCTGCTGTCTCCCATTCCCTTTGGCTGGGATTAATGCCATTCTGTATTTCCATCACCTTTGCTGTCTTCCTTCAGCCATTTTGCCACACTTCCTTCTTACTTTGCTAAGGTGAAGCAGGGACATGGGGGTCCAGAATTAGAATTAGGAAGATAAGCATCACATTGTGTGAGATTAAAAAGGAAGTGCTTCAGTAGCCAAGCCCGTACATCCTCATGTGTCGCTTGCCAGGAAGGCACTCTACGTAAAGCCTGATGAAAGATTTGAGAGGTTCCATGGGACCCTGATTCGCTGTACCTTAGAAAAGGGAGGCAGCCCTATCTCCCCTGTGCTCCTTCGTAAATCTGAGCCGTCCAGTAAGATGAGCGCCAGCCTGCATCCCTGGCAGCCCACGTCCTCTAGGTAAGGACAGCACTCAGCACTCCATCGCTCATGAGGAGAACAGCGCACTTTTCCAAGAATGCTGTCTAGATGCCTGAGAAAACCTCCTGCAAGGGTTACATTCTGCTGGCAGGCGAGGGAGTGGGGGCAGGTGCTGTTTCTGGGTTTAAAGACACTGTTCCAAAAAACCTACTCTACCATCGCCTGATTGGGTGTTACCCACACGTCTTCTAGAGCAAACTGCTCCTTCCTGGTTTGCACTCGGCACAGTTTCCCAAGAGACAAGCGATTTCTCCAGAGAATTGTCCCACACTCATGCAGGACTTCCTCGTTCCACTAGAAAGCAAACAAAATAGTTTCTCAACAGGGTTGATTGAATTAAAAAAAAAAATCCTTCCATGTTACCTGATACCTGAATTCTCTTCAAATTTTAGAATAGATTTTGAAGCACGTGGTCAATGGAACCTGTCTTATTTCCATTCATTCATTTACTCAGTGTTTTTTTTTTTTTTTTTTTTTTCCACAAGTGGTTATGGGTCCCTGATATGGGGAGTGCGTGGGCATGGTGTTGACTGGTGGAGATTCAGGATAAACAACATCAACACAGACCCCAACCATGTGGATGTAGGGCAGAGTGGGGGAGGAGACCATTATGGAAAAGGCACGCAGTGTGTAGCAATTTCCCGTAGTGTTGACCTCTAAGAATCCCTGTCTAAATTAAGCCATTCATTACAAAATACCAGTATGGGGGATTAAGATGGCTTCTCAAGTTGCTGTTCAAGTGACTTCTCCTTTAATGAACCTGCTTCTGTGTGCTGAGTCATGCCTGTCTTGTTTTGTGTGCTGAGTCATGCCTGTTTTGTATCCGTCTAAATCCACAGGGGACTCCATTTTGCTTCCTTTGTTGTTATTGAAGGGATGTCCCTAATGTCCCTAAGGAGCTTCCAATTCCAGAAGCAGTGACCGGTGCTGGACCTGTATTCTTTCATAATGACTAGAAAAGCCAGAAACTAATCATTAAGTGGATCTCAGACCAAAGACTGTGGAGGAATACAGTCTGCAGGAGGAAAGATGAGTGAGGTGTCCCTTGATGCTTTCTCCCTAGACCACAACTAGGATGGGTTCTCCGCGTAGTGTCAGAACGCAGAGGGGCCAATAGGGCCCCAGAGTTCAGGGAGGCCTGGCCATCCCAGAGGCGGTGCACGATAGGAACTCCTCCAGAGCCCTGGAGAGTAAGAGCTATGGGACCAAAGAGCCCCACCAGCCACTCCCAGTGTCCCTGGAGTGTGCATATCAGTCTGTACTTCACTTCACCTGAAAACAGCTATGAAGGAAAGATAATTTCCCAGAAATCCTGAGAAAATACCTGTGCTCACAGGGTGCAGCAGACACCTGGGCTCCCTCTACCCCGAGTGGAAGGTCCAGGAAGGCTTGAGGAGAGCAATGACTTTACCCCAGAAACTCAAGGGAGTTTCCAAACACCCCAGGAAATACCCAAAATGGTTAAAGTGATGCTCAAATAAATGAGCACTTTCAGAACAGAATGCAGAGTTCCTGGTGGGATGGCAGCAGGGCAGGCACGGCATTAGAGTTGTCAAGAATCCAGCAGGATCATGTGACCCATCACCAAGAGAAAACTCCATTAGAAAAAGCAGACTTGTGACTTCACAACCGTCAGCGCAGATTTCAAGCCCGCCAGAGCCCGAGCCAAATGCCTCGCGGTTCCTTAGAACTGGCTCAGGTGTCCACACAGTGAGTCAAGACAGTCCCTCAGTTGTCTTTCCAACTTAAGCCGTACACTCTCCAGGCAGTATCCTTTATTCTAGTGTCTTTAACTAGCTTTTTGCAGATGTTCCTAATTTAATAATAGTAAAAATTGTTCAGCAGTTGTCATGATTAGTACACAGTCTTTATGCGGCAAATGTTCTCACACGCTGTCACAGGCATTGTTTGCTGTGATTCTCATGCAAGCCTGTATGATGGAAATTTAGGAACTATTAAAAGACCATGGAAGGGCTGGGGAAATGGCTTAGTGGTTAAGGCGTATGCCTGCAAAGCCTAAGGACCCTGGTTCAATTCCCCAGGACCCACGTAAGCCAGCTGGACAAGGAGGCCCGTGCGTCTGGTGTTTGTTTGCAGTGGCTGGAGGTCCTGATGTGCCTGTTTGCTCTTTCTCTCTGCCTCTTCCCTCTCTCTCTCAAATAAGTAAATAAATGAAATATTTTTTATAAAAGAGCATGGAAGTTTAGCCGACATCTAGGTGTTTGTCCAGGGTCACCCGTCTGGACCTGGCATGACGGAGGGGGATTAGAACCAAGGAACTCTGAGTCCAGGTTCTCACTCTTCCCTCTAGTCTGTGGCTCCTTCAATGTGTCCTTCATACGTCACAGGGCTGAACACAGTGTGCTGGTCACAGCCCCCACGGTCATGACACCTGCTGCCGAGAGAGTGGCCAAGGACTTCATTCAGTTCTGAAGGAGGAAACTCTCCTCATGCGTCAGCGGTGTGCACAGAGCTTCTCTGAATGGTGTCTTTAAATGGACCGAGGCAAGTCCCGTCAGGTGATCCTCGCCTCACACTGACATTCTTCGGGGTCAGATTGCACAATGTGCTTTTGACTTTCTCCTCTGAGACATCTCAACTATTTGTGCTCACACGTCCTGTTGTGGGGTTGTTGCCAGTGCGGATGTTCGGTTTCATGGCTGGGATTCCTGTCTGTGTGGAAACAAGCAGGCGGATCCAGGGTAACCCCGTAGAAGGCCCTGGGTTGCTTACATTTCGATCGCACTGATATCCCCTTTATTTACAGAGCCCAGTGCCTTACGTAACATGTTTGTCACTGGTAATGACAGCTCTACTTATATAGTTTATGACCTCTCCCTGTCATGAGGAATGCTACCCACGTTCTTTCCCTTAATTCAGAAATCCTTAATTCAGAAATCTTAATACAGAAATATGCCCCCTGATTTAATCTCGTAGGCTCTGGTTTGGTACCTGACTTGGAAAACCAAATAGCTGGACACAGCTTGAATTTTCTGTTTGTTTTCACACATCCAAATAGGGAACAAACCCAGAGGTCCTCAGCAAGTATCACCTTGCCCCACCCCTAGACACAGTCAACAATAAAAATAAGCAGCTCCCTGAATGAGCAGACAGACAGAAAACACCTTGAGAAAGCTGCATTTAGATGGACTCTCTTTTCTCTAGACTTCTATCATTCCCTATTTAAAAGTATCAATGTAAAATTTATTTTAAAGTAACTCAATAGAAGTATTTTGAATTTCAACCTCTGCCCTATTTGTGATGCCAACAAACATGTTTTAACTTCTTCAGGGTAGCACACAGGATTATGTGTCTAAATCCCTCATAAGAACAAAAGTAAATATGTTGATTTCAAAGGAATCACCCTATTTCATATATCTGTGTTGTGCTGGTTTGAATGTAAATGTCCCCATAGCCTGGGGGGGGGGTTGTGATTATGCCTCCAGCTTAGTCCCCACTTGCTGGAGTCTTTGGGACATAGAGCCTGCTGGGGGACGCGTGCCACCACAGTGGGGTTGAGGAGTGCAGCCTTGAGTGCTTAGAGCCAGCTCGGACTTGCTGGTCCCCCTCTGCTGCTGTGGATGTGTGAAGTCAGCCAGCTTCCTCTACCACAATGATGTTTCCCCTAGAAATGACGCCTGAAATAAACCCTTCCTCCCACAGGCTATTTTTTGGTCAGGTATTTTGTCCCAGCAACTAGCAGGTAACTACACACAAAAAAAGTATTAACATTTAAAATGCCATAGAATTTATATTTACTTACCTGTGAATGTCATGTTTGTTTTAGCAGAGGGGAAGAGTTCTTAGAACTTTGTCATCTTCTGTGTAAAACCGATGTGGCACAGTAACAGTGAGAGGAGGGGTTGGGTGCTTACTGGGGAGTCCAGGGTCATTCCTCACACAGAGGTCTCCCGGAAATGGAGCTGCTGGTTTCTTTTGGCCGTTGGGGCCTGCTCTGTGCTTGCCTCACTCTTCACACTGCGTGAGCTCATGCTGTTGTCCTGATGTTCCCACACACCGTGTGTTCCGGTCTGCAAACAGCCCAGACCCTTGAAGTTCTGTGTGCTTCTCTCCACCTTGAAGCATTTAGGTTCAAAATGAAATCTTCAAGCTGGTTTGACAATTTGGTCAGTATGAAAGTGAGACATTGTTTTGTTGACTTCTGTTTCTTGAAAACATGTCTTTTTTTTTTTTTTTTTTTTTTTTATTTCACTACAAAATCCTCATGGCATGAGTGTCGGTACGCTTGTTTGCAAGGACGCTCACCGTGGACAGGTGAATGGAATGACAAATGTAACATGGCATGTGTTCCCATGATTTGCCAAGGCAGGGGACACACAAGGCTCCCACAGAGGCCTTTGCATTTGCCAACAGGGTGGGATCTTTACTGATCAGTAGTGCTCAACTGAAGCTACAGCCCAGGCTGGAGAGACTCGGTAGTTAAAGGTGCTTGCTTGCAAAGCCTGCAAAGTCGGGTTTTGATCCCTGGTACCCACACAAAGCCTTTTGCACAAAGTGGCTCATGCATCTGGTGTTTGCTTGCAGTGGCAAGAAACTCTGGTGTTCCCATTTTTTTCTCCTTCTCCTCCTCCTCCTCCCCCTCTCTCTCTCAAATAAACAAATATGTATTTTTTCAAAGACTAGAACTATGCTAAAGAGATTGCTCAGTGGTTAAGGCACTTGGCTACAAAGCCAAAGGACCCTGGTTCCATTCCCCAGTATGCACATACAGCCAGATTCACAAGGTGGCACATGCATCTGAAGTCTGTTTGTCATGGTAGCTACAGGCCCTTGGTGCGCCCATTCTCTCTGTCTCTTTCTTTCCTAAATAAATAAAGAAATAAAATAAAATTTAAAAGGCTGGAACTATCACAGTGAGTCTACAAATGGGTAAACTGAGGCTCCTACCTGTTATCCCAGAACTCTGGAGAGGCGACAGGGAATTCCCAGGGCAAGTGGGCTAGATTGGCCCCATGATCAAGCTCCGGGTTCACGTGAGAGATTCCATGTCAGTACAGGCATGTATGCACATACACATACACATGCAAAGAAAAGGAATGAAAAGAAGAAAGAAAACTGGGTAGAACTCCTCGGGTCCCTGGTGGTTGTGTTCTCCTCTTGTATAAGCTTTGCGGTCTTGTGTGGCACAAGTCCTTCATCTTGGTGCTAAGGAAACTTGATAACGTGACCTTCACTGCAACGCTTCCAAGATTCCGCAATGCGTCACTCGACTGGCTGCGTGTTATCTTTTCAGCTCTATCGCTCCTCTGTTGAGTAAGTGGCTGCTATCATCAAAACCAGGCTTTGGTTAAATGATGTGTCAGCCATGCAAATGACCCCTGGTGGCCATAAGAATTGTGTCCCCAGATCACACTGAGGACCCCTCAGGGACACAGTGTGGGCCTGGGCCTTATGCATCAGGGAAACCTTCACTCAACAGGTTTTCACTGCATTGTGGCTTCTTTCTGACTTCTGGAAGCATTCTTAGACTGAAAACTAGGTTTTGGCTATTGCTATACTGCGTGTGTGTGTGTGTGTGTGTGTGTGTGTGTGTGTGTGTAAGGTCCAACAGAGGGCTATGTGTTGGAGGCTTGGTTGCACAGGACCATCAGGCTGTGAGGCCCAGTGGGACTGCCAGAGGCCACTGAATAGACCTTTGAAACGGACTGTAAGATGCTGGCCTCCTTCTCTTGTCTTTTTCTCAAAGTGACAGAATGCTAGCTGACTTGAAAGCCATCGGACTCAAAGGGAAACATTATCTGGCTGAAAACGGTTCTTTGATGCTGAAAAATCATCTAGCTAACATGTTTTCATTTATACAGTATGATATTTACCTTAGAACGATGATGGTCCTTATCACCCCATTTTATTCTCTCTTAATATATTTATGTCAGATACACAGATTTTTGAAGCGAATATCATAAAATATTTAAGTATTTTAATATTTCCTTTAAAAGTCCCCATTAGTGTATATGTACCATTTATTTTCAAAACCTGTTTTGTTGAATAAATAGGAACAGAAGATCTTGCTCACATAGGAATTTTGCAATTTCCCCAGCAGGACTGCAAACAACACATTTACATATCAGTTGAAATCCAGTATTAGTCAAGATAGGTGTGGCCCAGTGACATCTGTCTTCCATGGTATTGTTGCTTGGTTTTGTTTTGGGCATGCATGTGTCAGTGGTTGGGTGGTTTGAGTCCATGTGTGGGTGCACATGGACGTGAGGGTGTGTGCATGAGTGTGGAAGCCAGAGGACAACCTTGAGTGTCACCCCCCAGGAACACCAGGCACCTCTTTTGGAGACATGGTCTGTCATTTACCTGGACCTCAGCAATTAGGGGAGATTTGTTCTTAGACTGTGAGCTCCTGGGGGCCTCCTGTTTCTGCCTCCTCCGTGCTGGGCTTATCCATACATGGGTACTGGTAATTGAGCTCAGGCCCTCGCGTTCACAAGGCAAGCATTTCACGCACTGAGCTCTCCCATCAGCTGCTGGCCACCATCTTTGCAAGAGAGAGTTGTGTCTTACTCTTGCTGTAGTCTAATGTGGGACAGACACTGCCTTGTCTTCCAAGAGTGGATCAGGGTCCCAGGATCCCCTGGCGGAGAGAGCACCAAGAAACACGTTCAGCCCACGTACCCGTGCAGCCCTGGGTAACAGGAAGCCACATGAAACCAGAGGCTCAGGATCAGGTTGATAGTACACCATGTCTGCCTCACTACTCTATTCACATTTAGCATGATACTTCTTGGCCCAGCTCTAAAGAGAACACTGACAGTGACAGTGTCTCTTTCATGAGCTGCAAAGCCAAACAAAACCAAAATAAATGAGGTGATTTAGCAAGATGGCAGCAAGGTTGGCAAAATAAATGAGGTGATTTAGCAGGATGGCAGCCATGTTGGCAAGTGTGTTCAATGACATGGAAACGGTTAGTGGTCTCAAGCAAACAAAACCAGCACCTGAAAATCCAGCCGTGACCCCTGACCCAGCTGCTTTGGGTCCTTCACGAGGGAGCCATGCTCCACCCAGGGACCGTCGAGGCTCATGTGCGGCTGTCTCTAACAGGAGGTCATCTGCAGGCTATGCTTGCGCCTGCTTAGGAAACAAACGTAGGAGCACATAGGAAACTGAGGGGTTTCTAAGTGGAATGAATGGGGTTTCTAAGTGGATTGGGGTTGGAGAAGAGGGAATGTAAGAGGAGGATTACCAGTTTGAGGGCAGCCTGGGTTATATAGTTAGGCTGTGTCTCAAAAATAAAAATAAATAAATAAATAAATAAATAAATAAATAAATAAAATTACTGAAAACAAAAACAAACCAGACTTGGTGGCAACCACCTTTATTCCCAACACGGTTAAACACGGTTTTGCACAACATGGATTAACAGGTAGTGCCCGGCCTGCTCTCAGTACAGATCTTATGTGTACAGTGATTCGAGCAAACTATAAAAATATGTGCTTGAAATCTGAAACCTAAGTGCACAATGGATATTAAGAAATTACTTACTTTCAGATGTGATAATTCCATTAAGACTGTTTGTTTTCGTAAGTTTCCCCACACAATTTAGAGACACTGAAACATCTAGAAATGCAAGGGTGACTTGGATTTTCTCTGAAACAGAAGAGGCTGGAAGAGACCAGACTTACCTTGAGTTGGGAGTTTTGAATCTAGAGTGTAGGAAATGAGGATTTATCTTAGCATTCTATTTGATTAGTGTTTGGTATTTTCTAAAATAAAAATTTAAAGCAAACAAAAAGCCTATCAGATGAGTAAGTCTTAATCCCTTCATCGCTTGTCCCTTTTTCACATGTTTCTTTCTTTCGTTCGTTCATTGTTTTGTTTTTCGAGGTAGGGTCTTGCTCTAGCCCGAGCTGGTCTGGAATTCATTTTGTGGTCTCAGGCTGGCCTCGAATTCATAGCCATCCTCCTACTTCTGCCTCCCAAGTGCTGGGATTAAAGGCATGTGCCACCACGCCCGGATCTCTTTCTTTTCTCACAGCTTTGCCACCTTTTCATGGCAGCTATAGTTCCTCAGAGCAGACCTGGACACGTGATGGAGGAGGCAGCTATTCCCAGTGAGTGCCCACAGCAGACCCCTGTGGCCTTTCATATCCTGAAACCAGCGCAAGGGAATATCCACCAGGCTGTGAAAGTGCTGTGTCAGGCCTGGCAGACAGTGGGAGCAGGAAGTCAGCATCTCTTTCATCCCCCCCCCCCCAACTGTGGCTTCCCCAGCATGTTTTCATGCTTGCTTGAAAAAGGCAAGGTTCTCGGCAACAGTGGACCACCCTACACAGTGACTGCTAAACTCATTTAGCGCACACCAGAGAGCCCCCTTATAAAACAACCAACCAGCCACAGCAAAATTCCCCGAGTCTCTGCCCCAGAATCACGTTGATCCGACTGGGCTAGGAGCCATTCTTACGCAGGCGTTTTGATGCTAGGTTGTAGGGTCCTGCCTGGGGTTCATCCCTTGCAGGTCACCTAGGCCGACTCCCCAAGCCACACAGGAGCCTCAAGCACGGAGGCTTCAGACAGAAAGAGTGTGACCGGTCTTAGCTCCAGCACAAGACACAGATTTCAGGGCTGGTAGAGAGCCCCAAACCCACATGAATACCAGGCATGGCATGGTCCCGGACTTCCAGTTCTGTGCAGGTGGAGAGAGGGAATTCCTGGGGCGTGTTGGCTGTCTATTCTAGCTGAATCCATGAGCTGTAGGTTCAGTGAAACCCTGTTTCAGAAAATAACATGGAGAATAATTGAGGAAGACATCCAGTGTCAACTCATGGCCTACACACACACACACACACACACACATGCACACATGCATGCACACCCTCCACGCACATGTGCACACATATCCACACACGCATGCACACACATGCATACACGCATGCACACACATGTACACACACTCGCATGCACACACATGCATGCACACTTCTCGCACCTTAAAGTGAATGGGAGACGGTTTGCTTGGGAGCCAGTCATGAGTGATCATGGCCCAGGAACACAGATTTAGATTGACCCAAATACCATGCATCAACGTGATCAAAGTTTCATGAAGTTTTTATAGTAACAAATAAAGTCATAAATCAAGATATTTAAAAGAATACATTGGTGGGAACATCAGGTAGGCAGGTTACAGCAAAGAGGCAAGTCTCTGCTGCTGGCTTCCGATGCTGTCTGCCGCTGTTCTTAGCCTTAGGGTAGGTGGAAGCTGAGGGGTCTGTAAATTTACCTGGTACTCACAAGGACACATGTTAGGTCAAACACAGAGGTGGGCAATACCTGACCATCAAAGGGGCTAAAGATAGCCCAAGATCATTGGGCTGCCACATTCCAATGCTCCACAACCTCGGGAGTTCCAGTGGGGCCATCAGCCCTGTGGGATGTTTACCACAAGACCTTCAGTTCACGCATCTCTGCGGAGGGGACTTCGGGTGAAGGGAAAAGAGAGTAAAGGGAGTTCCTAGGGGAAAGGGGGAGGAGCCAGTCAGACCCAGTGCTACCTGTCTTCTCCTCCAAGGTGAGTTCCCCACCCGTTTCTTGTGAGATCTGATGGGACTCGCAGCAAGCCACACTCGATCATTGTATCATATTCCAGGCCCTTTGATTGAAACATAAATTATACATTTAATATGAGAAGAACTATTTTTATGACACTTGGGTGGAGGGAACATGTCTTTCAAGGTTTTGTGATCCTTCCCCATAGTCTTGTGCTATCTGAAATGTGATTTATAAAAAGAAAAGCAATGAAAACTGTTGCCAGGGAAGAAAGCCCCTCACCACCTGATCCTTCTGCCTTCCAGGCTCTGCTTACAACCTGCCTTCACTCACTTCGAGGACCTCTCATGCACCGGGCTTATTTGACACCTGGTAATGAGCTTGTGTCTTTATGAACTATTAAGGTTGGAGTTTTGGTTGGAAAATAATGCCGGTATCAATTCAAGGAACTTGTAAGAAACAATTTAGCTCCCTCAAATCAACAGTTCAGATTTGCAGATGGCATTCTAGGGATTCCTGCTAATGAGGCACTTAGCAATATTGATCTGTGAAACTTCCAGTCTTACCTTGAATCAATCCCAGCGGCTGCATAGATAGGAGAGTTAAACTAAATTTGGCATTTGCTTAAACAGCTGTAGGAAAGGAGGAGACAGCATCAGAGCTGTTAGCCAGTCACTCAGAAAAAGTGTCCATGGAGCTTGCAGTTACTAAACCAGTAGCCCAAACAGAGGGCAGCGTCTGGCCCCATAGAATTACACACATTACACATAGCACTTGAAAATCACAAAACCATATTATGCTCTGTCCGAATCCTTACACACTAAAGGAGGGTTAAGTTTTGGAATGAGTGTGTGTGTGTGCGCGCGCGCGTGCATGCACGTGTACGCGCAGTGGGGGGGGGTGACAAGAAAAATAATGGAGCCAAAGACTCACACAGGACCATAATGAGACAGAAGGAAAGATGGGGAGAGCATTTTATTTAATTAAAAGACTTTCATACAAGTATATATCATACTTTAAGCATATCCCTAGGGCATATTTTTTTTTAACCACTGTGAGCACACTAGGTAATTTTACAGGTGACTCATGCTTGTCACCACAGCAGTCAGAAAGCCAAGTCAAGAAAATTGCCTTGAGTTTGAGGCTAGTCTGAGCTACAGACTGAGACCTTGTCTCAGAAAATGGAACAAGGAACAGGAGAGGCCTGATACCTTCCAGTATCCCAGCTGATGGATGTTGCTACTGTGAACATTCATGTCCAAGTCTGCTTTCATTTGCCTTGGGTAAATATGGAAGGGAGGAATAGATGATTCACATGAAACATGCATTTTGCAAAACCTTCCAAAATGTTTTCAAGGTGTCTTCACCACTCTACGTGCCAAACACAGTGTGTGAATGCTCAAGTTCCTCCATTCCACATTAACACTGAAGATTATCATTATTATTTTTTCTATTTGTTTGCAAGCAGAGAGAGAGAGAGGGAGAGAGAGAGAGAAAGAGAGAATGGGTGTGCCAGGGCCTCTAGCCACTGCAAATGAACTCCAGATGCATGCACCCTTTGTGCATCTGGTTTATGTGGGTCCTGGAGAATCAAACCAGGATCCTTTGGCTTCTCAGGCAAACGCCTGAACTGCTAAGCCATCTCTCCAGCCCCAACACTTAAGATTATTAATGCTTTAAAGTTATCCATTAAGAAAAATGCACAGTGGCATTATGCTATATATTCTGGTTCTAGCTCGCCTTTCCCAATGACTTCTATGTGCTGACTTGTAAAGCCTTTATTTGAATCTTTGTCATTTGAATGCAAGAGTCCCCTAAGCAGTTTGAATACATGTCCTTTGTCAATGGGATTTATACCCTTCGTGCATTGATAGTATCTGGTGCTGTGGGCATACATCGTTACCATCATAATGAATTGAGCCTCTGCTGAAATGACCTTTCTTCCTGCTGTTCTTCATCCTAAAGTCCACGTTCATTGATACTAACATAGTCATTCCAGTTGATTTTGGTCTATATTTCCATGTTTTCCTCCTAACCCTTTTCCTGTGTGTTTAATCCATGCATCATGGCATTCTGTCTGATGCTATCTACTTTCCAGTTGGGCTGTCTAATGCACTTAAGCGTAGTGGATTTATTAGCATGACCGAGCAAATACTAACCATCTTACTAATTGTTGCTAATTTCTCTCCTTTTATTTGTTCCTTTTCTGATGCTATATGGTTGATTGCCTTTTCCAATTTCATTTTAATCTTACAGATGTATAATTATATATCATTATGAGATGCTGTAGACAATGCTTTATAAGTGTGTTATTTTACTGGTTATCTTAGCTTTTTTTTTTTTTCTTAGTGTATGAATTCATTTACCTGTTATCATCAAACACCCCTGGTACCACGGTCTTCACATATACTAGAAGAACCTCACCACAGCGTACTTCCGTTTCTCCCTCCCAGTTCATGCTGTTGCTGGTAACATTATACATATACATATATACATATATGTATGTATATATATATATATATCTACATGATACATTGCTATTATTTTGTTTAAATATTCAGTTTCCTTTTAAAGAAATTTTTTTACAAAATCATAAAAATGCCTTCTGTATTTATGCAGGCAGCACCATGTCTGGTGGTCTTCAATGCCCCTGTTGATCCCTCTGACAGTTTCCTATCATTTTCCTTCTACTTGAACTGCTTCTGTCAGCGTTCCCCTGGCGACACATTCTTTTGGTTTCTGTGTTTGGAGTCTTTATTCCAGCTCCAATTCTGAAAGACATTTGTTGGTTATCAAATTCTCGATGGACGGTGTCTTTCTTCGTTACTTCGGAGATGTCACTCAGCTGTTCTGCCAGCTGTGTCGTCTCTTAGGCGACATCACTCTGGCTTCATCTTTGTTCTTTTCTGTGGGCTCCTTCTCCCCTGGTTGCTTTCCGTTTTCCTTTCCTTTCTCATCACGTGTGATTGTGCTATGCGTTGGTGTAGTTTCTGCCATCACTGCCCCATCAAAGTATACTTTGATTGTTGTAAGCTCTGGTAGGCAAAAGTTTTATATTTTCATCAAATTTGGAGAATTTGCAGAAACCCTCCTCTCAACCTTTCTCCTATGGGAACTCTAATTAAATGCTTTTTTTTTAATAGTTGAAGTTATAGAATTTTCTCTCCCTATATATATACATATATGTATTTAAAATTCTCCTTTTGTGTTTTCTACTGGACAGCTTCCATTCCTTTGTCATAAACCTTACAAACATTTCTCCTGAATGCCCAGTTGCCTCTCACCATGCTCTTATCTCTGGAATTGAGATTTGCTTTTCTTTTAATTTTTTTTGTTTTATTTATTCAAAAGAGTCAGAGAGAGAGAGAAAGAGAGAGACAGATAGAGAAAGAATGGGAGCACCAAGGCCTCCAGCCACTACAAAACTCCAGACACATGTGTTCCTTGTGCATCTGGTTTACTTGGGTCATGGGGAATCAAACCTGGGTCCTTTGGATTTGCAGGCAAGTGCCTTAACCACTAAACCATCTCTCCAGCCCTTGAGATGTGGTCTTATATCAGTGCTGTGTCTACTTCACTACACTACAGAATCCATTGAGATAGCCCCATGAATGTCCTTGTCTGCTGAGTCTTACAATCGTGTCACTTCTGGGTCACTTCCACTGTCCACAGGTCCTTTCTGAGTTGGTCATTCTTCTGGACCACCATGCATTACATTCGTACTTCTGCTGGCGTCTAGGATACTAGCTGACCCTCTTTTAAGGTTTCTTGGAAAAGACTGATGTATTCCCAGTTCAAGGCAAAACATATAAGCCAATGGAGGCATTTTTGCATTCAAACCAGCACAATTCATACCTTTTCAGCCAGAGACAGCTATCTTCCCTGCCTAGGGACCAGTGCTATGAAGTTGACTGTTGCACACACCTTTTCCACATTTGTGTTCTGACAATAACGGAAATCCACACCTAGTCACCCCAGGTTGAACACAAGCAAAAATCGTTCATCTGTAAAAGTCTGCATTGATGGTTTTGCATTCTTTTAAAAGTCCTTCCCCATTTTCAGTTGTATAATCATGCCCACCCCCAAAATAAAAACTGGATCATGGCCTATCAGGTATGTACAATGACAGTGACACATTTTTGAGGACACCAAGAGGAACGCATCGTGTGCTGTGGAAGTGGGCGAAAGAGTATGTATTGGAAAGATATCTAAAGAAAGTGAAACTGCTCATTTCTAAATGGGGGACCAATGATGGGTGAACAAATGGTCAGAGGCTGTGCAACACCTGACTGTCCCTCCAGGGGATAGATAACCTTCCAAAAAGAACACAGAATCAATGACTCCAGGCTGTCGAAGATGCCCACTTACATCCAATCTTGTGCAGTAGAGGGGAACAAAAAGAGAAAGAATGAAAGGTGGAGAAGTAGGAGAAATATGGAACAGGACATGTAGCCACTGTGGTCTAATTTAGACCTAGTGGAGAAGCTGCTTGACAAATAGAATTGTTTTCCAGGTGAACCCGTCTCCATACAACCATGTCTGGGAGGAGATGGGACGCCTGCTTTCTTAGCCTGTCTGCAGACTCAACTCCAAACACCACTTTTTGGGCTGTGGGTTAAGGTGGTCCTGACCTCCAATAACCTTTTGCTTCTCAAAGGCTCTGGACAGATCCCCTGAGCATAGATGTGGGCCCGCTCCTGCTTCCTGCTACCACTGAAATCATTACTGACTTGAGAACTGGAATGGTTTGCCCTTCACTCAAGTGTCTCTTCTTTCCCAGGGCCCTGGTCATCTGATGGCAGCTCTGTACTTCTTCCACAGAGGCAGGAGCAGAAGGGAGTGGGACGCAGACTCCTTCAGTGCTCTGGCGGCTTGGATCAGATGTCCCCCATAAACTCAGGTGCTCTGAATGCTGGGTCCCTTGCTGTTCTTGGGGACAGGCTTTGTGGTGTTCTACCTAGCTCCCCTTGCCAGAGGCAGGATCACTCTCCTGCTTCTGTTTTCCACCCGCCATGGCAAAGAAGTGATGTCTACCCTCTGATCGTGCCATGCGTTCCCCTGCCATCATGCAGCTTCCCCTTGAGATTGTAAGCCAGAATAAACTTTCCCCATTGGCTGCTTTTGGTTGGGTGCCTTGTCCCAGAAATGAGAAGGTTACTGCAATGGTGCCATTATGACCCTTCCTCCACTAACACCCTTGGGTCTCCTGGCATCTCAGGCCCAAAGAATAAATAGATACATGCCACACTTGGTTTTACTGGGAAATAAAGAATCTCAAAATCTTAGGGCAAGAAAGACACAATTCTTTTGTTTCTTAACCTTGAATAAACGTTCAGTGGCAGATGCTGGCACTACAAGAAGCAGGTGTGGTATCTCCCTTTTGGAAAGTGGAACCTCCAAAGACAGAAAAGAGCCAGAACATGCTACAACTGGACAAAGGAGGCAGAAGCAGTCAAAGGAGTCTCTGACCCACAGACTTTTCCCTTCCAAGTTAACTCTGTCTAAGCATTGCAGCAGTCTCCACGAGGAATTATTGTTTCTTTTCATCCTTCTGTCTCTTCTGTGTTTGTTCTTCTATTTGCTCATTTTAACCAAGGTTTGATTGAACCAAAGTTTGCTGAAAAAAGTGAAGGCAACTTCTCCTTAACTGTGCTCGCCCCTAAGTTTAAATACAAAGCTTCTACTTAAAATTATAGAAACATGTGGATGAAAATTTCCCCAACCCACTCCATTTTGTGTTTTTCCCCACTGTTTTTATTTATTTATTTATTTATTTATTTTTAATAGGACTAGAAATTGCTCATGGAGTATTTTGGAACTCAGAGTTCTTTGTGGTTTCCTAAGTCTCCTTGAAAACATCGCTCCTACTCACTGCCTTATCGGTATGAATCAGGGCATAGGTGTGACTGGAAAATTCGAACTTCCATGTGTGGCAAACCAGAGACGTGGAGGCTCCGTCTCAGACAGAAAACATCTCTATGTTGATGTGAGTGCAGAGGACAGAATATTCCCCTGGACTCGTGTGGCTCTGGAAGTCATCCAAGTTATTAATAGTCATGGTGACAGGCGTGTGCATTAACATTGTTTCTTCATCGACAGAACGGAATGTTAGGCTGTGGGGATGGTGACGTGGAAAGAATGTGAGCTGGCTCTGTCCGGGCCTCCTTTCTCCTTTTGAGGCCTTTCTCTCCTTTGTGCCTTTTAACTACTGCTTGTGGTCAAACTTCTTAGGGATGATGAACAAAAACTTACCTCCTGGAAACAGCCTTGTGGTGAGCCACAGGTGATTAAAATAAGGTGGACACATTTTGTCGCCTTCCCAGGGAGCACAGGGGCCATGATACAGCTTGGCTTCCCTGGTACTGGCTAGCAACATTGAACAGAAGAAACCTGATTGAAGCTTTCACTTGGAACTGCTGGGAGGCAAGGCCTGTCTTCCGAGGCTAGCCTTAGAGTCCCATCTGTCAAAGCCATCTACGTGCCTGTTCCTGAGGTTGAGATATCGGAGCAGCAGGAGAAATGAGGAGGTGGTGAACCATCACCGGCACTTCCAGAGCCTGTGTGTGTATAAAGCGGCACGCTTTTCCATCGGCTGCTTTTGTGTGTGTTTGTTCAAAGGGGCCATTTGCTCTTCTGGATCAAGTGTGACACTTTCAGAATTCTTATCCACCTGTCACAGCTTCCCAGACATTGTTTGCTCAGCAGTTTTATGACCAGTTCTTCAAAGTTCTCAGTGTTGCGAATGCCAGTAAGACCTCTGGGTGCTCAGCAGGAAATGGCACTTTTATTTCACCCTCCAAGGCCCAAGGGACACTGCAGAACAAGGCACAGAAGGAATGGAAAAGCCAGAAGATGGCGAGGAGGGCTGTGGAGAGCTGGCTGTCTTCCAGACATGCCATGGCCACTGCGTGCACGACCTCACAGCCAGGGCCATTCTGTGCACAAGACCCACACAGGATTGGGCTGCCTACATTCCTTCAGGGATGGCAGGGGGCCTGTGCCCTGCACCCCGCTGTGAGGACCAACTGGCACTTCATGGTTGCTGGCGGGGGAGGAGGCATTTCTTCAGTGGTGATGAAAAAGGGGTTCAGGCAAAGGGGTAAGGGGGCAAGACAAGGTAAGGAGGGATGAATAAAAAAGAAAACAAAATTCTCAAAGGTCCTTTCTTCCTGCTCTGTGTTTTAGCATTGAGTTCATCATCTTCAAATAACGTGCCCTCTGGGGGCTGGCTGCGGGGAACCCCAGCTTTGCTACTGTTGCTCTTTTCCTCCATAGCCCCGGCTGTTGTGTCTCCAGGACCAGGTGGCCTCATTTCCTGCTGAGAGTCCCCTGCAAGCTTTCCCCTTCGTAATGGACACTATGATACATGGAAGACATCACAGAACCGAGTTGTCTCTTTGTATTTGAGGGTTTTCCTGTCTCTCTCAGAATCACCGGGGTTGGGGGTGTGGCCAGATAAAACACCTCAAAATTTCACTTAGGTCAAATTTAGGTTTTAATGCCAATTCATGTGTGAGAGCTGGGGCATCTGTGTGGGCCCCTTCTCAATCACTTCTGTCTCGTGATCGTCCTACATCTATGAAGACTCACCTACAGATTCCTTAAATTTTCGCTTTCTAGTTCTTGCTGAAATTTAGATGTTAAGGAATCCTTTCAGCACTTCCATTGGCGCAGGCTGCGAAGCCTGCCGCGCAGATTCCAGATCAGCGGCTTGAGTTGTAGAAAAGGTTCCGCTTCTGCCTGAGCCGTGAACTCCGCCTCTGGTTCTTCCTGTCTTCCTCTCCTCCTGTGCTCCTCTGGCCAGGATCTAATGATGTCAGGTTGGGCAGGGTGAGGAGCAGGTTGCTAACTTTAAATAATTTGGTTTTCTTCATTCAAAAAGAAACAGCTGAGTTGGGGTGTCAACAGGTCCCCAGAGTCATTTTTGTGTTTCTTTCTTGTTTTATAAATCTATGGATGTAGTCTTAAAATGGTGTTTCTGTGAGAGAGTTTCCCTCTTTCTCTGACTAGGTGTCTTTTCTCAGCTGAAGAGACCACAATCCTTTTTAGACTTTCTGCTTGGGACATAAGCAATCTTTTGGGCCATTCTTTCTCACTTTAATTGTCCAGTTATAAGATAATAACACTTTAGACTTATGATTTGAATCTCACTGTCTTGTCCCCTCTCTCTCTTCCAGATTCCTCCCTCTTGTCTAGTGCTCACAATGAACACATGTGTTTCAGACCCCTGCATCTTGTCACCCTAGTGACTGTTCTATTAATTCCATCGTCCCCAGGGTAGCATTGAGTCGTAAGACAGACACCTCTGTATTGTTCCTTCTTTAACCAGCGATGCTCTGCCGTCACTTACCAGAGCAAAAGGTGAGCGTCCTTTGTAGCTACATAACAAGCTCGTGGACACTAAGGGAAGAGGACAGTGGACGCTCTTGCAGTTCCAGACTGCTCTCCTTGCACTGTACTTCACTCTTTCCTCCTACGGCAGCTCCAGCTATCACCTCATCTGCTGCTGGGCACCGAGGACCATGATGGAGGAACAGTCTCCTCTGCTCCAGAGCCTAATTCTTAAGAAAGGCAAAATTTTTATACCAAATTACATTTCAACTTACTGTGTTCTTTTTTTCTTTGTTTCCTTCTTTGAAAATCTAATTTGAGTGGTTGGGGTGTTCTGGGGATAAAGTGTGTGCTGCTCAAGCCCGAGAATTCAAGTTCAGATCCCTGAACCCCACATAGATGGTAGAAGGGTTCTATCGTTCCAAACCTGCATGGCAAGAAGGGAGGCAGAGACAGAGGAATTTCCCTGGGGCTTGGGAATCAGTGAGGCAGGTGAACACAGTGATGGACAATAATGAGATGGAGAGACCTGCCTCTAACAAGGAGGACGTTGAAGATGGCCACTGACCTATGCATGTGTGCTGTGGCATTCGTGTGTGTGCACATATACACAGCAAATACATATATAAAAATAATCCAACTGGAGTTGTGCCTTTTCCCAGTTAATACCTATTCTCAGAAACATTCTGGCATTCTCAGCTTATGCTTTTCATTCTACCATGTGCATTTATTGCGCATTGAGACTTTATTCTCTGCCTTTTGTTATTTACTTGGATTCAAGTTTCAGTGTCTAACTTTCCCCTCTGCATTTGGGAACGCAAGCTGTCAATGTCAGCCCCTGTGAGTTTACTCTTGAACTTTTCATAGGGATGGACAACAAACCCATGTGGCTGTGAGTCTTTCCAGCCTGTGCTGCTGACATGGGTCCTTCCTGGCTTTCCCATCCAGCTGGATCCTCCTGGAGGGTTCGTAGCAGGTGGACACTGCCATGCAGAAGCCAGGTCTGGGACCCAGGTGTACTACTCAGCCCATATGTCTAAAAGCCCAGCGTCCTTCCTCACTTTCTTCCCTCTGGCTCTTTCTCTTCTCTGGAGGAGGATCCAGTGTCTCAACCTCCACATGGGATCTTTAGCCAGTCTTACAACAGCCAGGAAATACCTTCTGAGTGACCTTACAGGATGGGCATTTTAGCCAAAAAGAGACAGAGTAACCATAATTCTTTTCTTTTCTTTTTCTTGTTTTTATTAGTCATGGATATACTATAGTATGGAAACAACATGTGTTGGTGCCATCCTTTTCCTCATCCTGGCCCCTTTTCCGAAGGGAACCTCCTCATTGGGGTCACGGGTTATCTCCATGGGAATTGTGGGTTGTGCATTGTGGGGGCAGCAGTCAGTTATTGGGGAGAGGCAATGCCTCTGGGCATAATGTCCCAATTTGTGGCTCTAACAATCTTTCCTCCCCTCTTCCTCAAAAGTCCCTGAGCCATGTTGGGTGTGTTTTAAGTGTATTTCAGTGATGAGTTCTTAGGAGCCTCTGGACCTCTGCTTTGGTGGGTGTTGAGTGTCCCCAGTGTCTGTCTCCTTCTTCCTGGCACTGGTTATCAGGTTAACTGTGAAAGCAGCACTCTTGCTCATCTCTCCAATTCCTCTGTGGTTTCAGCTGGGGCTGGGGTGAAGTGCGATGGGTAGTTCATCTTGGGACCCACTGCCATCTGATATTATCTCTGGAGCTGATGTGTGGTTAGGTGGACCCCATCTTGACCAGAAGTCCAGCACCATAATTATTTTCATAACACCATGCCATCCACAGCATTATTGAGCTCAGTGGTTATAGGAAGGACTTCCTAACAAAGTCATACAGTCAGAACACTTGTCCAGAAGCTGCATGAATTCATGTCTGTATGGTATGTGATATGGCCAACAATCTTATTTGGATCTTGATTTGATTGTATCTGTTTGTTTTCAGTGTTGGGATTACTTTATATAGTAAAGCAACAAGACACGTGGATAGCAAATTCAGGTCTTGTGGTGAACCACCATGGCCTTTGTGAGCTGGTATTTATAACTTGCTTTTTCCATTACCTCCTCTGTGTTCCTTTGCCCTCAGCCAAGAGGAGTTTTACACAGCGGAGAGCTCTGAAACTTGGTGTGGTAGTTTGAATAGATGGCCCCCAATATGTTCAGTGTTTTATTAGTTTGTAATTTGCATCTGCAGCCACCTGACTGGAGGAGGTGGGTCTTAAGGTCCAGCCCTCAGGTGTGGTGGTGGGTTTGAGATTCCTGAATTCCTCCTGGAGTTCCTGCAGTGTGCTGTGCTGTGTGGCTTTTAGCTTTTGACTTGGGGCTTCTCTCTCTCTGCTTGGACCTGTGAAAGCAGGCCAGCTTCCTCTGCCATCACGGAACTTCCCTGGATCTGTAAGCGTCAATAAATATCCCTTCCTCCATAACTGTGCCTGGTCTGGAGGTTCATCTCAGTGAACCTGCAGCTGTCTGCTACACTTGGATTTTGAAAAGTCTTATAATCCTGCTGTACTGCCATGTAATTTGTGCCACTGAGAAAGTCTAGAATAGGATATAGCCTCTAGGCTCCCTTTGAGTCGAAATCCTTTTATCTTATTTATCATATTTCCCCCTGGATAGGAAGGTCATGCGACTCTACTTAGACTGATTCTACTGTTGGTCTAGTGGATGAAGAAGCACCGCGGCCATGTGAACCAATGGGGCAATGCCTTCCTTAGATCTAAAACCATTGTATGAATGGACCCCAATCTAAAATTACCAAGACATATGTTGGTAATGAAGTGAGGCGTGAGTTATCCTTCCTATTTTCTCTCCCAGCATCCCATATGCCTGTGACTATGGGACACCAGCATCACACAATGGTGTCTGTTACAAGAAATAAATGGTGTTTTATTTGTCAGTGCTACTTCCTTGTATGGTGCTGAAGCCCCTCATGCCCCCAATATGTCTTTAGTGGAACTCTTAACAATCCTTCAAGGCCAAGGCGCCTCACAGCAAGCATGTCCCACAGAATCATCCCACACTTTTCTATAAGAGGAGGCTTTAGGAAGAATCTTTTGTTACACTGTGCTCTGTGCTTTTATGGATGGTATAGTGGGAAAAAACTTGGCACGAAGGGATGACAAATCTGAGACCAGAGTCAGAGAGCAGAAAGAACTCCATGGTATGCCTCAGTTCAGAGAGATTTGCTCGACCATGTTTATAGCAGCTCAATTCATAATGGGTAAGAATTGGAATCAACCCAGATGTCCATCACTAGAAGAATGGATAAACAAAATGCGGTATATCTACACGAGGAATTCTACACAGCACAAAGGGAAAGTGACACAATGAAATTTGAAGAGAAATGGTTCAAACTTGGAACAGATCATTCTCAGAGAACTCACCCAATCACAGAAAAACAATTGTCACATGGTCTCACTCATCTGTGGCCCCTAACCTGGATCTGCTCGAGATGCTGACATACCTAACAAGCATCTCAAGGACCAGACAATAGAGTGGGTGGGGAGGGAGGGGAGGGCAAGGGGGACACACACACAAAACTGGACCCAAGTGGAACTGGGACCATAAAATCCTATATCCTGAAAGACAGACTAAAAGCTTGAACCTTCATCAGGTCCTTAGAGGGAACACCTGAATCAAAGCGCCCTGGAGAGGGCATGATGAAGAATAACCTTAATCTTCTATCTCTCTCTCTGTCTGTCTTCTCGCTTTCTCTTTGTCTTTTATATTACCTACCTTTTCCTTCCTTCTTTTCCCTTGGCGCTGGCCTGTAAGTCCCAGCACTAGGATGTGGTTAACACAAACAATGAGCTGTTGAACAGAGAGACCTACAACGTTTCCCGTAAGAAGACAGACTTCTGTCAGAGCACTTGATCACCCACCTAAGGTTAATGGTAAGACCCTACTGCCGAAGACACCATGTGCTGTTCAGACGGAACATGGAGAGACCTTGCTGGAATCTGGAAGAGAGTCAGTCCCCAGACAGTTAGCTTCTCTAGTACCAGAAGGTACCTACATGAGTTACTGGGGGAAACTGGTCCACATCTGTCCAAGCAACTCATGATCTAAGCTACTCAGCAGCAAACAACCTGACTTGATGCTCACACAAGTGCAATAGTGGTACACAGCCATGGTGGGTTACCAACTGCTCTTGAACTGGCTAATGAATCTGCTCAGTGGAACAGAACCCATACCTGGAACTGGGAAACAAGTCAGAATCATATCCAAAAAATGAGTTCACTCTCCAGTATCAAGCTCCCACCAATCTTAGGCTACAATAGGGCCTATACCTGTTAAATTCTCTCTAAACTAAAAATGCTTATCCCATTTATCTGGAGCTGACTTTTCTCTCCATTGGAGAATCTGCCTCTCTTTTTCAGATGGACACAGAACCTGAGGAGAGAATCAGCCCATCACACCTCACCAGGGCCCCAGCTGAAACCATTGAGTAATTGGGAAAATGAGCAAGAGTGCTGCTTTCTTTGTGAACCTGGTACCAATAGAAGGGTGAAGGAGACAGACACAGAGAACACTCAACTTCTACAAACCAGATATCCAGAGTCACAGAGGCTCCCAAGACTGTTGGGCCCTAAGAGGCCCGGGTGTGAGGCCTAGTGGAACTTCCTGAGCCAGACTAGAGTTTGGCGACTTGTCTTTGGCCTATTACTCCCGCTTAGGAGTGACTCAGCAAGGCCTAAGCCAAAACTGCCTCCACCCAGCTCCTGCTGACGTGGTGAAATACTATTGGCCCCTACACCTTTTTCCCATCCTGAGACCCCACCCTCTTTCTCAAAGCTATATAAACATCTTCCTACTACAATAAAACGAGTTCCTGCCTCGACAAGACTCCCGACCCAGTGTGTTTTTCTCTCCGGTGTCTTAGAGGAGGGGGTCTGGGTCGCCGACACTCATCATCCCGCTCAGCCCCAAGAGGAGCCGCAGGACCGGCTCTTTCTTCAGCCCTACCTGCCAGGGGTCGGCGGGGGGGGGTGGGGCAACCAGCACAAGACCTCATCACTGAAGTGGACCTAAAACAAACCCACCATGGCTCAGGAAAATTCGCAGGAGAGGGGGTGGAAAGATTGTTAGAGTCACAGTTGGGACACAATGCACAGAGACATTGCCTCTCCCCCATAACTGATGGCTACCCCCACAATGCCCGACCCACATTCCCCAATGAGGAGGGTCCCTTTGGAGGGGGGATGACAGGGAGGAGGATAAGGATTGTACCAACATGTGCTGTTTACACACTGAGTATGTACATAACTAATAAAGAAAAAAATTTTAAAAAGGCACAGAATGTGTCCAGAGTCACAGCTCCCCCTTGCAATGACTGACTGATGCTCTCACATCTCATAACCCACAACTCCAGGAAGAGCACCAGCAATCCCACTGAGGAGGGCCCTTAGCAGATGGGGGCAGGGAGGAGGGAAATGATGCTACCAACATCTGATGTATCCATACAACTTTCCACTTAATAAAAGAATGTTTTCTTGGCTTAAAAAACACAAAACACTCCATTGTAGAGAGAAAAAAGCCCTCTGTGTGGTTTGATTCAGGTGTCCCTCCTAAGCGATGTGTTCTGAATGTTAGGTCCAGCTGGTAGCAATTTTGGAATTGGACCCAACTGGAGACAGTGTATTGTTGGGAGAATGGGACTTAGGGTGTTATAGCCAGCTTCCCTTTGCCAATGTTTGCCACCCTCTCCTGCTGCTGTCGTCCACCTGATGTTGGCCAGGAGGTCATGTCCAGCTTCTGCTCATGCCATCGTTTCCCCTGCCATCGTGGAGCTTCCCCTCGAGTCTGTGAGCCAAAATAAACCCTTTCCTCCCACAAGCTGCTCTTGATTGAGTGTTTATCGTCTGCAACTTGAAGCTGACTGCAACACCCTCCATGGCAGAGAGGAGAAGGTCCCTCTACAGTTGCAGATGGCCTATAGTTAGTATACTGCAGGTCCCAGGCTGGCGTGGAGTCCCTGGGTCCCAATACTCAGTGAGCTCTCTTCTGTCCATCTGACAGGACATTCAGAAGGCTTGCTGTTCAATCTCCTCTTACCATGGGCTGCTCCATCCAAGAGTTCATGGAGAGTCCTAGCAGGACAGATATTGGGCACCCTGGCATTTGTCAGCTAGAGTTGGTTTGTGCAATATTCTCCCACATGAATTCTAGAGAATCTTTCCATGTGACTCAATACTGATCTTTCTTGCTTTATTCCTTTATCAACCTCTTTGTTAACACCAGCCTTCTGTGTTTTTGTCCGCATCCCGGCCTGTCTATCCAGGATGTTGACCTTGGTCCATGAATCCCTGTAGACCTCACCTAGGAGAGCGCTCAGAGTTCCCCATCCCTCTTCAGGTTTCAGTGATCGTGGGCCTTTTCCAGGCGATAGTTTGTTCTAGAGCAGACAAGACCCACTGTGCAAATACCCACGTCAAAGCACCTGTCACGAGGCTTGAGAAATGGCTCCGTGCTCACTACACAGACCGAGGTCTTGAGTACAGATCCTCTAAGCCCACATAAAATATTGATGAAGTGGTTTACCTATAATTCCAGATTTGGAGTCTGGCGAAGCAGAAATAAGAGAATCCCTTGGGCCTGCTGGCTAACCAGAGATCCTGTCTCACGGACTAAGGTGGAGAGTGATCAAGGAAGAAATCCAAACATTTACTTCTGGCCTCTGCATATATACATGCACATCTGCACACACATGTACTTGCACACACATGAACACAAAACATGACACCATCATTCAGACGGTGAAAAATATTACGGGTAAAAAATGTACAAATGAAGGGCTGCAATTCTGACTCGGTTGGCCAGTCAGTGAAAGACACGTCAGCAGGACGGAAGGAACGGAAAGTTCGCTGGGGATCCCAGGGAGGGGCTGCACCCTCAGGTGTCCCACAGCCATTGGTCTCTGCCTGCAGCTGTGCCTGGTCTGAGTGGGAGTCAGGATTTCTGAGAGAGTCGAAGATTCCATCTTGAAGGACCCTCTGGTCCTCAGACAAGCCAGAAATAGCCTCAAGTAAAAAAAAGAGTAAGTTCAGTCAGAGAGGGAGGTTCAAAGATTTTGTGATCTTTGAGTATTCAGAGAAAATAGGCTCTCCCTCATCCCCCTTCTGGGTTTTGAGTTCCCCAGTTTTCTACCATGGCTGAAATCTAAGATCCTGTCACTGTGACCTCCAGACTTGGGGTCAGAAGCTGATGTGTTACCATAGCTGTCTCCCAGCTGTGAGAAGGGAGCTCTTCTTGCCCTGGTTTCCTACAAGTGCCATGGACTGAGAATGAAAGCCTGGAGCTTGGCCTTGTCCCTTTAATATCCCCAGTGCAGCTGAAAAAACATCTTGGGTCACCACTGTCCTCCTTTGTGCCTTCCTCGTCCGAGACAAGGACAGAGGAGCTCAGCTTTTGGGCACTTTATTTGCCACAGCCACGGAGACTAGTCATATGTATTTGATCCCAAAAGGAAGTCATCGCCTTTATGTCTAGCAAGACCAGGTGGTGCCCTGTGGCGTCCACTTCGCTGGGAGTCCATTGTGTGTTGCACCTGTTCACCGTGCTGAAGGAGGCTCATGCAAAAAAAAAAAAAATCTCGCCTCATGCCAGCTTACCCATAGCCTTCATAGGGAGCCAGATGGCAGGGCTACAAAGAGTCCCTAGCCTGAAGTGAGAGAAAAGATTGCTATTCTGCAAGTATCCTGCAACAAGAGCCACAGAAAGTGACTGACCAGGAAACCTGCAGAGTAGGGAGACAGGCTCCAGAGCCACCTCTTAATTATCACCAGAACTGACGTCCAATGCCAGCTCATCCCTATCACCAGAACTGACGTCCATGCCAGCTCTCCCCTATCACCAGAACTGACGACCGTGCCAGCTCATCCCTATCACCAAAACTGACGTCCATGCCAGCTCTCCCCTATCACCAAACTGACGTCCGTGCCAGCTCATCCCTATCACCAAAACTGACGTCCGTGCCAGCTCTCCCCTATCACCAGAACTGACGACCGTGCCAGCTCATCCCTATCACCAAACTGACGTCCAATGCCAGCTCTCCCCTATCACCAGAACTGATGTCCAATGCCAGCTCTCCCCTATCACCAGAACTGACGTCCAATGCCAGCTCTCCCCCATCACCAGAACTGACGTCCTTGCCAGCTCTCCCCTATCACCAGAACTGACGCCCAATGCCAGCTCTCCCCTATCACCAGAACTGATGCCCAATGCCAGCTCTCCCCTATCACCAGAACTGACGACCGTGCCAGCTCATCCCTATCACCAAACTGACGTCCAAAGCCAGCTCTCCCCTATCACCAGAACTGACGTCCACTGCCAGCTCTTCCCCTATCACCAGAACTGACGTCCAATGCCAGCTCTCCCCTATCACCAGAACTGACGTCCTTGCCAGCTCTCCCCTATCACCAGAACTGACGCCCAATGCCAGCTCTCCCCTATGACCAGAACTGATGCCCAATGCCAGCTCTCCCCTATCACCAGAACTGACGATCTCATCCCTATCACCAAACTGACGCCCAATGCCAGCTTTCCCCTATCACCAGACTGAAGTCCAATGCCAGCTCTCCCCTCACAGAACTGACGCCCTTGCCAGCTCTCCCCTATCACCAGAACTGACGCCCAATGCCAGCTGACCAGAACTGACGTCCAATGCCAGCTCTCCCAGCTCACCCCTTCCCTATCACCAGAACTGACGTCCATGCCAGCTCTCCCCTATCACCAGAACTGACGTCCATGCCAGCTCTCCCCTATCACCAGAACTGATGCCCACCAGCTCTCCCCTATGACCAGAACTGACGCCCAATGCCAGCTGACTGATGCCCAATGCCAGCTCTCCCCATCACCAGAACTGACATCCATGCCAGCTCTCCCCATCACCAGAACTGACGCCCAATGCCAGCTCCCCCACCAGAACTGATCACCAGAACTATCACGAACCACCGTGCCAGCTCTCCCTATCACCAAACTGACCAGCCAGCTCTCCCTAAACTGACGTCCAATGCCAGCTCTCCCCTATCACCAGAACTGACGTCCAATGCCAGCTCTCCCCTATCACCAGAACTGACCAGCTCCCTATCACCAGAACTGACGCCCAATGCCAGCTCTCCCCTATCACCAGAACTGACGCCCAATGCCAGCTCTGCCAGCTCTCCCTATCACCAGAACCAGATCGTCCAAATGCCAGCTCTCCCCTATCACCAGAACTGACGTCCAATGCCAGCTCTCCCCTACACCAGAACTGACGCCCAATGCCAGCTCTCCACCAGAACTGACGTCCAATGCCAGCTCTCCCTATCACCAGAACTGACGTCCAATGCCAGCTCTCCCAGAACTGACGTCCATGCCAGCTCTCCCCTATCACCAGAACTGATCCCAATGCCAGCTCTCCCCTATCACCAGAACTGATGCCAGAAGAACTGACGCCCAATGCCAGCTCTCCCCTATCACCAGAACTGACTCCAGCTCTCCCCTATCACCAGAACTGACGCGCCCACCAGAACTGACCAGCCAGCTCTCCCCATCACCAGAACTGACGCCCAATGCCAGCTCTCCCCATCACCAGAACTGACGCCCAATGCCAGCTCTCCCCATCACCAGAACTGACATCCCCAGCTCTCCCCAGCCAGCTCCCCAATCCAGCTCTCCCCATCACCAGAACTGACGCCCAATGCCAGCTCTCCCCATCCCAGAACTCTCCCAATGCCAGCTCTCCCCATCACCAGAACTGACGCCCAATGCCAGCTCTCCCCATCACCAGAACTGACTGCCAGCCATCACCAGAACTGACGCCCAATGCCAGCTCTCCCCTATCACCAGAACTGACTCTCCCCTATCACCAGAACTGACCCAATGCCAGCTCTCCCCTATCACCAGAACTGACGTCCAGAGCTGAACTGACGTCCAATGCCAGCTCTCCCACCAGAACTGATCACCCAGAACTGAACGATCCAATGCCAGCTCTCCCCTATCACCAGAACTGACGTCCAATGCCAGCTCTCCCCTATCACCAGAACTGATGCCAGCTCTCCCCTATCACCAGAACTGACGTCCAATGCCAGCTCTCCCCTATCACCAGAACTGACGTCCACTGCCAGCTCTCCCCTATCACCAGAACTGACGTCCAATGCCAGCTCTCCCCTATCACCAGAACTGACGTCCAATGCCAGCTCTCCCTATCACCAGAACTGACGCCCAATGCCAGCTCTCCCCTATCACCAGAACTGACGCCCAATGCCAGCTCTCCCCCCATCACCAGAACTGACGCCCACTGCCAGCTCTCCCCATCACCAGAACTCCAGCTCCCCCATCACCAGAACTGACGCCCAATGCCAGCTCTCCCCATCACCAGAACTGACGCCCAATGCCAGCTCTCCCCTATCACCAGAACTGACGCCCAATGCCAGCTCTCCCCCATCACCAGAACTGACGCCCAATGCCAGCTCTCCCCTATCACCAGAACTGACGCCCAATGCCAGCTCTCCCCTATCACCAGAACTGACGCCCAATGCCAGCTCTCCCCTATCACCAGAACTGACTCTCAATGCCAGCTCTCCCCTATCACCAGAACTGACGCCCAATGCCAGCTCTCCCCTATCACCAGAACTGACGCCCAATGCCAGCTCTCCCCTATCACCAGAACTGACGTCCACTGCCAGCTCTCCCCTATCACCAGAACTGATGCCCAATGCCAGCTCTCCCCCACCAGAACTGATCACCAGAACCAGAACTGACGCCCACTGCCAGCTCTCCCCTATCACCAGAACCCAATGCCCCAGCTCTCCCCTATCACCAGAACTGACTGCCAGCTCTCCCCTATCACCAGAACTGACCCAATGCCAGCTCTCCCTAACCAGAACTGACGCCCAATGCCAGCTCTCCCCATCACCAGAACTGATGCCCAATGCCAGCTCTCCCCACCAGAACTGACGCCCAATGCCAGCTCTTCCCTATCACCAGAACTGACGCCCAATGCCAGCTCTCAATGCCAGCCAGCTCTCCCCCATCACCAGAACTGACGCCCAATGCCAGCTCTCCCCCATCACCAGAACTGACGCCCAATGCCAGCTCTCCCCTATCACCAGAACTGATGCCCAATGCCAGCTCTCCCCTATCACCAGAACTGACGTCCACTGCCAGCTCTTCCCTATCACCAGAACTGATGCCCAATGCCAGCTCTCCCCTATCACCAGAACTGACGTCCACTGCCAGCTCTTCCCCTATCACCAGAACTGACGTCCATGCCAGCTCTCCCCTATCACCAGAACTGACGTCCAATGCCAGCTCTCCCCTATCACCAGAACTGACGCCCAATGCCAGCTCTCCCCACCAGAACTGACCAGAACACCAGAACTGACGCCCAATGCCAGCTCTTCCCCTATCACCAGAACTGACGCCCAATGCCAGCTCTCCCATCACCAGAACTGACGCCCAATGCCAGCTCTCCCCATCACCAGAACTGACCCCAATGCCAGCTCTCCCCTATGACCAGAACTGACGCCGCCCAATGCCAGCTCTCCCCTATCACCAGAACTGAACTGCCAGCTCTCCCCTATGACCAGAACTGACGCCCAATGCCAGCTCTCCCCTATCACCAGCTCTCCCCTCCCCTATCACCAGAACTGACGCCCAATGCCAGCTCTCCCCTATCACCAGAACTGATGCCCAATGCCAGCTCTCCCCTATCACCAGAACTGACTTCCGTGCCAGCTCTCCCCTATCACCAGAAGTGACGTCCACTGCCAGCTCTTCCCTATCACCAGAACTGATGTCCACTGCCAGCTCTTCCCTATCACCAGAAGTGATGTCCAATGCCAGCTCTCCCCTATCACCAGAAGTGATGTCCCCGGCCAGCTTTCACACATCACCAGAACTAGCATTCACCTTCATGATATTTGGCAATGTTGCATTTTAATAACTTTTCCAGTGTCACTCCATCCCATTTCTGTCGACTCTCAGAGTAGAAATGGCATGTGTGGGTCAGAGAGACCAAACATGAGTGCCACACGTGTGGAGAGGAGCTTTAGAAAGACACGGAGGAATTGGAATAAGTGAATTTGATTTAGGTGTCCCGAACTGAAAATAGATACGAGAAAAGGACATTGGGCTTCTCTGTGAATTTTGTACCAAAATAGAAGTTCGGTTTTTGGCAGGGTGAGTGTACTTACCAGCTTAGTCTCATTCTCAGACTCACAGCTGATGAACCTGGCTTAAACATTGCTTCCGGTCACTTCCGTCCTTGCCCTGCCAGCTCCACCAGGTCTGTAGACAACCACCATTGGGGGACACATCCCACCCACATGCCACAATCAGTAATGAGTCATTATGTTTTATGAAATTCATTTGTGATCTGAAGTTTGGAGTGGGCAAGCAATTCTTCACGTGTGAACAATACCTACATAATAGACATAAAGAGGGAAGGATACCAAGTGGCCACAAACAGAGGGAAAATAAAAAGTAAACACCACATCCCAGGTGGCGCTGCAGAGATGGCTTAGAGGTGAAGGCGTTTGCCTGTAAAGCCAAAGGATCCCAGTCGGTTTCTCCAGGACCCACATAAGCCAGATGCACAGGCCCTGGTGTGCCCATTGTCTCTCTCTCTGCCTCTTTCTCTCAAATAAATAAATGAATAAATAGTGCTTTTAAAAACATCTCAGGGGCTGGAGAGATGGCTTAGGGGTTAAGGCGCCTGCCTCCTAAGCGTAAGAACACTGGTTCCAATCTCCAGTGGTTCCAATCTCCAGCTCCCACGTTTAGCCAGATGCAAAGTGATGCAAGGGCGCAATGCCGCACTTGACCACAAGGGGGCGCACACATCTGGATTTCGTTCGCAACAGCTGAGACACTGCTGGCGCACCCATCTCTGTCTTCCTCTCTGTCTCTCTCTCTCTCTGTCTGTCTCTCTCTGTGTCTCTCTCCAAAAAATAATTTAAAAAATTAAACAGTAAAAAGTTTTTTTAAATAAAAACATCTCAGGCAGTGAGAAGATGATATGCACACAGGGCCTCATAGTTGGAAGGGTTGCATTAAATTTTAGAATCTCTGTTTCACAGAATGGCTCTCCAGTGATGTCCTTCTGAGTTACATGTCCTGATATGTTTTCCAATTTGGAGATAATTACACTAATCATGTAGAGCACATGCTAGCTATAATCACGGAGAGAAAATACGACTCTCCTTCATTTTACCTGATATCAGTGACCTGACTGGAAAGAGATGGACATTCAAACCAAATAACAATAAAAATACAACCTGTAAGCAGAGTTTTGCTGAAAATTTGAACAAGGACTAGGTGTAAGTGAAAATAGCAGTACAACACGAGACCCCCCAGGAAGCAAGTGTGTACATGCTCAATGTTGTGCTGAAACCAAACACTCATGACCAGTAAGACACATCTGAATATTGCAACCTGCGAGGACATCAGGACTCTTTCACGTTGGCATGGAATACACACGGAGAAAGGGGAACAATGACCCTAGACACACAGCTGCCTTCCTGCTGTGTTTCTGCTCTATTTCGCCAAATAGATGTCCAAGAAGATTGGGCAATAAGAAACACTCACATGTGCATATGTAAAAACATCTCGGGATGCCACAATGATATGCACAGCCTTTACATCTTGGTAATATTGGTTAAAAACAAAATAACTTAAATATCCCTCTGTGCTGATGATGAATTTGAAAGGTGTTTTCTTGTCTCTCTCTTTCTTTTCTTTTCTTTTCTTTTCTTTTCTTTTCTTTTCTTTTCTTTCTTTCTTTCTTTCTTTCTTTCTTTCTTTCTTTCTTTCTTTCTGTTGCTGTTGTTTGATTTTTCTTGCTTTATGTAGTGTTACTCTGGCCTACTTCAAGTAGAGCAGACTTGCTCTCGTGTTAAGAAGTATGGGGGCATTGCCTACACAATGTTTAGTGATCACTCTGAGCTGCAGGTGAGTGGCCTCTCAAGAGGGGAGCACATGGGACCACCCCAGGATGTCATGAAACCTCATTCTGCAGCTTATCACTCCCACCTTCTAGGACAGAGGATGTCCTGGGAGCTCATGTCCTGTTTCTGCTCCAAGCAAAGAACCCTCCCCACTAAGCTGTTCTTTCCCGAGTAGGATCCCAGCAGCAGTGAGCTTCAGAAACGTGAAGACCACATGCATGCGTCTGTTTGCCGAATGCAGCAAGCCGTGGAAGGCAGAGCACAGCTTCCTTTGTGTGCTGCTGCTCAGTCTATCAAGCAGAATTGCTTCAGGCAGTGTCCTGCTACTGAGTAGGGTCAAGCAACACTTAGTTGGATCCCATTTGACTATAACTTGGATCTCTTTCCATAAATTGAGCTTCACACATTCATTCAAGCCTTATATCGCATTCTTAGTGGACAGTGTTCAAGGGCCAGAACAATAGCATTTCTTGAAGAGGAACGACTCCTGCTAAGTCTTCTCTTGCTTCCACCTTCTGTGCCATCTACCTCCCAAGCACAGAGGCCAATCTCCTGACCCAGCCAGTCTCCATGGCACCACCACTCCATGTTTGCCTTCAACAGGTACAGAAGATGGCTTTCTGAAATGAACACCATGTTCTCATCTCTCTCTGGGCCGTCCGCGTTTCTGGTCTCCCTGCCCGTCATCAGTCATGGCATGGTTCTGGGTATGCGTGTGCAACCCCAGTGCTGGGAAGGCGCAGACAGAGCTATCACTGGAGCCTGCCAGCTGGCTTGTCCAGACAAACCAGTGAGTTCTGAGTTCACTGAGAGATCTCATCTCAAAAACAAGGTGGGGAGTGGTTCAGACAGGTGCCTGATGTCAACTGTGGGCCTCCATATGTCCTCACTCACATGTGCACCTGTGCCCATGCATATGGACACGTGTGCACACATGTACACACCACACCCACTTTACACACACTATCAAAACTGCTTTAGAAGCTAGGCTTGTCACAGTGAAGTTATTTTACTGAACACTCACTCTTTTGAACAATGGCAGAGACCCTGCAAGGATGGAGGATGGTGGTGATGGGGGCGGTCCTGTTCGTCTGGATGCCACATGAATAGGTTTGACTACATTCAGTTTTAATATGTTCCTCAAAATAGGCCCAGGGAGGAAGCTTCCCTTCAGAATAGTCTTTTCTAGCAATTGTTTTACATCATGGGCCTCCGGCCTCTTTGTTAAAATCTTGAAGATCAAAACCTTGAATAGAATGTGGGATTAATCCTTTTTTCTGTAGAGCTTGGACCCTTCTTTAGGCTCAATCAATGCTCCCACTCGCTTTCATTTTCTTTAGACATTAGGACCCAAACAGTGACATCAGGCAAATGTCATCTGAGTACACTGGCTCTCTTCCTTTGAAGCAGCATGTGCTCCCTGGGGCTGTAGGGTGAGGGGAGCCAGCACGATGGCCGGTGTCTGCGAGGGCTAGCTCAAAGGCTTGGACGACGCGGCGCGTCCCTATTATATCAGCACAATGGAGTGTGCGCATCATGCGCTCACCTTTAATTAATTTCCTGTAAAAAGGCATCAACATCTCCTTCTGCCATTGTGATGTCCTGATCCACAGCAGTGACAATGACAATGCACCGAGCACACACCAACGTGGTATTTAAAGTATAAATACACTTCCAAAACCTCAGAAGATGATCTGAGAAATTAGGACAGATGACAGATGTAGCTTCTAATGAAACTTAGCCTTTGAAAAACACCATCTTTAAAGTTGCCAATGTATGCAAGATTTCAGGGGAATTTATGGAAACCACTACAATAGGATGTCCCAGGGGTCTGAAGAACTTAGGCGAAGTGACAGAGCCACAAAGCTGATGCTTGCTCGGCTGAACCGAGGCTCCCACAGAGCTTGGCCATCTAATGGGGTCTTTGTCACTCACTGGGACACCTTGCAGAGCAGGGCATTGTTCATAGTAGAATTTGTGTTACAGAGTCTTTTCTTAGGAATAAGATGTAAAGGAAGAAGAATGAAGGTGGAAACTTTGCCTTTAATTTTTTGAAAGCAGTGAAGTTACAGCTCTCCACCAGACGGAAACGAAACCGCTTTCACCGTCACTGAAGAACTCCTCTTGAGCTGCAGAAACCAATGGGAAACGACATGGAGTGATGCTAAATGTACTTGGAATATAGTGTCCACTCCAGCTAATGGAAGAAAGATGTGTGTGTGTGTGTGTGTGTGTGTGTGTGTGTGTGTGTGTCATTTGTGTGCAGGTCAACCTCTAGTGTTGCTCTTCAGGCATACCCACCATTTTTCTTGAGACAGGATATCTCATTGGCCCGGAGCTCACCAGATAGGCTAGTTCAACCTTCCAGTGGTCCCCAGAGAGTGTTTCCATAGCCCCAGCACTGGGATTATAAGTTCATACACCACCACGCTTGACATTTTTACATGAATTTTTTGGGGGATAAAACTCAGGTTTCCATGCTTGCAAGGCAACATTTTATTAATTGAGTTATCTCTCTTGCATCATTCAATACAATTTTTAAGGGCATTGAAACCTATATCAAGTTCATAACTTCTCACCAAAAATTATATCCCAAAGCTGTGGGGGAAGGGCGTAGCTCCCCAGAGTGCTGACAAGCAATGAACTGGGTCTCACGGCAGAAGACTGCCACAGAACAACCTCAGGTTTCCACGGACGTGTGAATGGAGTTGATACCTGGCTGGAGACTGACAGCAAGCAAGTTTTCTCCGAGGTTTATCCAGCATTCTAGGACTCTGGAATCCATAATATGTCTTTTGTCCAACTTGAGTAATGTTTATATGCAAAGTCCTTTCACATATCTCATATTTAATTGGTTGTTACTTTTATTGAGTAGATTTATATAATCATATTTCTACTAAATTAGACACCAATGTTTAAGAATAATAATGAGGTATTTTTTTCCACCCTGGAAAACACATTTTAGGCAATTTTAACCCAATATAAACATTTTGATAGTAGTTTTTAAAGCCCTCTCATAAATATTTTTTTTTTTAAAAAGCAATAGAGTGGGCAGTGTTTGAACACAACATCATAATTCATACCAATTATATTGCCAAACATAAAGTTTCAGGCCTAATAATATGTCATAATCCATACCTTATGGTCTGATGGCAATTAAAATACCATCCTTCTTGTAAGTGTACATACCCATTGCAATATTGCTTATGTGGGATAATGTTCAGGGCTTTATTGCCTGGACTAGCGCCTCTGTCTGCTTTCTTGCGATGGCGCCCTCGTTAGAGCTATGCACAGGACGTGAGTGAACACAGATGGCAGGACTTGATCTTGGTGGTCACGACTAACAGCGCATTGCTATTCTGCAGTGTGCTTGTGCCATTGTCTCTGCTGACCATCCATCACTAAGCCAAGGTGGCTCCAATCACCTGGAGGCGAGGTGACAGCTTTGCACACACCTGCAGTTCCTCACCAAAGCAGAGAGGCAGACAGCTAAACACAGACAGCCTTGCTCCCAGACGGAGAGGTGGAGGCTAGAGTCTGCCAGGGCCTCGGCCTCTGAAGAGGTCGTTCATGCTTCCTGACGCCTGGGTTAGGACTCTGACCCTCTGAGGCGGTACCTAGCTGAACAGTGGTATGCGCTGGACTACATGGGGCCTGAAGGCCTTCTTCCTGTAAGATCTCTAGAGTGGTCGTGCAACATAGTTTTACATGACTGTGTATCTGGAAAAAACAAGTCAGTTAATTTGAAGTTTGCAAAAATACTTTAGATTGGAGGACACTGAGAATGTCAGTATGTCCAGTTAAAGTTTCATGTCGGAATCACGGAGCTAAGGGGCTGTATTCTGATGGGCTTCTTTCAAACTCTGGGCTTTGGTTTCAGTATTATCATACAAAGGGTAATAATCCCCGGTAAGTGTATGTTAGTGCCATGAACTGAATGTGTACGCTCCGAGTGTATATGCTGCAAACTGTCCCCAGAGTGATGACGTGAGGAGGTGGGGTCTACACCCCGCAGATCTTCCTTCCTTCCTCCCTTCTTGCTCCCCTGGCAGGCTACAATCAGAGACAGCCACCTGTAGTCAGGCAGCAGCCCCCTGCCAAACACCAGACTTGAGGGAACATTGAGGCTGGCCTTCCTGGTCAGCCTCCAGATCTCTGAGACATTGTTTAAGCCACTCATTTAGGGTCATTTTCTGCGCAGCCCCACACACCTGGCACAGTTAGAGCAGTGCATGTAGGAGCGATGCCTGAACATCTCATGGCCCACTCTAGTCGGAGTAAGTTTGGACACTCCTGCTTCACCTCAGGTCCCTGAGTGGTTACCATGCGCCAGGCCCCGCTGAGGTCAAGGAAGCTGTGTGTCACTGGAAGGCTGTGGTACCTACATGGCCTCTGGTCTGGATTCAGGGAGTCAAATGTGAGGAGATGGCAGAGGCTAGACAGGAGCTAGACTGGCAGGCTGGGCGCCTCTTCGTGACTGTTGGAGGGCGGCAGTAACATGGCAGGCACTGTGTAAGGGCCTCACATCCTTTTATGCTGTGTATGTGTTCATCCGACATTCTCCTGACCCTTAGAGGGATGTGGTCCCCGCCTCAGTGAATTTCTAGACACAAATGACCCATCCTTGAGAGAGCTTTTCCAGTGTAAAGCCACCAATCCTGAGCCCTCTGCCCAAACCACCTCCGTCATAAGCTTGCAGAGGGCTCTCCACTTCACACCGCTGTCTGTCTATCCAATCCTCCCAGAGGCCCCTGCACTTTCTGTCCTTGCTGGGGCCCCCAGCGGCCAATTCTGCTCTTGTGTTGCTTGCTTCACCACGGCTCCTGCATGGAAGGCTTCAGCTTCGAAGGTCGGGTCCTCTGCTTCCCTTGTGGGCAAGGCATGCTCACCATCTGGGAGTGAACAGTATCCCCTGAAGCCTGCAAACTGCTGGGAAGATCCCAGCTAGTGAAGCTGCAGGTGAGATCACGCCATTGCCAACCAGCAAACACAGCATTCCGCAAGACAGCAAGGCCACCAACACATCAAAGGAATGGCAGGACAAACCTAGGTGCACCCTTTTATTGGTATAATAGCTTTTCAAAGGCTATTCAAAGGAATAGAAAATGCCAAGTAGCAGGGCAGGCTGGCTGGAGGAACCGCTGACAGCAGGCAGAAGCACATGGAGGAACAAGGCCTTGCAGGATGGTGGGGTTGGGCACGCAGCAAGGGCATCATGCAGTGTGACTGGGGAGACAGAGCCCTGCTGCTCCACTGGGGAGGCTGCTGAGACCTGGGAGTGAAGGTGACACTGCGTTGCCAGCTAGGAGCTTAAGGTCATGTGTGTTGAACTGAGTGTCATGAACGTCCTGTAATCTATGCCAAGCTGGGGAGTAGGGGGAAGGCTTATCCAGTGAGTGCCAAAGCCACATACCCAGAGGAAATGGGATGTTGGACAGAGCCAGCTCCTGGCGGAAAGCAGTCTAGACCCTGCAGGGGTCGGGCAAAGCCAGAACAGCACACCACACAGTCTGCAAATTTAGGTGCTTCCAGTTAAAAAAGAAAATGTGTAGAATCAAAATAATTAAAAAAAAATCCCAGAAATGACTTTTTTTAAATCTATATTTTGAAGAAAGAGAGCACCACCAATTGTATAAGGTTATAAGATAAGGTAATAAACACGTAAATCACCATCAGATTGCAATTCAAATGACAGACAGACACCTAGGAGGAAATGAACTATCTGTCCTGTGCACTGCACCAGAACAAGCCATTGGCTGGACTGTGGCCATACTAGGGAGTCCCCACTGCTCTGCCTTCCGCCTCAGCCACACTTGTCCTGGCCTCTCTTGCTGTGTGGGGGACAGTATGGCCCTAAAAATCAGGGTGTCACACACAATGGATAAGAAGGAACTAATGCGCGCACACACACTCACACACACACACACGCACACACATTCTCTCTTTCTCTCTCTCATAGTCAGTTAGTGTGCTGTGCTTTTGTGAAAACGCCTGAGAGATGACCCCAGGGGTGGGAGGCAGCCTCCTTAAATGCACCGTGCAGTCACTGGCGGCTTGGCTTGCCCGCAGCCCAGGCCGCGTCAGATGGTGCTGTCCCAGAGCTCAGAAGGCAGCCTGGTGCAGGAGCCCCCCTCCGGCTTCTTCAGGAGCGTGGGCTTCTTGAAGGGTGGCGGTGGAGGGGCTCGGGGCTCCGCCTGCTGCAGGGCGTGCTGCCATTCTTCTCTTTCCTCGCAGAGCTTCCGCCGCCAGTCCAGCAGCTCCTGCAGGGCCACACTTTCGTTCTCTGAGAGCCTCAGCTGCTGGATCACCTGTGGGGCAGAGGAGGAGAAGGGCAGCAGGTGCTGTAATGGGGGGACTTGTGACTTGCCTCTCAGGAGGTGAAGGGCGGGGCTGTGATGGAACTGCAGGACAGTGGGGTTGTGGGTGCAGCGAGGGGAGCATGCCCTGTGACTGCGGCAGACTGCACCCTGCTGCTCCACTGCAGAGGCTGCCGAGACCTTCCCTTCCACAGCTCCAGCTTCAAGGCTGCTACAGACAGCATGAGGTGAGGGTGGCAGCCAACAGCTGAGTAAAGATGGAGAGAGGACAAAGCGCCAGGAGGCCTGTGGACAGCCAACACGTACCACATCCCCCATCAGTCTGCCCTGTGCCTGCCGTGATCGCGCACACTCCTGGGTCATCTTGCACGTTTTCTGCCTGTAACGGACATGCTCCTAGAAACAGATGCCCAAGCTTCAGCTCGCCCAGCCACCATCGCCCAGCCACCAGCACAGTTGGTAGGCACACATGACCACTAGGGTGACGGGGCCCATTCTGACCACATGCCTTCGCCCAAGGACAGAAGGGTCTGCTCCCCAAACCTGGCCACACTAATGGGGAAGCAGTTCCTAGGCGTGGGTATTGGGGAAGACAAGCACTACAGTTGTGCTTTCTCGAGGCGCTGGCTGTTCCAGAACACACCTGCCCTCTGCTGTGGCCTCCAGCTATGTTCTTGCTGTGGTGTGAAGCAAAGCCACTCGTCTGGCTCGCTGCATGGCTGCCTCTCACATAGTGGCCCTTCAGACATGGGGAGGGCCCTGGCTTTTGCAGGAAGCACCAGAAGCTGCAGTTGTCTTGGCTACTTCCTCTTCGTTCCCAGTGTGCCTGGACACTGAGCCCTTGCCAGTCCCTGCCTTCGCCTGGGAACAATGGGGTGTGCAGATTATCTTGTGGTGGGCACCTCTTTCCTGCCAGCAGCCAGTAGTCCATTACAGGTACAAACTGCAGGGCAGGCACCAGTGTTTCTGGATATGCCAACATGAGTCCACTCCTTGAAAAGATGAGATTCTGGAAACTAGGAAGCAGGCATAGGGGACAAATGAGAGGAACCAGGATGGCTGGTCCAATATCCTAAGTACCAAATGCCTTGCTTAGGCACCATTTCCATCCCAACATAACTTCTGTTTAAACCCAAAGAGAATGGAAACATGCCAGGATGCAGTGCCACAGCTCACACATAGCGAGGAGTCCCTTGAAAGCCACAAGGATTGCTAATGGTCCTGGACTAATTTCAAACCCTGCAGATGCAGAGGCAACGTCGACATCGAGGCTCAAAGACATGGTTTTCAAACACCAAAGCCATGAAGGTTGAAGCTGATTTCAAAGTCTGTATCTAGGTATCTGAATGCACAGGTGACCAACAGCAGCAGCAACAGCACAAACAGCGTGAGTGTGGAGAAAACGGAGGCGGTGTGCTGGTCCTGGTTTCACACCTATGGCGCATTCCTGGGAAGAGAGCTTGAGAGCCATTGGACCCTCATCATCTTTGTTAATCTCTAGGTTGACCAGGACATGAGAAACTCTGCAGAGCAGATGCCCGAGGAAGCCATACTGCTTCTCCTATGTATGGGGTGAGCTAATAAAGTGGCTTGTAGGGAGCTTGTGGAATTGTCAACTAATGAGTTCCACCGGGTGGTGGACTGTAGGCAGATGACTGTCTGTGTGCCTGACAGACATTAATTGATTACTCTACAGTGAGCTCTAGGAAGTCTGTGCTTGTGCACTTTTGTGGATGAATAAACTGAGGCTTGGGGAAGTTGGATAATCCACCCAGAGACCCGTGGGAAAAGGCGGAACAGCAGCAGAAGCCTGGTCCACAGCCTGTGCCGACTGTGACAGCACAGCTCAGCAGCACCAAGGACGTATGTCCAGGCCCAACACCTGCCCAAGCCAGGTTTTCTACCCCAGACTCTTCTCTCCTTTCCTTTTTCTTTCTATTTTTTTTTTTTAGAGAGAGAGAGAGAATTGGTGCACCAGGACCTCAGCCACTGCAATTGAACTCCAGATGCTTATACCACCTAGTGGGCATGTGCAACCTTAGCTTGCCTCACCTTTGTGCATTTGGCTTATGAGGGATCTGGAGAGTTGAACATGGGTCCTTAAGCTTCTCAGGCAAGTGCCTCAACTGCTAAGCCATCTCTCCAGCCCCTTTTCTTTTCAAAAATATTTTATTGATTTATGAAAGAGAGCAAGAGTGAGAATGGGTGCTTCAGGGCCTCTAGCCACTGCAAATGATCTCCAGACACACGCACCACCTTGTGAATCTGGATTTATGTGGGTACTGAGGAACTGAACTCAGGTCCTGAGGCTTTGCAGGCAAACACCTTAACCACTGAGCCATCTCTCCAGATCTTCTGTCCTTTTTCCTAAGGGGCTTCCAGTGAGTGTGTCTCCATGAGTGTGTCTGCATTCCTCTGCCCTCCTCATCTAGCATGCCATGGGGTCCTAGAGAGCTTCAGCATGCCCTGTGGATACAAGTGGAATATCCCAACATGTGCTTCCTGGCTCACATGCAGTAGATGGTAGCAGCTCTGCAAAATTATGTCAGCAGTTAATCCAATCTCAGATGTTTATCTCTCCAACACTGAGTGTGTAGGCGCACATGTTCATGGGTGTGTGTGTGTGTATGCATGAGAATGCACATGCACACACATAGAGGCCAAAGGTTGAGGGCAGCTGTTTCCTTCAGTTGCTCTCCAGCTTTTCTTGAGGCAGCCTATCTCACTGATCCCACTAGACGAGCTGGCAACCAAGTGCCAAGGGTGCTCCTGGGATTATGGCACATGCCACCAGGCCCAGCTGTTTCCTGGGCTCTGGGGTTCTGAGCTCAGGCCCCCATGTTGAAAAGCAAGCGTGTTACCCACTAAGCCAGCTCCCAATGCAAAACCAACTTTGCAAAGTGACACATGTGTATTAATGTACTTCAAAATGAACCCATGGAGCCTCACTTCTGACCAGGAGACAGGAGACAGCACAGCTCACTGCTCCAATAACAGAACTTCAGATGAGAGAAAGCTTTTTGACATCAATCAGTAAGTGACATAGGACTGCAGGGAGAGAAGCTGTGGGCATTCTGCAGTGGCCTAGGACTGCAGGGAGAGAAGCTGTGTGCATTCTGCAGTGACATAGGACTGCAGGAAGAGAAGCTGTGTGCATTCTGCAGTGACCTGTGTGCAGGCAGTGGCTGCCAGGGGAGAGAAGCTGTGTGAGGGAGAGAAGCTGTGGGCATTCTGCAGTGACAGTGACCCAGGACTGCAGGGAGAGAAGCTGTGTGCATTCTGCAGTGACATAGGACTGCAGGGAGAGAAGCTGTGTGCATTCTGCAGTGACCCAGGACTGCAGGGAGAGAAGTTGTGTGCATTCTGCAGTGGCCTAGGACCGCAGGAAGAGAAGCTGTGTGCATTCTGCAGTGGCCTAGGACTGCAGGGAGAGAAGCTGTGTGCATTCTGCATGACATAGAACTGCAGGGAGAGAAGCTGTGTGCATTCTGCATTGGCCCAGGACTGCAGGGAGAGAAGTTGTGTGCATTATGCAGTGACATAGGACTGCAGGGAGAGAAGCTGTGTGCATTCTGCAGTGACATAGGGCTGCAGGGAGAGAAGCTGTGTGCATTCTGCAGTGACATAGGACTGCAGGGAGAGAAGCTGTGTGCATTCTGCAGTGACATAGGACTGCAGGGAGAGAAGCTGTGTGCATTATGCAGTGACATAGGACTGCAGGGAGAGAAGCTGTGTGAATTCTGCAGTGACATAGGACTGCAGGGAGAGAAGCTGTGTGCATTCTGCATTGGTCCAGGACTGCAGGGAAAGAAGCTGTGTGCATTCTGCATTGGCCCAGGACTGCAGGGAGAGAAGCTGTGTGCATTCTTTAGTGGCCTAGGACTGCAGGGAGAGAAGTTGTGTGCATTATGCAGTGACATAGGACTGCAGGGAGAGAAGCTGTGTGAATTCTGCAGAGACAGAGGACTGCAGGGAGAGACGCTGTGTGCATTCTGCAGTGACATAGGGCTGCAGGGAGAGAAGCTGTGTGAATTCTGCATTGGCCTAGGACTGCAGGGAGAGAAGATGTGTGCATTCTGCAGTGACAAATGACTGCAGGGAGAGAAGCTGTGTGCATTCTGTGGTGGCCTAGGACTGCAGGGAGAGAAGCTGTGGGCATTCTGCAGTGGCATAGGACTGCAGGGAGAGAAGCTGTGTGCATTCTGCAGTGACATAGGACTGCAGGGAGAGAAGCTGTGTGCATTCTGCTGCAGCCATTCTGCATTAGACTGCAGGGAGAGGGAGAGAGGTGTGTGCATTCTGCAGTGATATGGGACTGCAGGAGAGAAGAATTCTGTATGTGCATTCTGCAGTGACATAGGACTGCAGGGAGAGAAGCTGTGTGCATTCTGCAGTGGCCTAGGACTGCAGGGAGAGAAGCTGTGTGCATTCTGCAGTGGCCTAGGACTGCAGGGAGAGAAGCTGTGTGCATTCTGCAGTGGCCTAGGACTGCAGGGAGAGAAGCTGTGCCCTTCTGCCTATTCTGCAGTGGCCTGCCTAGGACTGCAGGGAGAGAAGCTGTGTGCATTCTGCAGTGGCCTAGGACTGCAGGGAGGAGATTCTGCAGTGACATAGGGCTGTGTGCATTCTGCAGTGGCCTAGGACTGCAGGAGAGAAGCTTTGTGCATTCTGCAGTGACATAGGACTGCAGGGGGAGAAGCTGTGTGCATTCTGCTGTGACATAGGGCTGCAGGGAGAGAAGCTGTGTGCATTCTGCAGTGGCCTAGGTCCGCAGGGAGAGAAGCTGTGTGCATTCTGCAGTGGCCTAGGACTGGAGAAACAAACTGGACAGTTGGGCAGCCTGGAGGCATGCATGCTTTCCCCAGGGGACACTTGGTGAGTTCTTCCAGTGTGTGGGTGTCAGGTGCCTGTGGCTGATGCTCACAATGTCCAGAATGACATTTCAGCAATGGTAGGTTTGCCAAGATAGGAGTGATAGAAGTCTAGTGGGGTGGTGACCGTGTCAACTCAGCCACAACACTGTCTCCTCCCATGGTTCTTGAGAGCGTGGAGCTAGGGGGCATGAGGCTGCAGACGGGGGCCAGGCTCTCAGAGAGCAGAGATGGCTTGACTGTAACATAGGGCTGAGGACCAAGGACTGAGAACACTTAAGCAAAAGCCCAGGAGGGTCACTGAAGAATTAGATAGGAACAGAATGCACACATTCAGCACAGCTCCATTTCTGAGCTGGTTGGATAATCAGCCTTGACCCAAGCTTTCCAGGGGAGCACAGAGGAGGTAACTGAGGCAGATGTCACTCATATAGTGACGCGGTTGGTTTCCAGAGGAGCACAGAGGAGGTAACTGAGGCAGACGTCACTCATATAGTGACGTGGTCGGTTTCCGGGGGAGCACAGAGGAGGTAACTGAGGCAGACGTCACTCATATAGTGACGTGGTCGGTTTCCGGGGGAGCACAGAGGAGGTAACTGAGGCAGACTGAGGGAGCACAGAGGAGGTAACTGAGGCAGACGCCACTCATATAGTGACGTGGTCGGCTCGGGGGAGCACAGAGGAGGTAACTGAGGCAGACGTGACTCAGGGGAGCACAGAGGAGGTAACGAGGCAGACGTCGGTTTCCGGGGGAGCACAGAGGAGGTAACTGAGGCAGACGTCACTCATATAGTGACGTGGTCGGTTTCCGGGGGAGCACAGAGGAGGTAACTGAGGCAGACGTCACTCATATAGTGACGTGGTCGGTTTGCACACAATGCTTACCTTGTAATCAGAAGTCACCATACACACAGAGAGACAATGGCATTTTCTACTCAACCAAAGGTAGAACAGACTGACAGTTGATGCAGATATTGTATTTGACAGAGGCTCTAAAATACCCACCATTGGCCATTTAAGAGTGCAGAGGCAATGATGGACATGTAGAAGAAATATTGCATGAATGAACTGAAATCATGAAGGCAGAAAAGACCAAACTGTGAGAGATAAGCATCAATATTGTTCAGAAAACCACATGAGATACACACACACACACACACACACACACACTACAAGCGACCACAAAAACAAATGTCCAGGTGTCCTGATGGTGCTCAGAGGCCAAGATGAAGAGTAAAGGTCTTCCTTTTCCCAGAAGACAAGGGGCCACTGTGCTCAGAGAAGCTGCAGTGAGAGAGAAGCTGGTTTCTTCAGGGAACCATCAGAAGCCAGGGAGCAAGGAAACACCAGTGAGATTACTGGGCAAGGTCAGCATCAGTATCTCTAGAAATGAGAGTGAAATAAAGATGTGAAGATAAAAATGAAAGGCTCTGCATTAACAGAGACAAAAGGAAGTTTTGGGTTTGGTGACAGGGCGGGAGGAAAATGATCCCACATGGAAAAAATGGAAACATAAAAGAGAATCAGAATCAGTGGGATCAGTAAACCCTGGATAAGTATAAACGAGGTGCTGGGAATGTGGTGTGGACTTCAAGTCATACACAAAACACAAAAGAGTGTCAATAATAACGGCCTGAGCCGGCGAGATTAGATGACGTTCAGATGTCAGGAGTTCTAGCAATGTCAGGAGAGGGGTAAAGGGAAGAAGACATGTAAGGCAGCAACGGGTCGAGAACGCACGTCTTGTCTCCAGAGAAACCACGGAAATGACTCTGAGAGAACCAAAGCCGCAAATTAAAATAAGGGAAAGTACAAAAACAGACATTCAGTGATCTAAAAGGAGAGAGCAAGGTAAAGAAATGGATGAAAAAATACAGACCATTCCCACCAAAGAGGCAGGTACAGACAGTGGACCAAGAGCAGACACATATCCAGCCAGCCGCTCATGGGAATTTGCTCCAGTGTCTCCACTCCCTTTATTTGGGTGCCGCTATGATTGGTGGGCCACACAACTCTTCTCCTGCTGGGCACAAAGTGTATCCATCCATATTTCTGTTAAAGCATAAAGACCTTTTAGTGGTTTTCCAGGGACCAAAAGTACACTGGCTGTGACATGTGCTAACGTGCTTGAAGACTCCGTCACCTGGGGAACGCAGAAGCAGAGCCCACCTGCCCAGGTCTCTTGAGTCACTGCTTATCTTTTTGGAAAAGAAAAGGAACTATCTTTGGGGCTGTGTGAGTGTGTGTGTGTGTGTGCATGCGCGCACGCTCACGTGTGCGTATGTACAGTGGAGACCAGAGGACAATTCAAGTGTCATTCTTCAGGTGATGCCTACCTTTTTTACAGTGGGGTGGGGGGTGGAGCTCACCAGGTGGGCTAGATGGGTTGGCTAGCACACCCCAGGGACCCCAGCACTGAGTCACAGTACAATAAGCACTTTACCTGCGGAGCTCTCCCCCAGGGCCTCCTTACACAGAATCTCGCCTTCATTTAAGACACATCCTGTGAACATTCTTGTTTTTCCCTAATAAAGATCAATAATGCTAATATTTGGCATCTCATTTAAACAATTTTGCCAACTATCCTTGGGTACCTAGCAGATTGTATTCAAAGTATTAATCTCTAAAATAGAACACAGACAAATCCCACACGAAGCTCCAGAGAGACAAAGTTTAGTCCGAGCGTGTTGACTGCTCTGACCTCAGTCAAGCTTTTCTCATCAAGGAACTGCGCAGAGCTGTCGCTTATTGATTTACGGTAATCCTAGCGCTGGAAGGTGGAGAGCAGGGAGCCTCAGGGTCTGCTGGCTAGCTTGTCCAGCACAATTGCTGAGCTCCAGCTTCAGTGAGAGACCCTGCCACATCAAAATAAGGTGGAGAAGCAAATGAGGAAGTCACCTGATGGTGACTTGGCCTCTCTGTGCATGAGCACACCCAGGTGCCTAAATGCATTAGAAAGAACATGCTGGTACTGAGCAGTGACAGCAGGGCCTGAAAGCTACTCTCTGGAGCTGTGTTGCTCGGGCTGAATCCTGAATGTGGCCCAGTGTTTGGCCACAGCATGGGATCACAATCATTAACTTGTATGGACTGGGTGAGGCTAAGGGTCATGCATAGGCGACTTACAAAAGTGCTTAAGATTGTCCTGTGTGCTGTGTGGACAGGAGCATGGTGACCTTGTCCTGGTGCGCTCTGATAAAGTTCCAGGCACTGCTGAGGTGATCCTGGTGCCCACAGCAGACAATGCCAAGTGAAACGCTTCTCCCAATGTGTGGCTAGAAGGGGACCACGGCTTTCCTCCTTCCTTAGCCCAGAGAAGCTCTCTAGATCCTTGGGGCTGCACTGAGTTACAATGTAGCTATTATTTACATATGGTCATTTATGATAGCCTTAAATATGATTTAAAACTAAAGAAAGTAATACAGGAAGAAAATGAAAGGCCTTGAGTTATTTTTTAATTTTAGGAGGCAAATAAAGAAATGCATGTAGGATGTAAGAGCAGTTTATATAACAGATGTAGGAGCAGTTTATATGGCTATGAAGTGCAATGACTCTGGAGGAAACCCTGCATTTTCAAGGGTCTTCAACTTTTTGCACAATTAAATTTTTTTGGATTTATGTTTTCATGATTTTTAGAAACAGAATGCAACATGATCTGTATCATGTGAATACTTCTTATGCAAGGTGAGACTCAGCATGGCTTTATTTTCCACCTATTTTATTTACCAGTAGGTTGACACTAATGGCATTTATCGTGTGGCAGGATAACAAGAAAAGAGTAAACAGATGTATGTAATAGCTACAGTGGAGATCTGGTGACTGTGCAAAGCAGGGTCAGTGTCCACCCAGTACTTTATATCGACAGCCAAAGTACAGATCTGGTTAGCCAGTAGCCAAAGGTGGCAGGAATGCCAAACTCTGATGGGAACGTCACAGAGTCCACACCTCCTTGCTTTCAGCAGTTTGCCAAATCTTTTACCTAACATGCATGTCATGAATCTTAATTTTGGTTGTTGGAGACTTTATTCTACTCAATTTGAACAATTTGCTTTAGTTTACAGCTGCGATGTGAGCTGCGAGGCTGAGATTTCATGTAACACTGAAGCACGCGCCGTCGTAGGATCATGGGAATTGGTCAGGATCTAGGGGAATGTCTTCTCGCATTGGTAAAGTAGGCAAGTTGGAGAAATGTGGATGTTTTCCGTGTGAGCATCATTAATTCCTGCTTGATAAGACTGAGCAAAGTCCTGTCAGCCCGCTCAGCACACTGACAGTGTCAGTGCAGTGACTGTGAATGCAGGGACCACGTTCAAGAGGAGGGAGGCATATGACCCGGGGATCTCACTCGTGGGCTCACGTGGGACAGAGCTAAGTGGGCGCCTTACCTCCTGGTGTGTACAGAACAGAAAGAGGACAGTGCTTTCACGCAGTGCCGGGTTCACCCTGAAAGCACCCAGTACTTGAGATGTCTTTTACACTGCACAGATGCAGACAAGCCTCTTTCACACTTGGGGAAGCCCCAGGGACTTACTAAAAACACCCTGCTATGGGGAGCTCAAGAAGGGTGTGGGTGGCCCTGTAATGCCAGCTGGCTGAGCATTCAGTCACACCCAGATGGACTTGAACAGTCAGTGGGTGGGGCCATGGAGAGACAGGGGGTTAGGGTTATTTTTGAGTGGTATGGTGGGAAAATGGTATTATTTTCTCTCAGTTAATTTAAATGTCTTTTTAACCAAACTGTTCAGTAGAGGATCTAAAAAGATGCTGGGAGGCTATTCTGTGGATTTCCAATTTAGCATTCAAGGGATCTGAAAGTCTCCTTGTTTGGGAACAGCTTCTAACTCAGTAGTGAGAGAGCAGAAAGCCACTGTTCACAGAGAGCTGGGAAAATCAGATCCCTCACAAACAATGACCACTGGGTCCTCTTCGTGGCCACTGAAGTCTGAGGCTGTATGGCCAGGGCCATCCCCACAGGTGTTTGTCCTGACAACCTCCTCGAGGTGGCGCTCTCTGACTCAAGGCCTGGGTTAACCTATAGCAACACCAAGTTCTGCTCGAAGGAGGATCCTGTAAGACAGGTGAGGCTCTTTGCACTTAGGGGCGTGTCTGCTCTGCACACCGGAACTCCATCTCAAGTCTCCCAACACATGCCAGCAGATATGGAAACAATACTGTTCAAAGCCATTTTCGGAAAGCTGGAGGGCTTCCTCTCAAACAACACCCTTTCCTTCACTGGGCTGTCAACAAGAAGATCTCTTCATGGAAGAGAACAGGGCAACTTCCAGCGTTCAGCATGGATAAAGGGGCCGCTTCCCTCTGTTTTGAGAGATCTTGCTGACAGCTAAGGCCATTCATCTAGTTTCGGATCCCTTACTGGATCTCAGTGTCTGATGTCCCCCACAAGTAGGAAACTTCAATTAGGACACAGTTTGACAACATGATAGAAAGCTGGGTCTCATCACGGTGTAGCTTTTCAATGAGACTTGCAGTTGCCTCGGGGGTTACAGAAACAGACCCTCCACACCCAGAGGGACATGTGACATACTCCTAGGGCCTAACAGGTTCATTACTCCTCATCTACCTGCTAATGTCCAGTAATTTCCAATTAGTATCATTCCATGAGATGACTTAACTAGAGAGGTGCTTCCCTAACTTCACACGGACCTTCATGTCTGTAGGTAATACCAATTATTCTGAATTAGTCACTTTGCTACTAAGATTTTACCTGAAGTCCTTCCTCCAAGGATGCAAAGAGTCCTTGTTAAATAATTCAGATGTAAAGTCATATTGCTGTGCATTTGTCCCAGGATTGATTTTTCTATTGACTATTTACCCAAAGGTGAAAAGAGGCATTTGCTGACATTTATGGAAATTAAACAACGGAAGTGCCCTGCCTGGCTCAACACTGACTATTAGTGTTTCAAATGCAAATCGAATTTCTACTTAATGCTAACAAGATGCTGAAGGAAAAAAATGTCAGAAAATTATGTGAAAAATACAGTCTGTAACACCAAGCTACGCCTGAGTAATTTCCAAGGATGTGGCTTCAACAGAGGGATGTTTGTGGCCTTTGTTGTCGGTTTTGAGACAGTGTCTCACTCTGTAGTCCAGGCTGGTCTGGGACTACTATAGCCCGGGCTGGTATCCTGCTTGTAATCCTTCTGCCTCAGCTCCCCCCACCCCGAGTAGCTGGGATAACGAAACATGAGCCACCATGCTTGGCTGTAAAGTTTGTGATTATGGGGTAGGTATGTCTCTTTATAAAAAGAAATCAATACATTTATCTATCTGACAGTGGAAGTGGAGTTTGTGGTTTAGACTGAAAAGTGCTGTTTTTTTCCTAATTAGGGAAAGTCATTTACATCTCAGCTCCATTAAGTTCACTGATTCCGTTTCTTGGTGACCTAAGTTGAATGTAGGGGAAGATGTCTCTTGAAAGGCTGTATGTGGACCCTAGAGGAAGGTCTTACTTTCCTACATACCTGGATGATTTGGGTCCATAAAATATCAAGAACTATTCTTATTTATAACAATTTGCCATGCTGTAAACGCAGGAAATGGTAACAATAGACTTTAGGACTGTCTTGTTGCTGTTCACTGCTCAAGTCATAGTGTAGTGACAAGGAAAATGGGCTCTGTGCGTGTCTGCATGCTACTTGAAAGTGACCTGACAGAAACATGTTACCATACTGGAAGTCATGCAAGGTAATTAATTTGTGGCATTTGAGATACATACAGCTCTCTCTCCCTGCTAAAATCTTTTGAGTTTCCCAGCCCATCTCTATGCATTGTCATTATTCTAGAAGACACTCAGACTATGGGAAGAAGCAGATCACACCTTTGGATCCCTAAGGCACGTGAATAGAAGAGTAAGAATGAAAATTCCAGCACATTGAGCTTAGTCCACCTTCTTAGTTAGAAAGAGGATTGTGTACCCAAAACTTTCTATTTGGTGACCAAAGTGTTTAAGGGAATGTAGGAGAATGGAAGTCACTGTGATGGATTCTACAGGACTTCGCAGCACCCAACACAAACCATCTCCCTCCAGGTACACAGCACACACTGAACAGCAGACCACATGAACTCCAGGGAGACAAGAAGTGCGGACAAAGCACAAATACAAAGCCATATCAAGTGGCATGGCATTCACTAATGATAGTGCATGCGTATGAATACTGTTGGAACATGGGAAGAACACAGCTCATGTAGAGGCCATGTGATAACTGCATTGTAGGATGTGAGCTGGGTTGAAAGGATGTGGAGGGTAGATGAAGAAGAAAGGTCATTTGTGTGAAGGGAGTAAGAATGATGCTCCTAATTCTGCCCATTCTGTCCACGTCTCTCTCTCTCTCTCTCTTTATTTTTATTTTTTTGGTTTGTCGAAGTAGGGTCTCACTCTGGTCCAGGCTGACCTGGAATCACTATGTAGTCTCTGGATGTCCTCGAACTCATGGTGATCCTTCTACCCCTCCTCCTGAGTACTGGGATTAAAGGTGTGCACCACCACGCCCGGCTCTCTCTTTCTAATTATGTAACTATATATACAGAGAGAAGCCCTATACTCTATGGAAGAGGAGTTGCGAGTCAGTTTTGGAGAAGCAGTAGAGTGGTGAGTAAGTAAAACGAGAGGGGAGGTCTGGGGATACAAGTGAAGGAGGCCAGGGTCAACTTGGGATGGGCTCCACACCCAGGGCCATAAGAAAGTAGGGACCTGAGCCAAAGCCTACTCCTCCACATTAGCTGGCGCTTTCATTTGTACCGTTTTCAGCACACAGTTTCATACATTTTTCAAAATATCTTCTGTAGAAACAACCAAAATTCATAGGCTAAATTACTAAATGTAATTAAATCAAAAATGAAGCAAAGCATTTTATGAACACTATTCAAGAAGGCTAAAAACATCAGTGATCATTAATAACAGAGTGTAGGTTATCAACTCCTCAGGGCATGAAGTTTTCTACATATAGTACAGCACTCCCCTCTCCTCAGTCTTTTTTCCTCTAGAACAGTCTCTGATTGAAGTCATCAACTGGAGAACTGAAGGTCAGGGCCTCCTTCATAACCTGTCATAGCAAGCGCCACATAGCTGGGATGAGCTTCCAAGCAGATAGCTTAGGGGAGGATCTGGTTTATTTCAGGTTTACAAATCCAGGGGAAGTTCCATCAACCGCCAAAGAAGTACTTCAATATATCCAAACTCAGAGAAACAACTGCAGCAAGCAAAATACCAACCCCAGCAGACATGCCCCCTCCAGCAGGCTGTTGGAGATTTATACAGGAAGTGTAACCTTAATCAAAAAATACTTGTGAAGCCTAGTGTGGTGGCGCATGCCTTTAATCTCAGCACTTGGGAGGCAGAGGTAGGAGGATCGCCAAGAGTTTGAGCCACCCTGAGACTACATAGTGAATTCCAGGTCAGCCTGGGCTAGAGCGAGACCCTACCTCGAAAAAACAAAAATACTTGAGTCTATGGGAGACATACACTCACCTTCAAACCACGACATTCTGCACGTGGCCCCCATACACTCATGGCCATATCACAGTTCAAACTGCATTCAGTCCAACTTCAAAGGTCCTCAAAAGCTTTACCAACTTTAAGACTGTTCCAAAATTCCAAATTTCACCTGAGAGTCAAGAATATTTCATTTTTAAAGTTTATTATTATTTGCAAGGAGGGAAGGAGAGAGAGTGGATATGGAGAGAGAATGGGTGCTCTTGGACCTTTTGTCCCTGCAAACTAACTCCAGATGCGTGCACCACTTTGTGTGTTTGGCTTTACGTTGGTACTGGGGATTTGAACCTGGACTGTCAGGTTTGCAAGCAAGCACCTTAACTGCTAAGCTATCTCTCCAGCCCTCCAGACTTTCTCTTAACTATGAGTCGTGTAAAATCAAAACAAGTTACATACTTCCAACACATAATGGCACAGAGTAACCATTTGCAAAAAGGCATAACAAGGAGAGACTGACCAATGTAAAATCAATAACCATTAGGTAAATATCAACATCTTCCTTTCAAATCTGACATCCACAACAAGTGATTACAGTCTCTGGATTTATAATTCCATCCCTCCATCCGGGTTGAGTAGCCAGGGGAAAACTTTCATTGTAAGCCAACAGTGCTCCATGGTAGCATTTCCACAGTCCTGGACTGTAGAGAGCTGCGAGGTGCCGCGCCTTAAAGATGGCGCTGGCTTCCGCCTTCCGCCTTCCCGATGGCGAGTGCTCTCCTGGATAAACAAGTCCTTATTTGGCTTGGGCCGTGATCTAGGCTTGCTTCCGCATATGTGGACCTATCTGCATTCACCACGTGGCACACCAGGGTTGGCTGTTCAAAGGCTTCTTAAGCTTTGGGTGGGCTTGTCCGTGAGTGAGTGAGTGAGTGAGTGGTGAGTGAGGGAGTGAGTCAGGCAGTGAGTGAGTGAGGCAGTCAGTGAGTGAGGCAGTCAGTCAGTGAGTGAGTCTGTGGGTCAGTGAGTGAGTGAGTGAGTCAGTGAGTCAGTGAGTCAGTGAGTGAGTCGTTCAGTCAGTCAGTCAGTCAGTCAGTCAGTCAGTCAGTGAGTCAGTCAGTCAGTCAGAAGATTGTTTAAGGGGTCAGAAGATTGTTCAAGGTTCCTGAATAAACGGCTGAAAGAAGAGTCCGAGTGTTGCGTCTTCCTTGCTGGTCGAGGCGGTCGCGACAAATGGTGGCCCGTACGGGGAACTCAGAACTTGCAGGGCAGCTAGCTGGTAAGTTCCAGATAAGTGGACAAAAAGGGTAAAGGCAAGTTCTCCGGTAGAGAGACGATAAGGTCCCATAGCAAAATGGGCAATACATCTTCCAGTATTAGGGTTAAAAGGCACCCCAGAGGAAACCTTAAGAATGATAGCCGGCCAATTAATGTATATTTGTTCCTTATTAGTGTATAAAAGTTGGTTAACCTCATGTGGTGTATTTGTGTTGTAGTGTGTCTAGTCATATTACATCCCAGAATGATTCATGCAGTTAAAAAAAAAAATTTAGAGGAGGTGAGAGAAGAGCGCTTCTCTAAAAGAAAAAGTAAGGTTCCTGAATAAACTGTTGAAAGAAGAGTCCAAGAGGGACTCAGAACTTTCTGCATCAGGGCATTTTTCCCAGGTAAGGTGGGAATCCATGACAAAAGCGGGATTTTGCTCTTCTCGGTAGAAAAGAGGGAGCAGGAAAAGAATTTTTGCAAAACATCTAAAAGAAAAAGTAAGGTTCCTGAATAAACTGTTGAAAGAAGAGTCCGAAGAGGGACTCAGATTTTGTTAAGTCAGGGCAGGAAGTAAATTGAAAGAAGAGTCCGAACTCAGAACTTTCTGCAGTCAGGGCAACTCTTCCCAGGTAATGCAAGAGAGTTTGTTTGCAGGAAAGTTCTATTCAATCCAGCCTTTTGCTCTTCTCGGGTGGAAAAGAGGGAGCAGGAAAGTTCCCAGGTAAGGTGGGAATCACAAAAGGCACAAGGTTAATGGACTGATGTGCTTGGCTAAAGATATCGCTGAGATTTTAAGATTTTAAGTTGGAAAATCTCACAAGGTAAAAGCAGAGGCACTGAGGTTTTAGGTTAAAGGTAGTAACCTTAGTCTTAACAAGGAAGGTGGCAGCTTTGGAGCAAACTAAAAATGCAAATTGATCAATCATTGTTTTAGTTTCTCCTATTAAAGACCAGTAAATTTAAAGTCTTTTTCTATTACAGAATTGGTCTTGAAGAGAACTTTGTAGTTAATGTGAATTCTACCTGCATGGACCTTGTCATCTTGGCTGATCTCCGCTATGAATCATCTGAAGGAATGGGCGGGTTTTTTCCAACTTTTTGCTTGTGGTGTCTGTGTAAAATCATTGTACATCTTTCAGTTAGATATCTTCTGCCAAGCATACAAGTCTATTACTTTAAAATTTTTAAACATGATCAGCACACCTTTAATCCCAGCACTCGGGAGGCAGAGGTAGAATGATCACTGAGAGTTTTATTCACCACGTGGCACACCAGGGTTGGCTGTTCAAAGGCCACCTTTGGGTGGGCTTGTCCGACAACATAGTGAATTCCAGGTCAGCCTGAGTTAGTCAGTGAGTGAGTCTGTGGGTCTGAGTGAAAAAGTCAGTGAGTCAAAAAAATTAAACATGATCAAATTCTTAGGGATTGTTCAAGGTTCCTGAATAAACGGCAAAGAAAAGTCAGCCCTCCTTGCTGGTCGATGCCAGGTGTATAAAAGTCCAGTTCTAACCATGTTCTCCATCAGTCATCTAGACAGTGGATCCCAGATCCATGCACACTTCATGACCCACTTCCATCCATTTTTCATGCTTCCAAAGTTCATAAATCCAACAAAATTTTCAGAACTCTTCCTAATGAAGATTTTGTTTGCATTTCAAATTCTCACCAGAACAGTCCATAACATTTGGTTTACCTCTCTGTGAGCAAACATCAATCATTTGACTTTTTCCAACTTTAAATTGTACATCTTTCAGTGATATCTTCAAGTCCATTACTTTAAAATTTTTAAACATGATCCCCCTCCCAGCATACAAGTTCCAAAAGACAAAAAATTCCAGGTCCCACATGGTCAGATTTAGCAGAAAACAGCCCTCCTTTATGCCAGTAGTCCAGTTCAGGAAGATAATCCAACACAATTTTCTCTGAATTTAGCATTTCAAATTCTCCTGGTACAAAAAAGACCAAAACCCACATTTTTAGTTAAAGATAGCTCCACGTTGCTGGGATGAATTTCCAACCAGACACAGTTTAGGGGAGAAATGGGTTTATTTAAGTCTTATAGATCCAGGAAAGTTTCCAGCAATGGCAGAAGAAGCTGCTTACTCCCATTCATCCCAACAGAGAGAAACAATTGCAGCAAGCAAAACACCAACCCCAATAGAAAGCATAAACCCCTCCAGGGCTCAGTCTCCTCCCTCTATGTCTCTGAGCTGGAATCAGATCTGACCCCAGGGACACACCCCCTCCAGCAGGCTGCTGGAGACTTTAGCAGAAAGTTTAAGCTTAATCCAAAAATACCTGAGGCTATGAAGGATGCATGTTCACATTCAAACACCACATAACCCTAATGTCCTGGAGGACTAAAGGCCTCCTTTATGACCTCCACATGCACTGATGTGATTGAAAACATGAAAGTACATCTCAGAGTACCCTCTTGTTTCAGGAGATAAACTTCATTGAGGAGGAAAACCAAGTGGATTGGTCTTGAGAAGATTTTTAGGACTTACAAACTCCATGGGAATAGAGTAATATGTGTGTGTGTGTGTGTGTGTGTGTGTGTACATTTTGTAAGTGTGCAATGGTGTAGTAGGGTACCAGTGAACATTATTTTATGCTAAATTTCTGAGATCAGAAAAGATTTTGCCAAAGTAGGCAACATATGAGAGCAAATCTTTTAAATCATGACTTCTTTCTAAAAATAGGTAATAAAAATCACCTCCAAGTGTATAAAATTAATTTAAATCCACTTGGGCTTCAACTGTGGGCTTTTTATATCATTGACTTTATGACACTTTCCATCACACAGTTCCTCTGTTTTAGAATCTATTTCTGACAGTCAGAAATACAAAATGACAGTCTCACATGATAGTGTGATCACAGAAATCAGAGAAGATCCAGGACTCGAGGTGTGCTGAGGTCACACAGTGAACTCTGCTGTCGTCACTGTCACTGATAATCCTCGCACACAGTGGGAATCTGTCTACATTCGTAGCCTGACAGTAAATAGGGAGCTCTGTGGTCTCCTCATCGGGGATATATTTTTAAAATATTTTATTTTTATTTATTTATTTGAGAGAGAAGTAGAGAGAAAGAGAGAGAGGGAGGGAGAGAGAATGGGCATTCCAGGGCCTCTAGCCACTGCAAACAAACTCTAGATATTTGCACCACCTTGTAGTTCTGGCTTACGTGGGTCCTGGAGAGTCGAAACTGGGTCCTTAGGCTTTGCAGGCATGCACTAAGCCATCTCTCCAGCCCTCAAATGGGATATTGTGAGCAAGCACAGAAGTAACATTTCTCTCTCTCTCTCTCTCTCTCTCTCTCTCAGTCTCTCTCACACACACACACACACACACACCTTTCCTTTGAGTACACTCTGGAACACATCAGTTCCCATGCCTGTAGTAATGGTTTAAAGAATATCATACTGTGTTACGTCCACGGTGTCACGATGGACATCTCACATTAAGACTCTTGTAAAGAGCGTCATGGTGAGATATGTCCACGGTGTCACGATGGACATCTCACATTAAGACTCTTCTCTACTTTCAGATGCTCCGTTTTCCAGATCTGTATTATAACTGGGGGTCATTTCAACTTCACATAGCAGGTTGTATGAGTAAATCTCTCTCCCTTTACCCCTGCATCTGCAGCTCATACCCTCCTCCACTGGCCTGACCTCCTGGCTGGACTGCACTCAGGGCAGCTTCCTTGCTCCCCTGATCAGAGCCCAGCTGCCCCTCCCCACATCCCTCCCATGCTCTTGACTGGTTGACCTCGTCTTTTCCTCAGGTGGGTCACACACATTTGATCTACACTCTGCTTCTTTTTTCTTCCTCGTGTGAGGGTAACAGTGTCCACTCTGCAGACCACATATCCCCAGTGACCAGACCTGGACACTTTTTTATGGATGAGCAGACAAATGAATGGCTCTGAATATTCATGTTTATGCAATCCACTCTCATGGAAATAGAAAAGTTAGACACCTTTCATCATGTGCCTCACATTGTTTTGTATGTTATAGTTAACGTATGTGTGCAGTTACACAAAGCTGGACATCGTGAAGTGAGGTGTGCGGCTCTTTATGGCAAGAGAAGGAAACTTCCAGAGTCATGCTCATGGCATGAGACTTCCAACTTGCTTCACTTCTGGAGCTGGTCAGCATATAGAATATGATTCAACCCCACACCCTCCAATCAGGGAGGCAGCTCTTTTGGCCCTGTTTACCAAGGAGACTGGTGTGCTTTGAACATGGGCTTAAATTAAACACATTTAATTAAGCTGGGGAATATTATATCATTTTGCTTTGCTTAATTCTTCTGGGATTGCCACTGGTAGACAATTAGATTGAACTGGTAATTTATGGAATGCTTTGTGCTTGTAATATGAAAGTTATTAGAATGCATTTGGTGCAATCTCTAGCTCAGTCACACTAGTGCACGTGTGCATGCGCGCGCGCACACACACACACACACACACACTCACATACTTAGGGGAATACAAAGTAAGCTGCATAAAAGAGGTGTTCATGACAGAAGCGCCAACAGCATTATAGAGATAACTTGTGGGCTTGAGAGGCCCCAAAAAGAGTGACCCTGAAGAGTCCCATATGCACAAAGAACAGCCACTTCTGGAAATGGGCTCCATGGTGCTCCAGCTACAGGCTACAGAAAGGCCTCATGATAGCTTGGGAAACAATCACCTCTGTACAACTGCAAAACGTCACCATCCCCTCTCAAAACACATCCCTGCAGCTTAAATCCCACATGTGAAAAACAAGCTTGAGGGGCTGGAGAGATGGTGCAGTGGTTAGAGATGCTTGTATATAAAGCATGAACACTCAGGTTCAATTCCCCAGTACTCAAGTAAAGCCACATGCACAAAGTGGCACTTGAGTCTAGAGTTTGTTTGCAGTGGCAGGTGGCCCTGGTACAACCATACTCTGCCTGTCTGGGTCTTCCTCTCTGAAATAAATAAATTAAAATATTAAAAGTCTGAGAAACTTGAGAAAGCAGGAGCAGCAAGGTAAGAAGTTTCTATTTTCATGGTTTTGTGGGAATAGGTGTGTGTGCGTGTGTGTGCATGTGTGTGTGGGTGCGTGTGCGTGCGTGCGTGCGTGTGTGTGTGTGTCAGAACATGTGTGGAGATCATAGGCTGACACTGGGTGCCTTCTGCACCTCAATTCTTGAGACAGGGTCTTTCACTGAACCTAGCGCTCTTCAGCAGGCTCTGGGTATCGGCTGGTCTCTGCTTCCTAAGAACAGGGATTGCAGGAGTGTGCCACCAAGCTCAGTGTTTACGTAGGCTCTGGTGAGCTGACCTCAGGTTCTCGTGCATGTGTGGCAGGCATTTTACTGACTGAGCCATCTTTCTACACCCTCCTATTCTTTTTTCTTTTTCTTTCTTTTCTTTTTTTTTCACATTGAAATTGTTTTCTTGACTATAGGAAAAAAAAAAAAAAAAAAAAACAGAGCCCGAGGGAAGAACTAGTCAACCCCAGTCAATTGGCAATTCAGTTTTAAGGAGGATAAATGCATAAGTTGGGTCAGGATGTGTAAACCCACTGCACCCGACTCTCTTGGTAATTTTACTCAAAACAAGTAGCATCCAGAACAGTCGGAAAAGTAAACACAAGAAAGTGAATTTTGGAAGGTGATTTCAACTTGCAGAAGGGGAGCAAAACAAAATAACAATAAAGAGAAGAGAAAGAACCCTGGAGCCGCTTAAACTGGACTCCTTCAGAAAGATCATTAAACTTAGAGAAAGTGATGCGGAGTGAAGCCCAGACTCAGGAGATGGGGAGCACCATGGCTGCACTGAGCACTGGTGCTGCCTGCAAGGTGCTCATGTGTGATGGATGTGTGATGAGAGTGTGTCAGGGGTGGAGGACACAGGGTCCAACGTGGTGAACAGACTAAAATTCAGTACACATCTACAGCAATACCTGAAACAGTCACAAATACAGACTTATATAGACAATCAGTGAAGGTGCCGGGGGTAATAGAAAGGGCAGTTCAAATAATCCAAAAGAAGCCACACTAAGAAACAAAACAAAACAAAAAGACAAAATGAAACAATAGCAAAATAATAGGGACAAATAGAAAACAGAGCAAAGCTGAGTGACCCAGGTCCAACCATACCAGGAACTACATTGAATAGATGTGGCTTGTCAGGCTGAATAAGACCCATGTGAATGCTGCCTGCAATGAACTCACATGAGAGAGACAAAAATACACTCAAAGTCAAGGGATGGATGGTTCACAGGGAGGGACTAAAAAGCTGTAAAATCATATCCTGATGGTTTCACAGCGAAGAGCCCACGAGAGTGTGGCAAATGGCGCTCTAACAGTACAGTGTGTGAGGAACAGGAAATCTACGTCCATAAAGCTTTTAAAAACTGATCGTGGTGAAAAGGAATAGCTTGCAGGCAAGGATCAGAGGAACGATGCCACTGGAGGGGTTTCTTCATTAAGAAGCTGTGGTGGTCTAAAGGCCTCCACGTCCAAACCCAGGGCTTCAGCACCTGAGGCTGTCTGCCGTCGTGATGGGGACCTGGGTACTTCTCTCTCAGCAATTGGCAGAAAAAGAACAAGAATTCAGACAGAGCTGATCTCTTGCACACTCCAGCACGCAGGGGGGTTTCATCAAGAGAACGCACCCTGGGCTGTAAAATAAATGCAAAGGGGGCTGGAACTCAAACATGTGTGCTCTCCCAACAGGACAGAAACAAACCAGAAATCAGTAACAGAAAGAGGACTGGAGACCCCAACACCTGAAAAGTAAAACACACTGTTTCTAAGACAGTCCTGAGGGAAATCAGAAACATGTGGAGATTTATAGGATGCAGCAAACATGGTCTTCAGATGGGAATGTATGAGACTGTGTTTTTATTAGGAAAAGAAGAAACACCTGGAATAATAATCTATGATCTCTTAAGAAAGTGGAGAAAAAGAAAATTAAACCCACACGCAAGAAGGTGAAAATAGCAGAAAGTAGAACAGATGATGATGACACGGAAAGGCAGGAGAGAAAACCTATATTAAAAATTGATCAGTAAATTTGATACTCAACTGAGCAGGAACACAGAATCAGCAAAGTGTTTGCTGTGTGGAAAGTGGTGAGGAGAGTTACCCAGAATATGTAAAGAATTTCTAAAATCACCACAGTTGTGCGGCCCTGTCAGGAAACAGGACAAGAATGTATTTGAACCCAGCTCTGAAGATACACGAGCACACTTCAAACAACCAAGAAAACGTAAAAGGAGACCACACAACATGAATCAAGTAATGCTTGCTTACATAGGCAGAAACAAAACACATTAAGAAATACCTGATTAAATTAAGACCAGGAGAAGTAGGAAACCCTTTAGAGACCTGAGAAATTAATTTGACCAGTTTAGGGAGTCAAAAATTGGAGGGGATATGGAGATTGGAGTTCTAAAGTGGAATGGGGGGGAGGGGAGGGAAATATTGGGTGTTTTTTTTGTAGGTAAGTATAAAAGTTGTCAATAAAAAAAATAATAAAAAAAGAATAGCTCAAAAAAAAAAAAAAAAAAAATGGAAGTGTCCCTACTCAAAACCTCTGCATTCCCATTGCTAGGGAAGCCTAAGGAAGACCCCTGTGAGCGAGACGAGGCGGTACACAGAGCTCGCTCGGGCTCTCTGTGCACGAGACGAGAGAGAGACGAGGCGGTACACAGAGCTCGCTCGGGCTCTCTGTGCACGCGAGACGAGGCGGTACACAGAGCTCGCTCAGGCTCTCTGTAAGAGAACTTGGACAGTTACTTCTGTAGATTTCCTTCCCAAGTTGTCAGACTATGAACATGTTGTTCTTCAGAAATGCGGTGGCCATAGTAACACAAAACGTGTACTGGAGGGATTTTTTCCGGTGGAGTATACAGGCTCCCACATAAAAAGCGGGATTTATTGCCAGTGAACATCACCATTTCTCTACATCTCTCTAGTGGTTCACGGAGAACCCTTAGCTTTGTGAGGACCAGGGCACAGCTGACACGAGAGAGACAGATGCAACTGACGTGTGCCTGTCTGCAGAGCCAGCGTGGCCACCTGTGGAGACTGCTGTACCCTGGGGCCCAAGGTGGCCAGGCAGTGAGAACACTCTTCAGCACACAGTGTGCTCCTGACATGACCCCCCACCCGCCGTGCCTGTTCACGGCTCCCTGCCCAGCTTTCTGAAGGAACATGCGTCACGTCCTGTTGGGCTGATCAAGTAGAATGTCTCCATTTCACCTGAAGCTGATGCTCACAGTGAAGCATCAAGAGAGTAATGGGTGAGTCACAACAGGAAAAGTCCTATTCTAGCAACATCAAGAAAAGACCACCAGCAAGAGACAAACAGCTGTAGAGCAATCTGTAGGGGGACGATGCACTTATACTTCAGGAGCACGCAGGGTGCGGGCAGGTCCTCCTGGGGCCATGGATTTATGGACCAGCTACGTTCTGTAAGTGAAGCGCCGATGTAGTTCTGTAGACTTGGGGATGACTCAATTCCGGTCTGGCAGGAGTGATGGCATTGAGAACGATTTCTCTAAAATACCACTAAAAAGCTAATGTGGAAGAATGCTAAGATTTATTAAAGTTGGAGTGTTTTCCCAACTATTGTCCTTTTTGAAACAAAATATTGGAATATTTCATACACCATGCTCATACACCAACATGTTTCAGATGACATCTGTTTAGTTCACGTCAAAACTTGTATTTGGAACATGGGCCCCAGGAGGAGGGGGACCCTATGACAATACCTGCAAGCGTTTTTTTTTTTTTTTTGATAATTTATAATATTCCAGGCAGCATGCTAGCTATGCCACAGATATCTTCTTTAAACATCCTGAAAATAATTACTATCTTTTACACCTACGTGTTAACAGATCTTGGAGTCTAATTTAGCACTCCCTTTCTCTTTTTTTAATTCAACTACATTAATAAAGTGGCATTAGCTGGGATTTACACATGGACACGTGTTCTTATGGCATTGCTACTCTCACACACCCGGATTGCTGACGGTGGACTCTCCACAGGACAGTGTGCAGAGATCTCATGATATCTTTTTTTTCCCCCTTAAGAAAGTCAATATTCTGATGTCTCATTCTTTTAACATTTCTTACAGTTGAATTTCCCTCAATGTCTTAAGTATAAAAACACTGCATATGAACATACTTAGGTTGCATATATAGAGCACATTTGATGATGAGAAAATACATAATAAAGGGTTTTTCTTTTGTTTTTTCAAGTTCTGTTATGTAAGCAGGGAAGGGCTTTCCCTGTGGAAAGTGCTGCTGCTTCACTCTTACCATCAAAGTAATTTACTGCCTTCGTTTCTTGCATATACCATGTAAGCCATGAGTGCTGAATACTGATTTCCCGGACCCCTCGTTATGTTCAATTGCTTTCTCTGCTTGTCTCCGTCTGTTTGGAGCTCAGAAAGATAGATGGATAATCAGATAGACATATAAATAAATAAGATAGATGCTTGACAGATAGAGTGACAGATGTATAAAGAGACAGAAAATAGATGACAGAAATAGGTAGATAGACAAATCCTTTTGAAAGGATTCTCTAATTTCTGGTCTATATGCTTGAAAACCACCAGTGCATGGCTGAACTAAATGTGCCTACATGTCTTTGTTTGCTCTAACTCAGTTCGTTCAGTAGAATGCTATGATAATCTCTAGCAGTCCACACTACAAACAATGAATGAAGATAGAAGGTGTTGGATTCATTTAGTGCCCTGAAACTCTTAATTTTGTTGATATATGGCATTGCAAAAAGGTTTGTTTGATGGTTCAGTAAAACAAACCACATAGCAATTTGCTTCTTGCGGCAGGTCGATTTTACATTGATTATGTCCCTACGTTCAGTGGTGTCAGGGGTGGGCAAGGAGTATATTAACGTCCTGGGAGCTGGACCATCATGCTTTGCTCAGAAATCATCAATTATTCTTTACGATTAATATTTGGATGTGGCCAATGTTCACAATAACTGTATGTTCTTTTTTCTTTTTGAAAAGGAACGGCTTTTAAAGCATGGCCCATAACAAAAATGAAATTAATAATGACACAGCACACATGGAGAACGGGCAGCGAGAGGAATGGGACAACATTTGGGAAAACTGCTAAAGTTAAGTAATAATATGAATAAAATGAGCCAAGTTCAGAAGGAAACAGCACGTATCTCAGTGTTCAATGCCAGTGTGGACCTTCACTGGGTATGTGAGCTCCGGGCTTTGGTCACTGACCCCCTTTGCACCCTCAGCCATGCTTTTGCTCCGTGTGTCTATGACCCGCCTCCTGCGCCAGGTTACCCAGCCCTCTGAGTCAGCAGCAGGCGAGTCAGTCCTGGCTGGAAGACACCCGCATTTCACTCACTGCTGGCTTTTTCTCTCCTGCGTGACAGCATGCCAAACAGCATAAACTTGAGGGAAAACTATTCAAATCCCATAAAGGGTATGCAGGCAAATTCCATTTTACTTCTGTAAATGCTGTCTAATCTCAAACCATTCTCTAACCCATGACACGGCAGCTTGGAGTCCACAGAGCTCCTCCAAGAGCCGGGCTGTGGAATTCCACACCCCCACCCCCTTGCTGCCGGCTTTCCTCATCCTCAAATGCTACAGGACGTTGTATTTGATCATGAATTGTGGCGTGCACACAGAGCTTCTCCACGATGACTGTGAAGCTATGGGTGAAGCTTTCATGACTTTCATCTGTTTTCAATGAAAGCGACTTCCACGCCTTTCATGGAAAGCTGCTACATTTTGCAAATTGATAACAAGCTACAGTGAAATATTATATAAAGTGTATGCTGTATTTTGCATTGTTGCATTTTGTACTGAGGAAAGAAGCAACTACCACTGATGGAGGCTCTGATACTCTCAGGGTCAGCCAGGGCTGGAGGCGGAGTGTGTGCTTACAATGCATACGGCCATGGACTCAACACGTAGCCACCAGAATAAAGTACTAAAATAAAACATAGAGTGTAAAGAAGGCTTATTTGGCAGTAAGATGACTTTATGAATAATCACAATTAAGTTAGTGTGCCAGTCAAGTCTGGTTTGCAGGCGCTGGGAACAGACTGGACAACTTCCGCAGGTGTGGGCTCCTTCAGAAAGCGAAGGGACAGGAAGTCAGAGGACAAGTTTGGACAGTCTGACAGTCGTCAGATTTCCTTTGACTTTGTCCCTCTGCTGCTTTTGGGTAAAGGTCACCAGAAGTTCCCCCAGGCACACCCAGGCACATCTTTGCTTTCTCTCTCTCTCTCTTTTTTTTTTTTTTTTGAGGTAGCATTTCACTCTAGCTCAGGCTGACCTGGAATTCACTATGCACATCCACGCTGTCTCTCCTTACGTTTTAGGTCTCCTGCCCCATCTACGTGGACAGAGTGCAGAGCCAGTCTCGCATGGGCCTTCTGTCGGCTTCCCCTTACACTTTTCATGGAGGCAGGTGAGGAATGTGAAAGAGGACCAGCGGTTAGCAAACCAGACCAAACATGTCCACTATGGCTCTTTAGAACAACGATTCTTCCAGAGTGTGAAAAAAGGAGAGTGACATAGGGTTCCTTAGAGTGTGATGTTAATTATACAAACACAGAGGCCCTCCAAGAGGGATTCACTGCTTCCTGTCACTCTCTTGAGACAGGCCCGCCCACTACGGAATTCCTGTGGAAGTGAAGTGGCAGAAAATCTAAAATGCAGCATGCCTCTTTGTGTGCAGACTTCCTCTATAAATGTCACACAGAGATAAATTCTGGGAGACATGTGGCCATTAAAGCAGTGTCTCAACTCACGGCTCCTCAGGGGTGGGCAGTCTGTCATAGCATGCATGTGCTACAGCCAGCATGGCAGAAGAGAAAGTGGGATTTCCACATCCTGGCAAAATAGGCCCAGAAGGGACTGGAGGCTTTGTCTTCTTCCGAGGGGCGAGCACTAGAAAATAGCCCCTTGGAACCTGGGATGGAAAGGACTCCCGATGACCTTTCCCCACCCTCTCTGGTTCTGAACTCACGAGAGAACAAAGGGAAAGGTCCAGAGACGCGGGTTTAGTGGGCACCCTTCCGGAACTGCTCCTGACCTCTAGGTAGCACAGAGCAGTGGAGGCGGGAGAGGGTGTTGGGTGGCCAAACACTGTGCTGTAATGCTGAGAGGCCACTTCTGTGACAACAGGCAAACCATGTCCACCACAAGGAGTTTCCGTGGAAGTCACACACAGGGTGACCGGAAAGCTTATGAGCTAAAGCAGATGTGTCTCTAGGAGGGTGTGGGGGGTGTGTTGAGGACAGTCTATTATCACCACTAATCAGCATTTCCCCTATTTCAGCATCTATGTATCAGGGCAAGGGACTTCTGCAGATTGCCTACTGAGAGATTTATTTTTAAGATTAAAATTATTGATTTTTTTCACTCCCTCATCAGTGTTACTTAAAAAAATTTCAGTGCATGCAGTTGCTGACCTATGAGGCACGTAATATTCTGATGAGAGCGATCCTTAGCTGGCTAGATGGGTTCATGGAACATCTGCCTTCTTGGCTGAGACTGTTAGATCTTAATGTAGATATCTGACATAATAAAAACTGTACCTTCATCTAAGATAAGAATACAGCTGCTAATGCTGTATGGCTCGAATGGACTGGTAATAAGGAAGGGTTTATGACTGCTTGTGTGTGCCACCTTGAATGCAGTGCATGCAAAGATAATTATCAAAAACAGTGTTTAAATTTAAATTACCCAAAGCAGGGTTTAAAAACCGTAAAAGTGAACAAGGTAAATTCTGTTATGTAAATTCTTCCTCTTTGTGAACAAACTGGTGCTTTTATTTTCTCATGGACAGTCTTTACTTGGATGTAGTCTCCAAAGATGAACATGACAAGTATTAACATGACACTGTGATATACACAAGACAGCTTTGATGTGACTGCGTCCTCATCATGGTCAGGTCTCCAGTTGCGGTGCATGTGTGCTGAGTGCTCACTGCCCTCACTGCATGCTATGCGCCCTGACTTCCATGTTGTGGTCAACGCAGGAAACAGAGATTGTCATGACCAGAGTGTGCTTCCACACTGCCACAGCACAGCAATGTTGACAACACTCTGCTCAGAAATGTACTGATTTTTATTTGTTTGGGACATTTCTTTAAAAAACACAAGCAGAAAACTGGAAGCAGCCGAGACGGAGGAGAGAGAAGAATATTGGGTTTAAGAAGCATAGGGAAGAAGTGAGAGTACCTTAACCTCTAGGAAGGAGATGTGACAGTCATAGCGTTATGACTGCCTTCCAGGATTTCATGTCACTATCACCTCATGCAGAAATATGCAGTGCCCTACCTGGGTCGTGTGACTCTCCCGATGTCTCTGAAACGAGGAAGTCCCTGTGCCACTCAGATACAACCTTGAGCAGCTGTCATCCTCAGATAAACCTGCAGAGATCAGCACAGAGCATGGTTCAGTTTCATGTCCTTCCACTGAGTAAGGCGACATTTGTACTTACTGTGGTAAAGGCACACTGTTGCACTTCACACGCTGCGCATTAGTAAACACTCACTGAACACTCACTCTTGCAGCATATGCAGAAGCCCTGGGGAGAAAGGAAGCCCGTGGCTGGTGACATTTCCCGCCTGGATTACTATGGAAGGAGTCTGATGTCATTCGTGGGGCACAGGCAGGGAAATCAGGAAGATGAGTCATACGGGTCTGGGTGTCATGTGAACACCACGGCTGCTAGCTGAGTTGTGTGCTGAGAGGGGAAGAGCTTGGGACGTCTCATGGGAGAAGAAAGTCAACTAATCATAACATAACAGCTCTTTTCCCCTTTTTCTCGTGTGTGTACGCGTGCGTGCGTGTGCGTGTGTGTGTGCGTGCCCTGTGTGCTCACCTGTGGAGGCAGAGGGGGATGGTCGCTGTCCTCTATTGCTCTTCCCCGTTGTTTCCTTGAGACAGATTCTCTCATGGAACCTGTTGTTCATTTTTTCTCTAGTCAGACTTGCTGACCAGCAAACCCCAGTGATTCTCCTGTCTCTGCCCCTCTCAGGACTGGAATTACAGACATGGGCAGCCCTGGCTAGGTTTCTGTGTGGTGCAAGGGGATCACACTAAGGTCCTTGTGGTTGAGCATCAAGCACTCCTGCTTGTTAGATGACTTCCCCAGGTTTATAACATACCATTTTATAACAAGAGTTTTTGAGGGAGGGTCTCACTCTTTAGCCCAGGCTGGCTTTAAACTCATGAAGATCCTCTTTCCTCAGCCTCCCAAGTGCTGAGATGATAGGCATGAACCATCATGTCTAGCCAACTCCACAGGATATGGCCTCGAGGAAGTGTGCATGCATGTCCCTCCTACAAGAGACAGGCATCCTGAGGGAGCACCGGGTGACCTCGCTGACCGCCCTTCGTGACAGAGGACCAGTTCTTTGGCCTCAGCATTCGGGCTGTACTAGTTCTCTGTTCTGAGCTGTCCTCGGTTGGTACCCTACTAAAGGCCAGAGGCACCCTGATTCATGACAACCAGAATTGGTTTTGGACAGGGCTAAATGTGGCCTGGGGACAAATCTGTCCCTCTACAATGGTTGACAGCCATGTGAGTGCCCCGTGTGCCAGGATTAATGAACATGGACAGATAAAAAGAGAAATAACTGCTCAATGGATTGACTTCAAGCCAGAGAACTTTAAACAATTCCTCGTCTCATCTGGAAGCATAATTAACTAGCACAGTTAATTGATTAAGCATATACATGATTCCTAAATTAAAAATCATTAGAAAATCACTGCATGGGTTCCCAATTACAGGAGAGCATCAGGTCCTCTGGGAAGCCTCTCAACACACAAGACCTGTTAATTGCCCTCGTTAAATGTACAAATCCACCCACGAGGAGAGTTCCTGTCACTCGGACAGCCAAATACAGATGGACACGGACCCAGCTCCAGAGGGCCTAGTGCTGGAGAGTAGATCCCTTCCCTCAGCAGTGGTGGCACTTCCAGTAGGCCAGGCAGGGGAAAGTGCTTACAATAGTTTCCAGGCAACTAGCTGTCCTGGAGCCAGCCAGAACTCACACTGGGGCTTAGGTGGGAGCCAGCAGCCCAAGGTGTGAGAAATGATCTAGAGAGAAGCAGATCCCTGGTGAAACATCCAGCAAAGGGGGTCTGGGATGCATGAGAAAGATCCCTGCTTAAAGCAGTCTTAGGGATGAGAGGAGGCCTAATAGGGGCACAAAGAGCTGTGTGACTAGCAAGACAAATGTCCATCTCACTGGATGTGAACTGAGACCAGAGAGCTCAGGTGGAAGTTGTGATCCACTTTTCAAAACCCAATTATGAATTAGAAGTTGTCTCAGGATCAAAATAGAGTCAGTTTAAGTTACAGAGGTACGGACCCCATCAGATCAGTAACACAGAGTACCTTAGATCTCAGCCTGACTTCCGGTCAAGATGGCGGACTCGTAACCACGCTCAAGCTCTGGAGTAATATCAAAAGATGTGAGAACTGAGGACAACCAAGTTCTACCAACAAGATAGGAAAAGACAGCTGACCCCAGAGAGTCTGGCAGCCTTGCCAGGATGACAGAGACACTGAGGACACTCAACATGCACCAAACCAGAAGTCTGGAAGCTACTGAGAGCTCAACACTAAAGTAGTCTTAAAATACATGCACCACAGCTCAGGACATTCTGGGGAAGAGAGGGTGGAAAGATTGTAAGAACCAAGGGTGGGAGGGAATATTCAGAAGCATTTCCCCATCCCCACAATGACTGACTGCTGTTCTCACAACTCATGACCCACAACCCCATGGGGAATACCAGTAACCCCACTGAGGAGGGCACTCAGTGGAGGGGGGCATGGAGGATGGAAACGGTGGGACCAACACATGATGTGTCCACATTTGATGTGTACAAAGTTTCTACTTAAAAAAAAAAAAAAAAAAAAGAACTGAGCATCCTTCTACTGGGCACTGAGAAGTACAATGAAGAGAGATTGTCCCTAGTCAGGGATATTTACAGCTCAATGGACTGACATTGAATTAGAACAGAAGAACAGAGTGGCATTTGGGTTAAGGAGCTGTGGAGCTGTGCAGGCTGCACTCCAGTGCAGGCTACTGTGAAAAGCCCTGCCCACTGCTGGTGAATGGTCACTGGCAGGATATGTGCACAACGAGCCTTGAGGGCTGAGCTGAGCCGAGCAGAGCCGAGGGGTGGGTGGCTGACTCTGAGTAAAGAACAGAGTTAGTGATGGTGATGCTCAGAGGAGGGTTACGGCTCTGAAGGGGATGTCCTGTGAATCAGTGGTCAATAAAGGAGAAAGCTGTCAACTCTACTGAACCATCTCGTGAGTCAGGACAACATATATTGCAACTTTTGGTGGTCTCACCTGCGGTAGCTGGCTGAGAGGACAGGCTAGGTAAGGCCGTGGGACCCTGAGAATGACCCATGAGATGGCAGTCAGAACAGGGAACCCGAGAAAGCAGTGGAAGATGAAGCCAGCAGTAAGAGCATGTCACAGGAATGTGACACTGTTTTGTAGGCAGCAGGTGACACTGAAGATTTCTAAGAGCGGGGACTTTTATTTTATGTGAGCCCTGAGTTAAATGGCACTTCCCCCCTGCTTGAGGGCATGATGGGTCTGAGACCTGTGGTTCATGGCTCATCAGAGGGACAGCAGGTGTAGGGCAGGGAGGGTGTACATGTGTAAGTGGGAGCTGGGTGAGGCCAAAGGTGGGAAGAGGGTAAACAGGGGACCGTGGTGTGAGAGGATCTCCTGTGAGTGATAGTGAGGTATAAAGAGCCCCAGCAGGAAGCACCGGGACTAGGAAAAAAAAAAATATTGCAAGCAGTGGCCATAATATAAGGGAACCTCATTGTTTACAGGGTGCCACAACAGGGAATCCAGAGTGACCAGGTCACAGGAACTCCAAGGTGCAAAATTGATCAGATATCTGGAGTGTGTGTATGCAAGTGCCCATGTGTTAACCAACAATAGATTTTAGTCCTTCTATATTAGAGGAAATAACTTTTAAAAGAAAATTTTCTAAAAATGACATCAAAGGCACAAATCATGCTGAGAAAAATAAATTAATACTTCTCTATATACACATTAAAATAAATATATGCTTAAAATGCCATAAAATAGGATCACTGTGCATTCAAAGCCAGCCTGAGTGAATTCCAGGTCAGCCTGGGCTGCAGCGAAACTCCACCTGGAAAAACCAAAAAAATAATAAAAAACAAAAAACCAAAAAACAAATATAAAAAGCACAACGAAGAACATGTAAATAGAGTGAACAAAAGATTTTATTATTTTTAAAATACCTTACAAGTAAAAATAAGGGGTCTAGCCCATTGCACTTCAGCCAAGCCACTGCTGAATCCACAGAGGCATGGGGAGACAGCAAGAGTGCTGCTTCCATGCTGTTCCGGATAATCAATACCAGCATGTAGGAGACAGACCCTGAAGACACACAACACCTACCAAAGCAGAGATCCAGACGCTCCTAATAGCCCATCACTGAAGAGACTTCAAACTCACCCACCACGGCTCAGGGAATTTTGCGGAAGAGGGAGGTGGGAAGAATGTAAGAGCCACGAGTTGAGACATCATGCCCAGAGGCATTCCCTCCCCCTAAAAATATCTGACTGCGGCTCCCACACGCATAAACCACAACCCCATGGGGAATACCTGCAACCCCACTGAGGAGGGTCCCCAGTGGAATGGGGGCAGGGACAAGGGGAAAGAGGGGACCAACACATGATGTATCCACATGAAATACGTTGTTAATAATAATAACACTGATAATAGATTTAATTAAAAAAGACAGGGCTGGGGAGATGGTTCAGCAGTTAGTGTCACTGGCTTACAAAACCTGCTGGTCTGAGTTAAATTACCCAGTATCCACATAAATAAAGCCAGATGTACAAAGTGGCACATGTGTTCAGAGTGCATTTGCAGCAACAAGAGGTCCTGGTGTGACCACTTGCTCTCCTCAAAAATAAATGAATACATTTTTAAAAATAAATGAAAATGAACAAAGTGTGTGTGTGTGTGTGTGTGTGTGTGTGTGTGTGTAAAACTAAGAGGAAATGATAAAAACGGCTAGTTAGTATTCAAGAAAATGTATTCAAAGATTGCATTTTACTTCTCAAAATAGCAAAGATGGCAAAACTGTTATTAGGGACATTTCAGACTTATGCAGAGGATAAGAATGGAAAGCCAAGCCCCATTTCCAAACTTTAGGATTCTCAGTATTTCAGATTGGTTCCATCTGTTCTTCTAAAAGACTAAGAGAATGTCACTTCACCTGTAAGCATCTGAGCATCTGTCCCTGACTGGCTCTTTTTAAAGTGGCAGCAGCTAGGCAGACACTGCTCAGCATAGACCCCAGCAAAGCCCCGAATCTTAGGACGTAGAACATTCCATCTATGTTCCCAGCAAGGCTGAAAGCTCCCAGTCAGTGTTGGAGGAAGGTTTAGAGGGAAGAGGGTGCCTGCCCGAGTTCTCTCGTGTTGGAGGACACATGCAGGAGCCCCATTCACACTCACAAGCTTGTGCAGGTGTTCTCACTGCCTAGCCTTCTCCCAGATCAGACCTAGGGCTCATGACCCCAGAGTGTCACCCTGTCCTCATTCCCGAAGCAGGGAGAGATGAACACCACGGAGTCGAGGGAGGCTCCGGCCCAGCTCACTTTCCCCTTCGTTTGTGGCTGGGGACCGGCTCATGGGATGCTGCTGCCCTCAGTTAGGGTGCGCCTTCCCACCTCAACTACCCCATCGAAAACCTTCCTCACAGATGTGCACAGAGCTTTGTCCCTGAGGTGATTCTGGATCTGGTCAAGTTGACAATCAACACTAACCATCACGCAGACTGCGTACATTTCTCAAAAACAGCGCATGGTGTTCTCCACACAAGACCATCCCTTTCAGAGACTGGAAATGCACTGGCCAGGCCTGGCTCACTTTACTTATGGATGCATATGTAAGGTTGTGTGTGTGTGTGTGTGTGTGTGTGTGTGTGAGAGAGAGAGAGAGAGAGAGAGAGAGAGAGAGAGACTGTGTGCATGTGTGTGCATGTGGCATGTGCACATATGTGTGAAGGCAGAGGAGCACATCAGGCGTTCTGCTTGTTTCCTTGAGGTGACTTTCTCATGAACGTGGCACTGCTGATTCGTGGTCAGACTGGCTGCTCCCGCCAGGACTGGTGTTATAGGCATGTGCGGCCACACCCAGGTTTTTATGTGGGTGCTGGGGTAACTGAGCTCGGAGCACTTCACACTTATGAAATCCTCTTACCTGCTGAGCTACCTCCCCACCTGCTTTGTGCACTTTGCTGAGGTTTCTTTTCGATCTTATCTTCTTACCCGCCCCATCAAAAGAGCCCACTCACCTTCCTGCACAGATACACGGGGGACTTTGCAGGGATGTGCTCCTCTCTGGTCGGGTTTAAATCCTGCTCCTTCTGAATGCCCACATCTCCCATGAAGACCCTTCAGGAGCCCAGCCTGTGAGAACTCCCAGCATGTGGAAGGTAACATGGTCCTCATTACCTGTTAACTCACTTGACACTTGTCCCCAGTGATCTAGTTTGTCCCTCTTTGATGAGCATGGTCTCCTCTGTTCCCACATCTGTTAAGCTGTCACTCCCCACACGGCACGATGCCCATGCTTTACAGATGCTGAGGGGACTGCATGCCCTTGTCTCTAGGATTCCCTTTCCCTTATACTGGAACCTCCTGCCACCCTGCCTTTCTCTTACATGGAAACCTCCTACCTAGGTAGGAAACATCCTCCCCTGAATTCTAATTACATAGCTTTATTTCTATTTATTCAGAAACTTCAAGTTATAATGTCTGTAATTGCCCAAGTGAGAGTGTAGACCACAAAAATGGCCCCATGTCTGACATGTGTCGGCATGTGCACTACATTCTGTGTGTACAAGAATCATAGAGCATTGGCTACTGGGATGGTCTCTCTGGTCTGGGAGAGACCAGTCACTACCTCATACTTCATCATGCAATGCTCGCTAAGTACTAACTCAGAGGTGGCACCTTCATGTGAGGCGCCATGGCATCCATTACTAACATTTTCAAACAATATTTTTATCTATCTATCTATCTATCTATCTATCTATCTATCTATCTATCTATCTATCTATCTAGGAGACAGAGACAGAGAGAGAGATTCAGGCAGAAAGAGAGTGAAGATAGGTGCCAGGGCCTCCTGTAAGCAAATGAACTCCAGATGCATGCACCACTTTGTACATCTGGCTTTTAACCACTGAGCCATCTCCCCAGCCCCATCGTCCCCTTTTTAAGATGAGAAAATTTGGAGGCTTAAAAGTTTAGTACCATGCCTGTGGTGGAAGCACTATTGCATCAGATCTGGGATTTGAACCCCTCATAGGATGACGCAGTAAGCATCAGCACCAAGGTCGCAGTATAGGAAATGAGGAAGGATCATCTCAATCCATTGGTTTTAGCGTGATGCACCTAGTGCAGTGGGAAAGGTTAACTGAATAGGGTTCAATCCAGACATGATTTACTACGACTTTAAAATGCTTCTAACTGAAGCGTGGGCAGGGCTTGGAAAGTGCCTCAGGAGCGTTTCACCTTAGCTAAGTAAAGCACCCTCTGATGCTCAAGATGACCATTGCGAAGTACTTGCTGTCAAGTGGACTTTGCCTTCCCTGGTGTTATGCCTTGAGTCGCAGGAGCACAGGCTGCAAAGAACCTGCACAAGTGCTGCCAGCAGAGCTGGAGGATGCATGTCCACATGCATTTTGGGCTCCCTGGACAGTGGCTCCATCTGCAGATGTGGCTGATGAGAGCTACACTCTTACATCTCCAGATATGTGTGCTTTGGTCCCCATTGTGTCAACATCAGCATGTCTGCAAACAGGGCACAGAGCACAGAGGTCCTGGTCATGGTCCGCACTGCACACCCTTCCCAGAGTGAGCCTTCATCACAGATGACCCCACTCTGCTCCGAGAGTGAAGGTAATACAAGTGGAAAAAGAGACCAACTTCATAAAGAGATAAAGAAATGCAAACTGAATGGTTCTCTTCTTTAATTGCTCTTTTCCCAATGCTTAGCAATAGAATGTATATTCATCAAGCAGCAAGATAGAAAATCATACTGACCATAAAACATCCTCATTGGAATTTTATATCGCGGCTTCCCCTTAAAATATACAACTTTATATTCACACTAAAAATGGCTCTCTAATCTAATGATAAATAGCCACATGTCCAAGGAATAATTAAGTATACTAAAAAGATCCAAGTGTGTGTTCACATCAGCAAAATAATAGCAATTAAAGTAAGCGATTGCCGCAATTACCCACACATAACTGTATCTCAGCAAATGAACAAACATAATGATTTCTTGGAAACAGGGGTAGCATGCAGATTCTGGCACTCAAAAGAGAAATCATTTCCTATAAAATAACACTATTTTGACTTGTTTAGAATTTTCAATTATTGCAGACATTTATTTTCTTCTTGTGCCTTTATTTAGAGAGAACATTCATAGCATTATGCGTCTGCATGACAGACCTATGCTAGAAATTGCCGGAAGAGTTTGGTGAGCGTGTCCACACTGTGGGTCACATGTGCAAATGTGCTGGGTTTTATGACACCGAGAGGTTATGTCTCTGGCTCCACCCTCTGCACAGCTTTCCTTGGCTCACTTATAGCATGTACCACTGTTTCTTACAGCACATGTGAACTGAGGTCCTTGGATCCTAGTCCCAGGGAAGGTGTTAGGCATCAGAAATTTACAGTGTTCACAAAAGCCCATCTGCATTGGCATGCCTAGTTGCTTTGAGAGATTGAATTTCTGATTTGTTTCTTCTCTTTATTTTCACTTGTGTAATGCATGCCTATGCATGCAGCGGCCAGGGGCAGATATCGGGTGTCTTCTCTGGACAGTATCCACATTATTATTATTTCTAAATATATTTTATTTATTTATTTGAGATAAATATTGGGAGAAAAAGAGAGAGAATGGGTGTGCCAGGGCTTCTAGCCACTGCAAACAAACTCCAGATGCATGTGCCACCTTGTCCATCTGGCTTACATGGGTCCTGGAGAATTGAACTGGGATCCTTTGGCTTTGCAGGCAAATACCTTAACCACTAAGCCATCTCTCCAGCCCCAGAGAGAGAATGGGCATACCAGGGCCTCTAGCCACTGCAAATGAACGCCAGACGTATGCGCCCTCTTGTGCATCTGGCTTATGTGGGTCCAGGGGAATCGAACGGTGGTCCTTAGGCTTCATAGACAACCACCTTAACTGCTAGGCATACAAATTCAAATTCCATACTTGCCCTTTGCATAGGTTCCAGGGATCCGAGTTCAGGTCCATATGCTTACGTAGAAAGCACTTAACCCACTGAGCCATCTGTCCAGCCCTTCAATTGTCTCTCTGTGAACAACGCTCTTGAATTTTAATGATGACACAAAACCAGATTTATTTTAAAATCTGATCCTTGTAGGGACTTAAGGGGGGATTGTACCCCTGTTGTGGTAATATGAATGCAGTCTGTAAATGTGCGACCCATAGACTGAGGTGTTGAATGAAAACTAAACTTGTAACTTGGGTCTCCAGCCATCTACTTGGAGGAAGTATCACTGGGACATATCCTGGAGTCCAGCCCTAAGGTGAGCACAAAGCAGCTTGAGCTCTGGTGGTTCTTGCTTGCATATGGTGCGGGCTGTTGGGGGTTTTTCTGTCTGCATGGATCTCTGAAAGGGGGCAAGCTTCTTCCACCTTTGATGGAACTTCCCCTGGATTTTAAACTTGAAATCAATCCCTTCCTTCCATAAACTGTGGCTAGTTGAAAGTTTGTGCCAGCAATGTGGAACTTACTCAAGACCTGTGCTCTGGTTTGGATGTTCAAACTGTCACAACATGCCTGAATTTAGAAGCCAGACATGCTTAAAGGACTTGATTTATTATATGCATTAACTAATTATGTTTGCAAGCAGAGTATGTGTGGTATGGTGCATGTGATGTGTGGTATACACATGTGCATGTGCAGATGCACACACCCCGTGTGCGTGCATGTGGAGGGCAGAGGAGAGTGTCCAGTGTCCTCTTACTAGTCACCTCTGTGTTTCCCTTCTTGAGACAGAGTTTCTCCATCAACATGGAGAGCTGCCAGACAGCAAGCCCAGTGACTCTTGGGTCTCTGCACCCCCCTGCAAAGAGGAATGAAGTTGCACCTGTGACACCACACCCAGCTTATTTTCCATGGGTTCTGGGGAGTCTGACTTGGTCGACTCTGGCCTGAGGTGCCCTTGTGGTTAAGTGGCAAGTACTCTTCCTGTACGATGTTTTCTAGAGACGTTTCCCAGGATGAAGTTTTGGCCTTTTGCCTCAAAACAGACAAGTGAAATATTTGGGTGAAGGGAAGTTGCCTTCCTTCCTGCTCCCTTCTCTTCCTTTTTCAATTGTTTATTTTTAGTTACAGGCTGTAACTACTATGACGTGCTGAAGCAGAACATAGTAGGCTACCTGGGGGTGCAGCTGTTCTCAGAACAGGATGGGCTCTGTCTCCTGTGAGGGGAGCCTGAACCCTCCCTCTCCTGGGAATCCGTTCCTGGGACTTCATGACCATGTGCTGTCATGTGCAATTCTGCAGGGTGCATGGGAGCATGCATTGAACTTTAATTTGCATTTATTTCCCTAGGGATTAGTGAGATTGGGTTCCACGAAAAATGATTATGGATAGCTCTTTGCTGTCTTCAGTTCAAACTTCTATTCAGTTGTGTTTCACAATGAAAAAACTCTGAATAGAACCCTAGTTAGTTAAATGTGTTGAAAATCTTTTTTCCAATTTGAGGGTTTTAAAAAATTTTATTTAGTTATTTATTTACTTAATATTTATTTATTTATTTGACAGAGAGAAGGAGGGAGGGAGGGAGAGATAGAGAGAGAATGGGTGTACCAGGGTCTCCAGCCACTGCAAACAAACTCCAGACAAAAGGGACAACTTGTGTATCTGGCTAACGTGAGTACTAGCAAATCCAACCTGGATCCTTTTGGCTTTGCAGGCAAACACCCTAACTGCTAAGCAATCCCTCCAGCCCAATTTGAGGATTTTTCTGTTTTCTTAATACCCATATTCTTTTCTGTTCCATAAGAACTATTTTCCCCTATTCTCAGATAAAGAGATATTTTCCTCTATTTTCTACTCTAAGTTTTATTATCAATACTGAGTATATGTGTAGTATGTGCATGTGTGCTATACACATGTGTATGTGCAGATGCATGTGTCCAATGCACATGTGTGTAGAGGCCAGAGAAGAATATCAGGTGTTCTCATCTATCAGTCATCCACCTGTTTCTTGAGCCAAAGTCCCTCCCTGGACCTGGAGCTGCCATTTCTGGTCAGATTGGTTGACCAGCAGGCCCCAGTAATACTCCTGTCACCATTCACGCCAGGACTGGGGTTACAGATGTGCATAGCTCCAGCCAGCTGTTTATGTGGGTGCTAGGTAACAGACCTCAGGGTGAATCAGGCACTCTAATACTCTAGGTAATAGAACTCGGGATGAATCAGGCCCTCTCACACTCTCATACTCTAGGGAATAGAACTCAGGGTGAATCAGGCCCTCTCACACTCTCACTCTAGGGAATAGAACTCAGGGTGAATCAGGCCCTCTCACACATCAGGCCCTCAGGGTGAATCAGGCCCTCTCACACTCTCATACTCTAGGTAATATAGAACTCTCATACTCTAGGTAATAGAACTGAATCCTCTCACACTCTCATACCCTCAGGGTGAATCAGGCCCTCTCACACTCTCATACTCTAGGAATAGAACTCAGGGTGAATCAGGCCCTCTCACACTCTCATCTAGGAATAGAACTCAGGGTGAATCAGGCCCTCTCACACTCTCATGCTCTAGGAATAGAACTCAGGGTGAATCAGGCCCTCTCACACTCTCATGCTCTAGGAATAGAACTCAGGAATCAGGCCCTCTCACACTCTCATACTCCCTCAGGGTGAATCAGGCCCTCTCACATGCTCTAGGGAATAGAACTCAGGGTGAATCAGGCCCTCTCACACTCTCATGCTCTAGGGAATAGAACTCAGGGTGAACAGGCCCTCTCACACTCTCATGCTCTAGGAATAGAACTCAGGGTGAATCAGGCCCTCTCACACTCATACTCTAGGTGAACTCAGGCCAGGCCCTCTCACACTCTCATACTACTCTAGGTAATGAACAGGTAATAGAACTCAGGGTGATAGAGCTCAGGGTGAATCAGGCCCTCTCACACTCTCATACTCTAGGGAATAGAGCTCAGGGTGAATCAGGCCCTCTCACACTCTCATACTCTAGGGAATAGAACTCAGGGTGAATCAGGCCCTCTCACACTCTCATGCTCTAGGGAATAGAACTCAGGGTGAATCAGGCCCTCTCACACTCTCATGCTCTAGGGAATAGAACTCAGGGTGAATCAGGCCCTCTCACACTCATGCTCTAGGAAATAGAACTCAGGGTGAATCAGGCCCTCTCACACTCTCATGCTCTAGAATAGAACTCAGGCCAGGCCCTCTCACACTCTCATACTCTAGGGAATAGAACTCAGGGTGAATCAGGCCCTCTCACACTCTCATGCTCTAGGAATAGAACTCAGGGTGAATCAGGCCCTCTCACACTCATGCATACTAGAACTAGGAATCAGGCCCTCTCAACTCATGGGGGAATGAACTCAGGCCCAGGCCCTCTCACTCTCATACTCTAGGAATAGAACTCAGGGTGAATCAGGCCCTCTCACACCTCATACTCTAGGAATAGAACTCAGGGTGAATCAGGCCCTCTCACACTCTCATACTCTAGGGAATAGAACTCAGGGTGAATCAGGCCCTCTCACACTCTCATGCTCTAGGGAATAGAACTCAGGGTGAATCAGGCCCTCTCACACTCTCATACTCTAGGGAATAGAACTCAGGGTGAATCAGGCCCTCTCACACTCTCATACTCTAGGGAATAGAACTCAGGGAATAGAACTCAGGGAATAGAACTGAATCAGGCCCTCTCACACTCTCATACTCTAGGGAATAGAACTCAGGGTGAATCAGGCCCTCTCACACTCTCATACTCTAGGGAATAGAACTCAGGGTGAATCAGGCCCTCTCACACTCTCATACTCTAGGGAATAGAACTCAGGGTGAATCAGGCCCTCTCACACTCTCATACTCTAGGGAATAGAACTCAGGGTGAATCAGGCCCTCTCACACTCTCATACTCTAGGAATAGAACTCAGGGTGAATCAGGCCCAGGGTGAATCAGGCCCTCTCACTCTCATACTCTCATCAGGCCCTCTCACACTCTCATACTCTAGGGAATAGAACTCAGGGTGAATCAGGCCCTCTCACACTCTCAGGGGAATAGAACTCAGGGTGAATCAGGCCCACTCTCATGCACTCCCTCTCACACTCTCATACTCTAGGGAATAGAACTCAGGGTGAATCAGGCCCTCTCACACTCTCATGCTCTAGGGAATAGAACTCAGGGTGAATCAGGCCCTCTCACACTCTCATGCTCTAGGGAATAGAACTCAGGGTGAATCAGGCCCTCTCACACTCTCATGCTCTAGGAATAGAACTCTGAATCAGGCCCTCTCACACTCTCATGCTCTAGGAATAGAACTAGAACAGGCCCTCAGGGGAATAGAACTCAGGCCCCTCTCACACTCTCATACTCTAGGGAATAGAACTCAGGGTGAACTCAGGCCCTCTCACACTCAGGGTGAATCAGGCCCTCTCACACTCATGCTCTAGGGAATAGAACTCAGGGTGAATCAGGCCCTCTCACACTCTCATACTCTAGGGAATAGAACTCAGGGTGAATCAGGCCCTCTCACACTCTCATACTCGAGGGAATAGAACTCAGGGTGAATCAGGCCCTCTCACACTCTCATACTCTAGGTAATAGAACTCAGGGTGAATCAGGCCCTCTCACACTCTCATACTCTCATACTCTGAGGCCCTAGAACTCAGGGTGAATCAGGCCCTCTCACACTCTCATACTCTAGGGAATAGAACTCAGGGTGAATCAGGCCCTCTCACACTCTCATACTCTAGGGAATAGAACTCAGGGTGAATCAGGCCCTCTCACACTCTCATACTCTAGGGAATAGAACTCAGGGTGAATCAGGCCCTCTCACACTCTCATGCTCTAGGGAATAGAACTCAGGGTGAATCAGGCCCTCTCACACTCTCATGCTCTCTCAGGGTGAATCAGGCCCTCTCACACTCTCATAATAGAACTCAGGGTGAATCAGGCCCTCTCACACTCTCATGCTCTAGGGAATAGAACTCAGGGTGAATCAGGCCCTCTCACACTCTCATGCTCTAGGGAATAGAACTCAGGGTGAATCAGGCCCTCTCACACTCTCATACTCTAGGGAATAGAACTCAGGGTGAATCAGGCCCTCTCACACTCATACACTCTCACACTCTCATACTCTAGGGAATAGAACTCAGGGTGAATCAGGCCCTCTCACACTCTCATACTCTAGAACTCAATGAATCAGGCTCACACTCTCATACTCTAGGGAATAGAACTCAGGCCCTCAGGCCCTCTCACACTCTCATACTCTAGGAATAGAACTCAGGGTGAATCAGGCCCTCTCACACTCTCATACTCTAGGGAATAGAACTCAGGGTGAACAGGCCCTCTCACACTCTCATGGGGAATAGAACTCAGGCCCTCTCACACTCTAGGAATAGAACTCAGGGTGAATCAGGCCCTACACACTCTATGGGGAATAGAATAGAACTCAGGGTGAACTCAGGCCCCTCTCACACTCTCATACTCTAGGAATAGAACTCAGGGTGAATCAGGCCCTCTCTCACACTCTCATGCCCCTCTCACACTCTCATACTCTAGGAATAGAACTCAGGGAATAGAACTCAGGGTGAATCAGGCCCTCTCACACTCAGGGAATAGAACTCAGGGTGAATCAGGCCCTCTCACACTCTCATACTCTAGGGAATAGAACTCAGGGTGAATCAGGCCCTCTCACACTCTCATACTCTAGGAATAGAACTCAGGGTCAGGCAGGCCCTCTCACACTCTCATACTCTAGGGAATAGAACTCGGGGTGAATCAGGCCCTCTCACACTCTCATGCTCTAGGGAATAGAACTCAGGGTGAATCAGGCCCTCTCACACTCTCATGCTCTAGGGAATAGAACTCAGGGTGAATCAGGCCCTCTCACACTCTCATACTCTAGAACTCAGGGTGAATCAGGCCCTCTCACACTCTCATACTCTAGGAATCAACTCAGGGGTGAATCAGGCCTCTCACACTCTCATACTCTAGGGAATAGAACTCAGGGTGAATCAGGCACCATACTCTAGGGAATAGAACTCACAGGCCCTCTCACACTCATACTCTAGGGAATAGAACTCAGGGTGAATCAGGCCCTCTCACACTCTCATACTCTAGGGAATAGAACTCAGGGTGAATCAGGCCCTCTCACACTCATGCTCTCTAGGAATAGAACTCAGGGTGAATCAGAACTCTCATACTCTAGGGAATAGAACTCAGGTGAATCAGGCCCTCTCACACTCTCATGCTCTAGGGTGAATCAGGCCCTCTCACACTCTCATAGGAACTCAGGTGAATCAGGCCCTCTCACACTCTCATACTCTAGGGAATAGAACTCAGGGTGAATCAGGCCCTCTCACACTCTCATGCTCTAGGGAATAGAACTCAGGGTGAATCAGGCCCTCTCACACTCTCATACTCTAGGGAATAGAACTCAGAATAGAACTCAGGGAATCAGGCAGGCCCTCTCACACTCTAGGGAATAGAACTCAGGGTGAATCAGGCCCTCACACTCTCATGCTCTAGGAATAGAACTCATGGGGAATGAATCAGGCCCTCTCACACCCATCTCAGGGTGAATCAGGCCCTCTCACACTCTCATGCTCTAGGAATAGAACTCAGGGTGAATCAGGCCCCACTCTCATACTCTACTCTCAGGCCCTCTCATGCTCTAGGAATAGAACTCAGGGTGAATCAGGCCCTCTCACACTCTCAATCTAGGGAATAGAACTCTCAGCTCTAGGGAATAGAACTCAGGCAGGCCCTCTCACACTCTCATACTCTAGGGAATAGAACTCAGGGTGAATCAGGCCCTCTCAATCAGGCCCCCTCTCACACTCTCTCATACTCTAGGAATAGAACTCAGGTGAATCAGGCCCTCTCACACTCTCATACTCTAGGAATAGAACTCAGGGTGAATCAGGCCCTCTCAATCTCAGGGTGAATCAGGCCCTCTCACACTCTCATGCTCTAGGGTGAATCAGGCCCTCTCACACTCTCATGCTCTAGGGAATAGAACTCAGGGTGAATCAGGCCCTCTCACACTGCTCTAGGGAATAGAACTCAGGAATAGAACTCAGGGTGAATCAGGCCCTCTCACACTGTCACTCTAGGGAATAGAACTCAGGGTGATCCCATTGCACACTCTCATGCTCTACCTCATTGAGCATCTTTTATTTTCTTTCATTTGGTGTTAAGTCTCTCTGGACTGGTTTTTGTGAACAATGTGAGCTGGCTCAGTGTCATCCTCAGGCCCTCTCCTATGTAGAACTCAGGTGAATCAGCTGGTCTGTGCTCCTTGAGGGCCTTTAAGTCTCTCTGAGGTTTTTGTGAACAATGTGACAGCTCTGGTTTTATTTTCTTTTTGTGATGTTAAGTCTCTGTCTGTGCCTTTCCCTATGTGGTGACAGCTGGCTGTGCTCCTTAGGGCCTTAGGAGGACAGCTCTACATCAGGTAAGCGGCTGTTCCTGTGAGCATTTGGGCTGTCTAATCTTCTCTTTACTCCTTTTGCATGCACACTATACCACAGGTAATCCAGTATCTGGAGAGTCTGTACAACACTGGATTCATCCATCCTTAGACATCTGGGAAGATCATCCCAGAAAGCATTTGGACCTAGAATTTTTCTTGTAAGAAGATACTCAATGATGAATTGAGTTAATTTAATGTTTACAGATTATTTAGCTTTCCTAATTCTGCATATTTTGTGCTATCTCTCTCCCTCTCTCATGTGTGTATAATCATTGTTTGTGAGTACAGTATACATATCCTATAGTGTGTGTACAAAGAATGTCAGAGCACAAACTTCACTATCAATTCTCACTTTCCACCTTGTTTGAGGCGGGGTCTCTTGTTCACTGCTGTGTGCACCATGCTAACTGGCCAGTGAGCATCTGGGGGTTCTCCAGTCCCCAGCTCCCATCTTGTGATAGGAGAACTAGGGTTATAGGTGTGGGCTACCATGCCTGGCCTTACGTGGGCTCTGGGGATCTGAACTCAGGTCATCACCTTTGCTACAATGTCTCTTCATGTGCAAGAAAGACTAGCTTCCCCAGGGGTGCTGGCCCTTAAACCACTTGTTGGGGGAGCCCACCTGTTTGCATGGGGTCTGTCAGAAACCATGAGTGTGGGGTCTCAAGGCAACTTATGGCTATGGCTGACAGCTTGTGTGGTGCGTCAACAGAAACCTAACCTCAGCCATCCCCAGCCTCAAAAGGCACCATTGCTTGCACCCTCTCAGTTTTGTGGATAATCTGCTGAATAGACAGCAGTGATAATAATGTGAACCAGCCCCCAGCCCAAGGATGCTGGACTCATTTGCAGTTTCATGTCACTTTACAAAGAAATTACCCATAGGCATTTGCCAACAGGTGTGTGTGGACATGGTTGCAGTTACATTCGAGCTGCTGGCACAAAGCACATGACCAAAAGCAACCTGTTAGAGGAAAGGGTTTATTTTGGCTTATAGATTTGAGGGGCAGCTCCATGATGGCCGGGAAAACGTGCTATGATCAGAGGCTGGACATCACCCTCTGGTCAACATCAGGTGGACAACAGCAGTAGGACAGTGTGCCAAACATGGGCACAGGAAGCTGGCTATGACACAAAGACTCCTGCTCCCAACAACACACCCACTCTAGAGGTTCCAATTTCCAAATTTCCCCAGTTAGTGTGGTAGTTTGAAAAGATGGACCCCAATATATTCAGTAGTTCATTAGTTTGTAGTTTGGATCTGCAGCCACCTGGCTGGAGGCAGTGTCACTGGGTGGATCTTAAAGTGTGGTGGTGGGTTTGAGGTTTTAATCTAAAGATATGCCAAGTGTGCCTAACTGGAGTTCCTGAAGTGTGCTGTGCTGTGTGGCTTTTTGCTTGTGGCTTTCTCTCTGTGTTTGGTCCTGTGAAAGCAGGCCAGCTTCTTCGGCCATCATGGAACTTTCCCTGGATCTGTAAGCTTCAATAAATATCCCTTCCTCCATAACTGTGCCTGGTCTGGAAGTTCATCTCAGTGAACTTGAAGGTGTCTGCTATAGCTAGAGACCTTAGCATTCAGAACATATGAGTTTATAGGGAAAACTTCAATTCAAACCATCACATTTTGTTCCTAGCCCCAATAAACTCTTGCTTATCCATGATATAAAATGCAAAGCATTCAGTTAAACTTTAAAAGTACCCATCATTTTTATCAATTCTCATGCTGTTCAAATATACCCACTGTCCAAGATCTTTTAATCTTTAGTCTGTACAGGCATGTGTAATCATTTCTGGCTGTTTATGTGAGTGCTATGAAATCAAGCTAAGGCCCTCATGATTGCACTGCTAGTGCTGTTAGCCCCAACATACCTTCTTCCTGAAAAGTTGATATAGCTTAAAACCCTCACCCATTCACTTTGGAGATGGGCCGTGCTTACCATTTGAGACAGAGTTTCCATTTTCAGCAACCACGGCACTAGACCGTGCGTTGGATAACTGAGCTCCGTGGTGGTTCGCATTTCTGTCTTGAGTCTCTGAAGCAATTTCCGGTATGTTAGGATCGTCCCTGCTAGTTAGGTTCATGTTAGTCTCGAAACCTAAAATAAATTTTAGAAAAGATTATTCTCATCTGGTAAAATGCACTAAACATTTGAATAACACATTGGAAGAAAATAACGCAATTTGTGAAATCAAATATTAATTATGTTTGACATAAACATAGTATTCATTACTGAAGTTTTTGGTCTATAAAATATTCACCAACTGTTGCCAAACCACTGTTAAACGTAAAAGCAAACACTGGGCTGGAGAGATGGCTTAATGGTTAAGGCGCTGGGCTGCTAAGCCCAAGAACCCGGGCTTGATTCCCCAGTACCCACATAAGCCAGATTCACAAGGTGGCACATGCATGTGAAAGTTGTTTGCAGTGAATGGAGGTCCTGGAACACCCATTCCCTCCCTCACCATCTGCATCTCTCTCTCTATCTTTTTCAAGTACATAAAAAAATACTAAAAAAAAAAATACATAAAGGGAAACATTACATTTGAGTTTCTCAGATCTCAACTCCTGTAAAATAAATTTCAAAATTTGTATTTCCAAATATATTTACTTAAAAATTTTAATATAGGTCAAACAGCTTATCATGTTTCCTGTTTGAAAGAGACAATGAGTTCCCAAATCAAAAAATTAAATATAGTATGACAACCTTATAGCTTTGTAAAAACAAACATGTTTCATATGATTAGAATATTATTAACAATAGTTTTTAGAAAACTAAACTTGAAATGCAGTAAAATACATCCTGTTCACTGAAATAATTACTTATGAACATTTAATTTATGCTCCTATGATTGAGTGTTCTCAAATATATGTATAAACATAGAAGTCATTGTTGAAAATTCAGTTAAACCGTCAAAGGACAGCTTTTAAAAGCTGTGCAGCATCAGTAAAGCAAATGGTGACGAATGTGAGGGCTTTGCCCGCTCCCATGGCTGTGGTGTGCTCCCCAGGTGAGGACTGTGCAGGGTAGAGTAACAAGCCTCATCCCCTCGCTGTGCCAGTGTGACTCCTGCCACTGCCCCCACCTGGCTCAGTTTCCCTCTGAGACAAGGTAGGTGCGCCTGGGATAACCCTTGCTTTCTTAGGAGCTCCTCTCAGGAGACATTTATTGACTGGTGCTGGCTTCTTCCATCTGGCTGGCATGTAGAGGATCCTGACTGTCACTAAGTCTGAGCTAACAACGTATTTAAAGGGGCGAGTAAGCATCGCTTGCATTATTGTGGTTTGCGTCCCTGACCGCCATTACCCAGACCCGGGAAGCAGAGCAGTCTTGCTATGTAACAGAGAGTCCTGTGGTTGTGCAGTGGGAGAACAGAACTTAACCTTGACATTCTTCTTACTGTTCAGTATTCTTCCCAGTAAAAGACACATTACGTCACTTTTATTCTTAACTTTTGGAATGAATTACTATTTTCTCAAATTTAAGGAAGTGAGCCGTAAGTAAGGAGGAGTATGGGGCAGGAAAGGAAGGAGAAAAAAGGGTAGAAGGAAAGAAGGAAGGGAAAATGTGGGAAGGAGAAAATGAAAGAAAGAGGGAAGAAGGAAGACGAGAGAAGGAGAGAGGAAAGAAGGAAGGAAGGATTGCATGGTATCCCATAGGAACATGTATTTTTATTTTTTTATTTTTTTGGTTTAATGAGGTAGGGTCTCACTCTAGCTAAGGCTGACCTGGAATTCACTCTGTAGTCTCAGGGTAGCCTCAAACTCATGGCGATCCTCCTACCTCTGCCTCCCGAGTGCAGGGATTAAAGGCGTGCACCACCACACCCGGCAAGGACCATGTATTTTTTTATCTTTAGGAATTAAAATAAATTTAATTTAAGCATGACCATATCTGCCCACTCAAGCAGCAGGCCTTCTGTTCAAACACCGCAGTGGGCCCCTCGGCTGCTTGCTTCCTCGCCCGAGAACGAACCCCGAAGCAGGGTCTTCAGGTGCCCACGTGCTCACGGCTGCGTGGCAGGGGGAGAGGGGTCCATTTTGTTTTCATCCTCCAGCTCATTGACATTCTCAGTGCTGAGATCATCGAGAGAACATGGTCCGTCCTGCAGCTTGGAGCTCACCTTTGGGAAGGGGCTGGACAACCACTAAGCAGAGACACACACAAGTACAGTGCCCCAGGGGTGGAGTCCTGGCTGCATGGGAAACTTGAGGGGTGGAGAACACTGAGAGGATGTTGGTTCAGGGAGCGTGGGTCAGGCAATGTTTCCACATAGGGGCATTTCAGCTCAAGAGGATGCAGGGGGAAGCTATTGGTACAAGGGACTCAGAGACAGAAAAGAACTTAGCTTCTCCACACCAGGCAGAGGCACCCTGATAAGCCAGGCACATGGGAGCCAAGGAGTGAGCATGCAGACATCAGTGGTGGCAGCCCCCCACCAGGATATGGGAGGAGTGAGCATGCAGACATCAGTGGTGGCAGCCCCCCACCAGGATATGGGAGGAGTGAGCATGCAGACATCAGTGGTGGCAGCCCCCCACCAGGACATGGGAGGAGTGAGCATGCAGACATCAGTGGTGGCAGCCCCCCACCAGGACATGGGAGGCTCCCAGGAGGATGTGGAGACTCTAAGGTCAGGGGAATGGAACGGTTCCCAAGGGTCTGAATTGGTGACTGAGCTCAGGGTTAACGGGAAGAGTCTTGCTCCATCAGGTGGTCACAGACACAACTCTGACACCCTGAGGACCCTTGAATAAATTCTCAATGCAGGCTCTCTTCATAGTTGATTTCTAACTTATAAAAAATGACATGTTGAAATTATAGTCAAAGCCTTCCTTTTTTTTTTTTTTCTAGGGAAGCTTTAAAATATTTTTATATTTCCATTTAGCAGGTTCAGTTACAGCCAGTATGCGCTCATTCATACTGGTCACGCTGGAATCGTTGCACTGCCGGTTAGGGTCTCCTGCAGTTTTCTTTAAGCATAGATCTATTCAGGATGGCCATGGATGGGACTGAAGGCCAGTGCTCCCCAATGCATGATATCAGATGGACACGGTAGCAGTCCCCATTTCTTTACCATGATCACTACTTCCTGAGAGTCTGTTAGGGCCAGGTCCAGGCTAGATGGCACCCTTGGTGCCATGCTCTGTAACAGTGCTCAAGTGCACACTTAGGCCTGTTCTCAGTATGAGGTCTTTGAGGTTGGACAGGGAGGGTTTGATCTCTGTTGGTCTCACAGAGGGTGATGTCTGGAGACAGTCTTCGTTGTCATAGTTGGGGCAGGGTAACTGGCACTGGGAGAGTGGAGACTATGAACACAGCAACGTGTCCTACAATGCCCGGCGTGGCTCCAGACCCAGATGTCCTGGACCTAGCATGTCCGCCGCGCTCACGTCAGGACGCTTGTTTTATTACTGTCCCCACTTGCCACATTCCACTAGAGCCCGTGATTTCTAGGCTCGTTTGGACTAAGAGTCCATTGTATCCCGACATGAAGAGGACCCTCCCTGACCTGCCTCTCTTGTCCCAGACCTTCTTCCTGACCCCTTTGCTTCCCTGCACCCTGACCACCCGGGATCACAATTTGCAGGGGAGACAGAGCTCTGCACTTGTTTGGGGCTCTGCTTCTCCAGCAGGAAGACCTCCCAGGTCACCATACCAGGCCAGGGGGATTGCTCCCTCGTCCTCACTGGCACATTATGATCTACTACCTTCTTTCTCTGGAATGGTGGTAGCTTGAGTTCAAACACATCTTTTGATCTGTTCCCAAGGCCTAACGGACACGTGGATGGCATTCAGTAAATACTGGCTGAAAGAAAGGGGAAAGCCACGTGTGGTGGCACACGTCTGCATCCCAGCACTTCGGGGGTAGCTAAGGCAGGAGAGTTCTGAGCATGAGGCCAGTCTTGGCTACATAGTGAGTAGTAGGGTCTGCCAGGGCTACACAGCAAGACCCTGTCTCAAAACACACATATAAAGAAAAAAGAAAAAGGAAATGAAAGGGAAGGAAGGAAGGAAAACTAGAAAGGAAAAAGGCAGGTTTTGCCTTCTTGCAGGAGCTACATCTCCTGCAACTATAAAGCAGGTAGGTATTACTAGCTGAGAAATCAAAGCCAGTCTGGGTGGTGTGACCGCACAGGTGATCATTTCTCCTCATGCCCAGGAGGTGATTGGGAAGTGTATGAAAGGACTTTTAGTGTTAATAACACGCCTTTCAGTTTCAGTCTCTACTTACTTAAAATTACAAGGTAAGGAAAGTATCTCACTGAATGCGGTGAACATTTTCTCCTAGTCACAGGACAGCAGAGGTTTGTTTTGTACCTCAGCACAGGAACTTGCTAGAGAAAATGCCTGTGGCTGTTTGAGATGGATGTCTGACCCACGTGGAGGTTTTGTCTGTTTTTGCCACCATCTTACCAATTGTCCCCGCGCAAGGTCTGTGTTACTCGGTTCTTTACAATCTTACTTTGTTGCTTTACTATGCCTAACAATAGGACATTGACGACAGTTGGATGACAGTTAACAAGCGTGTGACTCTGGATCTTGATGGACAAGAAGAATGACCGGGAACACCTTGAGTGGACGCTGATTACACATCAACTCTTGCACAGGTGCCTGCCAGCCGTCTCATACCTGTTGGGTCTTTCAAGAGCATATTTGGCCAGTTTTGTCCTTTTTCTTACAGAAGCTCACCTCCCTAGACTTGTATATATTACAACCTCAGAAAAGATAGAAACAGACGCAGGCATTGAAGACTCTAGCAGCCATTTGAAGGACAGAATGCCTGTGTGGAGGAATATGCTGGCCCTGGGGGAAGGATGTGAAATCAGTGAATGTGTTTCTCAAACACTAACATTATGGAGTGGCAAGAGGGTGAAATAAATGAGAGGGGTTTAGAGCACACACTGAGAGGCGTCCAGAAGAGACGGCAGACATGACCGAACACCTGCCGAGTTTAGGGTGAACAAGCTGGTCACTTGATACGGGTTCTCTTCCTCCTCAAGTGAGCAGCCGCCAGCTGGCGTGACAACCCCAAACTAAAGGACATTCAGCCCAGGCTTGCCTTGAACCCATAAGAGATGAGAAACTTTTCCAAGTACATAAATGGTCTTAAGGAAACAAAGTTGGTTTACAAATAAAAAATTCCGTATTAATTCTTATCACCATTGTTTATGTTCTTTAACAATATGCAGCCACTCTGTTTTTTTTTTTTTGTTTTTTGTTTTGCTTTTTTGCTTTCATTTTGAGACAAGTTTTCCCAGGCTGGCTTTCAGCACACCATGTAGACCAGACAAGCTTCAATCCCGTGGCAGCCCTCTGTCTCCACTCTCCTGAAGCGCTAGGATTACACATGTGGCTGCCGCACCAGTTGGAGCCAGGCACTTAGGTCTCTTCTTGCACAGAGCTCTGAGCTATGTCCTCAGCCCCCAGCGCGTCTTCTCAGGTTGTCCCTCATCAAGCTTCCGGAGGTGCCCTTGCTCAAGCGTGACGGCAACCTGAGTGGGTCAAGGCAGCAAGTGGGCAGGACCTGACACGAAAGCTTTCCAAAATGCCTGATCTGGGATCCACTGGCGAGCTGGGAGCTATGAAGAGCCAGGGCAGCCTTTCTGTGAAAGAACACCCTGGGCTCTGCAGTATGAGGGGAGCCTGCATGAAGAGGAAGGAAGGGGAGGAAGAGGAGTCCAAGGGATTGTCTGGCTGCCTCTAAGGGAAGTGGCGGGCTTGGCTGCAGCTCTGGCAGGGAGGCCAACAGGGCTGCAGGCTCTGCGCATCCCAGGGTTGCCTTCCTGCCAGCTCCGTGAGTAAGCCAAGGAAGAAATGAGTTTGACAAGAAATCACCTGCAGGAAGCACACACTGGAGGTGAGGCTGTAGATAGAAACGCGGCAAGGATTTAGACTGGGACCCAGTGCAGGGCTGGGAAGGCTAAGGGAGCACAGGAAGCATGCTTTTGGGCTAGGGAGCAGGGCCAGTGAGCACTCTAAGAAGGGAGGAGCCTGAGCCGGAAGACCAGAGGACTGCGGGCAGGCATGGTGGGACTCTGGGGGGACAGCCGCCCCACACCTCAAGTCACACTGAGCAGCAGTCTTTGGAAGAAGAGTGTTTAGCATGAACCCCAGGCAAGGTGGATTTCTCCCTGAAAGGCCTTTCCTGAGAGAGAAGGGCAAGGTGAGAAGGAATGCACGGAGGGCCCAGGCTGAGGTCAGGGTGGCACTGGCAGGAGAAGCCAGCACAGGGCGCTACCTTGTCAAATGTCTCTGAACCGTCAAGGAGGACCAGATCATAACGAACAGTGATGCTCTTTTAAGAATGTTTAAAAACGCGACTGCTCTGCAATTCCCCTAACTCGAGATAACGTTAGAGCATACTTTCGAATCACACGAGCTGGGATCCAGGTTTGGGGAGCACAGGAGAAACCCAAGCTGGAGCAGTCTGGCTGACTTAACGCCGAGAGTGCTCTGTAAGGCAGAAAAAATGTGAAGATACATTTTAGGCTCATTACTCATGCTGGCTGCAACTCACGTACAACGCCATAGGAAAATTCCTCTTGGGAGAGGCTACGCATGCGGGCACAGCGCCTGCTTTCTTCCACTTGCAACAAGGACAAGTACAATTGCAGAGTGAGGACCTGCACTTTTACGAGAAGACACACGCAGCTGGCGGGCAGTGAGATCTGGATACACTCACGTCCACCTGACAAGAGGCGTGGGTTTGTGCTGGGCTAAGTCTAGCCTGTTTTGCAGGGGCAAGCCCCTTTTGGATGTCTGATTTTGCTCGAATCTTCCATCACTGCTCAGGAGAAAGATGGCAAATGAGGACTTTGGGGACTAGCTCAGTGTGAGGTAACTTGCTAATGTGAGAGACCCTGGGTTTCAATTTCCACACCACAATAAACAAAGCCAGAAGTAATGTCTCGGGAGCCACTCCAGTGCCCCTGTTCTCTGCTGCCACCCATGTGGGCACATACTAAGCACCTGTCTGAAGGGCTCTCAGAAAGACAATTTAAGCAAGAAGCATTCTGTACACACTGGGGCTCACACAAAGCTCTAATAAGGAAAGGGATCCTGCGTTTGGAGACAGAGGTGAAAGGGTGTGTGGCTGCCCAAAAGAGGAGGCATATGAGCTCACTGGACTTGGGTCCCCTCTGAAGATCACAGTCTCAATTGACCACAAACTGCAACTGATTGTTGCAGAAGGTTGTGGAGAAACCCTTCAGTGTGTGCTAGTGATGCAGGATCTAAGAACCCAACACTAGGGTCCCGGGCACCTGTTATGCAGCTGGCCCACAGCACACTGGAATCTACATTCTGGAATCCATGTACTTCCTGATAGCCATGATGTCACCACTCTCGACAGGCCCACATCTGCCCCGTGTGCGTCTCTTTGGCAGAAAGCACCAGGGCTTCTTGTCCTTGGGTTAAGCTGGGTGAAGAGGAAGTCTGCTTGTCCCCACTGTAACTCTTACCCCCATTCCCTGCCAAGTGTAGGGAGAGGGTTTACACCGACCGAAACAGGAAACTGGGTGATATCTTCACAACACATGTGCTGAGCGAGGGGGAATGCACGATGGTAAAGCTAGGAAGTGGCTGTCAGTGTAAACAAGGTTTCCAGGCCCCAAAACACAGAGAAACTCAGTTGTGCCAACGTTCTTTAAATTTAACAAACTGGATCTTTTTTCGCCCATTTAGCCAGTCCTTGTCACAAAGGGGTAAAATCACATTAATTTCTTTTCTTTCCTTAAACTTGGGTAGCTTTCTTTTATGTAATTAGCAGAATATGCAATCCCTGAACACTAGTTGGCCTGGCCTCAGTCCCACCCACCTGCCACCCACCATGCATGACTTCAGGGCCATGAGGTCACCAAAGCTATCAGGTTCCTACGTCTCAGTGGGGGGTGGGGCTGAATCAGGAGCTCCAACACAGACCTGGTGTCTCTGACATCCCTTTAGGCTAACCCCCACTCCTCACTTTCCCCTGATTATCAGTTAGGAGGACTTAGCATCCGTGAAAACTTGTCCAGAGGGAAAGCTAGTCATACTTGACACTGGTGAGACGGACTAGCGAAAGTAAAAGAAGCAAAAAGCCCAAGTCATGGAGTGGTGGATGTCAGGGTCTTCTCCAACCCTTGTTCAGAATGAATCGCCAAAGTACTCATCTAAAATACTCTGCAGGGCTGAAGAGATGGCTTAGCAGTTAAGGCACTTGCCTGCAAAGCCAAAAGATCCAAGTTCAATTCCCCAGGACCCCTTTAAGCCAGATGGTGGCACGTGTGTCTAGAGTTTGTAGCTAGAGGCCCTGACGTGCCCAGTTTTTTTCTCTCTCTCTACTTCTCTCTATCAAAATAAGTAAATAAATAAATAATAAATCAATCAAAGACATAAGCCAGGCCCAGCTGAACAGGCCTTACACATCCAGCTTCTGCTATCTGGACTCAAGAGGAGACGCCTCAAGTCTGATGCCAGAACACCCAAGACACTGGGATGCCAACAATAGAGGCTTTCCAGTGATGTGACAGGAGCACAGTGGTACTTTTGGGCACCAGCTAGGCAGATTCACCTGCCCACACTGCACTGCCCTCTGTCCACTAGTGGGCCACTCCAAGCCTACCAGTAGGTAATAAACTGAAGATCTCTATAGGAATTCAATTCTTGTTAGAACTCCCACCAAGGCTGTGCTGCACACATGATAGACAGGTTAGCCTTAGTAAGTCCTTGACCTTCCAAATTATGATCCCAGGCTAAACCTCACTCCAAGCATGGCAGTGACTATCACAGCAGGAGTGCCAGTCACCCAGGGGGACAGGACTGGTGCACTGTGGGGGAAGGTATTACCTAAGCTTTTGATGGGTCCACATTTCACCCAGAGCCACAGAAAGAGACCAACACATGGCCAGTCCATGTTGGAATCCCCCTTCCATTGATAAGACAGGGAATCATTTCTGATGGAGCGCCACTCAGGGGAACAGCTGAAATCAGAAATGGTCAAAACCTGAAATATTTTTAGCCTTTGAGCCATTTCCCAGTCCCAAACCTAAAAGCTTTTCAGTTTTCAGTACTGACATAACACCAATACAAAGTTCTACAACTTGAAACTTTGTCTCACAGCATCCACAACATTAGGTATATGTAAATACCTGAACATTGAAAACATTTTATAATTTGTTATGGCCACATGTGAGTGGACATAGAAATAGTAAGAAAAATTGTCTGAAAAGTTAAAAAGAATAAAAGAAAACAATCTATGTTTTCCATACAGCCTGACGGTGATTTCAAAATGAAATTGGGTTGTGATCTTCATGAATTCCCTAAGTGTGTGAGGAGAGTGGCTGTCCTCCCATTCATTCTCTCCTGCCTCTGTAGTGTTCGTCACTTCCCTCCCACTGTCACACACACACTAGAGATTCAAGACATAAAAAAACTGTGAACTGGGACATCAACTCTGAGAGTCAGAGGCAGATAAAAGGGAAAGAGAAGAGACTCTTTTGAGAAGGAACACAGTATTTCACCAACAGCAAGGAAGAGCAGGCCTTTATGAAGCTCATATCCATCCTCATGTGACACTCAGCTCTCCCTCTTTAGTGACATACCAGCTTTACTGGTATTGCTGTTTATGAAAGGAAAGCTGTTGCAGTCAGGTTTGCACTGCTGGCAGAAAACACCTGACCAAGAGCAGCTTGTGGGGAAAAAAAAAAAGGTTTATTTTGGCTTCTAGACTGGAAGGGAAGCTCCATGATGGCAGGAGAAAATGATGACATGAGCAGAGAGAGGGTGGACATCACCTCCTGGCCAACATCAGGTGGACAACAGCAACAGAAGAGTGTGCCAAACACTGGCAAGAGGAAGCTGGTTATAACACCCATAATCCTGCCCCCCAAAATACACTGCCTTCAGGAGACTTTAATTCCCAAATTGCCATCAGCTGGGGACCAAGCATTCAGAACACCTAAGTTTATGGGGGACACCTGAATCCACATTTCGGCCTCCCCCCATAAACTGATGTACATGATGTCAATGCAACGCATCCAGTCCATCTTTAAAAGTCCCCATAGTTTTTATCAAACCCAATGATGTTCAAACATCCTCATAGTCCAAGGTTTTTTAACTGAGCCATAATACAAACAACAGCAACAACAAAACATAATGGCACAGAATCAACTTCAAAAGATGGCATTGGGCATAGAAAAGATATATTCAACAATACAAGATTTAAACAGGGCAAACATGAACTCTGTAGCTTGAAGTCCCACAGCTCTAGTCAGTGACAAACCTCCAAGTCTGATAAGTTCTAAGCAGTGACAAGTCTCTGGAGTTCTAATTCCGCCCCTCCAGCTAGACTAACCTCAGTCCAGGAAAACTTCATCTACTGCTGGAAGCTCACCCTGGCAGCAATCCCATAGTCCTGGCAGCTCCATTGGCTCTCCACTGCAACCCACAGTGCGTCCTCATGGCTCCATTGGGCCCCACAGGTAATTCAGCAAGCCCACTTCACACTGCCCATGGCCATTTCCAAAATTCAAAACCATGTTGCAAATTCAATGGTCCTCTCTTTTCTGTATTTGTTAACTCTTCAATACCAGGTTGGCTACCAATTTGTTAATCCAGGGGGAGGTAAAGCAGAGTTTGAAGAACAGGACACTCCTTCAGCATTCAGGCCCATTCAGAAGAGCCTGTATTCTTCCTGTTGTCCCAACATGGGCCAGCTGGCCCAATCTCAAAGGTTGTAATTTCTCATACAATGGCAGCTGAATGGCCAGAAGTTTCAGCCCAAAGATTTCATTTATTTTCTGTGCTATATCCCTCTGCTCTCATTAGTCCATTTCTACACAATGAAATTCTCAGGACATGGGCAGAACAGCAAGCCTCTCACACAAACTGCTTCTATCCCAGTCTAGGCAAAGCTCTTTCTCACCCTCATAAGCCAAACCCACAATCCATAGTTCTTTCAGGTCTTTCAACTCTGTCCAGAAGAGTCCATGAAGCTGTACTTATAGCACTGCAAGGCATCTCTTAGGCCAAGACTTTAAATTTATCCACATTCCTCCTGCAAAGTAGTTCCAAAAGGCCACAGTCACAGAGTTAGGTTTCCAGCAATAATGACCCCACTCTTGGTACCAACTGTACTTGTGTAGTCAGGTTCATATTGCTGGCATAAATCACCTGACCAAGGGCAGCTTGTGGGGGAAAAAGGGTTTATTTTGGTTTACAGACTCCAGGGGAAGCTCTGGATGATGGCAGGGGAATATAATGACATCACCTCCTGGCCAACATCAGGTGGACAACAGCAATAGGACAGTGTGCCGAACACTGACAAGAGGAAGCTGGCTCTAATACTCATAAGCTTGCCTCCAGTAGCATTCAGAACACCTAAGTTTATGGGGGACACCTGAATCAAACCCCCACAGAAGCCAAGCAACCAGTTTTAAACCCAGCAACCCAGTGAAGTACCTGCACGTTTTGAATAAATGCCTATAATCTAATTTGTCTAAACCTCTATGGAATCATGGCTAATAGCAAATAGTAACACCAATTATGACTGCTAGTTTTATCATTCTGCCTGAAATAACCCCTGACAGTCTATGTCCTGTTGGAGCTACTTGTCTTGAGGCCATGGCACAGAATGATCTCATTATCTGAGAAATGAAATGTGTTTTCTAAGAACATTATTGAGGGCTCCATGTACATGCACTCCGATTAGTAGGTGGGCCACATCACTGGGGTTTCTAAAGATCGTCTGACTAAAAAGTCTTTATTTATTTATTTATTTATTTATTTATTTATTTATTTATTTGAGAGAAAGAGGCAGAGAGAGAATGGGTGCACCACAGCATCCAGCCACTGCAAATGAACTCCAGATGCCTGTGCCCCCTTGTGCATCTGGCTTACATGAGTCCTGGAGAATAGAACTGGGATCCTTTGGCTTTGCAGGAAAATGCCTTAACTGCTAAGCCATCTCTCCAGCCCAAGAAGTCATATTTATGATCTGTCCCCAGCTCCTACACTGAAGATGGAGTCAGACCTAGGAGACTGGATGTTGGAGGTACCCCACCACGCAGGAAGGAAAGTGGGGAAATGAAATGTTTGTGTTCCTGTATGGGACAACTCAATGGTCAGGATGAATCTCTGGCCATGCCGAGGTCCCCAGGGAGAGATGGGTGTGGCAAGAAGGCGCTGGAAGAGCACATTGGCAAGAGAGGGAGAGCGAGTGACTGAAAGGCCACAAGACCTGAGGGAGTTTACCTATGAAGCAGCTCACGGAGAATTGGGAGATGGCTCTGTGGGTGAAGTGCTTACCATACAAGCATCAAGGCCTAAACCCAGATCCCACGGAACATGCTGGCTGTGGTAGCATATGCCTTAAATCCCCACCTGGAGAGGCAGGAACAGGAATCTCTGGGGCTCACTGGCCAGCTTGATAAGCCAAATCTGCGAGCTCTAAGTTTAGGGACAGATCCTGTTCCAATAATCACGGGAGAGAAAGAGGAAGATACCGACATCACCTTTGGCCTCCACGTGCACTCACATGTTATGTGGATTGTATGTGCACACACATGCCATCACACACATGAACATGTATACACACATGTATACACACCAGATACAGACAAAATCACACGAAAGAGGAAGGCAAAATCTCAGGGGACATCATCACTAGCAACTATAAAAGGAGTTAAATGTTAAGAAAAGTTAGTATCATCCTCATCAACTTTGTTTAGATTTTAATGTTCTCTACAAGATACGGCACTGGGCATGAGCTCTACACTTAAGGAGGGATGTATACACTTCCAAAGGAACGTGGTCCACTGTCTATATATGCCCTTCATTCTGCTATTAAGCCCCAGGCTGACCCCACCCATGCACGAGTTCACCTGAGAACTGGGCCTGAGGAACGCGAACTCTCCAGATGGAGGGTCTCTATAAGACGCGTGCATCTGCAGTGCTGCCTCGTGTCATGGCTTGAGTGTGACTTGTCCCCAACAAACTCATGCGTTTGAACCCTTGGTCCCAGCTGGTCACTGCTGTGGGAGGTTGTGGAGTCTTTGGGAATTGGGGACCTAGCTGAAGAAAGTGTGTTGTTGGTGGGGGGACTTGGAGTCTCATTCTCTGTCTGTTTCATGTCTGCCAACCCGGAAGCGAGCAGCCTGGCTTCCCACGACCATGCCTACAGGCTGATGTGTCACCTGCCGTGTTTTCGCTGCATTGAGGAGGTGCCCTGGAAACTCTGAAACTGAACGGAGATGAGCCCTTCTGCCCTCCAGTCGCTTTAAGTGTGTGGTCACTGGAGTGATAGGAGTCGGTGTATAACCTGCTGTGCAACAGTTTCTCCCCATGGCTTGCCCAGGTTTTGTTCTCACTCACTCATTTCTTGGATTATCCATCTTTCCACATAAAAGGATACACGTGATAAAATCAAAATCCCAGATTCACATGGTTGCTTTTGAAATACTCATGCTTGCCTGCTGCTCCTGATTCTTCCATTTCAGAACAGCACTTTCTTTGGAAGGTGATGGGTGATTGTGGTCCAGTGTTGGGGATGAAGCAAACTGCTTTGGGTTTTATTGACTCTGAGGCAAGCACAGATTCCCAGATACCATGGTATAGTCTGGATTCCACTGTAAAACAGTGGGGTTGCTCCCACGTTAAGCCCCTTTGCTCTGACTGTGGGACCCAGCCCGAGTAGGGAGGGAAGTGAATGATATTGCTACTATTTCATTATAATGCAATGTGTTGTTGAAATGCACAGGGCAGTGGTTGCCAGCTCATGGGGTGTAGGTAAGAAAACTTACCATTTCAAGGACAGAGTATCCAGGGCCCAAGACACCATGTACATGGTGGGAAGTGGTGAATGTGGACCACTGTGGGAAAATAATACTGAATATAGCCAGCTCTCAGACAGTGTGGAATCTTGGCTGATCTGGGGATTACAAATCATGCAAGTCAGGCAAAAAGCACCCAAACGCTAGTAGGCAATTAAGAAATTCAGTTTTGTCTTCGGTTCCTGTCTAGGAGACAGAGATCATAGCTTCCACCCAGCCCCCCTCTGGGGAAGGCATCCCATGCAGTATGTCACTTCAGAAGAAGAAAACCTGAGCTATTGTGTGACGCAGCAATAGTGAGATGCAGACCGTCAGGACTGTCTCTCTTCACTGGCTCAAGGAGAAATGCTGAGTGGGTTGGAGGATGGAGCACTGGGCTTCTCCTGGGAGCCCCGGTGGGGACTGAACTTGCAATCCAGTGTGGAAGCACACACGTACAGCAGTGGCTTCCTTTCCTGGGTGCACAGTCTGACAAGTATTTTCTGGCTATGAATGATAACCTACTTCTGCAGACTTTGCCTCATTTTCCGAAATTCAGGTACAGTAGACTTCTGCTGACTGCGCTGCACAACGCAGTCGCGGCTGTAACGGCGTCTTTGCTGCATTTGGTTCATCTGAGAAATGATGGATTGTTTCTGCTAGCCATAATCTCTGGTCTGACTGATGGGCCAGCTAGCTACTGCAGATTTGCAGCTGACACACTAAGACAATTTCCCCGACAGGTCATATAAGACAAAGGGTCACTTTGATCAGACTGATCTTAATTTTGGACTGTGCACCACTCTGCTTGGTGGTGCTCCTGGGTGTCACAGGGCTGTGACTGAAACAGCAAGGGCAAATGGAAGTGACACTTCTGAGACTACAGTGCCTTCCCCGTGGCTCTGTGGCTACTTCTTGGCTTAGCCTGGTTTCTGACTTTGCTCGCTGTTCACATCGCTTAGACGAGAGTGCGTCCTTGCCTGTTTTTGAAAGAGGCTATAAAGACTGTGAGGGAGGCTTTGCATTTCTCTGCTCCCAGTCCTTGTGGCTGCTGAAGATGCCAGCTGATCAAATGGGCTTCTCACCCTGCTTCCTGGCACGCGCTGAGGACTCACTCAGCACTCATTTAATTTGGAGGGTCCTGGGTAGATGCCTGACACCCTCTCATTCCAACTAGTCCTCTGCACGATGCTTGGTGAGCCCTGCACAAGATGGCTTCAATGTGGTTGGTCCTCATTCATGAGCCTTTAGTGGGTGTTATTACTTTCCTTGTTGCTGTGACAAGATACTTGGCAGAAGCAGCTTGCAGCAGACAGCTTCAGGTTCACTGGGATGAACTTCCAGACCAGGCACAGTTATGGAGGAAGGGATATTTATTGAAGCTTACAGGTCTAGGGAAGTCCCATAATGGCAGAAGAAGCTGGCCTGCTCTTACAGGACCAGACAGAGAGGAGAGAGAAGCCAAAAAACTACACAGCACAGCACACTGGAGGAACTCCAGCTAGGCACACTTTGCATATCTTTAGATTGAAATCCTAAACCCATCACCACACCTTAAGATCCACCCAGAGACACTTTCTCCAGCAAGGTGGATGCAGATGCAAACTGCAAACTAACAAAACACTGAATATATTGGGGGCCACTGATTCAAATGACCACACAGCTCAAGGGAGGAAAGGCTTGTTTTGGCTCACAGTTCTGGGGATACGGTCCCTCATGGAGGAACAGGCGTCTGTTGGTCATGGCAGAGGACCTGGGAGTGATGATCCCCTTTCATTCTCCTGGTTTCCCCTTTTTATGCTGCCCATGGAATGGTACAGCGCACAATCAGGATGGGTCTCCCCCTCAGTTAATCTTCTCTAGATACCCTCATACACACCCCCAAAGGTGTCCCTCACTAACGCCCTAGGCTTCCCATCAACATGACAATCCAAATTCACCATCCCTACTCTGTACCTTGTCGACTTGACACACAGAAGTATCACTGTTAACCCGTATCAGTGTCGGGTTGGGATGCTGACAGGCTGAAGCAGAGGGAGCTTGCGGATGGAGACAGCTGGAGACATGGAGAAGGATCCAGCTGCATAGAAGGGGTTTTGTGGGGTGGGGGACACAGCATCACCCCAGAAGAATGTTCTCTTAGCCAAGAATCTTGTCATGGATGCCACTCAGGAACATTGATGACATCTCAGAGAAGTTTTCTCTGCTGTTCCCCATATCTGTTCCTGGTGATGAGTTGCGTTTCACTTCAGAAAGGAACTGCTTTCTCAAGTAGAGTCTTTGTATAAGCATTTTAACTTTAATTGTTTTCAGAGACTAAGAACATCACTGAAAGAAGCCAGGGTTTGGGAGAAAGGAGATGTTTGTTTGACTCATGAGTGGAAGAGTAGATTTTGTGATTCAGGGGGGAAATCACTTAATCCCCTGGAACTCCAGGCAGAAAAACAAACATATAGTAAGACACGTAAGCCCAAGGTCTGGGTCCTTTCCCAACATAGCCTTGGATTTGAGAGAAGAGGAGGAATGAAGACAGCACTGATTTTGCACAGAACCTTAGCGAGATAAATTTTCTACCTGGAAGTGCCCTTTACGGTTTCCTGTCACATGAGAAGCCAGCGGCATGGTTGGGATGGAGGCTCCAGGGGAGAAGCTGCACCGCGATGACAGTGACCCCGTGCTGGTAGTCTCATGTGAAGGACATGCAGAGTTGTCACAAGTGCTGACGGCATGCTGTGTGATGCAGTTCCTAAGGTTTGACTGTGGCTGTCTCTTGTGACCAATGCACTGATGGCTCCTTTCCCGGTGCTCCTCTGTCAGGCAGGCAGGTGTTACACCCCTGTTCCAGGGGCCCCGTCTGCACCCAGGGAACTCCAGCCACCCACTGCTGCCTCCCATCCTTTCAGCTGTCTGTTAGCTCTGTTGAAAGTCACAGGTCCTGTGACCACCTGCTGCTCTGCCTGTCTGCAGAATGTACCCTATGGGCACATCTGTAGCCCTGTGTCCTCACTGTTTTCAGGTCACTCCCATCTTGTAACAATCAGAGGGCATTATGAAGCCCCTCCTCAGATAAGGTGCATGCAAGGCACACCCTGAACCACTTGGATATAGGCATAGACCTTCAAGTGGTTTAGGACACATAGACCGCCTCGCCCCGAACTTCTTTCACTGAAGTGGGATCCCACATGGCCTCAAAGAAGGCAATGGTAATACCAGATTTGTTCATTTATTTTTGTTGCCATTGGCAAGCCTTGTGCTTAAACAATACGAGATTACTGCAGTAGAATTAGCTCTAGAAGCTCATATAAGCCTAGTTGTACAATTTCCTTATGTGAATTCTTGGGTATTTAGAGAGAGTAAGTATAGCAATTTGTGAGGAAAATGTCAAAATACAACAAATACTTAAGCATTAAAAATATCATTGCAGCCAGGCATCACGTCTTTAATCCAGCACTCTGGAGGCTGAGGTAGGAGGACTGCTGTGAGTTCAGGGCCACTCTGAGACTACATAGTGAATTCCAGGTCAGCCTGGGATAGAGTAAAACCCTACCTATATATATATGTATGTATATGTATATATATCATTCCAAATAGTATGGGGGGGGGCAAAGAGATTTGTGTTCTTAATCTAAGTTTGGGTACTGATCAATATAAAAGTTCAAAGAATATCTCTGAGTGGAAGTAAACAAAGTATGTTTTTCTGTTTTAGAGCCAGACTTGAAATGTATAGCTGCAGTTCTCATACAGATATTCTTGTTTGCTTCAGAGTGAGCAAGAAACTAGTGACAAATTCCAGTGTCCAGAGAAATGTTTTCTGTGAGAGCCTGGTAGGGGAGGTTACTTGTATGGCCAAGGGAAAGCCTTTGCCCAGCTCCTCCTCACTTAGTGTTCATTTAGTGATAAGTGAAGAACTGCCTTCCCAGGGGTGCCAGCCTAACAGCTCCAAGAACTCCCTTATTTGGACGGTCAGGGCATTTAGTGTTCACTGTTGACTCAAGATAGTTCCTGAGTGCGCAGTGCTTTAGGTTCTGGGGAGGAAGATCTCGGCATCAGCCAAGGTTTAGAACAACAGCAGTTTGACAAGGAAACTCACACTTCAGTGAACTGTGTGCTAGTTCTGTCCACACTCTTGGGGCATTCCTGACACATGTACACACACCACCACTACCACCACTGTCACCGAGGAAACATATCCGGCTGAGGGGAAAGTTGAGCCGCTTTGGACAAGATAAAGCCAATAAAACAAGATCCATTCACAGGCAAGGGGCCTCTGGGATGCTAAGCGCTGCATACTATTATGTGAGGACAAGATTTGCATAAAGTGGACTAATTTCTTAGGATGCGATCTCATTTGGATGTTCAGAGATTAAATGATAACGCTGAAATTCTGCTTGAGACACTAACGCAGACAACGGGTGTCTGAAATTCCAACCTGGAGCGTGGGGCAGACTCTGGCCAGTGAAGCAGAAGTGCTGAACCCTCGGCGGCTCTTCCTGAACCCAGCGCAGTACCTGCACGCCACTGGGCTGAGAAGCCTTGAGATCTCAGGAAACGCTGACCGTGAGCCATTGTCTTGTTCTTTCCAACCTAAGATAAGATTGGCACTCTTTCTGAACCCTGATCTTTCACACTTAGCTCTGTCTAGATGTGATATTTAGAAAACTGTACTTTTGTTTTCCATAGCAGAGGGTTGTGTGCACCAATTGTATACGCACGCTGGGAAGCATCAGGGAGGCTCTTGAGAGATGTGGATTTGAGGTCACTCTAAGCACCACTGTGTTCACATCATGAGGAATGCTGCCCTCCTGCCAGACTCAGCTCTGTCATAGCAGTAGTCCCCTGTCAGTAAGACTGTTTTGAGTGAGAGTTCTCCCTAAGGGACATTGTCTATTATGGAAGCAGCTGACACTGGGTGCACTTACACCTCACCCAGGGCTGGAGAACCGGCTCCTTTGTGTGCTATCCGCACTGTGGCACATTTACAATTCTCCAGAGGCAAACCTTAAAAAGAATTCTTCCTGAAACAGAGTACCATCTGCTAAATAGTGACTTTCAAACTCTAAATAGTCTTACAAGGAATTTTATGAAATCTAATAGAATGTTAGAAATTTATAGTAATTTTCACTTGGCTTAAGCAAATCCTAAGTAAAAGTGGCAAAAGCTCAGCCTAGGAACTGCATTTACACGTCCACTGCCTTAGGGTTTCCACCAAACAGCGATTTCATCCACGTGCTGCACAGGAAGAAACGTCTACAGTATAGTGTCTAGTTGACGTCATTTTGAAGAACAGTGTACATCATATAAACTCCAGATGCCCAAGGTCAGAAAGTGATGACATGGAATGTTTTTCAGAGGTTATTTTGTGAATCAGTCCTACCCATAATTCAGCCTGGCTTGCTTCCATTTTCTTCCCCAAACTTCCATGATGGGCTGCATCTTTGTCAACACCACATGTTCCAGAGCTCTCCCAGTGGGGAGAAGAGTGCGTCCATTATTAACATTCCCTCTCTCAGACACACTCATCCAGACCCGAACTGCCACTCAGAGCAAGGGAGCCTCCTAGTGGTCTGAGCAAGCCTCACTCACCTTTCGAATTCAGTCTCACGGTTTTAAAGGAAGCAAGGAGAAGTAGCTGGCACAATAACCTTAGTCACGCTATTGGCTGGAAACCATTTGGGAATTAGTGGGATCATCACGTCTTGAGGATGCAACTAGTCTGGCCTTTTCAGAGTGGCCAAGTGCTCCAGATCCACATGTGAGCTGCAGAGCACGTGCTTGTCATTCCTGAGGTGATGGAACAGTCTTCTTCCTGCAGACCCTACAAGCCTTCCTTGCTGGACTTGACAACACATGGGTCTCTTACTTCCCCTGTTGTCTAGGCAGCACCTTGCACGGCTCGGAGGAGAGGCCACTCTACACAGAAGCCCTGTAAACACACCGCGCTCTGCCTCTCCCGAGTACAGGAACGTGGAGAAAGTGGTCACTGCTCTAGCCCTCCTCGGTTTCCCCCGTGAACTGGGTACAAGGGCAGCATGCACGTTAGAGCAGTGTGACTGCCCCTTCTGCTGCTGCTCGAGTTCTTCGGGTCAGCGGTGGTGTCGGCCAGGCACCAGTTGTAACTGTCCGCATGCTCCGAACGCTTAGAAGTGTGCACCTCTCCCTCTGCACATCCGAAGGTCTAAAGGAAGCCTTGCATGGTGGCAGATACCTATAATCCCAGCAACAGGAAGACTGAGACTGGAGGATTGCTGTGTGGTTAAAGCCAGCGTGGGCTACAAATCAAGACCTTGAAACTAACAATTAAAAAAGAAACACTAAGAAAACAAAAACAAAAAGAGTATCTCAAGAGAGAACTGTGTGTAGGAGCGTCATTACTTCTGAAGTGCTACATGAGTCTCTGGGATGGTCCTGGAGGAAAGCACGCACGTGAGGTCCTTGTGCACACTCCCCACACATCACGTCTGAACGGGAGTACCTGCCCGGGGCATTCATGGTGGGTTCACCACCTGCAGATCACTGTGTCAAAGAAGCAAAAGAAACCGAACGTTTCTGCAAAATTTGGGGACCAATCTCAACGCATCATAATTGTCAGAGGAATGAACTGCAATTAATTTCGGCGACTTGAGAGCGAATGAGCCACACACACTGGGTGATGTGATAAGTACGTGATTTCAGGCATAAAAGTCGTCAGCAGGAGGAGCCCACAGAGGAGTGGGAACTTGAAAGGAAAGAAATCCCCAGGCAGCAGTGAGCTGTGACTCGCAGCCATCCGGTTCATTCAGAGAGGGGATTACTGACCTCAGGATGAAATCGTGTAAACTTAATAATCATGTATGTAAGCTGCTTCAGCACACAGGAAGAGCACAAAGCTTCTTCCGTACCTATTCCCAACCCCACTCACAGTCTCAGATTAGCCCTTTCTATCTCAAGAGGACATGTCATGCCAGCTGGTAAACTGATTTCTGATTTCCCTCACCAGAGGCCATAAGGAGTTTCTAGTTCCCAGCTGTGCAGCTGGAGCTCCTACACCTGCCTGGGCTCCTGCCCGGGAGTGGGGGCCTGGGCGCATGCTACTCCCTCTTTGTCGTTAGGGCAAAGTCATGAATGAACACAGGAGGACTGTGTGAACACCCATACTAGCACATCAGACGTCGCTTAGTTTTACAGTCAAGGTCACAGTGCTCTATGTGAGGCCTTGGTATGTGCTCCCAAGTGCTCGCAGATGCTGCCACAGGAGAAAGAATTAGTGAAGTTGCAGGCCATGCCTGACGCCTCCCAATAATTCACCCTGCCTCTGCAGCCAGACTTCTGAGTGAGGAGTTCTGTCTAGAAACCTGGACATCACTTCCTGGCACAGAATGAAGTCATGAAGCATTACTCAGTTCTGATTCATAAGAAAAGAAAATAGGTGAGGTCTATACAAGCTTACAGTTCTAATGGAAAATATCAGATTTTCTCATTGAAAACTTTTATCTTAGATCCCTTTCCATCCTTGGAATGAGATATTACTTGTAATATTACAAGTAAGTTTCATTTATCAATGGCCTGTAATTAAAAGGGAACAGTCCAGCAAACAAGTGGCTTACTTGAGGCATAACTAGGGAGCAGGTTACTCACCCTCTTGCCGAGGGTTCTTAGTCTTGACCTGTTTGGTACTCGTTCAGATTGCTGCATGGGCCTTTCAGTTTTCATACCCAGAATAATGTCATAATCAAATGATGAAAGCTCAGGTATTTATGTATTGCTTTTTGAAGAAAGAACAAGTTAATATTCATACAAAATGCTGTGCCACACGTTGAAAGCTGCAATCCTATCTTTGTCCAACCTTTGATGAAACTTATCTCTGCAGCTGAAGTTTCCATCTGTAACTTGACTTTGCTAGGAGCTGAAGTGTGAGTGTGAAGTGTGAGTCTGGTGGCATCATGGCCATTATACCTTTTTTCTTTTTCTTTTCTTGGTTTTTCTAGGTAGGGTGTCTCATTCTGGCTCAGGCTGACCTGGAATTCACTATGTGGTCCCAGGCTGGCCTCGAACTCATGGCAATCCTCCTACCTCTGCCTCCCGAGTGCTAGGATTAAAGGCATGCGCCACCATGCCCAGCTTTTCTTTTTTTTTTTTTTTTTTTTTAAAAGTATTCTATTTATTTGGTAAAGAAAGAGAGCGAGTGCACGGACATGCCAGGATCTCTTGACATTGCAAACAAACTCCAGATGCATGTGCCCACCACTTTTTGCATCTGGCTTTACATGGATACTGAGGAATTTAACCCAGGCAGGCAGGCTTTGAAAACAAGTACCTTTAACCATTGAGCCATCTCCCTGTTATATTATACTTCTTATAATTATAAGAAGACACATATACTTATAGAGTTCTTCTCTGAATTACAGAACACTGGGAAAATTTCTGAGTCTGCAAACAAAAAACAAAACCTTAAATACATTGCTGTGAAAGGACTGTTTTATGACTCCTTCAGTACCTACATAAACAGTGGCATGTGCAGAGGTGGCATCTGGAGTGACATGGATGCATGAGCTTCTGGCAGGAGATGGTCATGTGATTCTCACTGAAGGCTGCTGCTGGCTGGCCTACATTCACAGACAACTGGTGCTAGCCTTCCTCCTGCAGTACTGCCCCCTCTGACTCCAGTCCCCAGGAGCTCACTGGAGGGAGCTGGGACCCTAGCCTCTGTGGTAGCTGGGTAGCCTTGTGAGGAAACAGGCAGAACCATATTGAGATGGTACTTGCGTGGGCACAAAACAGTGCATGCAGAGACATGCACAAGGGAGTGGTATTAAGTGAAAGGTAGTAACTGGACAGGGGATTTTCCCCGATCCACATAACAGAACAGAAGCACCCTAAGGGTGAGTGGTGAGCGCTCAATCAAATGCAAACCTGCAAGCTGGCACTATGGTCTTGTAGACAGCGCCATGCTCATGTTATAAGGCAGCATTCCAGGAAAGGACCCGCAGGGAACTGCGCCTGCTCCGACTCCCCTGTCTCAAGTACCAGTTCATTGATTCCTGCACAAAGGGGAATCTCTACCCACTTTGCCACACTTCTTGCATGGGAATTTTTTTTTAGGCTGCTACCAGCTCACAATGGCCACTACATTCTTCCAACTTAAAGATCGTGGGTGTGGTAAATGCACACGTCCCCATGCACACTTGCTTCTGCTCACCTTCAGCCTCCCTGATCTTCCGTCCTGCCGCAGACCTGCGTAGCACACTCCTTCCCGAGTTGAAGAGGCTGGCCAGCTCATCTAGGGGGCTGGACAGTGACCTGGTGTTGGGTGGACTGTAAGGTCCAGGAGGGGAGGAAGTGGCCGTGGCCTTCCTAAGGTCAGCTCTGGCTGCCCTTCCAGGAGAATATGGGACCTTGGAGAAGGAGCTGCAGGGACTGGCCACTGGGGCTGAGCTGGGCTTTGGCTGTGGTCTGGACAGGTCCGAGTTGGCCAGTGTTTTTGCTGTTGTGACCAGGACAGTGTCGGGTGGGAAGGCAAAGTGTGTGGGTGGCCGACAGGGTGCTGGGGGTGGTGGAGGCGTGGATGGTGGGGAGACTCGGCTAGAGCCATTAAATGTGGAGAAGCCCGGTGATGCAGGCCCGTCACTGTCCCCCTTCTGGGCTTTGGAGTGCTGTGGGGACAAGGGGCTGGAGCCTTCGGACTGCACAGGATACTTGAGGTTGGTTTCCAGGACTGGCAGCTTCTTCACCTCCAGGGGTGTCAGGGGCGACTCATCAGAGGCTGGGGAGCAGGTCACTGGGGTGGGAGGAAAGACCAGGAGAGGCGGCCGGTGGGGAAGCAGGTTGGGAAAGGGGGGTGGGATATCACAAGTGTCTTTGAGGGTCTGGAAGCTCCCCTCAACAGCCCCCAAGGCCATGGTTTTTCGAGTCTCCAAAAACAGAGGAGGCGAGGCAGGAAGAAAGGAGAGTGTTCCCCGGCCACAGCCGTCCTCGGGCAAGAAGTACTTCATCTCCTCATACACACACTCACCCTGGTCAGGGCTGTCGGCCTCCAGCCCGCCTGCACCGGCCGCATTCCCCACCATCTCTATGTACACAGGCTCAGTGTCATCCTCATCGTCTCCCTGTGGCAGAGGCAAGCGCAGCTGCAGCTGTGGGCTGCACTGTGGCAATGCATCTGCCCCGGCCCATTGCACGGTCAGCGTCCCTGGCACCTGATGTGTGCCTGCCTGACATGCTACTCCTGGAGGCCGGGGTCCCCATATCTCCTCGTAGGAGCCGCTGAGCTTTGTGTGGGGGCTGCGCTTTGGCTTTCGCGGGGGGATCTTCTTCATGGTGCTGTAGTCATCGCTGTGCGGCCTGGGCCGAGTCAGAGCTGGGAGAGAAGACAGAGAGATACAAGCGTTAGGGAGCAAGGTGCCCCAAGGAGGCCGGGTTGGGCTTGGCTCAAGTGCCTCTCGCCTGGTACTCCTTACTTCTTGCTACAGCTCTAATGCCCTCCAAACAGAAGGACCCCTGACCAGTATTCCTGCCACCCTCCAAGGTCTCCGGGTAGCCCAAACATCTGAGGCCACCAAGAGGAAGCATGACTTTGGGTCCACATGCTGAGGAAGATGTCCCCTGGAAAGGGAGTACGGCGTGGAAAGGGAGTACGGCGTGGGCCACAAGGAAGCAGAAGGCATGAAGAGAAAAAGAGGCTGGGCAGGAGGCGGGGTGCAGAACAGCATGTTGGAGGCTGTGGTAGTAGGCAGCGATGGACCAAGAGCTCTGATTGTTCAAGATGCCATAAACCAACTCTGCTTAGCTTCAGGTGGCACCCATTTTTACAGCACTAGTGAAGCTACTACCTTAGGGCAGATGCCAACATGTGTGTCAAAGTGCTTCTTTTGGCTCTGGTCACACTGTTCCCACACTCCAATGTGAGTAGAAAAGAGAACAGCTGATCTCCTACCTCCATGGCCATCTTTGCATCCCAGTGTAATACAGACTTCCCATGTAAGAACAGGAAAGACCCCGGATGTGCAGCGTGTAGTTCTCTAAAGAAGTAGTTGGATTCCACTGCCTTCTGCGAACCTACAAGAGCCTGGAGGCTTTTGCAGATGGTGCATGAGCCCACCCAGTAAGCCGCAGTGCTACAGAGATGTTGTGCCCACAGGAAGAAGGCAGGGCTGGTGGTCGACAGCATCTTCCACAGGTCTGTATTTTCAGCCTCGCGTGCTCTCCCTGAACCTTGACCCTAGAAGATGCTGATGACCGGTTGATGAACCTAGAAGGTGCTGGCGACAGGGTGAGGCTGAGAGGGCTCTGCCTTATGAAGCTGGATCATGGCAGTGCAGTTGCTGCCTGTCTCCCACCCTCCTGGGACCATATGAAGTGTGGATGTGTTACCATAGGTGCTGTGAGGTCAAGACCCGGCCAAGATTGTGCCCACCAACATCCCATCACAGATGAGAAGGGGCTCCTGGGGCCCCAGCTTTCCCTGAAGTCATGGTATTAATGGTGCTGGGAAATGGGGGTTCACGTAGGATGTGGCATGTCCCCCACAGACTCATATCTGAATGCCTGATTCCCAGTTGGTAGTACTACTTGGGGAGTTTATTGAACCTCGATGAAGTGTGTTACTGGGAGAGGCTTAAGGTGTCCCATAGTCCAGCTCCATGTGGTGTGCTTGCACTGCCTACTTCCTCCCTGATGACGGGAAGGCAGGATGCTAGCTGTCTGCTCCTGTCATGCTCTAGCCCTCAGGGCAGTGTTTCCTTCAAAACTGATGCTGAGAGCTGGGGATATGTCAAACACGAGTATAAATAAATTTAAAAAATTGAAACATTACAAAAACTGTAGGCTGAAATCAGCCACATCCTCCATGAGCTGCTTCTGGTCACATGCATCATTTCCACTACACAGGCAGAAAGTAACCTTGGAAGATGGGCGGCACCCCTTCAAATGAGGCTGGGGTGCTTTGGTGCCGGTGGTGCACCAGAGCCCTGCGCTGATGATGATATGGGAGTGTGATTTCCTGACCCCACTCCTGAATACTAAACTGAATACTCAACCTGTAGAGGCCAAATCTAGGAAACTTCAGTTTTCATAAGGTAAAGTTAGAAAACAATAGTTAAAGTCTAATTTGGTCTCTTGGCTAGTTCTGGGTGCACACAACCGTATTTCAGGGTTGTGTGTGTGTGTGTGTGTGTGTGTGTGTATGCTTGAATGTGTATGGGCACGTGTGTACATCTGGGTGTGTGTGCATGCCTATGCATGTAGAGGCAGAGATCAATGGTATCTTCCTCAATCGCTCTTGGCTTATTTTGATGAGACAAGATCTCTCACTGAACCTGGAGCCCAGTGGCTCTGCGCACAAGCTCCCAGGCCTGGCGGGGCCCTCCCCCAGCTTTCAGGTGCCTGCTGGCTGTCTGGTCCCAGGTCCTCATGCTTGTGCAGCAGACACTTCCTGCACTGTCATCTCTCCAGCCCCTAAGGGCTTAAGGGCTGTTAAAAGTGATTTGCAAAAAGAACTTTCCTATTTTTTAGCCCTGAAAGGTAGGCATCAAATAACTGATAGTTTTTAATGTTGTTTGGATAAAATCAGAAGACATTCTATGGTCACACAGTGATGGCAACATTAGGGAAAGTGGTGATGTCTGACAGGAGCTTCGAAGTCACACCACATTCCCAAGTCTCAGACCTATCATGTTAAGTTCTCTTAGCAGAGAGGTATTTTCTCACACGAAATATTTCTTTTTGGATTTTTTTTTCTGTTAAGGCATGTTGGTAGCATTTGAATCACCATCTGCACCAGGGCGCAAGTTACCTGGCCCCGTTTCTCTCTCTTGAAAAAAAAAAAAAAAGACACAATCTAAGGGGGAAAAGGAGGATCAGTGTGTGCGTCTTTGGTGTCTGAGTAAGTCTTCCTGTTCACTTTGGTGACTAAGTAAGTCTTCCTGTTCACTTTGGTGTCTGAGTAAGTCTTCCTGTGCACTTTGGTGTCTAAGTAAGTCTTCCTGTTCACTTGGGTGTCTAAGTAAGTCTTCCTGTTCACTTGGGTGTCTAAGTAAGTCTTCCTTTTCACTTTGATGTCTAAGTAAGTCTTCCTGTTCACTTGGGTGTCTAAGTAAGTCTTCCTGTTCACTTGGGTGTCTAAGTAAGTCTTCCTTTTCACTTTGATGTCTAAGTAAGTCTTCCTGTTCACTTGGGTGTCTAAGTAAGTCCTCCTGTTCACTTGGGTGTCTAAGTAAGTCTTCCTGTTCACTTGGGTGTCTAAGTAAGTCTTCCTGTTCACTTTGGCTCAGCCTCAGGGCAAAGTGAGCCCTAAGCACAGGAGCTAGGACTTGACAGATGCTAATGAAGTGTCGGCTTGCTGGCCTTCCTGCCAGCTGCCTGCCTGGGTAGATGCAATGTGGTGGAGTAGTCCTCACACTGCCTCTCCTTCTATCTCCTCCCTCTTCAGCCATCCCCAGGGGGCTTAGCCTGCACACAGGCATACTTCCCTGTCCCTCCTGACCCTGCCTGCCATAGCTCTGCAGAGGTCTGACACTCTGCAGCTGTGTACACAGCAGCCTGCTGCCTGCTTCACTCGTTACTTCTCTTCTGGTGGGTCTGCATGGTCCCAGTGGTGCAGCCAGGAGGCAGGAGGATCCAGGAGCATGTAGCTGGTACTTGTGGGGTGTTTGGGGCATAGATGCAACCACATGATTGCTGCTCTCCCATAGTGTCCAGTAGCAAATTTCTCAGGGCAGTGTTTATGGAAGACTTAATATCTGTCAAACTTTTTGTGTCAGGACAATCTATTACCAAGGACTTTTGCTAAGAAGGTGCCATCCAATCCTGGCAAATCTCAGGTCTAGCTATGAATTTGTTCTCATGAAGTAGCAGGAAGAGGGGGAGAGAGAATGAATGAATATGGGCACGTCAGTGCCTCTAGCTACTGCAAATGAACTCCAGACACATGTGCCACTTTGTGCGTCTGGCTTTACGTGGGTGCTGGGAATGGAGCTTGGATTGTTAGGCTTCTCAGGCAGGTGCCTTAATTGCTGAGCCATCTCTCTAGCCCAAACTATACTTCTTTAACCTATGTGTTCACTGAAGAGCTGGGGAGATAGCTCAGTGTTACACTTGCTACAAGACAGTTAACAATGACAAAAATGGAGGTGGGGAGATGTCTCAGCAGTTGAGGGCACTTACTTGCAAAGCCTGCTGACCTAGGTTCAATTCAGTACCCACATAAAGCCAGGTGCATAAAAATGGCATATGTCTGGACTTCATCTGCTGTGGCAAGAGGCCCTAGTGCACTGCCCCCCACATACTCTGTCTCTTTCCTTGAAAATAAATAAATAAACAAGCAAACAAATAAATTAAATAAATGCATATATAAATAAATATACAAAATGCATATATAAATGAATATATAAGTAAATAAGGTGTTCCTAAAAAGAAGTGGAATACAATTTCCGAATCAGGTCACAGAGTTGGTTAGTTATTTTATCTATAAAGGCCCAAATCCATTTTGCAATCACTTTGTCCTCACTCTTTAATCTCCTTGTACAAGTACATGACCACTGGCACCTGCTGACCCCGGGGCAGTGGCTGGTCAGTGCTACACACAAACTGGGAACCTGTGGGAAGGCCCTGCTCCTTCTGAGGCCTGCGCACACCAGCTTGCAGAGCTTGTCTGAATTCTTCAGATGAGAGAGAGCGCGGTTCACTCACAGGCACTCTCACTGCCAGTCTGTGGCATGGTTTCAAGACTACTGGCCCATCTTCAGTCTTTTGTCTGCACTCTTCTCATTTAACTCATCCTCCTTTACTGCCAACACTCTTCTCTGTGTTCCACTCACCCTTCCAGAGACCCGTGCCGCGCCTCTGTGCTAAGCCCGACAGCACTGACAGCACCCCAGGCACTGCACTGTCTGGAAACGTCTTCTCACTTGCTCGGCACAGTGGGGTGGGGTGTACGCTTCTTCCTGGCAGGCCTCATTCTGTTTCTCTCTGCAGTCCCTGGGGACCCTCAGGGATGCTCCCGGCTCTCCCTGTTGTCCTCATCATAGAGCTGCGGGACACAAGCACTGGACCCCCACAACACCCAGAAAGAAGGAACGTCTCCCAGGCCCTCTTCCCAGGACCAGCGCAGCATGACCAACACTAAAGCCCGGCCTTCAAGAAAATGCCCAGACGACCTGCCCCTTCTTACAGGCACTGAAGCACGCGAGCAAGAAGGTGCAGGCGTTCCCACTGTGCTGGGGCAGCCCGGGCTCAGAAGGCAGGTCCGCCTCTGCGTGCTGCTCATCTTCATCTCCCGAAGTTGACTGTGTTGTGTGGCTTTTTTTTTTTCTGTATCTTTGGATCATTTGTTTACCAAAAAACCTCAGTTCCAGTCCAGGTTCAGATAGTACTTTCTAGCGAGATCTACACAGCCATTCCATCTAGCACTCATTTAGAAGCTCCCTCATTTCCCCTGCACTACTGGTGACCATGCCAGCTCCTCTGCAGCAGTGATGGTCAGCGAAACCCCTCATGCTGTTCCACCTGCGCTTCCCAAAGGACCACCGCTCCATGAGGGAAGACACACGTGATCAGCATACGTGAGCCACAGAAATCAATACACCGTACATTTGTGAGTATCCTGCCAAGAAGTACTTACTTTGTTTTCAAGGTTCTGAACTTAATAATAAGCAATGATTACACTACATACATGAATCTGTGGGCGCCGGTGCGGAACAACTGCCACGTGCCCTTTGGCACAAATATTCTAGACCTCAGCAGACTTTTGCTGTCAAGTTTCACTGCTGTAAATTTTGTTGGAGTATTTCTCCTCTGTGTTACTCTTTTCTTGTGAACACAGGAAAGCCTGGTGATTTTTTTTTTAACCTTTTAATCAGCACACAGTTAATATGAAGCAGCAGCTAACGTTCTGAATTCAACAGAGGAGGGACCCAGAGTGAGGAGAATGGTGTTTAAGTAGCTTGTCTTAAGAGGCTTAGAGACTTGAATAATATTATTTATGTTGAATGATTAAAGAGCTGTTGACAAGCCAACAATTGGATTGACTTCTATTAAGGATATATTATGGCCACAGTAGCACTACGGGACACCCCTAGACCAAAGCCTCCACACCAAGAAGCCCTGTGCACTATACTTGATGGGTCCCCTTCTGCTAACCTTCACTGGCTGTGTCCTTGGCAGCCGAGAGGCAGGCGCTCACAGCTTCATAGGAGGCACTCAGTCTTGTGCTAGGGTCCCTCTTTGGTTTGGGTGGAGGCTGTTTCCGTGGTGATGGAAGACCACTGCTGTCATCCATGCTGAGCACCGAGTGCAGTGATGGAGACCGGGTGGATGGGCTAGCAAGAGCCTGGGCTAGGCTGTCCACTGCCATGGGAGCCGGCACAGAGCCAGAGTGGACATGCCGGGGCCCATTCTGGTCTTCAGGCCTTAGGTGAAAGAAAACAGAACACAGACAGCCACAGAGCACAGAGGCCCAGATGTTATTCTGGTGACAACAACCAACCTGCTTCCCCTGACGTGACGCGACATGACGTGATGAGGCTCGTTGACAGGGCATGCTGGAGGACTGTGGGTAGCACCCAGGGAAAGCTGCCAGCCAGCCACACCTGCTCCTGGGAAGGAGCACTGGGGTGCTTTATCACGGTAGCTTTTGAACATTCTCACAGGAACACAGCATTCAGCTTCACATTTTCTATCAAGCACTCACGAAATGAATTTTTCACAGTCTGATTGTTAAGCAAATCAGAAAACCAGAATTTCAATCTGAATGATAATTTCTGGGAAATCCACCTTAATAAGGAGCTAGTGGTGCATCCAATGCAGGAGTTCATCGCAGCTCCCTTCAAGGAGGGAGTGTGCACTCCACGTAAAACTGGGGAAGGCTCACATTTTAGCACACGCTCCCTCTCTCCCGTCCATCTTTGTCCTCCCCTTGCCATTTAAATTCCACTACAATTACTGAATGATGTGAAAATCCATCATCTTTCCTGTGACTCTGTATGTTTGCCTAGTTCCAAGAGAACTGCTGGTGTACGACAAACAAGCAGACATACTTCTTCACTTAATTTTATATCCAGCAAATAAATATATCATCAAATTGAGAAACTGGGGTGACTGCTTAGTTCCAGCAGAGAAAATAATAAATATTTTCCCAGAAGTCATTAAAAAAGAATACTTCACATGTCAATGTAATCATGTACTGTGAGTGGGATGCCAATGCATTCATTTTATGAGGAGTCTCCGAACATTGTTTTTAGAAATTCTCTCTTTCTGTGCAGAACACCAGCAGGGCTGGAATCCACCACTGCTCAGAGTTGCCACCACATAGAAAAAGAAGCTAGCAAGGGTGAGGGTGGTGCTCAGTGGGTAATCTGTTTTCCCGTAATGTTTAATTACAGGTTTTGTTGTTGCTGTTATTCAAAAGGACTCTTTCCTCAACATTCAACCACTGAGATATTTGAAGCTAATTAGCAAAGATAATGCCATTTCTACTTAAAAAATGATTTGATAGAGACAATGATGGCAAAATAAAATTGTTTTTTAGTGAGAAATCAAGTATTTTCAAGTTGAAGGCCATGAACTGAAATGCAAAGGAGCCTAGCTCCCTGCTCCAGAAGGTCGGCTTCAAGCAGAGCTGCCCATCAAGTCCACAGGGGAGAAGGAGAAGGCCCAAAGCACAAGGGCAAGACCAGCATGCGTCGTCACAGATTGTAGGCTTAGCATCTCCATGGGACTTTGAAACAAAAAGCTTTTTTCCCTACAGCTTTTCTTATTGGCCACCTCCCCAGTGACTGAAATTATATATATATAATTTATTGCATTCATACATGTTTCAAAGTGGTGTCTCCATTATTTGGTCAAATTATTTCTGGAAGTATGTAAGCCAGCCTTATATTTAGCATGATGGCATGAACATGCTGGGTCCTGCTTTCTACTTTTGCTAACACAGAAGTTCAAATGCTTGGGATGCTGAGTGATTTGGAGGCTGTGAGGCAACAGAAACACAGTTAAGTAAAGCAGGACTCAGTCCATGTGACTAAACTATTCACACGTGGATTGCTGAACTCACTAGAGGAAAGCCAGGAGAAGCACTTCTTAGCTTAACGGCACCCCACATACGCCTGTTCCTATAACTGCTGTCGTGTTGCTTTGCAGGAAGGGCATCGGCATCGTCACTAAGGTGACTAAAGGCGCAGCCCGACTGCCTTACCTTCTGGTTCCTTCCTCTGGCTTGCTCCTGGTCTCCAGCTTGTCTCTGTGGTAGGAAGCACGCACCTCTTTCCGGAGCCGGTCGTTTTCCCGGGCAATGTCTGAGGCGTTCTGAATAACTAATGCGTCGTAAGTTCTCAGTGCCATATCTTCTGTGTTCTGCAGAAAGCTCTTGATGGATGTGACTTCTTGCTGCTTAACACTCATTTTCTGAAGCAAGTGCTGGCGTGCCAGAAACCCTCTTACAACTTCACAAAAGAACACAACCCTAGGTCAGTGGACAGAGCAAAAGGGAAAAACCCAGGCAAGCATACACACAAAAATAAAAACCACAAAAAGCTCTGAAATATTATGTGTTTCACCTGGAAGAAGGAGGGGGATTTATTAGAACATTCCTATCTCCCCTTGGTGAGGCCGTCAAAATTCAGTAATGATAAAGCCACAGTCCCGGAGCTGAACAAGGTCTCCGGTAAAGCTGACCATAGGGGCTCTCTCCCTCCCTCCCTCCCCCCCCTCCTTGCTCAGGTAACACAAGAGGACAGTGATGGCTGTAAAGAATTAGCTCCAGGGAAATAAAGGGTCTGGGGTGTGGCTCCCACAGCACCATTCTGATACACACTTAGTATCTTTCACGATGTGAAAATTTCCATAAACAGCTAAGGTTCCTCGAGTTAGTTTTTGAGGTATGCTGTTTCGACGATTCTGATTTAATTCCTAGAGTCTGACGCTGCACTGAGGGCTAGAGAGGATCTGAGGACAACTCTAGGAAATACACCCTTCCGGCTATCCAGGAAAGAAGGCTTAAAAACCAAGTAAAACTTGGGAAAGAAGTGAATGAAATGTTTTAAAAGCAGGAATTTTGTTGAAAATAAAAACCAAAGGGAATTATTTAGAGGTACCTTGGTTTTTAGGCATGCCATTATTTCATTGAAGGAGGAAACAAAATGGTAGCACAGCCCACGTCCCCATGGTGGATACAGCGACGATGAAAGTCTTTTCCTTTCCAGTAAACACAACTGAGGAAACGCAGAGCGGGGGCTCAGATCCTCTGTGCACTGGCCAAGTGCCATTCCCGCAGCTTGAAGCCATCCTGATGTGATGTGTGACTCCCCAGGGACAGATCAGCCACAAGGGGAGTCACAGGAAAGCCTCCATGATCAACGGGAAGAAGAACTTGCTAACCATTAGCGCAGGGTGGAACTGTGTGGGCTGCATTCTGAGGGGGAAAGCTGGCCTGCCTCTGGGAGCTCAGGGCGGCACAGGAGCCGGCTGTATTAGGGGGGCATGCCTTTCTCGGAAGCATGGCCAAGAGAATGCTAGCGCCTCGGAGAAGTCTGTGGGGAAGGTGATGCAAGCTGCCTGCTTACTTCTGACATGAGCCTTGCACTCACTATGGTCTCATCTCCAAGGCTCCTGGTCCAAGGGCCTCAGATGAGAGGAAGATGGGCAGTTTCATGGAAAGCCACTGTTTGCACCTAGCATGCTCAGCTCTAGCTTTCAGGAAAGAAAGTGTTCATGAAACATTGATGTGAAAATATGTCACGCCTGTAAAGTTACACGCATGGGTTATCTACAACTCCACACTGATGCCTTTACTTGACCAGAAGGTGGAAAGCTAAACACAACGTCCTCCACTCAGTGCGTCAAAGAAAGACAATCTGCGGGCATCCAGCATCCCCTTCAGCGCTTTCCCCTTCAGATGGCCACACTCAATGTTGAGTTACTTTGGATTCAGGCTAAAGTTCCTAGCAATATGGTTCTGCTGAATTAATCCATATAGTAACAACAAAATTAAACAGTAAAAGGTAAGTCAGACTTCTGGGAGCACTAGGTAGATAGAATCAAGTGAAGAAGTACTGAGCAACACTCAAGGAGGCCAAAGACCCTAACGTGGCCTATGGGCCTCCTCTGTGTTGTTACATTAAAAACAAGACAAAACCAAATACTAACATTTGAGACTGGCTTTTGAAAGGTGCAGGTGAACACACTTCTACAGTGTTTAATCTCTTGGAATAAAGGGAAAACTAACATGGGTTAGACCAGACTTCCTCCAGCAGCCTGACATAGCCAAGGCACTCAGGTGGCTCTTGCTCATTCAAGGACACTTGTCTCATACCCAGATGCTCACACTGCATACTGATGGCCTTCAAAAAGTCTTTAAAAATATCATCCAGTTGTTGAGTGTGCTCCTAAAGGCCACCTCACACAGCGAGCTGGCTACGAGTGGGTAGTCAAAGGACAGCCTCTGTGATACCCACTTGCTGGCCTCTTCCTGTTCATGGGCACCAAGGAAACATGGCACACACAGTCAGAGAGACAACTTCTGGCAGGGAAAAGGTGAAGCTCCAGCCATTCAATTGAAAACCAAAAGTTACAGCTTTCTTTTCCCAAACATTCACTGATATAAAAATGTAACATCTTTGAGTGAATTTAATATTAACAAAAATGTCGATAAAGCCATTCTAAGAGATAAGGAAATAAAAATCAATGCTTTCCTTTAAAAGTCTGTCATTTTGAAAGTGCTTTTTATATCCATTATTTCATTTGTACAAAATAAAATTAGTTTTTTCCTGATGCCATGTTAAAGGCTTCTCTCAATCTTATCTTTAGAAAGGTGACCAGGTCAGGATCTGCTCATTTCTTCTGCTCCAAGTTGGTGGTGTGAGGCAATGCAATCTCTGTATCTAGCTAGAAGAGAAACTGTCAGTGGACGCTCTACAGAAGACCTGGCACGGATTTCTCTAACTATGTGAAGGTTACCTCCAGGAGCCCATGAGCTGGCCTCTCCATGGACAGCACTGTATGAAATGGGACTTCTCCCAGCTCTGCTGGGTTCAGTCAGCATGGGGTGGGCTGGGACGGTGCAGCTGAGAAGTAGGGGCTGCCTACACGTGCTTAGGCATGACCTGCAGGGTGACGTTCAAACAAGACCCAGACTAGCCTTGATCCATCCTTTGAAGGATGAAGTTATGAGGGCCACGTTGTAAGCCAGACAGAGGAGGGATTCAGATCACAAGCTACACTATGTCCTTCTCACCCAGGGATCCACCTGCCCAGAAAGATGCCGCATGTCTGCTGGCATTGGGTGGGCACTGTAGATATCAAGATTGCAGAAGCCCCAGCTGTGACCAGCATGCAGGGCTGTACTTATGAATCCCCTCCAGCCAGGAAGACCAGTGCCAGGCCACACTGTGCACACTGAGGTCCTCTCTGCATCCCTTCCTTCTTCCTCCTCTCAGCCCTGGAGGACTCAGAGGTGCCTGAATGCATAGGGATCAGGACTATGCTCTCTCTCTCTCTCTCTCTCTCTCTCTCTCGATTGTCGGGAGCATACCTAAAATGATCATGACAGACGTTTGCACTCCTGGAAGGAGGTTGTGGATTTTGAGCATGACTTAAACTGGACATGCTAGATTTTGGCATGTTTGAGGGATCAGTAAATGGCAGAACCTTTGACTATCACAGATGGCTGGAAACTCGTGGAGATGTCACATGGGTCACACCCAGTGAGGCTCCAGAGGAAACAGACAGGCTGGAGTGCCATCCTGTCAGGCTCCCTTGTTATCGCAAGTTTCACACAGAGCTAAGCTCTTTGCCTCATCAAGTCACTCCAAACTTGTCATACAGATTCATTCTTCCTCTATTTTACAAAAGAATTAAATTATTAAGTACATGACTTTTAAAAAATATACTAAACACATTAATTTTTGAGGCATGATAGTTTTTCTTCCATAAAGCTCTCTTTGGCACAGTCATTTGGGATTAAAACCTTCTCCCTGTAGACCAGCCAACGGAAGGCTGGAAAAAAGCTGCACTGCATGCAGCCCTATGGGAAATAGAAGTTATCAGCAGTGAAAACAGTGGACACTGAATATTCAACTTTGGCCATACAGGCCCAATGACTGAATGGGTGCAATAGTGGCATGTCTGCTCTTGGGGTAACCAACTGCTCCATAATTGAACTGAAGGCCCTCTCTAAGGGAGGGAATACATACCTGGTACTGAAAAACCTAAGCAAAAGTCTATGGCAGGGGAGGTCATGAACCTTAGGGGCATAAAGTCTGCGCTTGTCTGGTTAAATGCATGTATTATTCCAACCAAGCTGCCCTGAAAGCACTACACTTAATGTTCATATTCACATATTAACACTACTCTCATTTCTGGTTAGAGAACTTCTCTTTTCAGATGGCGATTACCACTGGGATGACCCAAAAGGCAACATAGTGCTGAGAAGAAGGGATGGAGGAGTGCACAGCTCTGAAACATCTCTGTCACACCCTCCAAGGCTCAGGGACCATTGCGGAAGAGGGGGCAGATAGAATGGAAGAGCCAAAGGAAGGGTAAGACTCCTTACAATGCAACTGTCCAGACAGAAATTGGCCTCGATATCCATGACCTTGCTGTGCCTAGCAATACCTTCACAAGACCCTCATATAATAGAAGAAAAAGATGATGACATCAAATTAATAGAGAGACTAATGGAGAGAGGGAGGGGATATGAAGGAGATTGGAGTTCTAAAGGGGAATGGGGGAGGGGAGGGAAATATCATACTTTTTTGTATATAAGTATATAAGTTGTCAATTAAAATTTTTCATAAAAAAAGAAAACAAAATCAGAATGACATCTCTCCCAATGTTGTAATGAAACAGATATTAATGCTGAGCTACACTCCAGGCAGGCAAAGCACCCACAGTAAACTCCGACAGAATCGTGCTGTCCTGTGATTCTTAAAGGGACCACAAGAATTGGGTCTCTGAAAGGCAGGGAATGAACAGATAATAAGATATGGGTATTTTCTCCTCCAAATTGTGAGGCAGATGAAAATTTAATAGGTAACTTTATACGCAATCAACTTAATTAAAAAAGAGAAGGCTACCAACATGGATGTCAAACTAGCTGTACAGTAAACTAGTCACAGTCCTTTCTGACACTCCCCAGATGACTGTCCTGACAGCCTGGAAGAGAAGATGCCCACTGTGATGACCACCTCGCTGCCACTTAAACTCAGAGGTGCACCAAATGATCTTGAGACTCACATGTCAGAGGAGGCCTGAGTGTATGTGTGCATGCGTGCGTGTGTGTGTGGGTGTGCGCGCGCACACATGCATAGCTCACCTTTCTGGCACGTTACAATCTTCTTCTGCAGCTGGAGACTCAGCTCACTGAGCTGGTCCACATGCCAGTACTTGAGGAACACTCTGTGGACGCCCATCTGCAAGCAAGAGGTGAGTCACATTTAACAGCAGGAAGATGCAGACTGTCAGAGGAAACCAGCTCAGCAGAGGAGTGGAAGGAACACACTCACACACTAACTATAGGATGCTCTCCTATTATACAACACTTCTCATTGGATCAGATCGTCCAAGGTTCTGTCCTAGAACACAGTAGGCCTTACATGCAAACCTGTACCAGTGTGTGTAAACACTGCTGATGGACAGGTTAGACTATGGCCTTGGCCTTGACTCTGCCTGAAGGTAACTTTGCCCTCGATGAACCCATCCTCACTAGGGCCTCTCATCATGGAGGGTGGCTTTTCCTCCCCACGCACAGAAGGAGATTTCACCTGACCTGGTACCAAGAAACACCGAGACCAAAACTGAACAATCTTGGTGCCTATACTATGCCTCACACCTGCCCTGTGTTCTGAGACTCTGGAGGAAGCCGCACTCCTGCCCTGTGCTCTGTGAGAGACCCTGGTGGAATCCTCAAACCTGCCCTGTGCTCTGTCACTGGCTCTAGTCAAAGCCATGCACCTTCATTTGATTTTCCTCTGAGTTGGCTAAAATATGAGATATTCATGTGGGCAGGAGGCTAGAGAACTCTGTAGCTGTTCTCACCATAGGCATGTTCCTAGCTCAAGGGCTCCTTTCCCTTTTAACTGATGGCTTTTTCTGGCAGTTGTCCAGGAAGAACATTAAGACACTATGAGCTTTACAGAAAGAATCCATGAGGCCGGCATGGGGAAGGAGGAGTGATGTCAACTTTTGGGGCATAACAGTCTGTGGGGTGCAGCTCATTGACAGAAACTGGATCCCAAGCTAAATCCGTACAAATACATGTCCCAACATGAAATTCCCAAATAATACACAGTGGGAAGAATATGAAACCTTTGCGTATGGAAGGAGACCTATGTGGAGAAGACGCACTGGAGGAAATAAGAGAAGGCAGCTCTACAGCCTCGGCCAGAAAGCAGTTGGTGATGACTCGTGTTGGTCGTTTTCTGCAGTCATTAAAAACACCAAAATAGATGTTTCTTTAACTCTGTGAGGCTTTGGGGAGATTAAGGACTGGGGCTCCTTGTCTTCAGCGAACTCATTGTTCACTGGGGAAAGTAAGCAGCTTGGAAATGCTTACAACAGACATGCTCTTTTCAATGATCCAGAAACACATGGCTTAAGAGGAGGCCGTCCTAGGTCATCTGGTCTTTATAAACAACAGGCATGTTCCTGCACATGTTGGCACGGTGGGAGAAGATGAGTATGGACAGGGAAATCTGCACGAGGAAAGACAGACCCAGAGCATGACACACCTTGCCCATGCTACTGTGTGGACAGCAGAGGGGATTAATCCACTCCTTGAAGGGTGTCTCAGGACATATCTGGATATCGTGTATGGGTGTGTGTGCATGTGCATGTGTACACAATTGGAACAGGCTATCAGGTTAGAAATCTAAGTCCAAATGTTATACAATTGGCTTCTAAAATTTGGTTTGAATTGTCTAAAGTTCCATTGAGAACCTCTCTGGGAAGGGTTTATTTCAGCTTACGCTTCAAGGAGACACCGTCCGTCACCACAGAGAAGGTATGGTAGCAGAAGCTGAGCAGAGCCGGTCACATTGTGTCTCCAGTCAGGAAACAGAGGGTGAACAGCAGGTGAGGGCTGGCTATAAAATCTCAAGGCCTGTATGCAGTGACTCACTTCCTTCAGCATGGCTCCATCTCCTGAAGTTTCCACAGTTTTCCCAGACAGCACCACCAGCTGGGGACCAAGTGTTCAGACACATGACCCAGTATGGGACATGGACTTTCCGAGCACAGTGCTCTCCCATGAAGGGATGCTTCCCACAAAATCAGACAAAGAGAGCATGGAGCCTTTCTTGTGTACTCCGGGAGGGGGGCAGAGTGTTCTTATCTGAGATGCACATGCTAATGTCACCCTGACCCTGTCAAAGCAAACCATCTGTGAATCACAGTCGTCAGGATGCTGATTAGAGAACCATCAGGATGGCTTTGTTTGGAAGTGACAGATTTTAAAGGATTAAAAGAAATTGTCATTGATTACTTCCAATGCTGCAATTATTGCCCCAGTTCTCAGACTTTTTTTAAAGAGGTGTGGGCTGTGGAAGCCGACAAACACGGGATGGCTGTTGGGAGGGTGTGGGTGGCACGGGGGCCTGTTTTAGTAAAGATGCACGAAGGGATCTTGTCAACCAGCTATTTTCTTTGAAGACAACCTTCAGGAGTGCCGTGTCTCTGGCAGAATCTCTGAAGGAGCTCTCACGAAGACAGAAGACAGCTGTGGTCCCTGTGTGACACCCTCTCTGCCTTAAGGAAATGGGAAGAGTGACGGATGGGACATCGTCCGATGACAGGGAAGGGAGGATGAAATGCCCACGCTGCGTGGTGTCCTTGGGGTCTCAGGGATTTGAGGAATACACATCTAGTATGTGCATTCTACATGTGAGCTACTAGTCCATCCACTTCCTGTACCAAACAACTCAGTGAGTATTATTTCTGCTGTTGGTAAGCTAAGGCAGAAAGTGGGGACCCATGGCTCTGCTTAAATGCAAGAAGGGTGCATCAATTCAAAGAATGTGAAAAGGTTTGGCTATAGTGGGCCATGCAGAAAAGTGAATAAAACTTGTTTTGAAATGTTAGTACCAGGGAAATGTGTCCCCATGGGGGCCTAACAGGAATCTTCATCCGCAGGGCTTCCCACTCCCCACTTCCCACCCGGCTCACCCTGTGCACTGAAGCTCAGGAGAGAAACGGGTGATGGTCAGACAGGGAGCTGGTTAGAGAGGTGATTAGCCTGCATTCTCTGGCCACCAGCGTAAAAATCCTAATGTTCCTGTGGATATTTAACTGTCTTCAATGTGCGGGTTCACCCCCAGTGGCCGCATGGAGATGCAGTTCAGAGAGATCTGAAATTCTGCAACTCTGCCATGCTCGAGGGTGCCACGATGCTGGTCTATAAACTGCATGCCACCTCATCAGTTTCTAGGCCACTCAAGAATCTTGCCATCTGCGACAGGCTCGCTGGGGTCCCATCTCCTCCACCTGCCACCTCAGTTCCAGCATGTCCACAGGCTCTTATGTTTCTGCTCCTGACAGAGCTGTTGGCCACTGTCTAATATTCTCTCACGTCTACACTCCCAGATGAGCTCTTTATTCCAGAAGCATCCACTGCATAAGACTCAGATCTACAGGCTGATCTGGTGCCTGAGCCCAGGCCTACAGAATCCATTCCCTCAGCTAAACACTGACTTCCACGTTTCCAGGGACTAGTCAGAGTTTTCCTCTCCCGTGAGTTTATATACTATACTGTCACCTCAGAGAGCAAGAGGCCCATCTTGACTAAACACTGACTTCCATGTTTCCAGGGACCAGTCAGCGTTTTCCTCTCCTGTGAGTTTATATGCTATATTCTCACCTCAGAGAGCAAGAGGCCCATCTTGCAGATGCGCCCGAATCACCACAACCCCAGGGTAGAAACACCATCTCTCAATTTTCCATCCATCCTCACCCACTATTTCCTTTCTGGGCTAGGGGACATGCCATCAACAACCTGTCTCCCTAGACAGAACCCCAAGGGCTGTTCAAGTTTGTTTACCCCCTTGTCTATGGGCTCTGCATAACAGACACTTGTTTGAACAAATCTCAACTATTTAAGGGAAGCCATTCATCTAAAACAAGTCTAACATTTTAAGACTTTTCAACTGTTTTATTACTTTATTTTATAAAAATACATGTAATGCAGTTCAGAGAACAAGAACACGACATCTCCTGTCTCCAGGCTGCCCTTTCAGACACAGAGCATTGTTCTGTTACCTGCTCATTGCCTCACCTGAAGACGACTTCTGACTTACTTATCTTCCAAAAACTCGGAGGACGTCATGCAGACCACAAGCTAACATGGTGCTTTAGACTCCCTTCCCTTCCGAGCCCTCCACAGCAACCTTTCTACTTCTGTGAACGAGAGGCTGTTTACTGCTACTTCAGCTTCCCACTCACTCCCTGGGAGCAGAAAAGCCACTGTGAGAGAGCTTTTTACACCAGCAGGGGCTGATATGGTGCTATACATGCAGCCCTTGCTGAATGATTCAGTACGTGTGGTGGTGTGGGGCTGGCTCACATTTATTCTTATATCTATAATTATTGAGATGGATTATTAATACAGATGGCATTTTAACGAGAAATGTCTTATTAGCATTGCTAGTTTCTTTGCCACAAAAGAGTTTTATTTTCATTACTGATTAGAAGTTATCTTTAAATCTTAATCTCCCTTGATCTAAATCTATTTGCAGAGTTGTAAACATTTTCCATTTAATGACTGCATAAAGATGTAACTGTGTATAGAACTGAAAAGTAATCTCTTCTTCCATGGCAATATCAGTGCTCTAGAAAGTGCCTTTCTTTACTGGGCCTTAACAACACGAAGCGCAGAGCTTTCCAGGAACCACGAGAAACAACGTGATCTTTCTCTCCTGTGTTCTGAAGTCTGCAATGCTCTCCCGCCAGGCGTGATTGGAGAATGTCACTGTGTCCTTGCACAAGACTGTGTTTTTCTATTTCTACCAGGAAAACAAGTCTCTGTGCCTATCGGTCTTCTCTTCCCAAGAGAGGCACCCAACAACCTCCAACGTTTCCATATGTGCCACCAACATGCATCACCTATATCAGCCCTTCCCACCTTTCTTTTCTTATAGCATGCTCTTACATTTTTCCTAATTTTATTGTCCTACATTTATCCATCCATCACCCTAGCATGTGTCTGTCCTATAAGTGCACATATCCATCCATCCATGCATCCATCCATCCATCCATCCATCCATTTATTCATAAAACAAATATTTGCAAAGACCTGCGTCACAGTCTCAGAGATGGGTAGACAGTGGCATGTAATTTCCAGAAGTTCAGGAGGTTCCTTCTCACGCAGGCTGGAATCACATGCTCCTCCCGTTGCCTGCTTCAATGCTTTTTGTGGATTGTATATTTACTATTAATATCTCAACATGTTACATATTCATGCTAGCCATGTAAAGCTACTAAAAGGAAATGTTTTTGTGTGCAGCCTGGTTCTGAATATACTTCTAAATATCCTAGGAGGATAAATTATACTAACAGACAAGTTCTCTTTGTTATAAAGAGACTATTCTTGAAGTTCAGTTTCAACACAGAAGAGATAATTACAGCCACACACATCTAATAGAGTAGAGTACTGTATCTTCTGGTACTTGAAAAAGGTGTCTTGGCTTGAATTACATATAATTATAGGATAGGAAAAATTAATTACTCTCACCTAGAACAGAATGGCCTGCACAGCAGGCAGTGATGAATGAAACTGCTATTTTGAGCTTAATAGCAAATTAGTGACTATGTGATCATATACATTATTTCATTATAGAAATCATATCAATATGGCCATGAGCACTCCAAAAAAATCCCCCTTCCCAGAGACAAGCATTGTGAAGAGCCAACCAAAGCTACCCAAACAGGCTGAGTAGCTTCAGAGTGACAGAGAACAGTGTGCAAGACAAGTGTTCATGGAAATGAGAGCTTGTGTGTGCGTGTGTAGGGGCACACAGGCATGTACTCCTATGCCATTGCATGTGCACAGAGGTCAGAGGACAGCCTCAGGTATCTGTCCTCTCCTTCCACCATCTTTGACACAGGGTCTCTCTTCTTGTTTTGTTGCTCTTTGCCAGACTAGCTGGTCTGTGAACTTTTGGATTCTCCTGGCTTGACCTGTCATTGTCACAGGTGTGCTGGGATCACAGATGTGTGCACCACTGCATAGGGCTCTCTTGGGGGCTGGGGAGGATCACACTCCAGTCCTCCCAGGCAGCTTGGCAGGTTTTCAGTCGGCACTTCTAGCCACTGCATCATCTCACTTTTTGCCCTTCCCGTCAACCCAGTGGTTTATGTGCCATCTGTGGATGCCCAGTATGGGCATGGGTGGTGTGGGAGTCAGCGTTCAAGGGTGCATGGGGTCCAGGTAACCATGGTGGTCACTAGGCTGTGTGCCCACACGTAAGACATCATGGGGGTCACATACAGTCTGGGGACTGCGGGACTGTAAACATGCTCAACAAACACTCTGAATGAAACCCATGTAGATCATCTGGAGGAAGGGAAGCCTGGTCTCCGAGAGTGGAGGGGGACGAAGCAAGGTTCTGCTAAGCCATGTGCCTACAGGGATGCAGCACTGAAACACCCGCACATCACACATGAAAACAGGGGAAACGGGCACACTATCTGACTTTGTGAAGTCCAGAGAGGCAGGGTGAGTCAAGATCAAGTTTAGGCTTTGAAAGTTTTGTGAGTGCTCCCTAAATGTGGTGTTCTCCCTAGGGAATTCAGTCTAGGCAGTTTTTAACTTCTCCCAAAAATTTTCACATTACTTATGAAGAATACATACTAATTTTTATGACAAAGTGTTAATTTATATATGTAGAATGTGTGCATGTAAGTATTCAGTAAACAGGAAGAAAACGAAAACTGATGTATGTAAGGCGATTGTAGTTAGCACACTGCTTCACGAGAAACTGTGTATTTTTTAAACAAAGATAATTGCAGAAAAAGAGATGTAATAGAACAGAGTCACTTTACAGGGTGTATTCTAGCTCTTGTAGTTATAGTGATTTATGGAGTGCTCTTGGAGTACTAAAAGAAAGGTCATAAACCATTAATTTATAGTTCTAATAAGAGCCAAGGGCCTTAGTACAATTGCTTCATCTTAGAAAATGTTTTAAAAAAGTAGAGGATGGTTAAAACTTTAAACAGTTTTTGCTCTTATTTTTATTATCTTATCTCCACTGTACTATTTTAGATTAATGAAATAATAAATCCTTCATCCAACTGATTTTATGAAGTGTTATGATAAAATGTTAATCTTGCAGTTCTCAAGCTGTGAGAGGAAATCCTTTAAGAGCACGTATTTCACAAAATAAAGTTTGGGACATTCTGTAAGTTACATTAGGAAGACGATGAGGAAGAAAATGATGGTTGTAGAGACGTTTTGTTGTTAGTGAATAAACACAAATGAGAAAAGCAAATTTCATCAAGATTTAAGGTGTGGCTTTCTGAGAGCCTTTCATTATTTCTTAAGTCTTTATGTCTCTTTCACGCACACAGACACACTTGAAGTGAAGTTGAAGTTCTCATTTCTTTTCTTACTTCCTGTGTGGGCACTCCTGAGTCTACAGATGCATCTTGTACCTGACTCACCTTTCCATGATGTCACACTGTCTCTGAGGATGGACTCTGGGGCAAGTCATGTAGGCACCTGCTTCCTGGGTCCGTAAGGGATGCCTCCACTTTGACTCTGTGGAAGCTCCTCCACCCACAGTGGTCAGAACGTAGGAAACAGTGAGAGTCTAAAAGCGTTCTGGACTGAGGAAGCTCACATGATCCTGGCTTCCTGTGCTACCGAGTGCCTGTTCTGAGTGCATGCCTGGCAGTCTGGGGACCCACTCCAACAGATTTATTTCTCCACCCGTCATCCCTCCAGATGGCTGAGAAATTCATATAGCATTCAAGTAGCCACACAGAAGACAGTATCCTCTAATCAGCTGATGCATAGAAAATGTGTGAAAAGCAGATTAGACCACCTATTTTTCCACTTAGAATTAATTTCAAAGGTTTTCATTTTACAGAAAGGACAGAACATGCAAAATAACCATGTTCCACATGAGCCTGATGCCAACCACACATTTCCAAGGCAGGGCATGCTGGCTAAAAGCCCCTGTCAAGGTGCAGGTTTGCAAAGGGATGACATTCAAAGTTACCCTAAAGGAGCACTGAACCCAAAGTGCTTATATTTAGATAAAATACCTCAATGACAATCATAATAAAACTAATTACAGATGATTTAAAAACTCATTTTCAAACTATGACTTAATTCAAACTGTTAGGCTATTTTCCCACAAGCAAAGTATTTCATGTACATTTCATAAAGAACAGAACATGTAATCAGCAGAGACTTGTCCTAGAGAGAGAAGTCAGCACAAGAAGTTTGTCATGTGGATTCCATTCAGACCATTTCAAGAAACTTCCAGTCCTCTTAGCAGAGAAGTTATTGAAATTCTGTCCTACACATAAGAATGCGGGTCTAACTGCCCCCCTGTATTTTTAACATGATATTTCATCTTAAACATAAACAAAAAACCACCATTAAGAAGGATCTCTCCTAGCTACCACCATGTCCTGATTTTCTTCTTTAAAAAATTATGTACAGGTCATGATTTTGAGTATATCAGAGCAGTATCATGCTTGAATGTTTTGCAACCTGAGGTCATCCATTCATATTATGTGTGGGGAACTCTTCTTGTGATGTAAGACGTAAGGGCTGGGCACGTGATGGGCACAATGGGCATGTGAGGACATGATGAAAATCACACATCGGAACAAAAGTGCTTTGGAGCCAAGGAGTATGATCTTTGGTTTTTCACAAATGATTATGAAATTAACTTGGCCCTCCTTACAACTGTCCATACCTAAGTAATGTTAAGTAATGCTTACAAATTTGAAAGTCATTTTTCAGCACAGAGATAGCACATTGGCATATTTCTCTTATAAACCTACATGAAAGCTAAAATCACATTTAACTTTCCTCTAAGACAATTCCCCAGACACTATCCATTGGTGTTTATTGTGAATCACTCTAAACTTTAGAATTCTGTGTCTCTCTGTTCACACGAACGAACTAGTGTTGGTGGTGGTTTTCTATTTACAAAGACATACTTCCTGGTCCAGCATAGAGACAAACCTGGGCCTGTGCCTTTTATTTCCTCTGATGGACACAGAAAAAGAAAAAGAAAAAGAAAAAGAAAAAGAAAATATGTCAAATGCAAGGTCCTACTGGCAAAGCTGACAGAAGTGGAAGAGAGGCGAGCCATGATGATAGCTATTTCCTGGAATGTCCAAGGACAGGCACCAGGTAAGACAAAAGAACAGGAGGTGGGAGCAGAGGGATGTGAGAAGGCAGGGTCAGGGTCAAGGACACTCCTTGCTGTGGATTTGCAGTGGGCAAGTCAGCATGTTGCCCAGTGGGCATGTCTACAAACATTGTGGGATGGCTGCTCTACACTTGCTTTTCCTTTTCTGTCCAGTAAAGTTTAAGCATAAAAAGGAGTGGACGGCGCAGACTAACACCTACAACCAGCTACCAGGACTAGGCTGCTCAGAGGTACACAGGAGTGCCTGTGATCAAAGCTGAACTGAGATGGGTGATCTCTTCCTTTGAAGTCCTGCAGTCGCGACAAAATGATTCCAGATAGCCATATCAGAAGCAGGTCAAGCTAAATGCACTGGTAAAGTGTCAGGCTGGCTGTTTCCATCAGAAAGCTGTTCCCTAATGCCACGATCCCTGAGCTTCGATTTCCTCATATCTAAGATGGGGCTGTTTCTACTCTCCTGTCGACTTTCCTATTTCTCCATGGAGTTGTTATTAGTCTCCAGGTCAACAAAGAAAGCAGATAGCTTGGAATCGCTCTAACACACCATGCAGATGAAAGGAGTGACTCCTAACTTAAATTCCTCAAGGTTTGAGTCCAAACCCATGCGTAAACAAAGAATGAACCGCATGTGTGGCTCCCTTCCTCTCTCACCAAATGAATCTAATAGCTCTGAAGGGTGGATGTCCCTCCACTCTCCCGGAAACAGAAGGACACTCTGATGTCACGAGTGCTGCTAACATACCAGAGTGACCACTGTGGTGTTGGGAACCCATTCTGTTGATTTAAGGCTGATTTTGCACAGGGTCTGACCAAAATTAAGAAGGGACCACAAAAGCCACAACACCTCTATGATCCATTCAAACGACAATAAAATAATGATATTTTAGGGAACAGAGCTGAATTCCTAGCTAGCACTGTATGCACATTCATGCAGTAAAAAAGGATGCCAATCATTTCTGTCCACCATCTTTGTTTTCAAAGAAGTACAAAGAAATAAGCATTGATTTTATGTAGTCACTAGGGCCAAAGATGAATGTTGATGGCTTAACAAGTCCATACTGCACCTTCCAGCGCTTGTGCAAGACGCCCCTGCTTTATATTCACACTGTTGAGCAACAGAATACAAGTAGCGCTCGCTGCCTGTCGCTCTCCACACATTTCAAACAAATGATTTTGAGACTGAGGAATCTGAGTTTCCATGTCAGAAATAAGTGAGTTTTTAACAAAACTTCTTTTGCTGTTATAACTTCAAATGAAATATGAATAAGTTTTGTTTCTGTGGAGTCAAGTATGGGTCTGGTAGCATAGAGTTAGCATCCAAACTAGATGGCTGGGAATGCATAAGCAGTCTCTCTCCCTCTCTCCTCGCTCTCTTTCTCCTCTCTCTCTCCATCCCCCTGTCTTTTTCATCCTTATTCTTCTCTTTCTCACTTATATTTTCAGGCTTCTTGCATGGATATAAAAAGTGAGGAGAAAATAGATTTATGCAATGAAATAAAAACACATGCCCATTTAAAAAGTAATGTTCTTTGTGAAAATACTAACATATGCTTCAGCTGCAACCACCCTCAGCAGCTATTGAAGACATCCCAGCACAGACATAGGTCTACAAGGACTGATGATGCCCAGTGTGCACCACCATGATGGGTCCCTGCCTTCTCCCGCATTGACATGGTTCTGTGTGATAAACTGAAGGAACCCTGATCAGGAACTCTCACTGACAGCTACCTCCTTAAAGAGAACCATTCCAGATCCTCAGCTCTCTCCCCATCACCACACAGACACATATGCACACACACACTGGGAAACACTCCTGAGAAGAATGTACACTGTGTGCATTCTTGTCTCTGAGCAGAAATCTTTAAAGGAAAATGAGCATCGTTCCACTACATTATTTCCCAACCGCTACTCTACAATTACTTAAAACTCTAGCAACGATTCTGTGGGAATGACTTCAGATGCCCACAAGCCTGATAAATCACCCTTTCTGTGACTCCCACGTCTCTGTCACCAGCTCCAGAGGGCCTAGCTGACATCACCCTTGGTTAGTAACTCCTCCTTCCTCCTTCCCTTTTAATCCCATCTCTCTGCACAGATGTGCATCCATAACAACTCAGTGAGTAAGCCTCCTCCCTCAGACTATGACTTACTGTAGTTCAGTTTCCATTATTAGCTGAATAAAAAGAAGAGGGAAATGATGACAAAAGAAGGGCCTGGGTGGCACAGAGAACAAAGTTGGTGACTCATCAGTGCTACAGTCCCGAGCTCTTTATTCTTGGTCATGGGCAGATGAGACTTGTGATCATCCAGTACTCTCTGGATGCTCCACGTGGGCTGGGAGGCTTTCAGACACCCTCCATCTGCAGCCGTCTGCCCAGACCTCGCTGAAGCTCAGTTATCAGGCAGTTCTACTCAAGGGGTTCTGCATATCAACCTTTACACTAGTGCTTATACCTGCTTTCTAGTTACTTAGCTTTTTTATGAGAGAGATAGTGTGTGTGTGTGTGTGTGTGTGTGTGTGTGTGTGTGTGTGTGTATGAGGGAGGGAGAATTGGTGCACCAGGGCCTCCAGCCACAGCAATCGAACTCCAGATGCATGTGCCACTTTGTGCGCATACATGACCTTGTGTGCTTGCATCACCTTGTGTGTCTGGCTTATGTGGGACCTGGAGAGTCGATCATGGGTCCTTAGGCTTTGCAGGTAAGTGCCTTAACCCTTAAGCCATCTCTCCAGCCCTGGTTATTTAGCTTTTATCAAAGCTGTGTGCATCTGTGCCTTCTAAGAATCACTCCGTGTTCTGGCATTCGTCTGCTTCCATGCCAGCACTCGTCTTCCCCACTCCAACCTCTTTCTTCTGAAGCTGGTAAAGGATGATGTTCCGGTGCAGAACAGAATACAGAGCTGCCCCTTCCTCTGGTGGGTGAACTGCATGGGATTCTGTCTTACTTTCTCATTGTGATGACCCCGTGATTAGCCCCACAGGCCCTGGACTCTGCCTCACTTGGAATGCAGATCATGACACTTTGCCCCAAGCAAGGCTCAAAGAGAGTGACACTTTCACTGTGTGGCAGTGAGGAGAAGGACAAAGAGAAAGCAAGGGAAGGGCCTCACGACACAGGACTTCTCTGAGTCTGGCCTGAGGCACAGGCTGCAGTTCACTCCATGTCCGTGCCTTGCACTGTGGCATCTGTGTACTTGGATTTTCCATGCATACCAAAGGCTCATGCCAAAGGCTTGGTTCCCACCTGTGCCACTAGTAGGAGTGATGGAAGGTTTCAAGAGTGTACCCTAGTGAGAGGACGCTAAGTCAGCAGGGGCATACCCTTGAAGGGGAGAACTGGGGCCCTGGAGCCTCCTTCTCTTCGCTGCCCTCTCCTTCCCAGGCTCCACGTGGTGAGCGGCTGTGTTCCTCTGTGTGCTCCATGGTGCTCAGCCTCACCACAAGCCCCAGAGCCATGGAGCCAGTGTGTCACAGGTGGAACGGTGAGCTTATAGGAACTGTTCCTGTCTGTCTGTCAGTGATGGAAGGGGCACTCATACGGCTTCAATTTAGATATGTTGTCAAGCTTTTGTGACCAGGTATGAATCTAAGACACAAGTAAAACTAAATGAAGCCTCATTGGTTTCTCCCCATTGATCTAAGGGGCATCTCAAGGAATGCCTCTTCCACTGGCTTCACAGCCCGAACCCCATAAAGCACAGAGTGACGCAAATCTGGAGAGCACATTGCATGTTATGCTATGCTTTGCCAACCATGTCAAAGGGATTTATTTTTGCCAGGAAGATTCGGTGGCTGCTGCCATGCCTCAACCCCACCTTCCAAATCCTAACTGGATGTTTTCATAGCTTGTAGGTCACCAACCTGCCAGCCTTGTAATTGACACCGCTGGAGAACAAGCCGGCATCTCTCCTCTGCTGTCTGGGTCTTCTTCTCACCCAGGAGGACATCAGCCAGTGGCTCGTATCTGTCAAAAGCAGCGGGAACAGGAGAAATGACTGCATTTGCTGAGGAAGATCCTGCTCACAAGCGCATCTCTATCACTCATTTCTCTGAACCCCTGCGTTTCATCTCGGGAATCCCCGAGTACCCCACCCACGACGCATGCATGTATCTGCCAACTGTGAACAATCCTTATCTTCTATAGGGAATATTATTTTTGAAATGAGTCAGATATATTTGTTTTTCAGTTTATGTTTAGCACCATCGTGGAGTGATATAAAGCATTTATTCAAAGAGTTTTTGAGGATAATAAATATTAGTCTATTAGCTGTCACATAAACATTTGGTTTGCTCTTTAAAAACACATTTCAAGGAATCCAGCCGGGCGTGGTGGCGCACGCCTTTAATCCCAGCACTCGGGAAGCAGAGGTAGGAGGATCACCATGAGTTGGAGGCCACCCCGAGATTATATCGTGAATTCCAGGTCAGCCTGGGCTAGAGTGAGACCCTACCTTGGGGAAAAAAAAAGAAGAAAGAAAGAAAGAAAGAAAGAAGAAAGAAAGAAAGAGAAACCCAATGACCTTTCCTATTGCTTCTTGAGGATGAATTTAGATGGTAGCGTTCACAATACAAGAACATCAGAATATCAAGCTGTGTTATTTCAAGAACAGCTTCTTGTCCACACATGAAGTATTGGGCATTTTAAATGTTCTCAGAGGACGTTTTTATTATAGAAAGTATTCAAGTATTTACTTCTGTGCCCTAGCCTGGGCTAACAGTGAACCTGAGACTAGCCTGATCTAGTAAGAGCCTCATCTCAACAAAATAGAATTAAAAAATAAAACCTGGGCTGGAGAGATGGCCTAGTGGTTAAGCGCTTGCCTGTGAAGCCTAAGGACCCCGGTTCAAGACTCAATTCCCCAGTACCCACATAAGCCAGATGCACATGGTGGCGCATGCATCTGGAGTTTGTTTGCAGTGGCTGGAGGCCCTGGTGCGCCCATTCTCCCTGTCTCTCTGTCTCTCTCTCCCCTTTCTCTTTCTCTAATAATAAATAAAATAAATAAAAACCCACCAGTTACAGACTGAATGGTTGCGCTTTCTCAAACTCACACTTAAAATCTAACCACAATTTGAGGGCATGAAGGAGGAAGGCCATGGACATTGGTTAATCCTAAGGGAAAGATCAGCACTCTAAGGAAAGGCTGCAGAGCCCAGAGTTTCCTCTTCTACCACCTGATGGCATGGGAGAAAAAAAGCCTGCTATGTAGCTCTCAAAGGACACCAGATCTCTGGAGCCTCATCCTAGTCTTCAAGCTTCCAGTGGAAGAAACGGACTTCTCTTTCTACATCCACCCAGTATATGGTGATTTGTTAGTGGCTTGAACTGAGCGGAACAAGGCTAAACCTAACCTTTTCAGCCAAAGATGTTTCCTACTTTCTTTGTCAGATCCTTCACGCTGTCATGCAATACGAGCATAGGGCTGTTCCTGCACTGAGAGTCTTGCTAGCCATGGAGCAGCCAAATTAAATGCATCAGCATTCACCCTTCCTTCTCGTGGCCAGCTGTTTGCTCACCTGTCAAACTCAGGGTCCAGGAGAGAGTGACCACAACAACATCAGCAACAACAGGGTGACACACTGAACGTCAAGGTCAGCGGTAAGGATGTGAATACGTACATTATTATGATCACACCACACTGGCTTAATAGTTTGTAGATGATAACTTTTGGGTTTGGTAGGTATAATGATCTCATACACACACAGCACTCTGGTTGGCTTTATAGGTTTTCCTGGCCACAATGTGCCTGCTGTAGAGAAGAAAGAAGGCTTTCCAGGGTATAACTGAGGAGAGATCAGTGGTGTGGTGTGTATGAGGGGCGCTAGAAGGAGTGGGCATGGGGCAGTATGTGAGTAGCCATTCCCCAAGGATGTGCCCACAGACAGCAGTATATCTTGTGCGCAAGGGCAGGGTATGCTGAACAGAGTCTGCCATTGTCTGGCACAATGCGGGTCGGGCCCTAGCCAGGCCGCCTGCTAGAAGAAACCAGGAAGTGGCTTCTATGGATGTGGCATCCTGCACAGGCTTGGCATGACAACAGCTACAGTCCCAGGCCTGCAAGCAACCTGCTGCGAGATGATCTGCCTGGAGACAGGCTGTCATTGGTCACAAGAAGGGGACCACCCCATACAACAGTTGGCCAGCCAAACCCTTAAAACCCCCTACACTTCCTTGAATAAAGGAGTTTGCAGCAGCTCGCCCTCTGCTGCTTCCACCCAACCCCTGGAGTCTGTGTCGTGATTCCGCGCCTCTCACCCACTACCCGGCTAAGACCCTGCCGTCCCTCCTGGGCTGGCCCTAGGAGGGACCCCAACCTGCCAGTTCAGTACAAACATGTGATCATACAGTGTGTTTGAAGAGGAAGGAAATTGTCCTGGGACCCGGATTAAGCCTCCGGACTCCACTGTGACTCTGAATTTGCTGAAAGGCTGTTGCAAGTCTTCGGGAAGTAGTAACTCCTCCTCAGGAAACCCATGTTTCTCTGGTGAGATGGGAACTCTCATCTCCTGTTGCCGGTACAGATAAAGGTGGGGAGGTTAAGCATGTCGTTAAGCTGGGGGAGAGAAGGCACTGAGGGGGAGGACTTCGGTGTCCCTTCCCACCCTCCTCACAGATGCCCAGAGCTGGAGGGCGGGCCCCTTGATGACAACAGCCTGGGGCCACAGACAGCACATCAGAGACCAGGGCTGGGCTTGCTCCTCTAACAATGTCAGTGAATGTGGCCTATTTGTAAGTAAGGTCTTGGCAGATTTAATCAAGGTGATATGAGATTAGCAGAGTAGACCTTAATTCAACAGAAGAGGGAAATGCCAAATAAGACACCCAGCACCATGCCACACAGGGGCAGCACAGGCGAAAGTGACATAGCCACAAGTGGAGGGTACCCAGGCTTGGTGGGATTGGTGACCACCAACAGCAGCTCAGTAAAGGCCAACAAGGATCCAGCCCAGAGACTCAGGGGAGCATGGTCTGGTTGTCACCTTGATTTTGGTCTTTTGGTCTACAGATTTGTGACCTAGTTTGTGCTACCATGTTTGAAAGAGATAGCCAGTGGGTGATAAAGAATGGCTGAGCTGGTGCTGACCCAAGGACTTTGACCCCCAAAGCCAGTCTCTTCATCACCACCATCCAGGTGAGAACTGGCAAGTCCCATCCCAGACAGGAAGAGGTTGACCTTGACCAACAAAAAGGGAGAATTCAACACAAGAGCCATCTCTATCATGTTGATTGAGCATATGGAGAAGGGCTGTTGTGCAGGTGACTTTGGGTGACTAGGGCCTCTTTATTGCCAAAGCAGAACTCATAATGAAATGTGCATTCACTCACACCCTAGGGAATTCAGGGTGCTTCTACCATTTAGCCTGAGCAACACAATGGAATAAAACCACTCAAATTATCTTTTTATTCTCTCTGATAATTGTCTCATTCCATTTGGGAACTTTGTTAATTATAACCATGGATGTAATTGATAAAGCTCAAGTTCTGATACAACATAAGCAAATGAAAATGAGAAATCTTGCTGTTTTTCTCATTGTAAAATGGTATAATTCTGATGTTTCAACTAAAAAGACAAAAACCTCTCTGGATTTTCTGAAGACCATACAAGGCAGGCTTCCCATGTCCTCTTCCTGATTATCAACGGGAAGCAGTGACTTCCAGCCAGCCTGTTCTCCTTGTCTCCAGGTTTGGAATGAGGGGAACCACAACTACTTCCCTCCATGTCTAGCATAGGGTCGTGAATCTCTCTCATTCAGGCTCAGCTGACCCAGTCCCCATTACAGACGGAGCACAGTGTATGCTGAGGCTTTGGCAGGTGCTTAGGATGCACTAGGGAATGAGACACATCGTCTGCATGTTGTTTCATGAAGAGATAATCACAAAGGAGGAAGTATGTCAGACCTGGTGATAAGGTGTTAGGGAGGCCATCACCAGATAAACAGATAAAGAAAGCATGGTGCACATACGTAACGGACTTTTATTCAGCCATGAAGGAGAATGAAATTATGTTGTTTGTAGGAAAATGGATTACCTGGAAATCATATCAAGCAAACAAAACTCAGAACACAAATATTGCATATTTATTTATTTTTCCTATGTGGCTCCTGGAACAAACATAAATACATACACATATGTGTGTGTTTGTGAGAGAGATTATTTGAGAAAAGGAATAAGACTGAGTAGGAACGAAAGAAGAAGGCATGAAAGGCAAATATGACCGAAGAACCTGATCTACTCGAATGAAAGGTAATCACAAATTGATCATATGCATAATGAATATACACATGAAAATGTCGAGACAGATTTAAATAAAGCCGCATGGGAAGGAAGGTGTGGCAGGGAGCTCCCACTGTGAGCATATCCCTGAGGCGGGAGGGAAGCCAGGCTTCTGGGGAGCAGGAGGGTCAGAACCCTAGTGTGCATGTGGAGCCGAGCAGAAGGAATGTCTAGGAGTCCAGCATGTGGACAGAAGAGGAAGTGGGAAGAAGACGCAAGAGACACACTCAGAAGGTAAACAGTGGGCAAGGGTGGGCCTGCAGGTGACTGGGGTGTCCTCGGCTTTGCCTTTGAGTCTGGGAGCAGGGGTTAAGCAGAGGCACCACAGGAGAAGCTGCAGGCAGGGTGTGTATGGAGGATCCAGGAGATTGCCCAGCACCTCTTCCCATGGTCACTATACAGGGGAGATTCTACAGCAGGGCAAGAACGAACAGCTGTGCTGGGAAGTGCTGGGATCCTGCAACTGTTCAGTGAGCTCAGAGGATTTCCTGGTGGGGTCTTGGTGTGAAGGGAAACGGAAAGGGCAAGGCCAGGACACTGGCAGACAACGGTGGAGGTGAGCAAACAGAGAAAGCTGGCCAGTGCCTCTGCCTACGAGGTAAAGAGAAGGGGACTGCAACCAGGAACCAGAAAAGAGAGGTTCAGGTGAAATGCAGGAGGCGGAATGCAGAAGGAGGCGAGGGCAGACACGGATGCATGCAGTTAACGACAACACACTTGCTAAGCTGTGGCCGGTCCCTTCATCACCGTGATCTTCTGAGGACTGGGTGGGACAAGACTGGCCATTTCGGAAGCAATCTGTGATGACAGTGGCTGGTATTCATGTACGTTTCCCGGGATTACTGCATCTGCTCCTGGGGAACATTGTCTTGTGGCCACCTATGAATTAGTTTAAGTTTCAAACTGAAGCCATGCCTCATATTTCTGTGACTAGTGGTCAGCATTAAACAGGGCAGTGACTGGCTCATTGCATGATTTTTCTTGCTTGTCATTTTGCTCCTGGCTTTCCTTCTTTCACTAAACACAGGGCAGGTGCAGGATGGCCACTTTTTCACTCATTTCCAGGGATCACAATGCTAAGCAAGTATAGCTGCTTAGCAACAGGACTGAGATGTGCCAAGGAAACAGCAGGGATGGGAGCAGGGACAGGGTACCATTGGGCTTGAGGAGAGAAAATCTATTCCTGCAGGGAGAGTGGTGGTGAGTCAGGAGGAGAGGGAGAACGGGGACTGACAGTACTTTATTTTCTTGTAAGAAAAGGGATAAGACCAGCCAGAGATCAAGTGATCAAGAGTCATCTTTCCTAAGGTTGTTGTCAAGTTCTGTCTCTCCTTCCCATGACTCTTGGGGTGATTGCATCCCACCCACCATCTCTGGATCTGGGCTTTGCTTCTGGGTTCTCTCCTGTGTCACTTGGCTGTTACTGTATCATCATCTTGTGTCTTGTGGCTTTTCTTCCTCCTCAGTCCCATGGCTTCTCCCTGTATCTATAGAAGGATGGGAAGGGAACAGAGCTACTCTTTACACTGCTCTGTGAGCCTCTTGAAGTCCCTGGGCCTAGAAGTTGCCTTTGAGTTGGTGTCATTACACTCACCCTTCCTCTCCCACACTGGGGAGAGCACGTGTTGTCCTCAGGTAGAAACATGGACACACCATCTGTTTCCTGAGAATGTATTTCCCATGTACATGAAACGAATGGATGACAGCCACAGGTTACGGCCGTGCCTCTGGTAGTTGGCCTTTCCGAAGGGTTTGGAATAAGATGGTATTGAGGAAGTGGTCATGTGTGGCAGGAAGCAGCCATCCCTGATGTCACCCACAGCCATAGGCTGGTTGTGTGGGGCCCTGGAAGACTGGCATGGGCAGGGACTTCTCTGACTTCTTTCTATGTGATTCTATGGAGCAGAAAGGAAGATGGGGAGAAAGGGAGGGACAGGGGACATGGGAAGATTTAGGGATTGCCTTTAAAGTCCATGTGCCTCATATCACCTGGGTTCAACTTTCACAGAAGGATGTCAGAGTCTCTGAGCAGCTCTGGGGTCCTGACCCAGATGGAGCTCCTGCTGACCTGCCAAGGGAGGTGTGAAGAAAACAGAACTTGGTCCTTTCATCCTGGTAAAGATAAAGGCAACTCTGCACAAAATAGCCTAGGAATATTAACATATTAATGTGACGTATTAACGTAATGTTGATACGACATAAGGGAAAGGGCTCCATTTCATGTTCTTCCCTCAAGTTCTAAGAAAAAATTCAAGCAATTCTTTATACATCCATCCACTTTCCCTCTTACTGTGGGGGTGTTTGTTTTTGTTGTAATGCCACCCAAGCCACATCTGTCAGGCATCTGCTTAGAGATTCTGAACTGTGAGCCGACACTCAGCTTGACCTGCCCATCACTACCCAGGAAAAGGCAAAGAGTTCACATAAAGGAAGTCAGGAGCTGCTAAATCCTGGAGGAATTATCGTACCAGAGCAAGTCTGCCGCCTTAACTATGTGCACCACCAGGAAGTGTCAGGTGCCATGTTCTCTTTGGCTGGTGTCATTACCAATGCGCTAGTGCAATGCCGTGAAGGTGCTGGGTATGAGGGGCCACATTTGCCTGTGTCCACCCTAGGCTCTAGTGCATTTGTGGTGGTTTGAATCAGGTATAACCCATAAACTTGTGTGTGCTAAATGCCTGCACCACAGCTAGTGGAAGTTTGAGAGGTAGAGCCTTCCTGGAGGAGGTGTGTTGGTAGGGGAGGACCGTGGGGCTTATTACTCTTAGCTTGCCAGTGTTAAGTCAGCTCACTCTCCTGCTGCTATTTTCCACCAGCTGTAGCAGAGGGGATGCCCAGCCTCTGTTCGTGCCATGCTTTTCCCTGCCATCATGGAGCTGCCCCTCAAGACAGTAAGCCAGAATAAAAATAATTTCCTCCCATCAGTTGCTTTTGGTTTGTTGCTTTACCTGACAATGAGGCGGTAACTACGACATATAATTGGTACTTTAGGAGTGCTGCGAGAAACCTGACCATATGGCTTTTGGTCTTTTGGAACTGATTTGTGGGAGTAATGTGGAAGGATTTGAAACCTTAGGTTAAGAGATACTTTGCAGGACTCTAAGAAGAGCTTGATAGAGCATTCTGGTCAGAGAATTAAAGACCTAAAAGCAGTAAAAACTGTGGATTTTGAGGCTTGGCTAGTGAGAAGAAAGAACTTTGTTGAGACTGGGCTAGAGTTGGTTTATGTGAGAAGCTCATTGCATTCTTGCCATGTCCTGAGAACTAGTGCATGGTCACATTGTATAGAAATGGACTGGTGTGAGCAGAAGGATATGGATATGAAATAAAAGTTTCAGCTAGAAACAGCACCTGTGTAGCTATAATTGTATGAGAGATTGCCACATTTGAAAGTAGCCCCACTGTTCTGCATGGGACAGTGGGAAACATGTTGACTCTTTTTTTTTTTTTTTTTTTTTTTTTTTGGAGAGAGAGACAGAGAGAGACAGAGAGAGAGGGAGGGAAAGGGAGAGGAAGACAGATAGAGAGTGGGTGTGCCAGCAGCCTCTCAGCAGTTGCAAACGAATTCCAGATGTGTGTGCCTCCTTGTGGGCAAATGCGGCATTGTGCCCTTGTGTCACTTTGCATCTGGCTAAACGTGGGACCTGGAAATTGGAACTGCGTTTTTAGGCTTATCAGGCAGGTGCCTTAACCGCTAAGCCATCTCTCCAGCCCAAATGCTGACTCTTTTGAAAGTAGGTGACTTGAATCTTGCTCTTCAAAGTCAGCTTTATTTCCCCCTGGATTAACAAATTTGGTAGTCAACCTGGAACTATGGTAGTATAACAAATGCAGGAAAGGAAGGGTCATTGGATTTACAATGCGGTTTATTTATTTTTTATTTAATATTATTATTTGGAAATGGCCACTGGGCAATATGAGCCAGGGTGACTGGAGCCCCTGAATGAAGGCCCAACGGAGCCATGAGGATGAACTGTGTGTTTAAGTGGAGACCCTAAGTTTTTATTTGAGATGCCAGGACTGTGGGACAGCTGCCATCTCAAGATAGATTGTTCTGTGGGCTGTGAGCAGCCCAGCTGGAGGGGCTGAATTGGAACTCCAGAGACTTCATCATTGGTTACAGATATTGGACTTGGAGCTACAGGTTTAATGTTTGCCCTTTGTGTTAGATCTTACATTCATTCAATCTTTCCTCACAATGCCATCATTTGCAGTGTAAGTGCTTGCTCTGCCATCATGTGTTTTAGTTTTACAACTCACAGTTAAGACATCTTGGACTATGGGGATGTTTGAACAGTGTCAGGACTGATAAAAACTATGGGGACTTTGAAAATTGTATTAAAATGCATTGCATTTTACATCATTGATGGTCACAGTTTATGGGGTCAGGGGCAGAATGCGGTGGCTTGAATCAGGTGTCCTCCACACAATTATGTGTTCTGAATATTCGCTCCCCAGCTGGTGGCAGTTTGGAAGGTGGAGCCTTGCTGGAGGAGGTGGGTTGCTAGGGATGGACCTTGGTGGTTATTAGCCCTTAGATTGCCAGTGTAAGTTTGGCTCACTTTCCTGTTGCTGTATTCCACCTGCTGGGACAGAGGTGATGGACACCCGCTGCTCAGGCCACGCTGTTCCCTGCCATTATGGAGCTTCCTTTCCTCCCATGAGCTGCTTTTGGTTGGGGGTTTTGTGCCAGCAATGTGAAGGTCACTACAAAGCCTCTCATCCCAAATCCTCTGTTAAAGCAAGTCAGCAGGACCTTGACCTGCACAATAAAGAATTAAATTACAAAGAAAATACTCAGCTACACTTCAGTTCCTGGGATGGGAAAAATCAAGTATTCAGACAATGGATGTCTTTAGGGTATCTGCCATGAGTTTCGAGGAAAATACTCTCAAGTTCTCTTAGTTAAAGATAGTCAGTGGTCGCACCACCTTGTCATTATGATGCAACACAATTGCACCCTACTTATTCAACAGAGGAAACCAAAACTAACATAGGAAAGTCTCTAAATAGAATGTCTACTAAAACCCAATCACTGAAGCCTTGAGACACCCAAAGTTCGTCCATCCACGTCTGTCCTTACTTCTAGTGCAAGCCAAGGAAATGTATCCATCATCCCTCCAGCACTGGAACGTTTAAACCTTGCCTCTGGAGGCTGAATATTTGATGGCGCTACAGTAATGGTCCACAAATGAGGCACTCCTGCTGCCTCTGAGCCTAAGAGGCTGCTGAGCACAGTCAGTTTCATACGTTCAAATTGATGGGCTTTTTCTCCTCCTCCTCTGTACATTTCATGATTTGCTGGCTGAGCCATAGCTTGCATTTATCAGGTACAAGAACAGCCTGTTTAGTTGAACTGAAAAGAACAGATGTTCATTTGTTGTTTAAGCTGAAATGAGAGACCTCCTTAAGCTGTGTGGTTTAGATACAATTATCCCATTCCTAAAGCAATTTGCTCCTTAATCAAATATTCAGCAGGGCCACTCCGACCTCCTCACGTCAAGTCAGAACAGGAAGTTATAATCAGAGACTTTGACTTCTTGGAGATGTTTACTGCCTCTACTAAGGAGATGGATTATTCTTGAAAATGGCTAAAAAGTTGTGTGAAGATTGGTGGTCACTGAAATGGTTATATAATCTAAGCAAGTGTTTAAAGTATGCCTACTTCAGATCACTAGGACAAGTAGTTAGGAAACATTAAGAATTCAGGCTGATGGGGCTGGAGAGATGGCTTAGTGTTAAGCGCTCGCCTGTGAAGCCTAAGGACCCTGGTTCGAGGCTCGATTCCTCAGGACCCACATAAGCCAGATGCACAAGGTGGCGCATACATCTGGAGTTCATTTGCAGTGGCTGGAGGCCTTGATGTACCTATTCTCTCTCTATCTCTCTCTGTTTCTTTCTCTCTCTATCACTATCAAATAAATAAAAAAAACAACAACAACAACAAAAAAAGAATTCAGGCTGAAAGGACACTTCTCTGCACAGCAGCAGGCTGGCACAGAATTTAGACACCACTGTTTTAAGATTAATGGAATTTTGCCTTGAGGATATTGTGATCAAAATATTCACATACACATATGAAAACTGTCAATAAAAAGTTTAAAAAAGAACTTGGCATTCAGCATCTGAACTTAACTATGTTTGTTAATTTTGAAAAATGCTAATTTAAAATAAATGTTAATGATAGCAAATTTAAATGTCAGTGACTGTCATGTCATATGGTGTCAAGAAATGCAATGGACATTTAAGAAGGTATCATCGTGATACTTTTACTATAACAAAGAGAATCCTTCTTCTCATTTTTGAGCATTTGCATGCATATCCATGTGTATGGACAGGCATGCATTCACATGTGTGAGTGTGTACAGGCGTGTACATGCACAGGGATGCCAGAGGTTGATCTCACATGTCTTCCTCGATTGTGCTCACATCAAACCTAGAGCTCACCCAGTCACCTAAGCTACCAGCCAGCAAACCACAGGGACTCTCCTGCCTCTGCCTCCCAGTGCCAGGGTTACAGTAGTTTTCACAGGGGTCCTGGGGGTCTGAGCTCAGGTCTTCATTCTGAGAAGCAAGCACTTTACCAAATGAGCCATCTTCCCCAACCCTATTCCTCTCCTGTGAGACAATGAAAGAACTCAACTATTACTTTTGAACAACATAACAAACAGGCTTGTAATACTAAGACATACCTAAGTACACTAGGAATTATAATTCAGAATACTATGTGTTAAGAGAAAATGAGCTATTATCTGTCATATTAAGTCTTAATTAGTTATTTTCACTGTTTATAAATAAAGGGCAGTCAAGGTCCAAATGATAAAAGATGTGTAACATTGAGATATCTTAGAAAATTAAATGCAGTACTATTCAATGATAGGCATGAATGTGTGGAAAGAATGTCTTAATTTAAAAATAAAAAGGCATAATTAAAACAGATACTAACAAGGACCCTAAAGAAATATGTAAATTTCCATCTTTGAATACTCATTAACACATCTTACTTCTTTGTCACAGCTCAAGCTTTTTAAAAGCCTGGGTTCTACATCACTTTGAATAATTACCCTTTAAGACCACAGAAGAAAATTGAATGTGGAGGCATACACTTTTAGTCCCAGCACTTGGGAGGCAGAGTTAGGAGGATCACTGTGAGTTTAAGGCCAGCCTGGAACTACAAAGTGAGTTCCAGGTCAGCCTGGGATAGAGTGAGACCCTACCTCGAAAAACAAAACAAAACGACAAACCACACAAGAGGGACACGAGATATACCACTTTGGGGGCCTTTCCATCAAGAGCTGGACTTTCTCCTGTGCATCCTCTGGGAGTTAATGAGATATATGGAGGTATGAGTTCCACTGCTTTTGAATAGGTACTTTTGCATAGAAATTAAGCTGTAAAAACTTAATGCAAGTTATTTCACTCCACAGCAATGCAAGTGACATCTTCCCTAGGTTGTACCAATAAATTACGTCACCTGAGAATGAAAACTTTTATGAATTAAGTTTTCATTTGAACTAGCTTAGACATTTTATTAGTTTCTTCTTTAACATGCACTGCCAGTCTATTTCATTCACAGTCAGGATTCTATCTTGTTGAAAACTCTGCTTCAGTGTAAAACGATGTGATAACCAAGACCCAGCAAGGGCAGGGTGAGCACCTCGCTACAATAAGATTCAGTTCTTCTTATCCAAACAATGTTGCCTACTCTCTCTTATTTTAGCACATCATTTTATCCAAGCACTCCAGCTCTAGACACCTAACAATCTTTTAAGTCAAACTTTGTAACTACCTCCAGCATCCCCATCACACTCTACTGCTCCCATGTAATTTGATGTTTCTGTAGTCTGTGTCTTCTCCCAGGTCACCTTCCCATTACTTGTTTCTTTCCTATTTCTCACCTCAGAAATTCAGTTTCCCTAATGGATTCAGTTTCCAAATGGATATTGTTTCTCACAGCCTCCAAATGGAGTCACATATATGTTTCTCCTCTCACAGCCTCACTCTTCCTCTCACAGCCTCACATCCTCTCCTCTCACAGCCTCATTTCTCTCATAGTCACACATCCTCACCTCTCTCACAGCCTCCTCTCCCTCTCACAGCCTCACATCCTCTCCTCTCACAGCCTCACATCCTCTCCTCTCACAGCCTCACATCCTCTCCTCTCACAGCCTCACATCCTCTCCTCTCACAGCCTCACATGCTCTCCTCTCACAGCCTCACATGTTCTCCTCTCACAGCCTCACATCCTCTCCTCTCACAGCCTCACATCCTCTCTCTCACATCCTCTCCTCTCACAGCCTCACATGTTCTCCTCTCACAGCCTCACATCCTTTCCTCTCACAGCCTCACATCCTTTCCTCTCACAGCCTCACATGTTCTCCTCTCACAGCCTCACATCCTCTCCTCTCACAGCCTCTCATCCTCTCCTCTCACAGCCTGTTCTCCTCTCATCACATCCTCTCCTCCCACAGCCTCACATGTTCTCCTCTCACAGCCTCACATGTTCTCCTCTCACAGCCTCACATGTTCTCCTCTCACAGCCTCACATGTTCTCCTCTCACAGCCTCACATCCTCTCCTCTCACAGCCTCACATCCTCTCCTCTCACAGCTTCACATGTTCTCCTCTCACAGCCTCACATGTTCTCCTCTCACAGCCTCACATCCTCTCCTCTCACAGCCTCATCCTCTCTCTCTCACAGCTTCACAGCCTCACATCCAGCCTCTCCTCTCCTCCTCAGCAGCCTCTCACAGCCTCTCATCCTCTCCTCTCACAGCCTCACATGTTCTCCTCTCACAGCCTCACATGTTCTCCTCTCACAGCCTCACATCCTCTCCTCTCACAGCCTCGCATCCTCTCCTCTCACAGCTTCACATGTTCTCCTCTCACAGCCTCACATCCTCTCCTCCCTCAGCCTCACATGTTCTCCTCTCACAGCCTCACATGTTCTCCTCTCACAGCCTCACATCCTCTCCTCTCACAGCCTCACATGTTCTCCTCTCACAGCCTCACATCCTCTCCTCTCACAGCCTCACATGTTCTCCTCTCACAGCCTCACATTCTCTCCTCTCATAGCCTCACATGTTCTCCTCTCACAGCCTCACATCCTCTCTTCTCACAGCCTCACAGCCTCTCCTCTCATGTTTGTTCTAACTTACTCTCATCTAACACTTGGCTACCATGGAGCTCTGAGGTAGAAGCCCTCATCATGTCTCTTCCTGAACTGCTTTGTCACACTAGTTATATGATATGTGATAACCTTCAATCTCTCATTCAGGGACAGATAGAGGCCAGAGGACTAACTGGCTGCGCTGCTGCATTTCCTTCTGCAGGCTTCCACCCTCTGCAGAGTTGGCACCTAATCGTGCTCTTTTCCTCATGTCCATCCAGGTCCATCCATGTCCAGGTGCATTTTTTAATGTTCAGATTGAAATATACATAACTAATCTATGGACAATTCATGTAAAACCTTACCTGAGACATTTACAAATAGTACTGCTGTGTGGATCACTGTCAGCAAGGACAAAACAGATCATCTTTAAACCAATGTTAATTGGTAATAGAGTATTTGTGCTGATATAGAATGAAACACATTGTGTGTAAGGATAGCTCAATACTATGCAACAGAAAGAGACTGATGAGATAACTTCACAGTAGCTTACTCCCCACGTGTGCCATCTCTTCTGACCACTGTAAGAGTATATAGAGATCCTTCCTCCTAGAAGTGCTCCCATGCTGCTGCAACACTCAATACCCAGCAAGCACATAATAGTACCTTAGAGGAGCTGCCCTGGGGAGACTGGAAGCAGAGTGTCCTGCATGGATGACATTTCTGCCCAGCTTTAGGGGAACTCCCAATTAACAAAGTTCTTTAGAAGACTTGGAGATCATGACCTGCAATGGTGAATCTCTGCTTGTCAACTTGATAGGATGTAGAATCACCATGAAAACAACTATCTTGACATGTCTGTTTTGGATTTTTCAGATTAAATGAGGCAAGAAGATACACAATGACCATGGGCAGCACCATTCCAAGGACTCAGCGTTCTGGACTATTTAAAGATTCATTACACTCTTTACTTCCCCCCTCCATGGAAGAAGGGACACAGACTGTCGCCCTCCCCGCCCCCCCCCGCACCATGCTTTCTGTCCATGATGGACTTCCCCTCAAAACAATAAGGTAAAAATAAACCCTTTCCTTTCTTAAGCTGCTTCTGGTTGGGTATTTTGTCCCAGCAATGAGAACTCGACTAATATAGAAAATTGGTACCAAGAAGTGGGACCATTGCTGTGATAAACTGACCATGTGGTTTAAGTCGTTTGGAATTTGTTTGCAAGAGGAATGTGGAAAGATTTGGAACTTTAGACTAGAGAAGCCTTGTAGTGCTGTAAGTAGGGCTTGATCAGTCATTTTGGTGGGTGTTTGAATGACTATAAAGCTGAGAGAAATGGAGACACTATAGGTTTGGCTCATGAGGTTTCAGAGGGAGTATGGACTCTATCGGGAAGTGGTTAGAGACAGTTCATGTGATGTTTTGACAAAGAATCTGGCTGCATTCTGCCCACGTCTGGAGAACTTCAGTGAAGTCAAATCCAGGTACTAGCCAATGAAACTAGCTAGGCCACACTTGCAAAGTTGAATTTAAAAGTAATGCACTAATATGTTTGCAAAGGAAATTTCAAGTCAGAATAACACTGAATCTGTGGTATGGCTCTCTAATTTGCCTTAAATCAGATCTACAGTGAAAAAGACTCAGTCTGGCAAGTAAATAAATGTGAGAAAATTAAAATTCTCAGGCCCAGAAACTACAGCTGATTTGATTATAATTGTAAAGCTGACTGGCACCATTAAAGATAAGCCTAGCAATTCACATTGAGACAATATGAAAGATGCAATGAGGGCAGATCAAATCCACTGAAGGGTTGAGCCAGAAAAAATGCAAATTCTTTCTAAAGGAAAAGGTGTGAAGGAAGGATTGAGGAGGTTCTGCTTCAGGAGCCAGGATTCATCACACTCTGACAGCAGACCTTGGCAGCACTGCCTCCTGGCTTTGGAAGAATGAAAGATGCAAGATGCACTGGGTCATGGAATATTGCCA